>CM019173.2:3809859-4409859 GCA_009739505.2 Apolygus lucorum | reverse complement strand
AAGGAAAAACAATACCTTTATATCAAAACTTTTTGAGTTAGGGCGTTTTCAAAATTTCAAAATTTATTTTTGAACCCTCTTTCCTTCTCTTGAAGCCTCTCCTTATCCTTGAACCCTTTTTCTCTCTCTTCTCCTTTCACTGCCACCTCTGGGATCCCGCAGGGTAGCCACTTGGGTCCGTTGTGCTTCCTCATTCTTATAAATAGCGTTGTGAACTTCATTGAGGCCGATGGTGTGCGTGTCTTGCTCTTTGCAGATGACCTCAAACTACTACGTCACATTGGATCTCTGGATGAGTCCGGGATGTTGCAGGGGGCGGTTGCTCGTTTGGAGGATTGGTGCGAGGCGAACCATCTCTACCTTAATCATTCAAAATGCTCAGTGGTGTCTTACCATCGTCTGTCTCAACCAGTCGTACACGATTATATCCTCTGCGGCAAATCACTTCGAAGGACAACTGAAGTCGTCGACCTGGGAGTCCTTTGTGATGAGCGGTTGAGTTTCTCCAATCATATAGAGGGGCTGGCTGCAAGAGCGATGAGGGCCCTCGGTTTCATTAAAAGAAACACTCGGGAGTTTTGCAGTATTGTTGCCATTGTTTCACTCTACAAGGCCCTTGTGTTGCCCTTGCTAGAGTATGCCTCTACAGTCTGGTCTCCTCTGTACGCGGTTCACAAACATCGCCTTGAGCGAGTTCAAAAGAGGTTTTTGCGCTATGTTGCGTATAAGATGGGGATCCCTTCTGAGGACATTAATTATGAGGTCGTACTGCAGAGATGCCGCCTCAATACCCTCGAGAGAAGACGGAGTTCCGCGGACCTCGTGCTCCTCTACAAGCTGCTAAATAATGCCATTGACTGCCCCTCGTTGCTCCAGAAGCTGAACCTTGCCGCCACCCGTACATCCACCCGCTCATCCACTTTATTTCATGTAACTTTTTCCGCCACAAACTATGACCAACACCGTCCCCTAAACCGGCTGCCCCGTAGTGCGAATCTTTTTCTCACCACCTATCCACATTTTGATTTCTTCCATAGTCCCTTATCATTACTTAAATCCTTAATTTCCTCTTCACCCATCCTATTCAGTTAAGCTCGCTTTTCCTGTCATTGAAATTGTATTTCCTCAATCCCCCCTACCTTCAATTATAATATTTTTCTATTATCCTATACACATATATCAAGTTAACACTATAACACTATATTAAGTTGAATACAACTGTATTATGTTGATTATAAATTGGGCTTGCCCGTTAATAAATAAATAAATAAATAAATAAATAAATAAACCCTTAGAAGTGACCTACATCAACCAAAATCTTGGGGGCACAACAAGACCCCAAATGGAGCCTAAATACCGAATTTCATCAAAATCGGTCAATGCTAAGTGGCAAAAGTGCCGGTACGGCGGACGGACGGCCAAATTTTTATTCGATTTTTGGATTCTACGCACCTTGAAACGTAAACCATCAAATTTTGAGGGGGTGTTGAAACATTTTTTTTCTTGGTCAATTCCAAAGGTTCATTATTGAAAATAATAAACCAAAAACTGACATTTTTAAGAACGTTTTGGCGTATCTTCTCAATTCTGCTTCAAGAATTAATATGATTAACAAGTGTTTGAAAAACTGGTGGTTTTGAGATTCCGGTTGACTTTTCAGGCTCCATTTTCACCTACAAATTCCACCTAAAAGATTATGTTACGCATTAGAGAGGCGGGAAATTTAAGGCACTTTTCAACGGTATCTTCCAATTTATATAATTTGCAGTGCAAATTAAGGAAAGAAATAAGGTTGTAAACACGAAAGCAAATTCTTAAGTGAAAAAACGCTGCAAATTATTACACAATGGTTTATTATTTTCTATTCTATAGATCACTCGTCTGCAAAGCCACCAACCATCCAATATGAAGAAAAACAACGATCGCATTTCGGTCAGCTTTAATTTGAAGGGAGATTAGGCCTCTTCTGCGATTCACACTCGTGTTTCTGATTTATTGTACGTAAAACCCTTAAAGTCTCGTAGGGAGCGAACGGTTTGTCCTACAGGGCTCCGCGTGGTCTCAAAAAATTCTATAGAATCTTGAATTGAAGGAAAAACAATACCTTTATATCGACATTTTTTTAGTTAGGGCGCTTTCAAAATTTTAAAATTAATTTTCGAACCCTTAGAAGTGACCTACATCAACCAAAATCTTCGAGGCACAACTAGACCCCACATGGAGCCTACATACCAAATTTCATCAAAATCGGTCAATGCTAAGTGGCAAAAGTGCCGCGTACGGCGGACGGACGGCCAAATTTTTATTCGATTTTTGGATTCTACGTACCTTGAAACGTAAACCATCAAATTTTGAGGGGGTGTTAAAAATTTTTTTTTCTTGGTCGATTCCAAAGGTTCATTATTGAAAATAATAAACCAAAAGTGGCAGTTCAAGCGGAGTAAAAAAAAGTTATCATACAGTCTTGGTTGGAAATCAGTTGTAGAACAAGATCTCAGACGTAGTTCGTCGCTAAGAATTATTATAAATTATTCGCTAATAATAATTATTAAGTGATCGATTTTTTCATAGTTAATTATTTTTTTCATGACTGGCGGATATTGATCAATGCGGTCCACCACAACTAAATCGGCAGCATTTTATAGGGGACTGGCTGGCAGGTTTGCAGGAGTGAAAAACAGTTCTGAACTGTGGAAATTAATAAACTCGCTTTTACCGGGAAAGGGAAGAAAGGTGGGTGATATAGCCTTAGAGGAATGGGTGCAGCACTTCCAGAGGCAGTGGAGCTTGCAATCGCCTGCTCCAAGCATCAGGCAAGATTTTGTACTGGAGCACCGTTCTGAGCTCCTTGACAATCCTTTCTCCATGTCTGAGTTGACGACTGTGCTGAATAATTGCAAGGACCATAAAGCCCCAGGACCAGATCGAGTGTGTTACGAGTTCTACAAAAACGCTCCAAGCAATTTTAATCAGCGTCTTCTGAACCTGTTCAATGCAGTCTTGGAGCAGGGTCGCGTGCCAGGCGATTTTGCTTTTTCTCTCATATATCCTCTACACAAGAAGGGGGATGTTAACGTTGTTGATCACTACAGGGGACTGTCATTCATAAATTGCAGCTCAAAGATACTGGCAGGCTTAATGGCGAGGAGGCTGGAGACGTTTGTTGGGACTGGGTCAATACTAAATGAGTGTCAGGCTGGTTTCAGAAAAGGATATAGCACCACGGATTGTGTCTTTACGCTGACAAGCCTGGCTCATTTGAGGATGAACTCGCCGGACAAGAGGTTCTACGCATTCTTCGTAGATTTCAAAGCAGCCTTTGATTGTGTTCAACATGACCTCCTATTCCAAAAACTCAACCACATTGGAGTGAGTAAGGGATTCATCCAGGTTTTGAGTTCGCTGTATGCTCAGGGCACTGCTGCTGTGTGGAGTGAAAAGGGAGTGACTCATGCATTTGGAATTGAAAAGGGAGTTCGACAGGGTTGCCTCCTGAGCCCACTGCTATTTGCCCTATACCTCAATGATCTTGAAGGAATTCTACCCTACGGTACGCTGGTTGGCAAAAATAAGATCAAGCTCCTCATGTACGCAGATGACATTGTGATCACGGCCGAGAGTACAAGCACTCTACAAGCTAACATTAATGCGCTGCAGAGCTACTGTGAGAGATGGAAGCTTCAGGTTAATCTTGCTAAATCCAAGATAATGGTGTTCCGCAAAGGTGGACGACTCAGGAATTCTGAATCTTGGTCGTTCAATGGGTCCCCCATAGAGATAGTGGGATTATACAAGTACCTTGGAGTTTCTCTGACCTCTGGGCTGTCATTTAAGTCTCACCTCAAAGAGAGAGTTGCTTCCGCGAAGGCCAGTATAGCGATTATGTATAGTTCCCTGCTCAGGCGACCACAGGTGCCACTCAGGACTAAATATGAAGTTTTCCAGGCCTCGGTTCGTTCCATTATTTGCTACAATGCGCAGGTGTGGGGTTTTCAGCAGTACAGAGTGGTTGAACAGGTGCTGAAGTATTTCATTAAACGGCTTTTCCATCTTCCCCGCAATACTCCGGACTACGTGTTGTACTTGGAAGCAGGAGTAGAACCCCTGTACTTCTTCACACTCGCCCTGCATTGCAAATATCTCCAAACAGTAGTGAATATGACGTCAGGCCGTTACCCGCGCATATTGGCTGAGGAAATATTTAAACGCCGCATATTCTGGAACAAAGCCCTCAAGTCATTGTGTGAGCAGAATGCTTGTGAATTTGATCTCTCATTTGAGCGGGGTGGAGTGCTTAAGGATCGACTGGACTCCCTCCAGCAGAAGATCAAAGATACATGGTTGGCAAATACCAAAAATAACGCTCTTGCTTCACAAGATCGGATATATCGGCTGTTGGATCACAGTGTGAGGAGTCTGGATTTGACGGCAGAGTCCCAGAAGGCATCAATGTTCGTGCTGGGGTGGGTGTGCAGGGCTCGAGGTGACCTGCTGCAACTCAATGGTCGACCGCACTCTTCTGATGATGGGGATGGTTTAAGCCAAGCATGCTCACTGTGTAATTCGGGAGAAAAAGAAAACATGATGCACTTCTTAGCAGATTGTCAGGTGCTCGGGGAATTTAGAATGGCGAATTTTGGTTCATCTAGGTTGTCCCACGAAATGGTTTTGTCCATAATGAATGGGTTAAACTGGCTCCCCCTTGCTAAGTTCTGCAGCGCAGCATGGGCCTACCGGAGCGAACTAGTGAGCCACTTCAACTGGGATCGGAGTTAGGTAACAACATTATGTTTTCTCTACTAGTCAAATGTTAAAAAAAAAACTAGTTAGTAATAATTGTAAATTAATAAATGTAGCAAATCATGATTTAAAAATGTAATTAATACGTATACCTAAGTAAATGAATGATAAATTTAAAGTAATTTATATAATGTAATAAAAGCTAGTATATAAGAAAAGGAAATTATATGCAGACCTCTGACAGACGGGCATAGCCCATAGTCATATCATGTATTTTGTTCATAATTTTGTATATATGTTCAATATGTTAAATACATGTATTTTCTTCTTCTTCTTCTTCTTCTTCTTCGGTCCACCACAACTAGCGTTTGAGGCCTTAATCACCCAATTACCTCATTTTCATTCAGCCATTACAACTTCTAAATGGTCGACAGCTCTTCTCCCACGAGGTTGAGCCGGATGACTCGAACCTCCCCACCTTCTTTACATTGAGACCTGAGATGACTCCACAAACATTAAGTTCAAACAGGTGAAGTGGTAATTCGAGATTTCTCCAGTAACGGTCAAGCGGGGTATTTTTTCCTTTTTTATTTTCTTTTTTATTCTCATCTAATAAAAGTGAAAGTCTAAATTATAGTATTAACTATCGTATTTAAGACATCTAAGATGCCACCCCCAAAACTGCAACAACATCAAGGTTTCAGAATCCTGAAAAACACGGGAAACATCTGCCTGTAGTAATAAATAACCGTTGCGTAATAAATTTGCTACCGAGTCTATCAAGGTAGCGGAAGCACTGTTTTCACTTTTCATGGTTGAAAAAGGCCTCCAAATCAGAATTTCCGCTCTCGTTTCACGTTTTAGACCTTACAGAACAATTTTAGTTACGTATCTGTCTGTCAGTCGTTCAGCGTATCCGCTAATCACTGTAACGGGCATAACTGAGAAATTTCGGTTCGATTTTGATGAAATCTTCAAGGATTGTACGAGTTGGCGTGTCGTTGATCCCCTATGAAATTCATCGCCCCCGGATTGATGGCTGCGTGCGCTAACGTAAAACCCATGTAAGTGACACAGCTTCAATTTCTAGCGAAATTCGACAAAAATGTTCGGGGATTGTGCGGGTTGGGCTGTAGATGATCCTATGAGAATCATTGCTTCCGGATTGATATTGGTTTATTATTTTCAATAATAAGCCTTTGGAATCGAGCAAGAAAAAAAATTGTAACACCCCCTCAAAATTTGTTGGTTTACGTTTCAAGGTACGTAGAATCCGAAAATCGAATAAAAAATGTTCCTTCCTTCCGCCGTACGCGGCACTTTTCTTAGCAACACTGGACCGATTTGGTTCAAATTTGGTATATGGGCTCCATTTGGGGTCTAGTTGTGCCGCGAAGCTTTTGGTTGATGTCAGTCACTTCTAAGGGGTGAAAATTAAGGGTTGAAATGTTCAAGAGTGCCCTAGCTCGAAAACTCTCGAAATAAAGGTATCGTTTTTTCATCAATTTTAAATAGTATTGAATTTTAAAAAATTTTTGAGACCACACGGAGCTCTGTAGGACAAACCGTTCGCTCCTTACGAATACTTGAAGGTTTCCCTTCGATAAAACAGAATCACGAGTGTGAATCGCAAAAGAGGTCTAATCTCCGTTCAAATTTTATCTGACTAAAATGCGATCGCTGTTCATTTCTTAGATTTGTATTCAGTTTTGCTTTCTGAGCAACCAGTAATCAAATGTCCATAATATGGAATAATATAGTTCATATTATGAAGCTTTGATTTTTCGAATCGAGTGTGAAGTGTTTAGTTCTTTCTAATAAACTTGATTGTGAAGGTGTGAAGCCAGTATGGTGTGGTAGGTAGTACCTAGCTGGTAGGTAAAAAAAAGTTGGTAGGTAAAAAAAATGTTGGTGGGTAAAAAACGCTGCAAATCATTGCTCAAAGGTATTTTATTTTCAGTATAGATCATCCTTCTGTATAGATCCCTCCCTACCAACCGTAGGTGCCTACTACCTACTGGGGCATTTTTGCAAATTTCAACCCTTTATTTCCATTTGGTTGGTGGTTGGAGTTGAAATTTTCAAAAATGCCCCAGTAGGTAGTAGGTACCTTTGGTTGGTAGGGAGGGATCTATACAGAAGGGTGATCTATACAGAAAAGAATAAACCTTTGGGCAATGATTTGCAGCGTTTTACTTCTGCAAGCGTGAAATCCTTGTAACTGCCAAACTCTACGTTTTCCATCCGAATTCAGTGATATTTTTAGGATTTGTACACATGAGACTCTGGTTTCCTATAAATTAATGTGATAATCAAATTAAATGTGTAGATTCGGTAGGTACCTGTAGATTGAAGTTTCGTGATTAGCTACTATACATCAGATCATCTATGCAATCGTGTTTTGGATACGAGGAAACTATGTGCCACACCCACTTGGCAACCTTTTCTTCTTCAACAAGATTAGGAAGGCACAACACTAACATTTTCCAGATTTCTTTTCGAATTTTTTTCTATTCAGATGACTTCATTTGTTCTTTCTGGAACGACAATAGATCGCACTCCGAATTTCAAAACGTCGAGCTGCCATTGCCAAGAGCCGCTCAATACCTTCACAATGAAAGTTGAAGGGAAGTGAAACAGAAAGAAACCCCAAGCACAGTGCCAACTTCGATGATAGTGATTAAAAGATCACATTCGGATCACACTCTAGCGTTACGCAATGATTTTTTTAACATCCCCCCCAACGTGGTCTTCTGCGGTCCGGATTGAGTTTGGTGAATCGGGTAGAAAGCTCCTGAGACGAGCCTGAAGTGAGAGTGAAGGTTTTATAGGCGGGTAGCATAGAGTAGGCATATTAGTTTTTCCGCGTTGATCTAATGAATCAATGCATCCCCCGAGGTTTTTTCTGATTAATTCCTTCCGAATGGGGACGAAGTTTGCATATTTATGTCGAACTCCCCACCGAGATGACCAGTGGGTTTCACTTTTAAGGACTTGATCCAAACTGGATGTATCTTCCTTCGAGTTTGATGATTAATTTGTATAGCCCACTTTAATCCGAAGTATTTCACTGAGGAGAACGTTCCTAACATTCCTTTAGATCTGCTCCCTTCACTTCACAATCGTGGAATCGGCTTACTAGGAGATTATTGCAATTTACTTCCGCTGGTTTATCTTTGGATTAAGTTAGCAGCCTGTGATGTAAACTTCTAATAATGTAAATTATTGTAAACTTCCTGTGGTGTATTAAAGATTCTTGAGAGGATGTGGGTGCGATAGGGGCGTATTTGGAGAAATTACTGGAATGGACCCGCCATGTTGTCGTCAACCTAGGGTAAAGGCACCAATCATTGGCCACCCCCCAGTCATTGGCCACCCCCCTGTCATTGGCCACCTAGTTTTTAGGACGTCCCACAGTAAGACTTGGGCGTCCTTATGCGATCGATCTGGGGTGAAGTTGGACAACACTCAACAGAAAAAAAAAATAACCACACAGTAATCCGTTTTAGACCATTTTGAATCCAAATCCGCGAAAAAAACCATAGGTGTATGTCTGTGTGTGTGTGTGTGTATATGTGTGTGTGTGTGTGTGTGTGTGTAACAAAATCTTGTGTACTCTGCACGGCCTTAGTTCTCAACCGATTTTCCTGGTTCTTTTTTTGTTCGACGCGGAAAACTATCTAGTTGTGCACTACGTCGCCGGAATTTCGAATTTTGCCTTTTAAGGGGGTGAAAGGGGGGGTTAATGCTCAAAAAACGTGCGTTTTTGGGCATAATCTTGTGTACTCTGCACAGCCCTTAGTTCTCAACCGATTTTTGTGGTTCTTTTTTTCATCGACGCGGAAAACTATCTAGTTGTGCACTACGGCGCCGGAATTTTGAATTTTGCTTTTTAAGGGGGGGAAAGGGGGGTTAATGCTTAAAAAACGTGCGTTTGCGAGCGTAATCTTGTAAACTCTGCCCAGGCCTCAATTTCCAACCGATTTGCGTGTTTCTTTTTTTGTTTGACTCAAATAACTCCCGAGTTGTACATAATTTCACCCGAGTACCAAAATTCGCAAGGGGAGGGGGCGAGTGGGGGGATAATATTCACAAAATATCCGATTTTTCAATATTTCGGTTCCTTTACCGCTTACTAACTGTCCCCAAGCTTTGAAATTAAGGAAAAATTCTCATTATACCTCCGGATTTTCATGAATTATTCTCTGTACGACCATGGAACTAATAGTGGTGCCACCATGGTGCCAGGACACCATAAACCGCATATTTCGTGTTTTTTTTTTTTGTTTTTTTTTGTGTTTCACTTTGAATACGGATGTGAACCTCGACGGACCGCCTACTAAAACTAACAGATGAAAGTTCAATGTTACGATGTATTTCCGCTTTGGTGCTAGACTGGCACCATTGTTGGCGTTGGGGTGTTGGTGGGGGGGGGGGGGGTGAACTCGAATTCGCATGTTGGGTGTAGTAGATCACGGATTTTAAAATGCTCTTCAGATTCGAGGCTCCCATGCCGCTAGAAATGTTAAGGTGGATAATGGTGGGGGGGGGGGGGTCACTATTTCTTGCCTAAAGTAATAAATAAATTACATCGAGTGAAACAGTTTTATCACTTAACAACTGGTTAAACTGATCTAATGCTTATCCAATGGGACGTCCCCTGGAATGCATGCATTACTAAACAATATGTTTCAAGTTAGTTTTTTACCAAACAATGGGGGGTGCGCCTTGATTTTTTTAAAATTTTTAATCGAAATTAGACTACATCCTGAGAATTTTGGCACAACCGCGACCTTCTAGCGTGAGTAGATCTGTTTCTATGATTTTTCAAAGTTTCGACCGTTTATGACGTCACGCGCCCCTCTCGCCTGGGCGGGACCCCCCCAGCCCACTGTGACGTCATAAACGGTCGAAACTTTAAAAATTCATAGGAAAAGATTTACACACGCTAGAAGGTCGCGGTTGGTACCAAAATTCTCAGAATGAGGTCTACCTTAGATTAAAAATAACAATAAACAGTTTTTCATACCCTGGCGCACACCCTATTCTCTCTTGGATCATTTTGAATGTTTTCCTCATTTTAAAAAGTCTATTCTAGAAGGCAGTGGGATCTTGAAAGTTACAGTGAAGCCCTAAATAAACCGCCCAAACTCATTTTAAGTGGTGAAGGTTCAAGAATTATGATCATCACAACTGTTTCTTATGAAAACGATAAGCATACCCCAACTCATTCTTAAGGGTTTGATGTGGTTATTTTCAAATTTGATGTAGTTTTTCTTGTGTTTGCACGGTCAATAGTAAATTATTAGTTAATTTCTGCCACCAGGACATGGAATTTTAACAAACTATGGAAAATAAGTTAAATAAGTTAAATAATTCCTCCAGTTATTGTCCGGGTGGCCAATGACTGAAATGATGCGAATTTTTCCTACCCCAATCATTGGCCAAATGGTTTTAACTACCAAGAATGCTTATATAAATGGTTCTTAATATGAAAAATTTATGTAAGCACTCTTATATTAATCTCCAGATCTACTATGAATAATTTTTAGTCAAGAAGCTATTATTTCTGGCACTAAAATGATTCCAGGGAAACGTAAGAAAATACGTTTGATTGGTTCCATTTTTCTTAGATTTTGGAATTGTAAATGAATTCTAGTTAACTCTCCAATGAATACGCTCAACCAAAATGTGCCTTCGTACTCGATATAGTTTTTCGTTCTGTTCTTGTCAGTTCTCAGTTGAGTTTGTATGCAGTTCTTCGTTTCATTACCTATAAACTCCACGTTTGGTTCTGGTCAGCCGACCTTCTAGGTCATGAAAATTTGTGACCCTTCAAGGTATCTTACGAGATCCAACTCGATTTGTGGATCTTTAAGGCTTTCTCACCTGCCTGCCGGAAAAAAAATTGTGAAGTTTTCCGTCACAGTGGAGCAGAAAACGATGAATACAGGGTGGCCAATGACTGGGGACAAGGTGGCCAATATTAGGAACTCCCGGCCAATGACTGGTGGAAAACGGATTTTACGAAACTAATCGAAAAAAATATTTACTAGATCTTTTATTTGTTTGAAATTGTTATTGTATCGTAATATTTGGATGTTAAGCTTCCTAAAAAACCAGGAAAGAAACAAATACCATCAAAAATAAAGCGGGTATGAAGATAAACGTTGTTAAGTGGCCAATGACTGGTGCCCTTATCCTACGTTACAAGTTTGTTGGTTGCCTATTTTACACGTAGAGGTAAATTTCCAGTTAGTTCAAGTTAAGTTTCAATTAAATTTCCAGTTAATTCAATTTGACATTTCCGCAACTACATTCATAAATGATACCGATCTGTTATATAATTTTCAAAAATTTCCCTACTCAAAGTTTTGAAACGTTATCCCAGTTTCGCATGAGCTCAATATTGTTGACCCATAACACAGTTGCTTAATTATTATTATTATTATTATTCTAAACTCAATAAAATGTTGAACTTCAATAAAATGAGGGCAATATTAAAAATTTGAAACGATAGCTCAGTATAACATTTCGAAACATGTTTCTTCTAAACTGTTTCGCAAAGTACGAAATCGATACATAATTTTGTAGAACATTACAGGATATTATCATCTGATTGTATTTCATCCCAAGACCTCACGTTTTACTAAAAAAAAATAAAAACGATGCAAATCATTGCTCAAAGGTTTATTATTTTCTGTACAGATCACCCTTCTGTATAGATCACTGGTTCTCCATCAATAGCACCTACCACCATCTGTATTCTCCCTTGACCTTCCCTCTCAAATTTCAGCTTCCTGCGTTCAATAGGATTGAAAATGGCTTCGGAGCTCACTCAGCTGATCAGTGATCTGAAGAGTGAAGAAGATCTCCTCGAATGCTGGAGACGCCTGGAAGAGCACTTCCATTCAATAGGATTGAAAATGGCTTCGGAGCTCACTCAGCTGATCAGTGATCTGAAGAGTGAAGATCTTCTCGAATGCTGGAGACGCCTGGAAGAGCACTGATCAGCTGAGTGAGCTCCGAAGCCATTTTCAATCCTATTGAACGCAGGAAGCTGAAATTTGAGAGGGAAGGTCAAGGGAGAATACAGATGGTGGTAGGTGCTATTGATGGAGAACCAGTGATCTATACAGAAGGATGATCTATACAGAAAATAATAAACCTTTGAGCAATGATTTGCAGCGTTTTTTACCTACCAACATTTTTTGCTTCCTCACTACCGAAGGTAGGGAAGCTTTGTATTCGTGAAAGAAGTGAAAAAAAAAAAAATGTCCTCCAAAATCAAAATTTCCACTTGCTTTTTGCGTTTTAGAGCTTCCCGAACAATTTTGGTTCCGTGTCTGTCTGTCTGTCTGTCTGTCGGTCTGTCTGTCTGTCTGTCTGTCTGTGGTCAATCCTTGTCCCGGGCAAAACTATACTAACCTGTGGTCCGATTTTGATGAAATTTTCAGGGATTGTGCGGGTTAGGTCCTAGACGGTCCCCTATAAATTTCAGCACCTTCGGACCAATAGGAGCGAGTGCGCATGCGCAAACGTGAATTTCCTGGAACCTCGGTTTCTAATGATACGATTTTGCTCAAATTTGGAGGTTAGTTAGGGACTAACTTCTAAGAGACACCCTATAAGTTTCAATCAAATTGGTCAAGCAATAGCCGCTGCGCATGCGCGAACTTTAAATTTATTGTTACAACCAAAACTCCGCAACTATTCAACCAATTTCGATGAAATTTTCAGGGATTGTGTGGGTTAGGTCCTAGACGGTGGACCGCTAAATAAAATTCTACGTTGAAAATACAAAATATTATAAACTATAATACCTTATAAAAATTATAAAAATATTATAAACATTAATACCTGCAACCCTATCCCGCATATTATCGCCAATATTTTGGTATTCAATAACTCTTTGAATCATAATTTTTTCGCCAACTGATTCTATACGTCCATGTTACAATGAGTGAGGAAGCTATACTGCCCACCCAACTTGGCAGACGTTTTTTTACCTACCAACTATTGGTAGGTACTACCTACCACACCATACTGCTTCGGTTCGAAAAATATAGGTGGTAAGGAGTGTAATTAGGTGTAGGTACGTTTACCAACTTGTGTACGACCGTGTAAAATCCGAAGGTGAAAATGATCAGTTTTCGATTTCCATACGTATTAAGAGTGATCCCGAATAATATAACTTTCTTTCCGCTCGCAGTATGAAAGGGCCGGTTGTGGAAGGGATGAGAAATAATTGGAAGGCGATGTGAAAAAGTGATGAGTTAATTGTGTGAGATATCGTCAGCGGCGGGCAGATCGGCGGGTGAAGGTGCTGGATTATGCGGGGTTTCCCACGAAAAACGAGGTCTGTAAAACGAGGTCTGCGATGCAGCTAAGGAATACACGCAGAAGGAATAGGGGCCATTATGTAGTTATATTTATTACCATTTGATATGCATATATGAATAATTTCATTTTGCAATGAAGAGGAATTTAACGCCATTTATCGCATCTCAAAAATAGTGGTGTCAAGTCCGAAAAATCGGGTTTTGATTTTAGCGAATTTTCAAAGAAAATGAAGCTATTGCAATGGCCTCAAAATTTTTAGAATCGACTTTTTCGAAAAATTTTCACACTGAAATCCGTTTTGGAACATTCTGAAACAATCCCTGAAGTTTTTCCAAAAATCATATGTATATATATATGTGTCATTCCGGACGATAACTTGAGTAATTGTTTAAAAATTTTTTTTTAGTTTTTGCCAAAATGTTTGTAACAACAAACCATAGGTCAAGTTCGTTAACCAGCAATTTTGGACAATCCAAAGTGGTCCAAAATCCAAAAAAACTCAAAAAAAAGGGTTTTTCCCGTTTTTTGAGGTTTTTACATTGAAAATCATGGTAATATATGGTATATTCGGATTCAGCACAAAATTTCTGATATGAATGCATTTTTCAAAAATGAAAATTGTCCAAAATTAAGAAAAGTTTGTAGCTATATATATATAATGAATACGCGCGTATATTTGTTGTACCCAGAAATGGAGTAGCCGTGTGGGTACTCTATGAGTTCGTAGAGACGAGTAGAACATGAATATGGACTCCTAACATCTTCAAAGCATACCCAGCAATAATTTGCAGCGTATTATTAGCAAATGTTCATGCGAAAATCATGTGTCGGAAAAAAAAAAAAAAAAAAAAAAAGAGTCCTCGTTCAAATATTTTATCGACAACCGCCACCGATAGAAACGTTTAAAACCCAGTGTATTATTGAAAATTGCACGATTTTTTTTTTACATATCGCGAATATAACTAAATGTTATCAAATTAATTACTTAGATGCGGTAACGCATGAAGGAGAAAAATGTGTGATAAACAAAAGGTGGCTTGTTGTGACGAGGTTGGGAACATACGATCATGAACGCGATCTGTCGCACTCATCTTTAACTACGTCCTGGAGCTTCCACAATCAGAACGCTTCTCGGGCTCCCAGATTCAGCTTTCAGCCCAGTGATTTCACGTCTTCCAGGACGTAGATTATTGGTGTAAAAGTATGTAAAAAAAAATATATACATATGTGACCGTCCATGGGAAAAGGGACCTTAAGTTAAAATGGCAAAATGTTCAGGAGAGCAGTTTTAAGAAAAAATGCCAAAAAAATCGATTTTTGGGTTTTGATCGATTCTGATGCAGCAACTATCCCTCTTTATGGAGATACAGGCCGTTTGCAAGGTTATATCGATTAAATAATCGAAAAATGGAAAAAATCGAGAGAAGGTCAATCTCAACAAAAGGGACCTCAAGTTAACCACCCACCCCCCCCCCCCCGCTCCATAATTCATATGGAGCGGAGGAGGGGATAACTTAAGGTCCCTTTTCCCAAAGCAGTGTTTCCAACAGTTTCCAAGAGATATTATCTCTTGTTTTTCTATGATTTGGCCAGATAACGATTTTTGCTTGTTCAATTTAGAACTTGAGAGAAATAAACTGATAGGTACGAAATTTCTGCTAGGAAGAGGTAAGTAAGTGGGGATGAACCTGCGTCACTGCCAACCGGTCGCAAGACTAATGACCCAAAAATGTTCAGATATTGGTTGTGAATGAGTATACCTAATGGATGAAAAAAAAAAAAAAAATTGCTCAAAATTCCTGTTAGAACGGCGAATATTCACATTTGAACACTTGAAAAATGTTGGTAAACTTTGAGGCTTGTTTTCTCAAAACTGTGTTTTTCGAAACTCAAACTTCGAAAACTCATAACTTTTTGAAAAAAAATCTTAGAAAATGTTCAGATATTGGTTGTGAAACCTAATGGATGAAAAAAAAATTGACTCAAAATTCCTGTTAGAACGGCGAATATTCACATTTGAACACTTGAAAAATGTTGGTAAACTTTGAGGCTTGTTTTCTCGAAACTGTGTTTTTCGAAACTCAAACTTCGAAATCTCATAACTTTTTGAAAAAAAATCGTAGACAAATTTTGAAAACACCATCGTGTTCAGCTACTCTTCTACTATTCGAAAATACCAATAACTCCATTTTCACAAAATCTAACTTAAGGTCCCTTTTCCCATGGACGGTCACATATATATAAACCAAGAATCGAAAAAAAAACTTTCTACAACAAATTCAACACCATTGGTTATTTTCTTAACCACACCTTAAACTGAATGATTTCTTTGAAAATTCGCTCATTAATTCATGCTGCATGAATGGACTTTTTTAGTTAGGCAGATTGATGGTTAGGGGGATTATTTGGATTAGTGACCGCTCGCGTGCAGTATTGCTGGTCCTAATAATTTTTCGGATTGGGCCGTTGGTTAAACAATAAGTAGCCCTGAGAGAAATCATCAGAACCAGTGCTCTTCTCTTTAGGAGATAGCTAATGATGTCTGCCAGGAATATTCAACCTGAAATGGCTTTTTACTTTACTTTATAGGTAGATGGATTTCGACGCGCTTTACAAGAATATAGCAGTGCAGTGCTACGCTTAGCCAGGGAAGGGAAGGTCCCAGCGATAGCAGCGTGACATTACAAAGTAGTGTTTCAACGGATTTAATATTCAATCCATCACTCTCCTTCCTCAAAATATTGAAATTGCCTGAAAAATTACATTAATTATCTTTTTTACAAATCTTTGGCGAAAAAATAGTTTAAAAAAATTTTTTTTGTTGCCTTTAATGTTAGTGGAAGGAATGGTTCGATATTTTCGAAATAAGTAAATATAAGTCACTATGTGGACAAATTGACATTTGTATAATCAACTTTTGGAGCTCAATTCTTCAATGCGTTTTCCCATAAGTTGAATTTTTCGACTTGTCACAGCCCTTGAGGTGCAATATTATATTATGATTTGAAACAATGAATATGGACTAATTCAAGTACATCTAATAGATTGAAGATTGATCTAATCGCATAGATTGAAGCGTGAATTAAGTTTGTAATGCAGAGATACAAATAACTACCTTACACGCGAAGGGAGTGTTAAAGGATTAATGTTATAATCAAGTAATTCTTTAGGTCGATTTTTATTCAATAGATTTTTCTTTGTCCATTAAGAAAGAACTTCTCAATAATGATGATCTAACCACCTATCTGCTCATTACTGTGGAAATTTAATTTAAAATGTTAATCTTCTAACCAATTTGCTGAGTTTGCTTAGAGACTATGGTTACTAACCTGCACAAACTTCTTTAGAAGTTTCATCGTAATTATTTTTTTGTTCAGCACATGAAATTTTCAACCGAAAAACATCGAACTTGAATTTAATGAATTTGAATTTTTTTTAATCAAAAATTAAAGAAACAATGGGTGGCCTGGTTTTTTTTTTAAATTTTTAATCGAAAGTAGACCTCATTCTGAAATTTTGACACCAGCCGTTCTCTTTTTGGGTGAGTAGATCTTTTTCTATGATTTTTTCTGATAGTTTCGAATGTTTATGACGTCACGCGCCCCTCCTGCCTGGGCGAGACCCCCCAGCCCACTGTGACGTCATAAACATTCGAAACTATCAGAAAAAATCATAGAAAAAGATCTACTCACGTTACAAGGTCGCGGTTGGTGTCAAAATTCTCAGAATTAGGTCTAGTTTAGATTAAAAATAACAATAAACAGTATTTCCGACCTAAGCACACTCCCCATTCAAAATGAGGATTGTTTTGCTCAAAGGAGAATTTTAAAGAAAATTTTTTGCAACTTTTACTTTTTCAGTAGTAAACAAGCAACGTGTAGCAGGTTTATCATTAATAAAAATAAACATTAATTATCGAACCAATTTATTAAAAATACAATTTGAAGTAGGTAAAATAGTTACTAAGGTTAAGTTACATTAATTTTGTGGTTGCCAACGGCCATTGTTGGAATGTTCAGTTGGCCTTGTAAAACGGTTTACTTGCAGTTTGCATATGTTTAGCTGGAGGAATGTAGGCACTAATGATTCAAAATGACTAGAGATTGACAATCTATGCACGATATCCTCATCCTCATCAGCCATGGTTTCACAATTTAATTAGGTAGTTCTTTTACCCCATCAAGGCAGGAAAGCTGAACAATTTGGATAAAAATGTCAATTCTTAGCGAAAAACTACATTGGATTGCGGCTAGTTTCTTTTCTGTCGCTTCAGTACCTTTGTGAAGTGAAGGTGGTTCGAAATCCTCATAGTCAGAAAATGTAGGTTTCAGCAGGCTTATAGGAAGTTCAAAAGGAGCAGTAAATGAGCATCCATAACGTCCGAATGTCAACGTGATTCATCATGGATGCGGCATTTCAAAATCAAACTTCTGAGTCGCACATTTCTGAATTCAGAGGAGAAGATCAGAAAGCATAAACTTGTCTCCGACATTGCCATTTTACTGCAGGTGAACTCATATTCCACCAGGTTTGGTAAGTGGTATCCACGGAGACTCATTCTATTTCGTTTTGGTCAAGCAAGTTTTTCAATTCTATTCGTCCAGTTGCTTCATCATTACAGGAAAGCTCTGAAGATGTGGTTGCTGGAGGGGGTTGATGGAGGCTCAGGAAGCATCCAAAACTGGAGAATCATCGTCCTGAACAGATTCACTGACCAAAAATATCAATCGGCAATGATTGGTGTGAAATCCTGTCATTTCCAGTACACGTTCGTCAAAACCCGAGAAGATTGAATACAAATTTCCACAGTCCATGATTTGGAAATCAAAAGGTCTCTCCATGGAGTTTATTCTTTTTCTAGTTGGATAATCGAGTTGCACCTCTCTGAAGTTGTTTCACCCCATTAAGACAGACACGTTCTGCAATGAGGTTCAATGAGTGGTTGATGGAGTTTCAAAAAAAAATCCAAACGGTGATTTGAGTCGCAGGCCAATGATATCTGAGGTCAAAGACTGTTGCAGAAAGGATGTAAAATCTGTTACACAATATCGTCGGTTTAACGGAGAAAGGCACTTTGTCCGAAAGTCCCATTTTCAGAAAAACGCATTTCAAGTTGGGAGTGCCTCAAAATCGGGCTATCTTCTGCTTAGAAATTCGCAGATTACTGAAACCCCGGTTTTAGACTCTTTAACATGTTTTAGTTTATGCTGTAGAATTTGAAAACCATAACTCAACGTTGAGAACCGATTCGGATCATTTCTGACTCAAAGGACCCCGACTTAGTGCCTTTCCCCGGACTACGTAAAAACAGCTTAGTGCTCTTCTCCTGACTATCCTTACTGAATTTCAAAAACATTTTCAATTCCATGACAGAATTTACTGTGGGTCCCGATCCACTTGACACCGATTCATGGAAACATACTACATTGAGCCTGAGGCGTTGTAAAGGAATTTTTTTATTTAACAAAACATTTTTAATTAAATTTCATTAAAACTGCGATGAAACCTCTCTATACAGTAACTGTCCTCAGTCAGTCCTCATCTTCCGATTCTGAAGATATGTCAGGTTCAGGAGCCTGGTCCATCGTTGCGGAACTCGAAGGCAGGTTCTCAAACCAAGA
This sequence comes from Apolygus lucorum, assembly GCA_009739505.2. NCBI lineage: Eukaryota > Metazoa > Arthropoda > Insecta > Hemiptera > Miridae > Apolygus > Apolygus lucorum. The sequence goes on along the minus strand of CM019173.2, from coordinate 4,391,155 downwards.
GTGGAAGTTTTTGGGAATTACTCCGTTTTTACATAACTGAATCAAGTCCCGCTTTTTGGCAGCAGAGATCGGCAACCTCTTCTTATAGAGTGCTGGAGGGGGATTCGCGAGATTGCGTTGTTGCGTTTTGTTTGAACCTCTTCTTTTTTTGGGGGTACCGTCTGAAATCACCTTGTAATCGCCACTGAAATAATACCGGTAGCCGATGGGTCTTCTTTTCGGTAGATGAAGCTCTTCACTTTTAACCAGTTGACAGGGTCGCCAGCTTGATCGATCTTCCTGTTAGAGATGGATGTTGCTTCTTCTTCTCTTCTTGCCCTATCCGGTCCGGATGTTGGCGATCATCTCGGCTAGTCCACTCTTGTCCACAGCACGGCGAAAAAGTTCCACTGAGGACACACCAAACCATTTCCGCAGGTTAGCCAGCCACGAAATTCTCCGTCTTCCCGGTCCACGCTTCCCCTCGACCTTCCCCTGAAGAACATTCTGCAGGAGCCTATACTTTTCTTCGTTCCTCAATACGTGTCCGAGATATTCTAATTTTCTTTTCTTGACTATATATAGCAATTCAGGCTGTGAGCACCCCATCCCATGGAGGACCTGAACATTAGTTACCCGGTCCACCCATGAAATACGGAGGAGCCTGCGGTAGACCCACATCCCAAATGCCTGTATTCTCCTTTCTGTATCCTCAGACAACGTCCAACTTTCGGCTCCATACAGCAGAACAGGGTATACATAACAACGCACGATGCGCATCTTCATGTCCAGGCCTAGGTCCCGATGGCACAGAAAAGGTTTCATTCTTATGAATGTCGCCCTTGCCTTCTCTATCCGCGACTTGACCTCCACAGAGTGGTCCCAGGATTCCACGACTGTGGTCCCCAGGTAGACAAATCTGGTCACACGTTCCACAATAAGGCCGCCCATATACAAATCACCAGTCACATACGAGTGATATGGATGTTGCTACAAGTGTTTTTAGGTCCAAGAAGTCTTTGAATTCCATCTCCTTCGTTGTGAACGGATTCTTTCGTCTCGCCAGTTTGAAAATGTTTTCCCAATCATGGATGGAAAACACATCCATGTTTTTTTGGAAGTCTATTGAACTGTGCAAGGAATCTACCTCCATGTATGAATGGCCACTTCCCATGAATTTTTGTTCGATGATCAGAAAGTATTATTTGCCTACCTACTACGACAATCGAAGCATTTTCCCGTAATAAATGGCACACTTGACGAAAATCGCAATATTCTCGACAGGAGAAAGGCACTGTCGTCCAGTCTCCGTTTACTCCTGGCTTAAGCTTTGACAGGTGAAAGGCACACTTCTCCAAACAATCTTCCTAATGCCTTTCTCATGTAAATATTCAACTGCATTATGACTTAGTGCTTCTTGTAGCTGCGTTTCCTTGGTTTCCTGTTGATCTGACACTAAAATAGACCACACCAATCGAAAGTGCGTGAATAATTACTGTAGGAACCGCAATAACCCGAAAATCGAAAAAATTGACATAGTGCCCTTCTCCTGTAAGCCGACGATATATTAACGCCAAGAGACTTCCACCACAATTGAATCTAAATGTTCACTGGTCTGAGTGAAATCAGGAACTCCAAGAATGTCTCATCGTGAAGGCTCATTCCATCTCTGTTTTTTCTTCTATTGGGAGGAGGCTGATGCTCAGAAAAATTCCAAAAATCGCAGAACCATCAAGCTGAACAGAGTTGCAGCGAAAAGGTAGAAAAAGTGACTTGCGTCCACGTTAATTCCTATGTAGTGACCAGTCGCCACCACGAATGTGGTGCCTAGTGTAGTCGAAACGTACGCAAATGTGGTCAGAAACAAAATGTACACTCCGACCGAAATCAGCCACCGGTTGGGTCTTATGTAGTAATCGTAGAAAGTCCACTTGAAACCTCCGGTTTTAGGTTGACGGGGGACTGCTTCCATGTCCGGGCGTTTTTGGACAGTTTTCGCAAATTTGTCACCACCAAATCCGCGCAGCGCTGCCACCGCGTCACTGGTAATTTTTTTCGATGTTCGGACAACATTCACGTGTCCGAAGGAATCAATATCGCAAGGATAATTTTCACGAAAAACACCATTCAAAACAACCAAATACCAACCGATCAGACGTAACTCTCCGTCCACACTGCAACTCCGGTACACAACAAGCGAAACGTTTTTCCTATTGACCTCAATTAATAATTGACATCTCTTAGTTTACGGTCAGGGTGCCATATAGGATATTCACGAAGTTACGAGTCTATACATATTTGAGCGGAAGGAGATAATATAAACGATTTATCGAGATCTGATTGTGTAAATACCAGAAGTCACGCAGTCTACTTGCCGCTTGTTGACCGTTGACTTGATGATAGGATAGATACATACTTAGGCTGCAAACATTCAACAGTTTGATTACCTACCAGTGTTCGAAAACGATAAATAATTCAGTGAAAAAAATGGCCCCAAAATGTATCCCATTTAGTTGGAGGTTTATTATAGCATTGGGTCATCATTGATGGAGCTGCAAAGCTACTTCATTGTCCATTATTTCTCTCATCAATATATTGATTACATCATTTTCTGTCTGACTTCTCTCTGATTAGTTTCTGGACGACGTTTTACTTATATTGGTTTATTGACATTTTATGGCACATAAATGAAAAATCGTCACGCGGGGAGCGTTATGAGGGGAGCGTTACGCGGAAATTTCTGATGATTTTCACGTACAACCAATCGTTTCTAGGGAAAACTAACTTCCTCATTTTCCACCCCACAAAAATCGTTCACCACTCATTGGAAAGCTCTCAATTTATTAAACATAAGACATAAAATGTCTCTCGTGGTTGCGTACTTGTACGAAAGCTGTATCCACCGTTTGTGTTTCTCATTTCTGGTGCTCATCAATCAAAAGATTTTCAAATGGAGCCCCCCCTTTATTTTCAATAATAAGCCTTTGGAATCGAGCAAGAAAAAAAAATTTCAACCCCCCCTCAAAATTTGATGTTTTACGTTTCAAGGTACGAGAATACGAAAAACGAATAAAAAAAAAAAAGTTTCGTACGTAGAATACGAAAATCGAATAAAAAATTTCCGTCCGTCCGCCGTACGCGGCACTTTTCTTAGCAACACTGGACCGATTTGGTTCAAATTTGGTATATGGGCTCCATTTGGGGTCTAGATGTGCCGCGAAGCTTTTGGTTGATGTCAGTCACTTCTAAGGGGTGAAAATTAAGGGTTGAAATTTTCAAGAGTGCCCTAGCTCGAAAACTCTCGAAATAAAGGTATCGTTTTTTCACCAATTTTAAATAGTATTGAATTTTTAAACATTTTTGAGACCACCCGGAGCTCTGTAGGACAAACCGTTCGGTCCCTACGAGTACTTGAAGGTTTTCTTTCGATAAAACAGAATCATGAGTGTGAATCGCAAAAGAGGTCTAATCGCCGTTCAAATTTTATCGGACTAAAATGCGATCGCTGTTCATTTCTTCGATTTCTATACAGTTTTGCCTTCTGCGTAACCAGTAATCAAATTTCCATAGAAAGCTTTATATTATGAAGCTTTCTATTTTTCGAATCGAGTGTGAAGCGTTTAGTTCTTTCTAATAAACTTGATTGTGAAGGTGTGAATACTGAATACATGCTTTATACAGGTATAAACGGTGTTTACTAATACCGATTAGCCCTTCCTCGCTGTTTCCTTCGGAAGTTTTGCCTCTTATCTTACTTCGCTCAATATGAAATTCATATTATGAATCGGATCACGCCTTCCTGGCACCCGACAGTTATTGAAACTTCCACTAGAGATGACATTGTTGTCGATAATACGCGTTTGAAGGCTTCTTTTCAGGTACCTTGTTGTTTTTGGTTGTTTGTAATTTAATTGTTTAATATTTTTGTTAGTCACTCGTTATACTCATAGATTTATTAATAAACATTTTCAGAACGCATCGCAGTCGCCTTCTTTGTCGTCACGCTTATACAGGGTATTTCCTACATGATGGATGTGCAGTCCTATCTCCGCTCTTTGAAGGGTTAGAAGAAAACTTCAAGCAGTAACCGCCCTTAGGTATTATTATTAATAATGAATCCATGGAATCGAGCAAGAAAAAACCTTGTAATCCCCCCCTCAAAATTTGATCGTTTCCGTTTCAAGGTACGTAAAATCCAAAAATCGAAACAGATCCCTAGTTCTGCCCTACCATACCTACCATCCCTAGGGTATCGATACTCGATATTTCAAAATATCGGTACTTTTGTACCGATACTCGATATTTTAGTATCGATACTGCACTATCCGATATTTTTGGATATCGATACTTTGGATCCGATATTTCTAAATATCGAATATCTATACTGTTCTCGCGTAAAATTCAACATAATGGCTAAAAGATAGAGAGGCTTTTGGGTCATTACTCTTAGGTTGCACAAATAACGTTTAAATCATGAAAAAAATCACTCTGCTTGGACGCTTAATAGTAAAAAACGCTGCAAATTATTACACAATGGTTTATTATTTTTCATGTTTCTATATAGATCACTCGTCTACCACCAACCATCCAACTTGAAGAAAAACATCGATCGCATTTCGGTCAGCTAAAATTTGAACGGAGATTAGGCCACTTTTGCGATTCACACTCGTGTTTCTGATTTATCAGACGTAAAGCCCTTAAATTCTCGTAGGGAGCGAACGGTTTGTCCTACAGAGCTCCGCGTGGTCTCAAAAAATTCTAAAAATTCTATGGAATCTTAAATCGAAGGAAAAACAATACCTTTATACCAAAATATTTGAGTTAGGGCGTTTTCAAAATTTCAAAATTCATTTTTCGACCCTTAGAAGTGACCTACATCAACCAAAAGCTTCGGGGCACAACTAGACCCCAACTGGAGCCTACATACCAAATTTCATCAAAATCTTTTTTCGATTTTTGGATTCTACGTACCTTGAAACGTAAACCATCAAATTTTGAGGGGTGTTAAAGAAAATTTTCTTATTCGATTCCAAAGGTTTATTATTGAAATAATTAACCAATACTTGGAAAATGTCACCCCACGCATATTTAAGCAAAAACCTCTTTTTTGGCCGGTTATTTGCCCATAACTTCTATACGAATGAAGCGATCGGAATAGTTCGACGTTAGGACCAACTAGACCCCAAATGGAGTCTATGTGCGAAAGAACGGGGTTTAGTTTTAGTTTTTTAGACCGATTCTAAGGCCTTTTATGGCCTGGACGGCGAACGGCGGACGGACATTGCAGATTTGGATTCTACGCACCTTGAAACGTAAAGTGACAAAGTTTGAGGGGGGGTTATAAAAATTTTTTGCGATACGATCACATAGGCTTATTATTAGAAATAATAAACCAAAATGAATAAAAGTTGTTGAAAAAATTATTTTTCTTGAGAAAATTGGATGATATTGATAGTTTGTGACACTAAAGTATCGATAGTCGATATTTTAAAATATCGATACTCATGCCCAACGATACTTGGGATATCGACACTCGGATACGAAACAGTATCGATACTTTTATAACGATACCTATCCCTAAACAGAACATATGAGTGCCAGCCTTGCTTGGTCCTGGCAGACCCTGGGTAGGTCCCAAATCCCCTCCTCCTCCCCTGATCCGTATAAAGTGACTAACAAGTCTCTCGTAAGGTTGGTTTAGGTGTATTTGATTTTTTTTAACCATAGTAAGTAATCCATAGTTGTCCAACCAGGCTCAACTTCTGAAGAGACTTCTACTAGAGTCGCCCTAAGGGCGGTATTCATAGTCATGACTCTAGTAGGACTTGAGTAACTACTCCATTGAGTAATTACTCTCAGGACATGAGTAGTTACTCGGAACTTGGTATTCAGAGTGTAAGTCGAGCAATTACTTGTCGTTCGAGTAAGTACTCGACAAAAGTAACTACTCGAGATTCTGGAGATGCATCGTGAGGCTCGAGTAGTTCCTCAACCAGCCCTGATTGCTAGTTGAACGGGAAACATCCTTTGTTTGACAGGGATTTTTCCCTGTTAACATGTTTAATGTTTTAGGGCTGGGTGTCATTCTGTGAATTCCGACACGCAAATCTGCAACGTCGTTTTTTCTTAGTTACCACGGACCGATTTCTTAGTTACCACGTTATATCGGCTCCATTTGGGGTCTAGTTGTACCAAGATGGTCACTGATCAGCTGAGTGAGCTCCAAGGCCATTTTCTCTCCTGTTGAACGCAGGAAGCTGAAATTTGAGAAGCAGGGTCAATGGAGAATGCTGAAGGCGCCTGAGTGGTCACTGATCAGCTGAGTGATCGGCAATCTAATTTCTCCCTTGCGAGGGAAAAACATTAAACATGATTTAATGTTTTTCCCTCGCAAGGGAGAAATTTTTAACGGGGAACTTCCCTGTATTGATACATCACTGCAGTGGTAACCCTTCCGGTAGGTTTTGAGAGCGCTGCATGTTTGTTTTTGAGTGGTTGGTAGTTAGACAGTTTGTATTGGGTTGTGCGTGAAATGGGGAAGGAGATAATAATATTTGAAGGGGGATATTTTTTTGGGGTTTTTTTTTTTTTCCTGTCCTAACCACTTTTGAACCTGGTGGTGCATCAGCAACGGTACTTTTCAGCCTCTGAGCTAGTAATCTAGTAAGGTTGACTTTTATGTATGAAACAAGCTGCAAGAATGTGACGATTCAAAAAAGCGGATAGAATGGAATGGAAGTCGTAAGAGTATCTTCAGTTGGTTGTCTACTTGGGAATTCTCTCACATTTCAGTCAATACGTAATTGTATATGAATCGAGTAAGTTCTAAATTATTTCTATTACAAAAATTATCAAAATCTATAAAATTGAACACTGTCATTGTAGTAGTTCCATTTTCCTCAAAATATATCAATGTTCTCGTGATTTTGTCGAATTTTCTTCATTTTCCCCAAGAACTGTTTAAAAAAATCTTTTTGTTTATTCATTTTTGAGAAAAATATATTGGTATATTAATTTACTTTGAAGCTGATTGCACTGCCTTCAAATTCCTCTCACTTAACTTATTTCTAAAATGAATGGTTTTGCGAGTGAACGGTTCAAAACACTGTAATTATTTAACCTACAAGGTCCAGTTGGTCTCAAACTATAGCAAATTCTACTTACTATAGACAATAAATTATTGAAATTATATTTTAGAAGTTATGGTTGAAAAACTGAAAAAGTTCAAATATTTCATGGTTTTTAGCGCACTATGTCAGTAGCAAAGGGTTTTCAAAGTTTCAAATTTGGATAACTTTTTAATAATTTTAAAAATTTAATTTTTATTATTATATTTATTGTTTTTGTTATAGATTTTTGCGATTGCAAAGAATCGTAGATATATCCATTTTTGATGAGAACAACACGTTGAGTAATAGTGTAACACGTCCAGGTGCCTCGAGTTTTTGCTAGTTTCGAGTAGAGGCAGGCCTCGACTCAACGCCAAGTTTTGTTTAGAATACCGCACGCAGAGCAGATACTCGAAGTTTGGAGTAACTACTCGAGTAAATACTCGAGATGACTACTGTGAATAGCGCTGAGCATCCGCCGTCACTCCAAGGGCGGAATTCATAGACAAGGCTGAAAGTGAGTGACCACCCACCCTCACCTGAGTTGAGGATCTCCCTCCACTCAACAGCATTCATAGTTGAATGAGATGGTACACTCAAGTGTTGGCGTCGCCTGAGGGTACCCTCAGCGCCCTGAATTTGACTTGTCAATCAAATGACCATTAGCAGAAGTTGAGGGGAAGCCAGCACTCAGGATTTTGCACCGTTGAGCCGAGGGTGAGCCTCAACTCAACGCTGAGTTTGGTTCATGAATACCGTTGAGTGCGCCCTTAGAAATCGAGCTGAGTGCTCCCTCAGAGCACCCTCAAATCTTACCTATGTATACGATTGAGTGCCCGCCAACCCTTATCGATGCCTTTGAGGGTGCACTCAGACTTAAGAAATGACTATGAATTCCGCCCTAAGACCCATTCGAGAATTTACTCGGCTTCGAGTAATGTCTATGAATACCGCCCGATGGGCGGTAAATTAATCTCCAGGATAATCCCCAATGAATTTCATTAATAGAGAATATAACTAGGAAGTACCTAGATAAATAAGGTCAGAATAATTATTATCAACGAAAGTAAGAACGGTAAAGATTTTCCTTTTCATTGTGTCTTATTCCTTGCTAACCAACTAGTTCCGAACAGATCTGAATACAGTGTATCCGCACAATACACTCTGTGGTTGACATTTCTCCATTGTGCTCACCCGAAAATATCGATCAACAACAACAACCGAAGTAAAAGTGACATCACCTAAGATTCGGTAAATGTAGGTACCTGGGTAATGGACGAGGGAGGGATGTTGTGAATAGCTGTTACCTACTTGCCGAGCCGTGGAGGAAGGGCAAAGAATCACCTTCCTTTTGCCATTTCGGGTGACTGTTCCTTTCTCACGGTCCTCGCCCATTGTTGACACCTCGGAGGAAGTGAACTGGACGGCGACGAACAATGTCGCGAATTCCGGCATAAATTAATAGGAGACCCCCCGTGTCCGTATCGGAAATCGAATTCTCTCCCAAGTTGAGTTGACGTATTGATAAACAGGGCGTTGTCCCATCTATTACACAGGTCTGCAACCAAAAAACTGCAAGCGATTTTTTTACTGGTTCCCATAGGTTTTTACATGCTGAAACCGAAAAAAAAAAATACTCAAAAAATTCCATCACGTCTAGTTTTTTTGCAAAACTGGTTTTTTGAATTCCACGCATGGTGTTATTCAGTCTTGAACTTCAATTCTGTAGTAGCTGCCAAGTTGTCAATTTTATGAATTGCATGAGTATTTTCACATTCATATTTAGTAATGTCACTCCCAGGAATGATATGTACTGAAATAGAGGAGGTAGGGAAGAAGGGGGTGGGATATTTTTGAAGAAGGAGAAGCGTAAGGATGCCCAGAATCATGTCATAACATGTTGTTCATTTGATTTTCTCAAAAGTCAGGATGCCTTGCGGAACATAGTCCACAGCTTGTAACATCAAAGCATTGCCAAGAGATGGGGAATGTTTCAAATATGTGTGTTCAAAGTTTCCTATACTGTCTGAAGCTAAATTGAAAGAGGGAGTTTTTACAGGACCTAACATACGAAAACTATTGTCCGATCCCTTGTTTTCAGTATCAATGAGCAATAAAGAAAAAGAAGCTTGGGACTCTGTTAAGACGGCGTGTCGGAGCGTGAAGGCGATCGGCTTCACTTCGGCTTGTGATTGGTTCCTACTCAACGAAGACAAAGGACGGGACAACACTCGATGCCCGGCGCGGGTTACCGCAGACCGTGTGCAAGAGTGTTAAGATCGCCAGCTCGGATACATACCTAGGCGCGATTGCTCGCCGACCCGGGGAATGCACCACATTTACCTATACCTAGTTGGAGGCAGACGACTACTAGGGTAAATGGGAGCAGAAGCCGGCGCGATGAGATTTATCGCATACCGAGACCCTCTGATGAACTGTGGGCGAGGTAGAGCGAGAAATAAACAAGTCGAGTTTTCGAAGACGAGTGCATCAAGGGGAAGCCCTGAGTCCTCCTTTTATATGGAATTGAACAAGGTAAGGAGAGGGTGGAAAAAGGTGACGTCAAGTGATGTCACTGTCCCCCGTACCTCACCTTACCTACCTTGCATGGTGAGTCACTCAGGGTTTCCCTCGACCTTTATTGGAGAACTACATAGTTAAAAGTATGAGTCATTACAGACTCTTTCAAGGATGTAGTGCAAAAGTTTTTAGGCAATACGAAAGAACCTAACTACAAATCCATTGTGAATCGCATTTTGGCTGCCTACAAAGCTCAGGGATGCAACATGAGCTTAAAAGTTCATTTCCTACACTCCCATGTAGAATACTTTCCAGAAAACTTGGGAGCGTTCAGTGAGGAGCAAGGTGAAAGATTTCACCAAGACGTTCGAGATATGGAAAAACGCTACCAAGGACGATGGGACGTCAATATGCTGGCTGACTACTGTTGGATGCTCAAGAGAGATACAGACAATGCTGGAGCACGAAAACGTACGCGACGAAGCATGAAAGAAAAGAAGAAAAGGTTCCACAAGCAAAATGAATAAATTCTTTGAGTATTTTGTATTGAATAAGAAACGGATACTCAATTATTTTGAGATTGTACAAAACACAAATTATAATGTATTTTCTCAATTTTCGTTTTTTATTTCCCCTTCTCCCCTATTTTGCAAGAAAACTGTGCGTGATGGATAAAAATGGCGGTCATTTTTGGATTCAGCACACCAAAAAACACGAACTAAAGCTAAAAGATTCCATGCAGCTGATCAAAAACTTTTTTTTGCAGACCTGTGTTATTATTAAAGATCAGATTTTTTGTTAAACAAATGGAACACATTTTATATTTATACATATTTTATCATACTTCCCTACAATATGCGGTAAATATCTAAAAACTTTGAAATACTTTCCAAAATACTCTAGTACAAAATGTATTTTTTGGGAGGGTAAAAAAATTTGTTCATCGAAACAAAAATCATCAAAATGGCTTATTTGAGAAAAGAAACCTTTAAAAAACGCTGCAAATTATTACACAATGATATTTATTTTTCTGAAAAGATCACCCAGCGAAGAACAAGAATTCTTTTGAAAGGAGAGTCCTCATGGGCTAGCCCACAGGTAGACGTACGTAGGCGTTAGTATTCTGATAAATTTCACAACTCATTTAACGATAGTTGAACGTCTAGGTGGTTTCATTCATTTCTCGAATGAAAAGCCGTGAAACATCCACCAACTGAGTAATTGATTATCCTCAATGGTGAACAGTTGGTCGACTGTATGCTGCCATGAGAGGGTTCGGGATACCTGAACAACTATGCAAGATGGTAAAGCTGACAATGAGTCACACAGTCTGTCAGGTATGGCTCCAAGGGAGTTTGTCTGAAAAGTTTGAAACTAAAGTTGGATTAAGGCAAGGTGATGCTCTAGCTTGCTTGCTGTTTAACATAGCCCTGGAAAAGGTAGTGCGCGATGCCCAGATAGATACCAGTGGGACCATTTTCCATAGACCTGTACAGCTTTTGGCATATGCAGATGATATAAATTTAATGACCAGAACTGTTAGGGATTTGGAAAGTGCTTTCAGCTCACTTATGTTGGCAGCAGCAAATATGGGGCTCACCGTCAACCAAGGAAAAACAAAGTATACGGTTTCCAATAGAAACTTGAATGAAATTCGGACACCAAACATTCTCATTGGAGCGTACCAATTTGAAAGGGTGGAAACTTTCACTTACCTTGGCTCCACTGTTACAGAACATGAATGCAATGATTGCCCAACCGAAATCAATGCTAGAATTCTTTCTGCCAACCGGTGCTACTTTGGACTGTTGCCACTCATCAAGTCTCGAGCCCTCTCCAGAAAAACTAAAATAACGCTGTACAAAGTACTGCTTCGCCCTGTACTAACCTATGGGTCAGAAACATGGGTGATGACAAAGCAGTCCGAGAGTGTGCTCAGGGTTTTCGAGAGGAAGATCCTTCGGAGAATCCTGGGCCCACTGTTTGACCATGGACAATGGAGACGCCGAAAAACCGTAGAACTGTACCAGCTGTACGGAGATTACGATGTAGTTGAGTTCGTGAAGCTGGGACGGTTGAGATGGACTGGACATGTTCTCCGAATGGATGACGTCGACCCATCCAAACAACTGCTGCTCTCCAGACCAAATGGTACAAGAAGGAGAGGAAGACCGAGGCAGAGATGGAGTGACAACTTAGAGGAGGACACAGCACGACTTGGGTGCTATGAATGGATGACAACGGCACAGAATCGGACAAGCTGGAGAGGTGTCTTAGTGGAGGCCAAGGCTCACCCTGGGCTGTAGTGCCAATTAGTAGTAGTAGTAGCGAACAGTTGGCCTACAGTGCTCTGGATTGTGTCATTCGACTAAAAAAAAAAATCGGATTTTTAAAGAATCTGACTCACGAAGTTGTTTGAAATTAATGAAATTACATTCTTCGAAGTGAATTTCCCGAACAAAGACTTAGCTGAATTATTTGCTATTGAGTTGTATCAAAGTGGTGAGATAGCATTCTCGATTGAATCATAATTTTGCAATAGTACTGAGCAGCATTCTGTCAAGTACCTCTCATTGTCAATACTTTGTGGTTTACCCGAAACCTGAAATAGTTTGAAGTGAATAGGAGCTTCCAAGAATGCTTTCTCAACAGAAGAGACGAGGAATCGACGTCACTGAACAAAGAAGTCAACAAAGTCACTGAATGAAATTGAGGGCCTCTGACGCTGTGAACCACTGCCCCTGATTTTTATGATTCACAGCTCATGACAGCCATTCAACCAGCTACCAGCACTCTACAAACAACACTCTACTCATCAATTATCTTTCAAATTCGATAAACTTCCTCAAAATTATGAAAAACAGTACGTGAATGCTTCAAAAAAAGCATAAGTATAAATGAACACCCCTACTTGAAAAATATCAGTATGTTACCAAGGAAAAACGAACAGCTCTGCTCAATCTTATTCTGCCCTATGTGATGTTATGACAGGCCTGATCACAAGATTTCTCTCCAATTTTCGATAATTATGTTCTAATTTAGTTCACAAAGAGCTAACTTCGTCTTTTGGTGCTCATAAATAAAAGGTAGTTTCGTTATTCAAGACAAGAAAATGAAATCAGCAAGTAAGGTCACCTTTTGCAATAAATATAGGAGTATCCAGTCATATTTGGTCTCAGTGGTCATCCTTGAGTTTACGTTGATGTTTTACGTGAGCAATTGTCATCCACTCCACAACCTCGCTACATTGAAAGAAGTCCATCTCTTGGCACGTCTTGGGGACATTTTCGATTTCCCATTCTTATGCTCAATTTATGTTTATAAACGATTCGTTGGAACTTGCACAATAATCTCGAAAAACTATGTCTTCGCCTCAGTCAGCAACATGGACTCTCACGACATCTTCAAACCTCTAGATAAGGATGATATTTCTGAGACAGAGAAGTTTCAGTATGTGGAAGAATTCAGAGTGTTCGCTGCAACCAATATCGCAGACCCGAGAGAGTTGAATGACCAACATGTTGAAAAGAAAGTTTATATCTGTCGCGATGATACCGGATTTCAACAAAAGTGACGTTATTTACCCACAAAACAAACATTTCAGGGAAAAATTGGTGCGTGATAGCACTGGAGGTTTTGAGTATAACATTTGTTTTTTGGAAGTCGAAGAGTTTACCTGGAATGCGGACCATTTCCCGATTTACTTGAAGTACTCCAGTCCAGGAGGTTCTAGATTAGACGATAAATTCGAGAAATATATTGAGGAAAAGATCAAAGCGTTGGAGAACGACCCGTTCACAAACTCCAAGTGTAAGATAGCTGGATGGCACGCGCCCACGAAGCGCCTTATTTACCACAATGTCATGTACGTGCCCAGGGCAGCATGTCAGCAAGCGTACTGCGGATGGCTTCCCAAGACTTGCAACCAATTCCCCAAAAAGAAGTACCACGTTTGCTTCAAATCTTTATTCTTCAGCGAACCATGCGGTACCATCACTGGTGGAGTGCTGCGTTGTAACACTGATGGTATTGGTATGTAAAATCGATGTAATTATCTGAGTACATGTTAGTGGTAAAAGAGGTCTGTTAGGAGTAGGTTAACGCATAAAATCCAATGTCTGAGGTTGTTCAACAATCATGACTACGGGTTCCTACGTGGGGGCACAAATTGAAGAGCACATTTCTGAATGAAACGTAGGCTATTGTAGATATACAACAGCAGAAGATCTGGCATAGGCATTAAAGGCTCTTCTTTCAGCCTTGTAAAGTCCCTTGGGACGAATGCCACAATCTTTCAGGCAGAGGTCCATGCAATCCAACTTTGTGCTGAAGAAATGCTGAACAAGCATCTCATCAAAGCCAAAGTATACATCTTGTCAGACAGTCAGGCTGCCTTGAAGGCCATTGCTTCATACACTACAAGTTCGAAGCTGGTCTGGGAATGCCTGAATACCCTCAAAACAGTTGCCCAGAAAAATCGGGTCACCCTTCTCTGGATTCCCGGACATGAAGGTTATGAGGGTAATGAAAATGCTGATCGACTTGCCAAAAGAGGATCAGAGTCCCTGCCAATTGGGCCGGAACCGATTCTGGGAACCACCAAAAGCTGTTTACAGAACGTGGCTAACAACCGGGAAAGGAATGAGCGAGTAAGATACTGGCAGAACCTCCCAGGTCTAAGACAAGCAAAACTATTTGTTACGTTCTCAAAGAGACAGGCTGATGAACTCATCGCTATGCCATAAAAAGAACGTCAGAATACTTGTGGGTCTGTTAACAGGCCGTCGCCCACTTCGATATCACCTAAAGAAGATAGGCAAACTAACAACGGACATCTGCCGCTTCCGTGATATGGAAACGGAGGATGCCGAACACATCATATGCTACTGCGAAGCATTGGGTCGAGCTAGATTCACAACGCTCGGAAGTGATGTCCTAGCCCCTGACATCATCTCTAAGGTGACCTACTGTTCGCAGATAGAAAGAATGCGGTTGGCCAATTTTCCGAAGGGTATGCCTGCTTACAAAGACGACTACCTGTTCCAAAATTTTAGGTAGCCTGTTGAGTCAGTCTGGGTAAAGGGCCCAGCCTCAGTAATCGTAATCCAGGCATCGAGCAACTCAAGTCATATTCATAATAAGGTAGAGAGCCCCTCCACTCAGCCAATTTTAGGAAGGATTATTATCTCTAATGTGAGTTCACTTGCCCTTCTGTTTACCCTTCAGTCGCCATTAAGCTACTACGGTACTAGGAAGCTTGATTTTATTTTTGAATGAATGAATGAATGTACATTCTCTTAATTGATAAGACTTTCCCAAGGGTAAGGAACCTATTTTTTTTTTAAATTAGTATTCTGTATTTGTTATGTTTTGCCTGTAATAAATCAATCCTTCCACTTCATCATCAGTCTGTAGTCAACAACCCTCGGTCTCATTTTCACTGGCTTGAGTGGCAGGTAGAAGAAGGAGGATGTTTTTGGGATTGTAATACACATGGACACCATACCAAACCATCCGCATTCTTTCGATCTGCAAACAGTACACTGACCTTCTCCACTTCTCCAAAAAGTGGGGAAAGGAGTGTTTAGTAAACCCTTCTTAGTAGGCTAATATAGCCTGGAGGCACTCCACAATAGACCCTATTAGGTCGCAGTGGAAGGAGTTTTTGAATCAACTCACTAAAGACCTCCTACTTAATTAATTAAAAAAAAAAGATATACAACAGCTTCCATTCACGTAAACAAGGCCATCCTCAGCGACATTGATAGAATATCAATACAGTATTATGTGAATAGGGGAGGATGGTGTGATTTCACCACTCTTCACAGCCGATTTGAGCGTGATACTGTTGTGATAAGCGACCTCTTCGCATTTCTGTCCATTCGCTTCCTTAGCTCAGTGGTAACGAGCTCCAACTCAAAAGTGTAAATATAGTTTAGTCGGACGATAGGAGATCGATCCCCGGTTGAGGGAAGTTAATGGACAGAAATGCGAAGAGGTCGTTGATCACAACATCTCCCCCCCCCCCCCCCATTAGGAAATCTTAGGTACTCTGTTACCTAGTCAGGGAGGTGAGAGGCAGCTTTGGCCGGCGTTTTTCCAACCCAGTGAGAACGCGCTATTTTTGACTGGCTTCGGAGTTTTTGTTATTGTTCCTTATTGACGGGGCGGGGGATCTGCTGACCTCAACATATGTCCGAATAGGCGGTGGCTCGACTCGTGTCTTGGGAGGGAGTTGTTTTGATGACCTAATCTTAATGAATTAATGTTTCTGTGAGAAATGCTGAGGAGACTATTCGTGTCCTACTGACTGCGCCAAGTTGTTGTATCCCTTTTCCTAGGCCACTACCACCTTTTTATGGACTCAGGGAAACTAAGACACACGGAAAAATCCAGGGAAAAATTGTACCTTTAATCAGGTCACTCTCATATGAATGAATCTGCCACGGGCCTACAGTTCCCGTCACAGGGCCGCCCCCCTCCTCTCCCACGAGCCACTTTACATTCCTTCCTCGTCAGCAGCTAGGTGACGTGCCTTTCCGAGACTCCCGCCCTGTAAGAGTGATAGTGCTATCCATCCACAACATCCAAGCGAATGGACAGAAATGCGAAGAGGTCACTGATCACAACATCTCCCCCCCCTCCCCGTTAGGAAATCTTAGGTGCTCCGTTACCTAGTCAGGGAGGTGAGAGGCAGCTTTGGCCGGCGTTTTTCCAACCCAGTGAGAACGCGCTGTTTTTGACTGGCTTCGGAGTTTTTTGTTATTGTTCCTTATTGACGGGGCGGGGGATCTGCTGACCTCAACGTTTGTCCGAATTGGCAGTGGCTCGACTCGTGTCTTGGGACGGAGTTATTTTGATGACCTAATCTTAATGAATTAATGTTTCTGTGAGAAATGCTGAGGAGACTATTCGTGTCTGGTATGACTGCGCCACAATGTTGAATCATCAAAAATTAACTTCCCTCGACTGGGGATCGATCTCCTATCGTCCGACTAAACTATATTTTCACTTCTGAGTCGGAGCTCGTTACCACTGAGCTAAGGAAGCGAATGGACAGAAATGCGAAGAGGTCGCTGATCACAACAATACTATCGGACATAAAGAACTAGTCGATTCCAACTATATTACTAGATATGGTAGATTCCTGAGAACTCAGCCAATCTGATGCTATAGTGATGTTTCGATACTTCCAATATTTGTATCAGGTACCAGACGATCGGTATTACCGTGATATCAGTAAAACATATGCGATAACAAAATGATATCCATGTTCTCTGATGACAGTATTAATCGAGGGGAAAAATTTATTTCAGGTTTATGTCCGAAACTTCAAAAGTATCGTTATAATATCGTATCGATACATCTAGAAAGTATCAAAAAGTATCGATACGATACTATCAAAAAGTATCGATATTTTGAAGTATCGATACTTTTACAAAAATGGGTGAAATTGTCGTTTATGTTTCTCTCC
This sequence comes from Apolygus lucorum, assembly GCA_009739505.2. Taxonomy (NCBI): domain Eukaryota; kingdom Metazoa; phylum Arthropoda; class Insecta; order Hemiptera; family Miridae; genus Apolygus; species Apolygus lucorum. The sequence continues at coordinate 4,374,073 of CM019173.2, read as the reverse complement.
ATTGTGTGACATCTCTCCATCGCGAGGATAATAATGAGGTACTTAATAGACCGGGAGCCGAGGCCAAAAACGGTGACTTACGAGTTGAAAGCTGCAAACCAATTTTTATTAAAATGTCCTCCAAGGAGAGTAAAAAAATGGATTGCTGCCACTCCAAAGCCCAGTCTTTCAAAAATGGCGGCCGTTTGAAATTGTCAAATTTAGAGAAATGATGACTTACGTAGTTGATGGCTGGAAATCAATTCACTTGCAAGAACTAATTATCCAAAGGTGGAAAATAGTCAAAATTTTGACAAAATTTGATCGACTCTGCCTGTACAGGGGCGGGGAACTAGGGTGGCAGAGATGTATTTTCCACCTTTGGATAATTAGTTCTTGCAAGTGATTTGATTTCCAGCCATAAACTACGTAAGTCATCATTTCTCTAAATTTGACAATTTCAAACGGCCGCCATTTTTGAAAGACAGGGCTTTGGAGTGGCAGCAATCCATTTTTTTACTCTCCTTGGAGGACATTTTAATAAAAATTGGTTTGTAGCTTTCAACTCGTAAGTCACCGTTTTTGGCCTCCTCTCCCGGTCTATAATATAGAATGAACAAAACAATAAATCACTCATTTTGTTATTTAAAACCTGTTTTTGCTTAGGCACTTGTTTTCGTATTGCACTTATTTGGGTTAACATTTTGGTGGTCCTTCCTCGATTATGGAGGACAGCAGGTTATCATAGAGAACTGGAGGTGGTGGTACATCATCTTTGTTTAATTTGTTGAAGTTTGTTAGTCTCCCAACAATCTTCGTAGAGATAGAGGTACTGTCAAGTAGTTACCTTCATGTCGTAGGTGTTAAAACAGATAAAATGTGAGATATAAAAAGTATCGCCTCCGATGCTGAAGAAAAAGTATCGATACTACAATATATATCATGAAAAAAGTATCGATATGTATCGATACTTTTTTCAAGAAATATCGATACTTTTAAGTAGGGGTGTGTCGGTCCAGGTATTTCCCTGGAACGGTTCCAATGGTTACAGTGACAAAGATGTAACCGTTCCAAATTATCGGTACAGTTCCATTACTGGTACAGGCGGTCAAATCCCACTCACATGACATGGAAGAAGCAGGCAGTCAAATCCATATCGTCCTTCTTCCATGCTTATGATCTCAACTTGCAATACAATAGCATCATTTTCCTTGAAAATTCGCTAAAAGGAAGGAATTTGAACAAGTGATACAAAAGAGGCAATTTATTATAAATGATAGTGACCAAACAATTCAAGGAAAGAATAATGACGTTGCAATTTAAGAACTTAACATGACAATAATAAATTAATAATACTGGAGACAACTCCCATGCTAACCAGTCCAGAAGATCACTTCTCGCTCAAGAGCCATTCCATGATATTCTCAGTCCATGGAAGTAGTAAGGGCGCTTTAAGGTACAACATGGAACAGAACTGAGAACAAGATCCATGCTTACCGGTCCAAAACCCTTCCCAGTGGGCGTCGGTGGTCTAGTAGACAATGTACCCAACTGCGGTGATAAGATAAGAACCGTCTTGCGGGGATGCGAGTTCGAGTCTGGTCGCTAGCAGAAAGTTTTCTGTCTATTAGACGATCGGCAATCTCTCGTTCCAACCCAGAGCGGTGATGTTTGGGAAGCCATGAGCGAAATCATCAGAACAAATTCTGATCTCCCCTTAGGGAGACAGCTGATGACGTCTGCGACGCCAAGAATGGCAGTCGGACGAAAATTCAACCTGAAATGGTTGCTTACTTTACTTTACTTCCCGGTTCAGAGCCATTCTCCATGATATCATTCTCATGATATCCATGATATCAGTCCGGTTCCATCCTTACCGGTCCGAATGATCCCTTCCCGGTCCAGAGCCATATCTTATCAGTCCGTGGAACTGGACCGGTAAGGGTTGAGTTTTTGTCACTGCGCGGAACCGTTCCAAGTTGATACTCGGTTCCACAGTCCCGGTACAGCTCTACCGACACACCTCTACTTTTAAATATCAATACTTTTGGGACATCCCTAATTCCAGGTCCTCTCCGCCGTAGGAAAAACTAGTATTCAAACCTACTGAAAATTGAATCCCTGAACTTGATCTAATTGATGTCTGTCCCATGGTTACCTACCTTGCTTATATGTACTACGCGAATATGTATCGGAAGAATAGATAAGTAAAATTCAAGAATAAGTAGTTTACATAATATAACAAGCTCATGGCAACATGTAGATTACACTTACGAAAAAAGTTCGGTAATATTATTAGCTGAATTATTTGCTATTGAGTTGTATCAAAGTGGTGAGATGACATTCTCGATTGAATCATAATTTTGCAATAGTACTGAGCAGCATTCTGTCAAGTACCTCATATTGTCAATACTTTGTGGTGATTAGCGAAACCTGAAATAGTTTGAAGTGAATAGGAACTTTCAAAAATACTTTCTCAATAGAAGAGACGAGAAATCGACGTCACTGAACAAAGAATCACTGAATGAAATTGAGGGTCCCTGACTGTGGTTCACAGGCCCTGATTTTGGTTTATTATTTCTAATAATAAGCCTATGTGATCGTATCGCAAAAAATTTTTATAACCCCCCCTCAAACTTTGTCACTTTACGTTTCAAGGTGCGTAGAATCCAAATTTGCAATGTCCGTCCGCCGTCCCCCGTCCACCGTCCACCGTCCGCCGATCTATACAGAAGGGTGATCTATACAGAAAATAATAAACCTTTGAGCAATGATTTGCAGCGTTTTTATGATTCACAGCTCATGACAGCCATTCCTAGCTACCAGCACTCTAAAAATGATCAATTATCTTTCAAATTCGATAAATTTCCTCAAAATCATGAAAAACAGTACTTGAATGCTTCAAAAAAGCATAAATATAAATGAACACCCCTACTTGAAAAATATCAGTATGTTACCAAGGAAAACGAACAGCTCTGCTCAATCTTATTCTGCCCTATGTGATGTTATGACAGGCCTGACCACAAGATTTCTCTCCAATTTTCGATAATTATGTTCTAATTTAGTTCACAAAGAGCTAACTTCGTCGTTTGGTGCTCATAAATAAAAGGTGGCTTCGTTATTCAAGACAAGAAAATGAAATCAGCAAGTAAGGTCACCTTTTGCAATAAATATAAGAGTATCCAGTCATATTTGGTCTCAGTGGTCATCCTTGAGTTTACGTTGATGTTTTACGTGAGCAATTGTGATCCAATCCACAACCTCGATATACCGAAAGAAGTTCATCTCTTGGCACGTCTTGGGAACATTTTCGATTTCCCATTCTTATGCTCAATATTTGTTGATAAACAATTCATTGGCACTTGCACAATAATCTCGAAAAACTACGTCTTCGCCTCAGTCAGCAACATGGACTCTCACGACATCTTCAAACCTCTAGATAAGGATGATATTTCTGAGACAGAGAAGTTTCAGTATGTGGAAGAATTCAGAGTGTTCGCTGCAACCAATATCGCAGACCCGAGAGAGTTGAATGACCAACATGTTGAAAAGAGAGTTATATCTGTCGCGATGATACCGGATTTCAACAAAAGTGACGTCATTTACCCACAAAACAAACATTTCAGGGAAAAATTGGTGCGTGATAGCACTGAAGGTTTCGAGTATAACATTTGTTTTTTAGAAGTCGAAGAGTTTACCTGGAATGCGGACCATTTCCCGATTTACTTGAATTACTCCAGTCCAGGAGGTTCTAGATTAGACGATAAATTCGAGAAATATATTGAGGAAAAGATCAAAGCGTTGGAGAACGACCCGTTCACTAACTCCAAGTGTAAGATAGCTGGATGGCACGCACCCACGAAGCGCCTTATTTACCACAATGTCATGTACGTGCCCAGGGCAGCATGTCAGCAAGCGTACTGCGGATGGCTTCCCAAGACTTGCAACCGATTCCCCAAAAAGAAGTACCATGTTTGCTTCAAATCTTTATTCTTCAGCGAACCATGCGGTACTATCACTGGTGGAGTGCTGCGTTGTAACACTGATGGCATTGGTATGTGAAATCGATGTAATTATCTGAGTACATATTAGTGGTAAAAGAGGTCTGTTAGGAGTAGGTTAACGCCTAAAATCCAATGTCTGAGGTTGTTCAACAATCATGGCAACGGATTCCTACGTGGGGGCACAAATTGAAGAGCACGTTTCTCAATGAAACATAGGCTATAGTAGATACACAACAGCTTCCTTCAACGTAAACAAGGCCATCCTCAGCGACATTGATAGAATATCAATACAGTATTATGTGAATAGGGGAGGATGGTGTAATTTCACCACTCTTCACAGCCGATTTGAGCGTGATACTATCGGACATAAAGAACTAGTCGATTCCAACTATATTACTTAATATTACTTAATAAAGAACTATATTACTATACTGCCCTCCTTAGTAAAAACGTCCTATGTCCATTTCTCAAGTTTCGAGAAAATCGCGTTTTAGTTTCGGTTTCTGCGCCACCCAAACCATTGAAGCTTGAGATTTCGTTTTTTTGACCATCACCTCTTAAATCTATTCCCCTGTTTTGCCAGTGTATAAACAAATCTTGAAAACTCGTTGCCTGGCCTGTATTAGGTCATTTATGGTAAAAATTTGGACATAGAACGTTTTAGCCTCGTACCCATGGACATAGGACAGCTTGCAACAGTGTGATGCTAGCTTAAAATGTCTTATGTCCATTGAGTTTCGAGTATCATTTCAAAAATTTAGTTCAAACTCAAGGTTTTTGGCGACAATCAATTTCTTTGAAGGATCTTCCAAGGAGAGGTAGAGTAATCTACCATATCAAGGATATCACGTGAAGGTGATATGCGAATTACTTACCGTAGGAACGATTTTGAGATTATCCATTAATAATATGTACTTACTAGTAACCTGCTGCAGCTCTAGATCTATTAATTATAACTGGATAGATGAATATGAGATGAAGGTAACCTGAAGATACAGGTACATTTTTGCTTCCGAGTCTACCAAGGTAGCGCAAGCTTTGTTTTCACTTTTCAAGGACGAAAAAAAAAGTTCTCCAAAATCAAAATTTTCACTCGCGTTTTGCGTTTTAGACCTTTCTGAACAATTTTGGTTCCGTGTCTGTGTGTCTGTCATGAATTCCTTGTAACGGGTGTAACTATATGAAGTTATTGTCCGATTTCTATGAAATTTTCAGGGATTGTGGTGGTTGGTGTGTAGACGGTCCCCTATGAAAATCATCATCCTCGGACTCATAGAAGCGACTGCGCATGCGCAAACGTGAATTCCTTGTAACGGCCATAACTTCTACATTTTCCATCCGATTTCAATGAAATTTTTAGGGATGTTACAGACTAGTGATTAGATGGTCCCCTAAGAAAATCATCACCTTCGTACTGATAGTAGCCGCTGCGCATGCGCAAACGTGAATTCCTTGTAACAGCCATAACTTCCACATTTTCTACCCGATTTGATGACATTTTCAGGGATTACACGGATTAGGTTGTAGATGGTCCCCAATGAAAATCAAGGCCTTAAAATTTACAGAAGCCTCTGCGCATGCGCATACTTAAAATCCTTGTAACAGCCATAACATTTACATTTTTCATCCGAATTTGATTAAATTTTCTAGGACTGTCCAAATTAGCGTGCAGATGATTCCCTATGAGGGTAGTGGAAGATTTAGAGACTGATGTTTTGAGATTAACTACTATGCATCGGATCATCTATATAATCGGGTTATTGATACGAGGAAGCTATGTGCCACACCCACTCGGCAGACGTTTTTTTTATTGTTTTAAAACGTTTTAATCGACCTACCTACCTACTTCAACATTTTTTCCAAGTAGATCTTAAGATATATCGAAATATCGATTTTCTCCGATATATCAGAGGTATCGATATCTCATTGACGATAAATCATTTAATTTGTAGATCGATACATTACATTCGATATGCCATCCCTAAATATGGTTGATTTCAGAGAACTCAGCCGATCTGATGCTATAGTGACGTTTTAATACTTCCGATTTGCTGATATCGATACTTCCAATATTTGTATCAGGTACCAGACGATCGGTATTACCGTGATATCAGTAAAACATAATATGTTTTTATAATATGTGCATATTATGCGATAACAAAATGATATCCATGTTCTCTGTAAGGATGGGCATCGTTATAAAAGTATCGATATTTTGTATCGATACTGTTTCGTATCCGAGTATCGATATCCCAAGTATCGTTGGGCATGAGTATCGATATTTTAAAATATCGAGTATCGATACTTTAGTGTCACAAACTATCAATATCCAATTTTCTCAAGAAAAATAATTTTTTCAACAACTTTTATTCGTTTTTTGACATTTTCATGTCTTTGCTTTGGCACATGAACTGAAAAATCTTCACGAAAACTAAGCAAATCTTGCTCACGCGACCAATAAATAAAGTATACTCACTGTGTTGCGTAGAGAACAATCAACAACCTTACATTTTGCTTTGGCACATGAACCGAAAAATCGTCACGAAAACTTTGATGCTTGGGTTGAACTAACAACCTTACTTCACTACCTTGTTGTGTAGTGGTTGACATGAAAATGTCCCAATGTGTTGCAGACTCGTATGCAAGCATTTAAAATTGAGTTTATGATTTCGAATCGAGTGTGAAGCGTTTAGTTTTCATTTTACTATTAAGAGTCCAAGCAGAGTGATTTTTTCCGTGATATAAACGTTATTTGTGCAACCTAAGAGTAATGACCCAAGAGCCTCTCTATCTTCTTCATTTTTTAGCCATTATGATGAATTTCCCGCGGAACAGTATCGATGTTCGATATTTAGAAATATCAGATCCTAAGTATCGATATCCAAAAATACCGGATAGTGCAGTATCGATACTAAAATATCGATTATCAGTACGAAAGTATCGATATTTTGAAATATCGAGTATCGATACCCATCCCTACTTCTCTGATGATAGTTTTAATCGAGGGGGGAAATGTATTCCAGGTCCTCTCCGCCGTAGGAAAAACTAGTATTCAAACCTATTGAAAATTGAATCCCTGAACTCGATCTAATTGATGTCTGTAGCATGGCTACCTACGTTGCTTATATGTACCTACTACGCGAATATGTATCGGAAGAATATATAAGTAAAATTTGGGTACAGTTTACATAATATAACACGCAAATGTAGATTATATTCGGTAATATTATTCCAGATGTTCTTTTATTGAGACTTTTCTTTCAATACATTCCTTTTACAATGCCTATTTCAACATGGACATTTTCTTCCTCTATCCCTACTTAGGACGTAACTACCTACTATCAATGGGGGAAATTATGGATTTTTTTTTTTACAAAAAAAATTGAAGTATCGAATGGTACCTAATTTTGGTATCGAATACATTTTTCTCGATATTTCATCGATACCAGTGCCAAATTTTTAAAACTATTTTTACCATAAACGGAAATATCGAAACTACATACTTGTAAACGCAGTAATGAATATCCTGTGTTAAAATTGCCCTAATAATTTCCCAATCACAAATCCCAATATTTTTGGTTTGCCGGTTGTCAATCTATAGTTTATAGTGTTTCGATTCGGGAAAATGTGAGGTTTCTTCGACTTTTGGTTAGATAGCTAGGTCATAAGTACCCAGCTATGACCAAGCTATCTAAACAAATCTAAACTTATAGTTATAGCTATCTAAACTTTATAGTGTAGACACTATAAATGTTGATACCAGACACCTAAACTATTCTGGTATACTTAATATCGATACTTACCTTAAAGCACAAAGGCGCTATGTCCAAAAACGGAGTTTTAAGAAGAACCCAAAAGAAGTCATAACCGGTGCACAATTCCTAAAATAAAGGCTCATTACACTAAACTCTTTAATTTCTTCAAGCAATTTTCAAGCTATAATCGTCAAGAAGGTCAATAATAGTTATGTTGTATTTGAGTTTTCTGAAAGTTAAGAAAATTAAAAATATGGAAGATGGATGGACATAGCGCCTTTGTGCTTTGTAAGCCTGGGGGTTTAGAGTAGCGGTCGATCGGGAGGGGGAGAAGTTAAGATGTTCCTATTGAAATTGGGGGTGTAACGGGTCACTGAAAGGTAGAAGAGCGACACACTTAGGCTAAGAATTGATGTTATACTTAACTTTGGTGGGTCGTTGGTAGCTCCGTCCGAGGCGGCTTGGGAGATGAGGCTCTGCGACACACCTTGACGATACTGTTTGTTACTGTTAGGTTACCTTTGTTTTACCTGTATTTGTTTACCATTTAAGGTGTATCGGTTGTTGAATAAAATGATTTTACTGAAGTTACTGTGTTCTTTGCAATGAATTTAACTACCTATCACCGATACCCGTTACAAGTCAGAACCAGAACCAGGGTGAGTTGAAAGAAAAGATTGTATTAGAAAACGTAGTTTTAATAAGATTGACTCGAATGAGATACAGGGCCGACGACCCGATACTGCCTGAGGGGCTGACTAGTAAGAACAAGATTGTGGTTTTACTACTATGTTTCACTATTGTTACGGTACTCTTGACAAAAATGACTTAGAATTGCTCTTACAGTTACGCTTTAGTTCCAGTTTGCGATCCTCTTATACAATAAATGGTAGTGACTAAACTGAGTTTCACTTCGTTCCACCTTCTACCTAATTGGCCAATTGAGATAGAATATACACAGTTACACTCACGTGCAGGGTTACCGGAGCGAGTCCTGGTCACGATGAGAGGCGAGATGAGAGTTCAGGGGGAGTAGCCGGGACAGGACTGGAGTTACGCGCGCGATACACCACGACGACACGGTTCCAGGGGGGTCAGGACTGACAATCACAGTATCGGATGGCACCACTCACTGGTTACAACCTATCTCAAAATACTTGACTGGGGGAGGCAGGAGGAGTTACGGTACGGCACGTTGAGGCGTTACGGTACGTGGGGAGAGAGCTTCAAAGACGAAAGGGGGTACACTTCAGGACTTGCTGGCTAGGCGGCGCATCAGGGACTGAAGCTCTCCAAGTATGACAATGGCCTTTCTTTCTCCTCCCCTCCAGGTTGTCCAACTTAACTCCACCAAATGTTGGTTGGTAGAATTGCATGTCTTCATCCAGTGGCTTGACTATTTGTGTGATTGTGTTGTTTGTGCCCAAGGTGGTGGGAGGGCACTTTGAAGGGGCCACGCCCCATTTGATGTGTGGCCTTTGGGGTTTTCTCTCTTCTTCTCCTTCAGGGCTTACTGGCCTCTGCGGCCTGGGTTCCTGTCCGGGGTTTTTCAGGTCTTACAGGCCTCTGTGGCCTGGGGGTTTGCTCTCAAGGGGGATCAGGGCTTACTGGCCTCCGTGGCCTGTCAGGGGAAATAGTGAACTGCTGAGCGGCAGCTCACATCCCCCACCGCTCCGGGAGCCAGCGTCGTCCTCGATGACGCTGGGTATGGGCAGGGGTAGCGAGGGGTACGCTCGTCGCAGCCCTGCCTCATACTTGTATCGTCTACATCCAGGGCAGGTTGAGGGTTGGCGTTTCTCTTCGTGGCTGTCCGGGCAGGTGGGTAGCTCCCGCTGGGCGTTGTGAGACTTCTTTAGCCTCTGCCAAAACGTTTTGCACGCCATGCAACGAAATTTGAGGACTTGCTGGCATGGGCGCGTGCAGACGGGGCACTTCCTTGGTCCTTTTGGGGCCGACAACCTTTTCAGTCGGAGGACCAAGGGCGAGACTGTCCTGGGGGTCTCACATCGCTTCAGATGGATTTGTGGAGTCTGCAGTGGGGTCGACATCCACGTGGCGAATTGCTGGTCTTGGGCCTCTGGCAGTTGGACGGGTGTTTCTTCTTGTTGGGACTCCTCGAGTTGGGTCACGGGTGAGGGCAGAGCCACGGTCACCGTAATCTCCTCGGGTTCCGTTGGTGTGGTAACTGTCGCTGGGGGCGCCGGTGATGAGGGTTCAACCGAGGAGGATCGGTCCCGCTCCCGTCGGGTCTTCTTCGTGGTTTGGCGCTTGGTTGGGTGCACGCCTGACTCAGACGAATCCGACGAGGAAGAGTCGGAGGAGGACGACGAAGAAGAGGAGGAGGACGACGAGGTGGCTGTGCTTTTCTTCTTTGGTGCCGGTCTATCTTTCTTGTCCGGGGCGGTTACCGTGGCGGTGGTTACTGTTTCCTTGTTTGAAGAAGGCAGGGCGGTGGGGTTCTTCTGCGCTTCTGCTGGTTGGGTCTCAGCCAGCTCGGTTATCGCCGCGGGTGGCTCCGCAGCTGCCTGTACCGGCACGGTGTCGAGCTGCTCGTGCTCCACCAGTGCCTGCAGCAGGAGACGCTTTTCCTGCAACCATTCTTCTTGCTTCTCCAGCAGGATGTCCCTTTCCTGTGCTATTCGGTGGTAAGTTGGGAGCAATTCGGTGATTTCGGTCACGGAGACCAGGGCGGCATCCGCTAGAATGGCTTTAGCATGCTGTTCCTCAGTCCTCAGCATGAATTTTATAAGGGTGGCCAGAGTGGGCATAACGAAACGGGGGTTATAAGGGGGCTCGGTGGTGTTTAGGACGGTTCGCGATAGGGCGGCGAGACGCGCTTCTTCCTTGTCGAGGTATCGATGGAGAAGGGCGATGTCTTCATTCGGCGGTGGTGGTCCCTTCTGAACTCGGGGATCCCTTAGATGTTGATGCGTCATCCTAGAAACCACAAGTTGCCCCTAATAGTATTTTGCCCCTTGAAATTGTACGGCATTTACTTCAGTGCGAACCAGCGCAGTTTTGGCTCAATCCAGGCTTGAAAGCACGGTGAGTCTCAGTTTTAAATTTCGATTTGTTACGCATGATTAGACCTGAAGGGTCTACAAATGGGTTTTCCGGGTCTATGGGCTTGGGAAGTTGACCTGAAGGGTCCTAGTTAAATGGTTTGACCTGAAGGGTCCTGTTTAACTGGTTGACCTGAAGGGTCCTTTTCGAGTTCAATCTTATTAATGTATGTGTGTGTTTGTGTTTCAGATGTTTATGTGTACGTGTTTGTTCCATGTCAGGTAAGTATTAGTCATAGTCGTAGTCGTAGTTAGTCAGTAAGTCATCACTTCCCCGTATTGATCTGGCTGTAATTCACCGGTACTCGGGGTCGCAGTGAGTACCTCGGCTCGGGACGGTTCACCGTGTCATCATTGGTCTGGCGGCTGGTTGTGGCTAGCTGCTGTGATGGTGAGGCTACGGGTCGTCCGTTCCTTTCGCTCGGTGGTGTGTCAGGGGACTCGGTGGTTTGGTCCCAGATCTCGTGCTGAGGCGGGGTTGTTACTGTTGGCGGGGAGGTGGCGGAGCTTCCTGGCGTTTCTCTGGTCGTGGAACCTGAGGGTCCAGCGGGGCTCTGCTCAGTTTCCGTGATGCTTGCTGTGGTATCAGGTGAGTCTATAGTCTGGGTGCTTTGGTTATAGGGTTCCTCTGTAACCCACTCCATCAAATTGGGGTCTTCAGTTGTCTCCTTTCTTGGGTCGTCGATCTGGGGCAGTGGAACTATGGGTTGTTCCCGTTCCAGTTCTGTCAGGTGTTCCATAAACGCATCGTCTGGAATTCCAGCTGCGAAAGCAGGCTTCAGTCTGTTGATATGCACCGTCTGACGTTTTATGTCTGCGATGTCTCGGATGTCGTATGTGACTTCGGAATGTTTCAGGGTGACGACCCAAGGTCCTGACCATGGGCTCCATAGTTTACGGGCTGCTCCGGTCGGTGGTTGCATTTCCTTCAAGTATACTCGGTCTCCAGGTTGAAACGATCTGGCTGCCAAGCGTGCGTTAATGATGTTACTTCTTCGTTTCCATGCGTTGTGAAGACATTGGACTGCTGCGTTTCTGGCTATCTGTAAATGTTTGAGTCTCGTGGTCTCTTCTTGTGGGCCTTTGATGCTTTGGAAGGTCTCATTGGGTAATCTCATTTCCCTTCCAAAAGTTAGAAAGTTCGGAGAGAAACCCGTACTTTTGTGTGGTAGGATCTATAGGCGGCGAGGGCAATGGGTAACGCTGACTCCCACGCGGTGGTTCGTCCGATGATCTTGGAGAGGATGTTGGCGAGAGTCTTGTGGAAGCGTTCACAAACGCCATTACCTTCAGGGTGATACGCTGTTGTAAAAACTTGCCGTATCCCCCATTTATTACACAATTCTTTCGTCGACTTTGCCGTGAAAGCGGTTCCTCTGTCTGAGATCAATCGTTCGGGTACACCATGGACGGGGATGTAGCGGGTTGCAAGAACACGTGCTACGGTGCCGGCGGTACAGTCAGGTACGGGGTAGGCTTCGGCGTACTTCGTAAAGTGATCGATGGCTGTCAGAATGTATTTTTGGGTAGTTCCGGACGTGACTGGTCCTACGAAATCTATCCCTACAATCTGTCCTGGCCTATCGGGTAGGAGGGGTTTCTGGATCGGGTGTCGAAGACCAGTCGGCGTGTTACGTCGTTGACACGTCCCGCATCTTTTCACATACTCCTTAACATCCCTTGACAAGTGTGGCCAAAATCCCAATCTCCGAACTAGCTTTTCGGTTGTTTCTGCTCCGGGGTGTCCCGACCACTCGTTCCGGTGACATCTATCCAGGAGCCATTCTCTCAAGGACACGGGCATGAGTGGTACCCACTCGTCCTTTCCTTCCAGTCGAACCTGCGTCTCTAGCACTCCGTCGTTCCGCCGCGTCTTCCCTCCCTTTTCAAGGATCGCGGTAGCTTGGACCCATGAATCAATATTCTGCGCCGCAATCATCAAACTCTTCGGGAATTCCAGTGTAAGCGCGGCTACGTCCATCCTACTTAAACCATCTGCGTGCTTCATGGCGGTTCCTGGGCGGTATCTTGGTATAAAATTGTACTCCGCCAAGCGCAAAACCCAGCGACCGATACGGGAGGTGGGGTCCCTTAATCTCATAGCAGCTGTGAGGGCCATGTGATCCGTTTGCAACTCGAAAGGTTGTCCCAGTAGGTATTCTTGAAAATGCCTTACGGCCCACACTACGGCGAGCAATTCCCGTTCTGTCACGGAATAGTGGGTCTCGGCGGGGTTGAGCTTGCGGCTTGTGTACGCTACGGGTTTTTCTTCTCCGTCGTGCTCTTGAGACAGAACCGCTCCTAGGGCCGTTCCTGACGCGTCTGTGGCTAAAACGAACGGTTTGGTGAGGTCCGGATATGCCAATACAGGTTCTTCGGTAAGGCGCTTCTTGAGTTCGTCAAAGGCGGTCTGGTGCACCTGGTTCCATTCGAATGGATTCGTCTTTTTCAAGAGATCAGTTAGCGGTGTTGTGATTTCTGCAAAATTTGGTATAAACCGTCGATAGAATCCGGCTAGTCCTAAGAAGGACTGAAGCTTTAGGGAGGACGTGGGTACTGGAAAATCACGGACAGCTTGGGTTTTCTCGGGTTCGGTGTGGATTCCTCCTGTAGTGACGCAATGACCAAGGAAGCGTACCTCCGTTTTCAGGAAATCGCACTTTGCCAGGTTCACTTGCAACCGGGCATCCTGTAAGCGCTCGAAGACCTCCTGAAGCCGCTCAAGGTGTTCTTTCAGCGTTGCGGAGAAAATGATCACGTCGTCCAGGTATACCAAACAGTTCCTTCCCAACAATCCATCCAAAACATTGTTCATGACCCTTTGAAAGGTCGCGGGAGCATTTTTCAGCCCGAAGGGCATTTTGTCATACTCGAAGTGTCTCCCCAGGACTGAGAACGCTGTTTTTTCCTTCGCATCGGGGTGCACGGGTATCTGATGGTATCCGGATAGGAGATCAATCGTCGTGAACCACTGACAACCACCCAACAGAGCTAGGGTCTCCTGCAGGCGAGGTATTGGATACGCATCCCCCTTCGTGATCTTGTTCAATTGCCTAAAATCAGTACAAAACCTCCACTTTTGCTCCTCGCCCGGTGGTGTCTTCTTCTTGACAAGGAGAACTGGAGCGCACCATGGGCTGGTTGAGGCACTGATGACTCCAGCTTCCAACATGTCTTTCAATTGTTTTTCTACCACGTCTCGGAGCGCGTGCGGTATGGGATAGGGCTTCTGAGCTGTCACTTCGGGTTGCGTAGTCGTGATTTCGTGATAGACCTCGAGACTGCATCCTTCACTGGTTGGCGGCTGAAACAGGTCACGAAAATTCAGGAGAGTCCCTCTCGCTGCTTCACGATCTGTGCCCGATAAATGAGCTAGTTTGGCTTCGATGGTTATTCCCAGCTCCGGTTGTGGTTCGTCCCACTGATCCGTTGGTATCATCTCCCAGTCCTCCATCTCGGTTTCTATGTCGTTTGGGGTTGCGGAATTGTGAACGGTATTACCGTCACTCGTCGAGGCCTCTAGAGTCCTTTGTTGTCTTCCTCCCGACACCTCGGGGGCGCTCTGGTCTGACGTTAGTGACGGTCGTCCAGCTTGCATGGTAGCCACTGTCATTTGTATTTCCGGGAAGTCTTCTTCCTCGTCCAATTCACATTCGGGTATGGGTTCTGCTTCCAATGCGTCACTGTCACCAAATTGGTAACCGCAGCCATCCAAGTTGTAGTTCCAATTCTGTATTTTGGTTTGGGATTCTTGTGTCGTTCCACCCGTCGATACACCCGGCGTTACACCCGGCGACACACCCGGTGTTCCAGTCACTTCCTCGTGGTATCTTTGGGGCGATACACCTGGCGATACACCCGACGATACACCCGGCGACACACCCGGTGTTCCTGTCACTTCCCCTTGAGATATTGGGGGCGATACACCTGCCGTTACACCCGGCGATACACCCGGCGACACACCCGGTGTTCCGGTCACTTCCCCTTGAGATATTGGGGGCGATACACCTGCCGTTACACCCGGCGATACACCCGGCGACACACCCGGTGTTCCTGTCACTTCCCCTTGAGATATTGGGGGCGATACACCTGCCGTTACACCCGGCGACACACCCGGTGTTCCTGTCACTTCCCCTTGAGTTATTGGGGCGATACACCTGTCGTTACACCCGGCGATACACCCGGCGACACACCCGGTGTTCCGGTCTCTTCGTCTCGGTATAGTAGGGGCGTTACACCTGACGTTACACCCGACAATACACCTGTCGTTCCACCATGGGTTCCGGTCAATTCTTCTTGGTCTATTGGGGGCGATACACCCGGCGTTACAGTCATCAATTCGCACTTTGTCTCCGCGGGCGATACAGGGTCGAAGTCATGGCTTGCACACAGCGCGGCGGTCACCTCCGACGTTACACCTCGGTTCCACTCCTCTTGCTGGGTCAAGGTCTCGTTGTTCGGAGTTTCAAGGGTGGGTTCCATTGTGAAGCGTTCCTCGAAGGTCACGATGGGGCGCTCCTGCGAACCTCCGTGATGCGGGGGTGAGGGGGGGGTCATCACAACTCGAAAGGTGCTGGGGAGGACTGTGTCGGCGCTTTCACGAAGGCTCAGACGCGGTGACCCAGTTTCCTCCCTCCTCCCGAGCTGCGACACCATCCCGATACTTCCCAACTCGCAATAAAGGGGGTTCATGTTCCTCCATTCCGCTTCATCTTCCGTTCTCATTCCCATTGTCGGTCCAGTTGTGAACGTCATTGGTACCCGTCTCAAGATATCAAGACCCAGCAAATCAAGGGTCGCGCCCTTCCGGGCAAACACGAGGAAATTATGTTTGAATTGGTATTTGCCGATACGGGTGTCGATACACTGTTCCCCAGCGAAAGGTAATAGGGCCCCATCCGCTCCCCATGCCATGACCTTGGTCGGTACCATCGGAATTCCCGACACAGGTCTAGCCAGTACCGATAAGGCGGCTCCGGTATCTATTAGCATGTTACGGGTCTCGTTTCCGAGGCCCACTTCCACTTTTAGGGTTCGTACCATCGGTCGTTCCACGGCCGTTACATGGAGTCCAGTCGGTTCCTGTTTGTAACGGTTGACCTCGTTTACGTGTTTCGGGTCGGCGATTGGTTGCGATACGGGCAGTAGTTTCCGTTTCTCGGGGCAGTTCTCTTCTAGATGTTCCCGACACCCGCAAAAATTGCAAAATATGGTTCGTTGCGGACTCTTAGGGCAATCCACGGGGAAGTGATCCATCGCGGCGCAGAAGATACAGGGGTATCGAGGTGCGGGTCGTTCATCAGTTCTTGGGCGTTGTTCATCACTGTTCCACCTGTTCCGGCGGTCATCGCCAACACGCTGTTCCCGTCGGGGTACCGGTTGGTCCTTTCGGGGGCATCGGGCGGCAAAGTGGTTGGTTCCACCGCAGTTATAGCACCTCAATTCTCCCGATACAGCCGCGAGATCCCATCGTTCCTCCGTTTCTTCCGTCTCTGTCAAGGTGTTTTCAAGTTCTTCCGCCCGTTCCAGGGCGATGCAGAGTGATGTGGGACGGTTGGTTACAAGGAATGCGCTCATCTTCTTTCCGACACCCCTCACGAAGGCGCTCAAAGTCTTTCGCTCGACCCACTCCCGTTTTTCATGACGGTCGAGGTGCGTTCCTTCCTCCAATACGGCGCATCGAGCCAATCCCCTGATGCGATCGGCGAACTGCCGAAGCGTTTCTGGGTTGTTCCTCTTGATGGTCCAGAGTAGGGCTGCCGCGTGTTGAGGGTTCTCGCGCATGAACCAGTTCGTCATCTCGTCCCGTATCACTTCGTAGGCATTGTCATAGTCGAGGGTATCGTCTCTGTCGATCAAAAACTGCTTCGCAGTACCTCTGGTCTTGGTTCTCAGGAGTCTCATTTTTTGCTTTTGAGACAACCCACTGGTTACGGTGTCGAAATTTGCAAAAAACGACCCGACACTCAGCGACCCCGGTGTATCTGGGTCCCACGGTTCCAGTTCTAACAGTAGTGAACGTGGAATACCGTCCTTGTCACCATCTTGGGTTGTCTCGTGATACCTCTTGAGCAATACGTTCATTTGCTTCATTGTCTCGGTCAGTGTATCGACCGCTTCCTTATTGTTGAAGGGTTGCTGTTCCTCCTCATCCTCGACGTCCGAGAGCACCATGTTTCACTTGTAAGACGCGGAAAATGGGTAAACACAGCACAGTCGATACGGTTCGGTTCTCTGTCACAGTTACTGTCTAGTGGTTCGGTGTTATTTGTTGTGTGTTCCCGTATGACGATACGGTTTTGTGTTACGTTCCTGTGTGACGACACAGTTCGTTGGAATGCAGGTATAGTGGTGAGGTGCGACCTACTTTTCGGAATTACCGTTACGAGGTGTCCTACCTACCTACTACCCTGGGTTCTGACTTGTTTTGAACTATTTGAAAGTGGATCGGCCGATACTCCAGGCACAAATATTTGTTTTGTGGGTTCGTGCAGGGCGCCACCACGCGCGATCCGTCAATACACCGGACTCGAGGAGTGAAAGTTACGAGTCCGATATAGTTCCGGGTTCACGCTTGCAGGAATCCGTACCGCTGCCACCAATTTGTAAGCCTGGGGGTTTAGAGTAGCGGTCGATCGGGAGGGGGAGAAGTTAAGATGTTCCTATTGAAATTGGGGGTGTAACGGGTCACTGAAAGGTAGAAGAGCGACACACTTAGGCTAAGAATTGATGTTATACTTAACTTTGGTGGGTCGTTGGTAGCTCCGTCCGAGGCGGCTTGGGAGATGAGGCTCTGCGACACACCTTGACGATACTGTTTGTTACTGTTAGGTTACCTTTGTTTTACCTGTATTTGTTTACCATTTAAGGTGTATCGGTTGTTGAATAAAATGATTTTACTGAAGTTACTGTGTTCTTTGCAATGAATTTAACTACCTATCACCGATACCCGTTACAAGTCAGAACCAGAACCAGGGTGAGTTGAAAGAAAAGATTGTATTAGAAAACGTAGTTTTAATAAGATTGACTCGAATGAGATACAGGGCCGACGACCCGATACTGCCTGAGGGGCTGACTAGTAAGAACAAGATTGTGGTTTTACTACTATGTTTCACTATTGTTACGGTACTCTTGACAAAAATGACTTAGAATTGCTCTTACAGTTACGCTTTAGTTCCAGTTTGCGATCCTCTTATACAATAAATGGTAGTGACTAAACTGAGTTTCACTTCGTTCCACCTTCTACCTAATTGGCCAATTGAGATAGAATATACACAGTTACACTCACGTGCAGGGTTACCGGAGCGAGTCCTGGTCACGATGAGAGGCGAGATGAGAGTTCAGGGGGAGTAGCCGGGACAGGACTGGAGTTACGCGCGCGATACACCACGACGACACGGTTCCAGGGGGGTCAGGACTGACAATCACAGTATCGGATGGCACCACTCACTGGTTACAACCTATCTCAAAATACTTGACTGGGGGAGGCAGGAGGAGTTACGGTACGGCATGTTGAGGCGTTACGGTACGTGGGGAGAGAGCTTCAAAGACGAAAGGGGGTACACTTCAGGACTTGCTGGCTAGGCGGCGCATCAGGGACTGAAGCTCTCCAAGTATGACAATGGCCTTTCTTTCTCCTCCCCTCCAGGTTGTCCAACTTAACTCCACCAAATGTTGGTTGGTAGAATTGCATGTCTTCATCCAGTGGCTTGACTATTTGTGTGATTGTGTTGTTTGTGCCCAAGGTGGTGGGAGGGCACTTTGAAGGGGCCACGCCCCATTTGATGTGTGGCCTTTGGGGTTTTCTCTCTTCTTCTCCTTCAGGGCTTACTGGCCTCTGCGGCCTGGGTTCCTGTCCGGGGTTTTTCAGGTCTTACAGGCCTCTGTGGCCTGGGGGTTTGCTCTCAAGGGGGATCAGGGCTTACTGGCCTCCGTGGCCTGTCAGGGGAAATAGTGAACTGCTGAGCGGCAGCTCACAGCTTTAAGGTATCGATATATATTTATACATCTGTGCTATACTGCTCCTGGAATGACTCCATGTAACTACTTTTTCTCTCTCAAGGATACAAGAATTTTGCCGTCCTTACGACGTCGATCTCCTGCGCCAGGAGCGATCTCCCCAGTGTCTACACCACCATGCCTTCCATCATAAAAGGCTACAACAAAGTGTCAACGCAACCATACACTGAGGATAAAGAGGCTTTAAATTATATTATGAACCGACCACGAACGAGACATCGGTTGTAGATTTCATCCTCTTCCAGTCACCATCTTGCTATTCAATTCTCACCTGAATGTTGTACATTATGTATACTATGTTTTCATTTCCCAATATACTTTCTTGATAAACAAGAAAATTGTTATGTCTGCGTGTCGTCGAGAGAAGGAGATGACATTCTCGATGCGGCGTTTTGTGTTTTATTTAACCCCTACCCAACGAAGAGAGAAAAGTAAAAAAAAGTAAGTAAAGTAAAGTAAGTAAGTAGTAAGTAAAGTAGTTAGTAAGTAAAGTTATCCTAGCGACTGCACTGTCGCACCAGTGGCTTTCAGCCCGACCAACGTGCGGAGTGCAAGGAAATCAGGCTAGCCCGGCAACCCCGGCGTTTCATCAGAAACCAATTTACTTATAGAACCTAGTACTTCGAGGAGATCCTTATCGGAGAAGAAGGTAGAGAGCAAAATGAGTAAGACGACTGACTGGACTAGATTGTATACTGGAGCAGCCCTGAGTGAGCTAATGTACTCGGAGAGATTAGTTGAGGGAGAGAGAGGTGGAAGGGTGACATCATGTTGACGTGTTCTCCCCATACCTCATCACTCCCTTGTGGGTGGTGGCTCACTCAGGGATCCTCTTGTACTGTTACCTACGGCAACGGCCGGAACTCTTATCTCTCAAGTTATTTTAGGAAGAAACCTTATCGTCGGCTGGAGATGCAGGTGCCGAAGGTGACACTTTCCTTTCTCTTCATACGATCGTGCTCAATCCTACACTATCGGCTTGATGCTTGGTACCCCACCCCCCCTCTCCTTGTCAACCGTGATTTGGGCTCCTCCCTTTCGATAGGCGTTTGGAATAGGATGGTCAGTTCTCAGTGCTTCGTTGTTGGTTCATCTAGTAGAACCTGTACTGTTTAGCAGGAATATTTTTGCGACGTGTTGCACGTGAAGATTGCACAGAATCAATTTTGCCTATAAAAAGGGATTTGCTAATGAACTTGACCTCAGAAATTGCGTTGAGTGAGTAAAATAGATGAGTGAATATATTGAAGGATTATGAAGTAATGTTTTATTTTCTGAATTCAGTTAAGTTTAGGGTTTGGTCCGTTCCTCATGGGAAAAATCATATAATTTCTTGCAGGCCTTGTAGTTTTCTGACTAAATCTTCGTGTCCAGAAGATTGGAAATATTTTGGAACCCCAGAAAACACAGACAAAGGTGTGGTATCCAGAACCCGAAGTATACTACTGGAGAATTTGCGACCAGACAGAAATTTTAAGGGCCCCACACCATTGGTACGTAAATTTCCTAGGAAGTTGTAAATCTTTTGTTGGTAGAGTGAAATGAAATGTAATGAATAGGAAATTAGAAGCTTTCAAGAATTGAGTTAGGCCCAACCCTACAGAAGTTTTGTTATTTTCTGTACAGGGGCTCTTTTTGCTGCGCAGAACACCACTTTCCTTTGCAAGGGAGACTACCAAGTGAACCAACGTCGACCACCCCGATTAGGCCACGTATTTTAAATAGTCTTAAGGCTTAGGATTACGTTAGGCTATTAGTAGGTTACTTGTAGGTTTAGGGCCTTTTAGGGTGATCACCGTTAGGTTTTCGTCTTTATAAATTTCTTTGTCTTTTTTTTATAAATTTTGTTAGAGGAGCCCAAATTCAAATTCCTCGCGGAAGAATATTTCTTTACTTTCAATAAATCGTGGAACCGACCATTCGAGTCCAGCTTATCATTTCCTTTCCCGATTCACCAAAGAGGGAATTTCGTTTAGTAGGGGATCTCACCTTTGGGGCTTCGTTCGCTTACCCTAAGGTGACAAATCCTTTTGACATCCAGACCCCAAGCGAACTGGCGCCCAACAACACTGATGTGTGAAAGGTACCTACTTGATAATTTGAACACCATTTTTGACTCACGTCCATCTCCTCTTGAGCTGTCGGAGGCAAGGGGTAACCAATAGAGGGTTACAAATTGGCGCCCGAGCGTGGGGCCTGAGTGTTCAAATTTTTTTAGGTACCTACCTAAATCGTATTATTTTTTTATTCGAATTTTTTCTTGTGATTTTTTGGTTAAAATGGATCCATACCGACTTATCAAGGATGAAATTGTCTACGAGTTGACAATTAGGAAGCAATCGACAGAGGGAACTGTGGCTGAACTTCGCAAGCGACTCTATTCGGTTCTCGCAGTTAGGACTTCGATAGATAAGGACGTGTTGAAAGGACTAGTCGTTGAAGATGAGCTGCAAACCTGTTCGGAAAAGTTTAAATACCTTACAGACGCTTTTGACGAATGTGCAGGAACGACATTGACTGTGACTGATGTGAAGAGGCTTGAGAGTCGAATATTACATGTTGCAAATCGTGTAAAGCGTCTCGGCGATGAAGGGAATGTTTTGTACGTTCAGCTGGAATCACTGTATGGTAAACTCAAGTCGGCTGCCAAGACCACCCCTGTTCCACCTGATCCCAAACCAACCAATCCAGAACCAGCTGCTTCCACTTCAGGTACTCGGTTGAACAAACCAGACCCCAAAATTTACAAATGGGGATTGACATTTTCCGGCGATACAACAGGTGTCTCATTAGGCGACTTTCTGGATGAAGTGGAAGACAAACGTGTTTCTCGCAAAATCTCGAAAGCTGAACTCTTTGAGAGTGCTGTCGATCTTTTCTCGGGCACGGCTAGAATTTGGTATCGGGCCAATCACGAGAAATTGCAGTCGTGGGAGGACTTGGTACACCAATTACGGAGCTGTTTCTTAGATCCCGATTATGACGACAAACTCATGAATGAAATTCGCGAGCGTACCCAAGGACGAGACGAGTCAACACAGGTTTATTTTGCTAAAATGAACTGCTTGTTCAAACGACTGTCGACACCACTTAATGAAGCTGAGAAGATTCGCTTATTGGAGAAGAATCTCAGGAGAGAGCACCTGCCGTTTCTCTGCAATGTAGACTATGCGACTGTTGATGAATTGGAAACCGCTTTGTGTCGTCTAGAGCTTTTGGACGAGGAGAGCTGACGCATACCGCGAGCCACCATCCAGAAACTTATTGGAACCAAGATTGGGATACCAACCAATGAAGAAGATCGTGCCAAAGGTTTCCAACGTTGAGCTTGCAGCAGCCGAGACTCCAGCTCCAAATCCAAGACCTGTTACTAGAACCAATCGCTTCAAGAACACTATCTGCTGGAATTGTGACCAAGCTGGGCACACATTTAGGGTTTGCCGTAATTCAAAAGCCAAGTTCTGTGAGGGATGTGGACGGAAGAATGTCATACGAGATGCCTGTTCAACTTGCGCTGGAAAGCAACCTACTTCTTCGGGAAACGCTCAAAGGGGGTGTGCCCAGAGCCAAGGTTCACATCCCCAAAAACACTGAGTCGGCAGGATCCTGATTGGCAGAATTGGGTAAGGAAGGTAGAAGAAGTCATGTGTGGAGTCGTTACGCATCAACTCACACCTCCAACCAATCCAAGGGATCCGAGAGCATACTTGACAGTCCAAATTTTTGGAATTCGATTCAGAGCACTTCTGGATTCAGGTGCTTCGGCTTCTTTGATGAATAGTCAGGGTTGGACAAAAATTTCTTCTCTGGGTTGCGGTTTAGAACCTTCCATTACCAATAGGGTTGTTTTGGCCGATGGCAACTCGCAAGCTGTCAGCGGTTCTGCCAGGGTTCCAATCCAACTCGAATCGAACATCCGACTTTCAAAGATCCTGATTGTGCCAGAACTTAAGGACCAACTGATCCTGGGAGCGGATTGGTGGAAGGCGATGGGATTGATTGTAGATCTGAGAAACCAATCATATAATTTGGCCGAAGAAATAGCCTCTATCTCTCCAGAATCAGCAATTATAGGTCACAGTTCACTTTCTTATTCACAGGCTAAAAGACTAAATGATCTAATCAGCTCTTACAAAGCGAAATGTGGTCAAAAACTTGGATGTGCCTTAAAAGTTGAGCATCATATCGATACGGGTGACCATCAACCTATCAAACAACGGTACTACCCGGTCTCACCAGCCATTCAAAGAATCATGTCAGATGAAATCGACAAGATGCTAAAAGAAGATGTTGTCGAACCCTCGTCAAGCCCTTGGTCGTCACCAGTTGTATTAGTCAGAAAGAAGGAAGGTGACTTTCGTTTTTGTGTGGATTTCCGCCAGATCAACAAAATTACCAAAAAGGACGCTTATCCTTTGCCATACATATCTGCAATCCTTGACCGCCTTAGAAATGGAAAATACCTGACATCCTTAGACGTCAAATCGGCATTCTGGCAAGTGAAGCTCGATAGGAGTAGTAGGGAGAAAACAGCCTTCACCGTTCCACACAGAGGCCTGTTCCAATTCAAAAGACTCCCTTTCGGCTTGCACAATTCTGGAGCAACTTGGCAACGGCTTATCGATTCCATCCTGGGTCCTACACTCGAACCCTTTGTGTTCTGTTACTTGGACGACGTGATCCTGGTAACACAAACCTTCGAGGAACACATGAAGATGCTAGACGAGGTGTTGAAGAGGCTCCACGAGGCTGGTATCACATTATCCTGGGACAAATGTCATTTTTGTCGATCGGAACTCCGCTACCTTGGACATGTGGTCAATGAAAATGGTTTAAGCGTCGATCCTCAAAAGGTAGAAGCTATTCTGCAATTTCCAACTCCGAAGACAGTCCGGCAAGTTCGTCGCTTTTCAGGTCTAGCCTCCTGGTACCGCCGCTTTATGCCAAATTTTGCGCAAATCATGTCACCAATCACCCAACTTCTCAGGAAGAACAAGAAGTTTGAATGGGGAGAAGAACAGGAAAGAGCGTTCCGCCAAGTCCAGAACATGCTTGTATCTGCTCCATTGTTATCCTGTCCAGACTTTTCGCGTCCATTTCGACTATTGACTGATGCGTCTAAATCTGGATTGGGAGCCATTCTAGCTCAGATATTTGAAGACGGTGAGAAGCCCATTGCTTATGCTAGCCGTTCCTTGACAAAAGACGAGCAGAAGTTCACTACCAGCGAGATTGAGTGTCTTGGTGTCCTCTGGGCCATCAAGAAATTTCGACCATATATAGAAGGGTCCCGGTTTGAGGTCATAACGGACCACAGCGCACTTCGATGGCTTCACAACCTGAAGGATCCCACAGGACGTTTGGGCAGATGGGCGATTCAACTTCAGGGATATGATTTTACCGTCACACATCGTCCGGGGAAACATCATGAAGCAGCTGATGCGCTGTCACGTGCCACTGAAGAAGTTAGCGTTGTCAAAATCCGAGTGATAGATGGTACTTGAACATGCGAGAGAGAGTTTCAACAAATCCAGTAGACTACCCCCTTTGGAAGTTGGACGACAATGTTTTGTACCATCATGTGCATAATCCGAAGGATTTACTAGAAACTGACCATCCATGGAAATTAGTGGTTCCAAAATCCCAGAGGAACCAAGTGTTGTCTGACTGCCACGATACCTCGACAGCGGCGCATTTTGGAATCTACAAAACAATTCATCGTCTCAAACAACATTACTTTTGGCCAGGAATGGCATCAGATGCCACAAAGCACGTGCTTCGATGTCAAACTTGCCTTGCAAACAAACCTGAACAGCGACTACCTGGAGGAACATTTGGCAAGCAGAGGAAAGTAACTGAGCCCTGGCAAGTAATCACGATTGACCTTATGGGTCCACTACCTCGCTCTTCAAACAGGAATCGCTATATTCTGGTCGTTTGCGATTACTTTTCAAAATTCACTCTGCTACACGCCATGCCTCAAGCAACCACGGGTCCGATTGTCAAATTCATCGAGCAATTAGTTTTTATGGTATATGGCGTCCCCAAAACCATAATTTTGGACAATGGGCCACAATTTCGTGGAACGGAATTTAGAAAACTGGCAGACGACTACAAGGTGGAACTTTGGTTTACACCAAATTATCATCCCCAAAGCAATCCCACCGAACGTGTGAACAGGGTCGTAAAAACAGCCATCCGATCCTATATATCTACCAATCACAAGAAGTGGGATAAGGAGTTGCCACAGATTGGCTTTGCGATCCGGACTGCCGTTCATGAATCCACCGGATTCACACCTGCTTACATAAACTTCGGGCGGGAGTTGAAGAAAGCCGGCAATGAACATACACTGCAGACAACTTCTGAAATTGTTCCTCTTCTGGAGACCCCCAGACATCATTGCGGGAAACTACAAAATCTCCAGGAGATTTACCAAAAGGTCACGAGGAACTTGACCATGGCGTATAAGCGTAGTCAGAAGACATACGACTTACGACGTCGACCAGTCTCCTACCAACCAGGACAAACAGTCTGGAAAAGAAACTTCGTTCTCTCTGACGCATCGCAAGACTTCTCAGGCAAGCTGGCGCCCAAATTCATCAGGTGCAAAATCTTACGCAAGATCTCTGGAACTGCATATGAGCTTGAAGACACAACCAGCCACAATATGGGAATCTGGCATCCCAAGGACCTTAAACCGGACTACTCCACGACGCCAGCAGACGATGAGCCAGGTGGTCCATCGACTGAAAACCCAGAATCAGCCTAAAAAGTTGTTGCCAACTTTTTTTTTGAGGAAGGAGGAGTATGTTACCTACGGCAACGGCCGGAACTCTTATCTCTCAAGTTATTTTAGGAAGAAACCTTATCGTCGGCTGGAGATGCAGGTGCCGAAGGTGACACTTTCCTTTCTCTTCATACGATCGTGCTCAATCCTACACTATCGGCTTGATGCTTGGTACCCCACCCCCCCTCTCCTTGTCAACCGTGATTTGGGCTCCTCCCTTTCGATAGGCGTTTGGAATAGGATGGTCAGTTCTCAGTGCTTCGTTGTTGGTTCATCTAGTAGAACCTGTACTGTTTAGCAGGAATATTTTTGCGACGTGTTGCACGTGAAGATTGCACAGAATCAATTTTGCCTATAAAAAGGGATTTGCTAATGAACTTGACCTCAGAAATTGCATTGAGTGAGTAAAATAGATGAGTGAATATATTGAAAGATTATGAAGTAATGTTTTATTTTCTGAATTCAGTTAAGTTTAGGGTTTGGTCCGTTCCTCATGGGAAAAATCATATAATTTCTTGCAGGCCTTGTAGTTTTCTGACTAAATCTTCGTGTCCAGAAGATTGGAAATATTTTGGAACCCCAGAAAACACAGACAAAGGTGTGGTATCCAGAACCCGAAGTATACTACTGGAGAATTTGCGACCAGACAGAAATTTTAAGGGCCCCACACCATTGGTACGTAAATTTCCTAGGAAGTTGTAAATCTTTTGTTG
This sequence comes from Apolygus lucorum, assembly GCA_009739505.2. Taxonomy (NCBI): domain Eukaryota; kingdom Metazoa; phylum Arthropoda; class Insecta; order Hemiptera; family Miridae; genus Apolygus; species Apolygus lucorum. The sequence goes on along the minus strand of CM019173.2, from coordinate 4,347,751 downwards.
GTAGAGTGAAATGAAATGTAATGAATAGGAAATTAGAAGCTTTCAAGAATTGAGTTAGGCCCAACCCTACAGAAGTTTTGTTATTTTCTGTACAGGGGCTCTTTTTGCTGCGCAGAACACCACTTTCCTTTGCAAGGGAGACTACCAAGTGAACCAACGTCGACCACCCCGATTAGGCCACGTATTTTAAATAGTCTTAAGGCTTAGGATTACGTTAGGCTATTAGTAGGTTACTTGTAGGTTTAGGGCCTTTTAGGGTGATCACCGTTAGGTTTTCGTCTTTATAAATTTCTTTGTCTTTTTTTTATAAATTTTGTTAGAGGAGCCCAAATTCAAATTCCTCGCGGAAGAATATTTCTTTACTTTCAATAAATCGTGGAACCGACCATTCGAGTCCAGCTTATCATTTCCTTTCCCGATTCACCAAAGAGGGAATTTCGTTTAGTAGGGGATCTCACCTTTGGGGCTTCGTTCGCTTACCCTAAGGTGACAAATCCTTTTGACATCCAGACCCCAAGCGAACTGGCGCCCAACAACACTGATGTGTGAAAGGTACCTACTTGATAATTTGAACACCATTTTTGACTCACGTCCATCTCCTCTTGAGCTGTCGGAGGCAAGGGGTAACCAATAGAGGGTTACAGTACTTTTTTATTTAACAACTATTTGAATGTTGAAATGTGGGTCATAACAAAAATACTTGCTGTGTGAATGACAGTTCATACAGCATGTCTCAGTTTCAACGGATCTTCATAATTTTTTGAAGGGAATTCGATACCTTAAAGCGCAAATCCATCTTCCACATTTTTCTTCTTTTTTATATCAGAAAAACTCTTATTTAACAAAACTATTATTGACATTCTTGATGATTATTAGCTTGAAAATTTATTGAAGAAAATGTTTCATGTGATAGTTAATGATTTTAGGAATTGTGCACTGGTGAAAACTTCTTTTGAATTTTGGTTTATTATTTTCAATAATGAACCTTTGGAATTGAGCAAGAAAAAAAATTTTAACCCCCCCCCCCCCCCTAAAAATTTGATGTTTTACGTTTCAAGGTACGTATAATCCGAAAATCGAATAAAAATTTGGCCATCCGTCCGCCGTACGCGGCACTTTTCTTAGCAACACTACCGATTTGGTTCAAATTTGGTATGTAGGCTCCATTTGGGGTCTAGTTGTGCCCCGCAGATTTTGGTTGATGTAGGTCACTTCTAAGGGTTTAAACAAGAATTTCGAAATTTTGAAAACGCCCTAACTCAAAAAATTTCGATATAAAGGTATTGTTTTTCCTTCAATTTAAGATTCTATAGAATTTTTAGAATTTTTTGAGACCACGCGGAGCTCTGTAGGACAAACCGTTCGCTCCCTACGAGAATTGAAAGGTTTCATGTACGATAAATCAGAAACACGAGTGTGAATCGCAAAAGAGGCCTAATCTCCGTTCAAGCTGACCGAAATCCGATTGATGTTTTTCTTCATGTTGGATGGTTGGTGGCTTTGCAGAGGAGTGATCTAATCAGAAAAATAATACACCATTGTGTAATAATTTGCAGCGTTTTTTGAAAGGAATTCGATACCTTAAAGCGCAAATCCACCATCCATCTTCCACATTTTTCTTTTTTTTATACCAGAAAAACTCGTATTTAACAAAACTATTATTGACCTTCTTGATGATTATAGCTTGAATATTTATTGAAGAAATTAAAGAGTTTCATGTGATAATTCATGATTTTAGGAATTGTGCACTGGTGAAAACTTCTTTTGAATTTTTCTCAAAACTCCGTTTTTTGGACATAACGCCTTTGTGCTTTAAGGTATCCATATTTTCGGTATTTAAGGTATCAATTTTCATGATATTTTTGGAACTGCGAAATTGACAACAACTTTGTTATTTTTTGATCAAAATGGGATTCGATTATCGTGAATTGTCATGATAATTCACCCAACATTGTCGGTACTTGCTGTGAGCTGAGAACTTCGGGGGTCCTCGGAACCCTTTGAGAACGTCTAGACTTGAATATCTTCTTACGAGTCCCTTTCTCACTTAGGTCCACCTTCTCAGAGGGTTTATAATCTCAAACGCATTACTGCGAGATGGAAGGGGTGGCACTCATCTACTCGGAAATAGTTATACATCACATACTCCGAAAAACCTTCTCAACCTTGGAAGGGCAGACTAAAGAATTCAGGTAGGTCGAGATCTCTTCTATTTTTTTTCACCAGTTCCCCATCTTTCTAGCGTAGAGGGTGTTCTCGGATGTACAAAAAAGTAATAAAAATCCAAAAAGACAAAAAAATAACCTTTTTCGGGGGACAAAAAATGGTCCCTAGGAGAGGATGGATGAGCCCAGGTAGAGCCCTTTATCTTCCCGAAGTCAGGTTCCTTAATTGGTTCAACTCATGGAACATAACAATGCGACTATTATACAGCTCTGCGTCTTGTAGTACATGCATTACGATCATCAGGGGGCCGAATTTCATTGAGGAAGAGAATAGAGAATATGATTGTTCGCTCCTTCGAAGAGTTTCGTGTTGTACTTGGTTGTGCATCCTCAGCAATTAAGAACCAAATTCCGAAATGAAGGCACCCACAACAACTCCTGAATAGCGAAATTAATTGAAAAGCCGCTTCTATGCAGAATGGGTTATTTCAGTCAATTTTTTAAATTTTTTTTTCAAAAGAGTATGGCTTAGGAGTAACGGTAATCGGGTCTGTTCGTCGAGAAAATGTTTTTAAACATATTTTTTAGTAATGCATGCATTCCAGGGGACGTCCCATTGGATAAGCATTAGATCAGTTTAACCAGTTGTTAAGTGATAAAACTGTTTCACTCGATGTAATTTATTTATTACTTTAGGCAAGAAATACTGACCCCCCCCCCCCCCCCCCCCCCCCCCCACCATTATCCACCTTAACATTTCTATCGGCATGGGAGCCTCGAATCTGAAGAGCATTTTAAAATCCATGATCTACGATACCCAACATGCGAATTCTAGTTCACTCCTCCCCCCACACCATCACCAATGGTGCCAGTCTGGCACCAAAGCGGTAATACGTCGTAACATTGAACTTTCATCTGTTAGTTTTGGTAGCCAGTCCGTCGAAGTTCACATCCGTCTTCAAGGTGAAACACAAAAACAAAAAAAAAACACGAAATAAGCGGTTTATGGCATCATGGCACCATATCCTGGCACCATGGTGGTACAGAGAATAATTCATGAAAATTCGGAGGTATAATGAGAATTTTTCCTCAATTTCAAAGCTTGGGTACCATTAGTAGGCAGTAAAGGAACCAAAATATTGAAAAATCGGATATTTTGTGAATATTATCCCCCCACTCACCCTCTCCCCTTACGAATTTTGGTACTCTGGTAAAATCATGTACAACTCGGAAGTTATTTGAGTCAAACAAAAAAGAAACACACAAATCGGTTGGAAATTGAGGCCTGGGCAGAGTTTACAAGATTATGCACGCAAACGCACGTTTTTTAAGCATTAACCCCCCCTTTCCCCCTCTTAAAAAGCAAAATCCAAAATTCCGGCGCCGTAGTGCACAACTAGATAGTATTTCGCGTCAAACGAAAAAAGAACCACGAAAATCGTTTGAGAACTAAGGCCTGGGCAGAGTACACAAGATTATGCCCAAAAACGCACGTTTTTCGAGCATTAACCCCCCCTTTCCCCCCCTTAAAAGGCAAAATTCGAAATTCCGGCGACGTAGTGCACAACTAGATAGTTTTCCGCGACGAACAAAAAAAGAACCAGGAAAATCGGTTGAGAACTAAGGCCTGTGCAGAGTACACAAGATTTTGTTACACACACACACACACACATTGACATACACCTATGGTTTTTTTCGCGGATTTGGATTCAGAATGGTCTAAAACGGATTACTGTGTGGTTATTTTTTTTTCTGTTGAGTGTTGTCCTTCTTCACCCCAGATTGATCGCATAAGGACGCCCAAGTCTTACTGTGGGACGTCCTAAAAAATCAGAGAAGCTAAGGAAAGTTGAAGATTTGAATGGTGTGACGTAGCTAGCCAACTGTCTTTGAAAAAAGTATCCATGCACAGAGAAGCGATGAAACCCTTGGAGGACCTCTTGGATACTACAAAATTCTACTCACACACGTGCACGTCGTAGTGTGTGTGCATTTATGGCGACCCGCCTTTTTTTCAAACGTGCGATCTCTTTAATTAATTTTTCTACCACATGTTATAGTATTATTGGGCTTAAAGTTGGAGTATATATGTTTTCAAAGGTGCAGAATCCAAATTTGAGGTCAAAAACCTGAATTTCCGACCCACCAAAATACCCCATTGTGATTTTGTAATAATTTGCAGAGTTTTAAAGCGTTACTCCGCTTCAAATCCGAGTTTTTTTCCATTTTTATATCATCAAATTCTATCTTACGTCACAAAAACATCCATAAATGCCTTATTTCCCAGAGACCTCAGACATCAGAAATTTGAGAACAGCGTTGGAAAGGGCTGATATTCCATTTTCAATATTTTTAGCACAAGATCAATGGGGGAATAGTTCCACAAAGATCGACATTTGAAGGAGTATGTAATAAATTGATTATTTTGGAGCATATCGATTGTCAATGTCACTTTAATGACTAATCACCTGATTGAATTTGATTGACTTTTAAAAAAATGATGATCCGAACTTCCGAAAACAAAATGGGGGTCAGCTTCTGGGATATGTTATCTGTATCATATCTTCAATATTATTATTCATCAAATTTTATATTATTATTCAAATGTATTTCAATTTATTGCGAGCAGAAAGTCGAAGCAAGAATTCTCCACATCAAAATATTGATTTCTATATATTTCTACTTAGAGATTACATATTAATTTCTACCTTAATAGGAACATAACTAACCTCATGATATTGGTGAATATTCGATGATTCAGCTGTGATCGTGATGATAAACCTCCACTGTAAAGCACTCGCAGCTGACTGTATCCACCTGTTTCTGATGCACTTTTCACTCACTAACACAAAACTCACGTGTCGTAGGCGAAATGACCATGAACCGCACTGCCTGATCGTTTTAGGCCCGAAATAGGGGGGTAAGTACAGCACTTCATTTGGAATGTACCTAACCTGAAATCCATCAACATAACCATAAAGATCAAAGAAGAATGCAAAACCCTAAACTCAGATATAAACAATCAAAGAAAACTAGTACTTGAATCTAGTAGGTATAGTAAAAGATAATTAGACCACAACTCCTAATAATCATGAATAATGAGCTAATTAGAACGTGATCATGATGTGACACACGAGGGAATGAAATATAAGAATTTTTTGGGGAATACTTGATACGAAACGAAAACAATAAATTGGTGTGAGTGCATCTCCTGTCGGAACCAAGCCTGCTATATGTAGTGATAAGCACTGATACGCGTGTTTTACCTTCCAGTTAAAACATTTTGAATTACCTAAACCTTTTTTAACTTTCATTTTATACATTTCCAGTACACGCGTAGGCGGCACCCTCTACCTTAGTTTTCGTATTTACGTGCGCATTCTTGATTCCCGGACGGCGGGATCTACTGCTATTTGTTAGTTACCATATTTATCCAGATATCACGCTGGTTTCACCTTGCCGAGTCAAACGTCGCGCCAGTGTTATCAGTTCCAATCTGGCTAGTCCAATAAAAGTTCTTGAATAAAAAAATTGATTGGCTTTTTTTACTTGCTCCCTCCTCCCTCCCTGGGAGCGCTAATGAATATAGAACCCATCTGTACTGCGATAACGATAATTTGGTTGAGGAGACAATCATGTCGATTTCATTGGAAAAAGTTGGCTGTTTATGATTTTAGGTAGGTACCTATTTATTTGGTTTATGAGCATACAAACTATAAAATTATAGTAAGTTTGATTCAGGTGGTTTACCTAGCATATTGACACAGCTGTTAACAACCTTTACAATAATGACTTTGGGCAGTTAAAACTTCATTTTCATGGGCGGCATGGGTGCCGCCACGCGGTGTGAATTGAAAAGCGAAATGGCGCGGGTACCGGAAGGTTAACCTAGAATTAAAATGTTTCTACTCCCCCGTGGAAAAGTAAATTCATGAAGGAAAATAACTCATGAAAACATGAACATACACCAATTCATAAGGAACCATCCTCCAATTTATAGGGGTCCTGGGATAGACTAGTATACGAATTGGATGATTTTGCTTCTGAGTCTACCAAGGTAGCGGAAGCTTTGTTTTCACTTTTCAAGGACGAAAAAAAAGTTCTCCAAAATCAAAATTTTCACTCGTGTTTTGCGTTTTAGACCTTTTCGAACAATCTTGGTTTCGTGTCTGTGTGTCTGTCTGTCTGTAATGAATTCCTTGTAACGCGCATAACTATACGAAGTTATTGTCCTATTTCTATGAAATTTTCAGGGACTGTGCGAATTGTGTGTAGACGGTCCCCTATGAAAATCATCATCCTCGGACTCATAGAAGCGACTGCGCATGCGCAAACGTGAATTCCTTGTAACGGCCATAACTTCTACATTTTCCATCCAATTTCAATAAAATTTTCTGGGATGTTACAGATTAGTATTTAGATGGTCCCTTATGAAAATCATCACCTTCGGACTGATAGTAGCGACTGCGCATGCGCAAACGTGAATTCCTTGTAACAGCCATAATTTCCACATTTTCTACCCGATTTCGATGAAATTTTCAGGGATGTTACAGATTAGGTTGTAGATGGTCCCCAATAAAAATCAAGGCCTTAAAAGTTACAGTAGCCTCTGCGCATGCGCAAACGTGAAATCCTTGTAACAGCTGTATATTTGTTGCCCTCGCGTGTGACGTGAGAATCTCAAATCACATTCAACCAATTACCTGGCCCCTATAGATCAGTGAGCAGTGCTCTGGACTTCCACCCAGGAGTCCCAGGTTCGACTCCCAGTCAAGCTAAGAAATTTTTTGATCCAATCACTACTCACTTACATTTTCTAGGATGAAATTTTCTAGGATTGTCCAGATTAGCGTGTAGACGGTCCCCTATGAGGGTAGTGAAAGGTACTTAGAGATTGGATAAACTACTATGCATCGGATCATCTATATAATCGGGTTATGGATAGGAGGAAACTATGTGCCACACCCACTTGGCAGACGTTTTTAATTTTTTCAGATTTTTGATTTTTAAAAATTTTGATTCTGCGTACCTTGAAAACGTTTTAATAAACGTTCAAATTTTTAGGGGAATTTCAAATTTGTTTTCCAAAGGTTCATTATTGAGAATAATGACTCCAAAAACTGTCTGAGGTTACAAGGCATTCAAGGTCTTTCCCCGAGGAAAGCAACACACTTTCAAATTTCCGATTACAAATTTCTACATTCCGTTTGTCGACGGCGTATGCCAAATGAGACGTCATTGGAGAGAAAGCCTTGGAGGACGTAAGTCCTGCAGAACGTAGCTGGCAGCACCGCAAATGAAGGGGTTTCTATCAAACAATATCGGCGCCGATGAGCCGAATTGCGTGGGCACCGCGAAACATCGCGCATTCTTCAAGTTTCTCAAACTTTCTTGGAGACTCGAGGGTATCAGGTTACCTACGTACAGAAGATACCACACTCGGAAATTTCATTTTAGTTTCATTTGACCAATTTTATGAGTGACAAGTACCTACCACTGTGCTTGCGTTAACTTGAATAGTTTCGTTCTTGTTGTGCTCTGTGTAGATATGGGTGATTCTCAGAAAAGGCTCAATAATAGTGAAATGGTAGGGTTTCTCCAAAAGTGCGTCCTAGTGTTTCTTTCTATTTTTATATTGGGTTAATTCCCGCCTCTGCCTACTAGAACCTCTTGAATAAACTCCTTTTATCCGAAATTAATACCTTTTCTTTTGTCTTGAAAGGCTCAATTCTCATTACCACCACCTGTAATGATTTCATTTTGACATTTTCATGTCTTTGCTTTGGCACATAAACTGAAAAATCGTCACGAAAACTAAGCAAGTCTTGCTCACGCGACCAATAAAAAAAAATAGACTCACTGTGTTGCGTAGAGAACAATCAACTGTTTTGATGCTTGGGTACATGAACTAACAACCTTACTTCACTACCTTGTTGTGTAGTGGTTGACATGAAAATGTCCCAATGTGTTGCAGACTCGTATGCAAGCATTTGATTTAAAATGAATCCAGATTGACATACATGCCTTAACTAAGGACATAGAACACCCTTATTAACAAAACAAAAAACCTATAAATTATTACTCAATGGTTTATTATTTTTCTGAAAAGATCACCCTACGAAGAACACGGTTTTTCCATCAACAGCACCTACCAAGCATATTATCGCGTTACTTACTTAGTTTGACAGAAAATTCCTACCAGCTAAACATCGTTATCCCAAAATTGTGGAGGTCTTCAATTGATTTGATTCATGGTTGTTAAGGAAGCACAAAATTTGTTGAAATTCAGTTCGAACAAATAAAAAACATTTTGATCAGCTGAAATTTGGCTCAAATCCGTCAGCGAACATTCATATGCACTCAGGAGTTAAAAAATTCATAAATATAGTAGTTTAAAACAATCGAGTTATGGATACGAGGAAAGTATGTGCCTCAGCCACTTGGCAGACTTTTTTCATAAATTTAAGATAGTGTCCAATTTTGGTTTCAACGCCCCCTCAGAATTTGTTGGTTTACGTTTCAAGGTACGTAGAATCCGAAAATCGAATGAAAAAAAAAAATGCTTGCATACGAGTCTGCAACACATTGGGACATTTTCATGTCAACCACTACACAACAAGGTAGTGAAGTAAGGTTGTTAGTTCATGTACCCAAGCATCAAAATAAGAAAACAGTTGATTGTTCTCTACGCAACACAGTGAGTCTATTTTATTTATTGGTCGCGTGAGCAAGACTTGCTTAGTTTTCGTGACGATTTTTCAGTTTATGTGCCAAAGCAAAGACATGAAAATGTCAATAAACTTGATTGGGAAGGTGTGAAGGCAGTATAGTGTGGTAGGTAGTACTTTAACCCTGATTGGACCATGGTGTCAATGGTGTTACCAAAACATCTTGGGAACTCCACAGCTGTCCCAATGTGTCACCAGATTAACTAGATTTAAATAGCAATTTTTCCTACAAAAGTCTTCTCCTAGGCCTTGGAAAATATTGTTCGCGTGAAAAAACGAATGAAAATGAAAGTCTACATGAAGATCTCATCAAGAACAGAGTGATGTGATTTTTAAATCCATTTGGTGATGCCAATAACTTATTTCAAAACGTGTATGGTGAAAAGTCTCATTACCGCGCAAGAATCAAGATTTTCCCTCCCATAGCGAGCAACAGGGCATTTTGGCAAACTTTCGACGAGAATTTTTAAAAATAAAACGATTTTAGGTTTTCGAATTCTGATATTATTATCTCCATATTGCTTTAAGCTCTTAGAATGAAAAAATTCTTATCCTTCCCTTAGGTAACCCTCAGAGATGACTCGCCCTACATTTTAAGCAGCTGAAAAGTTGTGCGAATAAAAAGGGAGGCTGAAGAGAAGAGAGCATGGTCGAGTTTCTTAAAAAATATTTGCCTATTTCGTAAATTCCAATCAAATTCAAAAATGGATACCACCACGTGATTCAGCGTCGAAAAATAATGAAAAAAACATGTGCCACACTTGGGGTTTACGTGAATCCATATTTTGCGCAATTTGGTAGTTGGGCGACTTTGCGCGCTCATGGGACGGGTTGCGCGCTACCAAAAAAATCAAGTGAAGGGTCTAAAATTCATGAAATTTTGCGTAGAATCCAAATCTGCAATAAAAAAATGGGGGGTCTTATTTGAAATAACGAAGTTGGTGTGCGTTGCGCACGATTTGCGCAATGCGCAATATGGTCATATTTGAGATCCTGGGGAAAAATCATGAAGATTCAAAAAAAATTTTTTTTTTACCACTATCTGGACGATTTTAGCAGGGGGGTGAACAACTTTTGAGACACCCTGTATAAAAAGTTTTAATTGATGTATATTATGTTGTAGACTGATAAGAGTTTTTTAAATGTCATATAACTGAGTGATTTAGTTTTTCTACAGTTCTTCACCTACTTGGAATGCGTTGACACTATTCTGATTTTCATTGATTTCAGTTTATTTATTCCCTCCCTATCAATCTATAGAAAAGCGAAATGGAGATTTTTCAATATAATCATCTTATCCAACCAACTGGACAAGCTAATTGCTTGAAAGGTAGAAACAGAATTGTGAAACTAATACGACATTCTCAATACCAACTGCGCTTCTCATTACCATCACTTAAAAAAATTCAGTTCTCATTACCGCCGCACTATAAATTTTCAAAATTGAAATTTGAGACTAAAAACTGTGAATTCAGCTCTATCTTGCGTTACAAATTCCTCTGCATGTTCCCAGGATACTTCATGAATTTCTTTAAACAGAATTGTGAAACTAATACGATATTCTTAATACCAACTGCGCTTCTCATTACCATCACTTTAAAAAAATTCAGTTCTCATTACCGCCGCACTATAATTTTTCAAAATTGAAATTTGAGATTAAAAACTGTGAATTTAGCTCTGTCTTGCATTACAAATTATTTTTTATGTTCCCAGGAAACTTCATGATTTTTTTTGAATTTTTTGGTGAAGGTTACTTACTTAGTTTGAGCATGGAAGATTGAGCTTTTTCTGAGAATTACCCATACAGGGTGCCCCGAAACCAATCTGCCCTACTTCAGGAATCAATTCCACAACTAATTTGCTACAATTTTTTCCTCTTAACATTTTTGTATCTACTCCACTTAAAATGCCACATTTTCCACTTTGTAATGAGGTAAAAAAGTTTTTAAAAAGTCTGCAAAGTGGGTGTGGCACATAGCTTCCTCGTATCCATAACCCGATTATACAAGGTGTCTACACTTAAGATGGGCATAACTTCAGGGTTCGATTCTACAAAATATTTCCAACAAAAAATGTCTCTTAGCAATTTTCTTTTAACCCACTCACGGCACTGATATGGTCATAACTCCCTTATTTCTCATGCAAATTCAAATCTGACTACACCGTTAGAAAAAGCGTTAAATTCCAAATCTACCTAGTGCAAAATCAAAATCTTTCAGCAATAAAATAGTTTCAGAAAATCAAGTCAAAAAGCAAACTTTAAAATTTTTTTGAAACTTGACTTCATTCGACCAAAGTTTTCATTCTAAATCCCTGCCCATTTCGATGGGCGCTCTTCGGAGAAAACATGCTCAAATAGTCAGCTTTTCAACGGTCTATCAATTTTTCTTTTTAACATTCAAATTGGAAGAGTAAATGAAGTTTGACTGCCAAAAAATGTGTGTTTTACAGGAAAATCCAGTGTTTTAAGCGGTTTATGGTCCCCCTCGATCTCAAGACGGCTTGGCGAGTTTGGTATCATTTCCTATGTAATTTTTTACGCTGAATCCAATGGTGATACTTCCGAATGATTCTGACTGCTAGAAAGTGGATTTTTCTAAGAAAACCTTCGTTTTTCGTACATAAAATACGCCTATTCGTAGATATAGTAGTGAGCATCAATTAACTACTCAACAAAAACTTCAATCAGCTAGAAATTCGGTGTTTTTATTGAGTAGAAAGGTGTTAATTTATGCTCACTATTATATCTACGAATAATGCGTATTTTATGTACGAAAAACGATGCCCATCTTAAGTGTAGACACCCTGTATAGATGATCCGATGCATAGCAGTTTATCTCAAAACACCAATTTCTAAGTACCTTTCACTCCCCTCATAGGGGACCATCTGCACGCTAATCTGGACAATCCTAGAAAATTTCATCAAATTCGGATGAAAAATGTAATTGTTATGGCCGTTACAAGGATTTTACGTATGCGCATGCGCAGAGGCTACTGTAAATTTTAAGGCCTTGATTTTCATTGGGGACCATCTACAACTTAATCCGCATAATCCCTGAAAATGTCATGGAAATCGGGTAGAAAATGTGGAAGTTATGGCAGTTACAAGGAATTCACGTTTGCGCAAGCGCTGTAAATTTTAAGAATTGTTCAGTTTTGTTGTTTGTCAAAATTGTTCAGAAAGGTCTAAAATGCAAAACGCGAGTGAAAATTTCGATTTTGGAGAACTTTTTTTTTCGTCCTTGAAAAGTGCAAACAAAGCTTCCGCTATCTTGGTAGACTCGGAAGCAATTCTTTTTTTTTTTTGATAAAAATCACTTTTTTGCATTAAAACACCATTTCCCTCCCTCAAATTTAAACGATAAGAAGTCACAGAGGAGCACTCATGAGTTTATTACAAAGAACCGACAATTTGGGTAAGAAATCAAAAGTAAATGAACAGCTAATTCAAACACCACATAAATTCAGGGTGAAGCATTTCATCTCTGGAAAAGGTGGAAACACTATTCGAAGTTTGATTTCCTGTATTCCTAGCTTCACAGGGTTCAGGCGTCACTACGAGGGGCTGAACAGAAGTGTGGATTTTACTGAGTCTCACCCAACTTGGTAGAGATTTTTCTTCAACATTCTTCACGTAGCTTGAAAAGAGTATTTTTGACCTAAAGGCACATGGGACCAAGATGGTTATTAGCTTCATGAAGGTACTTACAAATTCCCAAAGGGAGAGTCAACGGACTACTAATGTATTCAAGGAAGGGTTATTGACTTGGTAGGATCTCAAGCCCCTCGAGGTAAGTCAGAAAAAACCCTTTTACCTGGATTTGTATTTAGTGACGAGGATGATTTGGGAGGTTCGATACTTCACTTTCTATGCTAGAGCTTTAAATGAAGAATGCTGACTTGACAGAATTGTAATTATTAACAAAGGTGTTACAGATGAGTCAGAGGGCTAGACTTGGTTGAATGAGAACGGAAATGAGATGAAAATTTGAGATTGAAAATAGGAAGAAATTAAGTTGAAAATGAGGAGATTCTCAACCCTATTAGTCCTGGAGCCAAGGCCGAAAATCGAACTTCATTTAGGGATACGATTTGACGACAAATTATGAAAATCTTGTCCATTCTGAGAGAGAAAATTCAAGTCTGCCATTCCAAAACGGTTGCTTTAAAAAATGGCGGCCTTGTGAAATGTTCAAAAATCGCGAAAAATCATCACATCTCCTGGATGGATGAAAACTCCGTGAATGAGAGATTAGGTCCAATCATGGATGTTTTCATCAGTCTGCCACTCTTCAACGGCTGTTAACCCTCGGCAGACTCAATTTTAAAAATTGTACACTTTTTGTGCAAAAATCCACAATGTTTGGGACGTCCCAAATTTTTACAGCTGGATTTTAAAAGTCTACTCACGGGTTTGAGACTTGTCTGCCAATCCTAAGCAGCTGTAAAGTCCTGGCAGAATTAAATTGAAAAGTTGTCAAATTTGATTTAAAATTTAAAAATTTGATTTAAAGTATGAGTAGTATGTGAATAATAGAGCATGGTCTGCCTTGGATAGCCCGCTGTCTTCTAGTGGCAGAATCAAATTCAAAAATTGTCAATTTTTTGATGAAAATTTGTTGATTTTGGGATACTCCAAATTTTTGCTCAATACTGTACTACTTTACTGATACTCAAGTAGCGTGGTCTGCCTTCAATAACCCATTGCTTATATGAAGCAGACTAAAATTGAAAAAATGCAAATTTGAGGGTTAAAATTTATGTATTTTGGGAAAGTTGCTATTTTGGCATGAGGTGCTACCACGAAAGTAGAAACTTTGTAACACAGTCTGCCAGACTGAACTGAAACGTGAAAAAACTGGATTTACCTACTTGGAAATTCTTGCGGTAACGATACATCTTCTTCAAGACTATTCAAATTTTCGATCGAATACTAACTGCAGTGCATGGAAACAACTTAACTAGATACCTTTAATTCAGTATTAATTTTTTTGGTGTTGGAGGGGGGGGACTAACAGTTTATTTCCGGGAATTGTTGAAAATAACTTGTTGTTTTGTATTGATCAATGAAAAAGAAGACAGTTCATCAGGTTGTTCAGAAAAGGTGCATTATTTGAAAGAAATATGCCATTATATCGCGAAAAACAGAAAATGTACAAGTAGAGAAAGATTTTACAACTCGGGACCGAGCCAAGATAACCTCGCCAGGAGGGATTCTAGACGGGTGATGTTTTTTTTGTTTTTTTTTTTTTAAATATTGCATTTATTGAGACAATAATTATTTACAAAATATTATAGCGTAATATTCAAAATGCTTCAGTTCCCAATAAGTAAATATTTGTGCCGGGAACTGGAGCTGCACCGAACCAGTTAAACAACATCATCACGTTTAGATTATTCTGTCCTCGCCTATTAATAAACTTGCGGTTTAGTCTATACAATTGTTACAAATCTTACTTAATTTAATTACTTCAACTTAATTTTTAACATGTTCCAATTTTTTATTTTAAATTTTAAAATGATGCACAAAGTTTACAATTAAGACATAAATCGACCGTTTACCCAAACTACAACACTGCCCAATCATTTATCTCTACTTCTCTTTTTAAAGTACTCTTTTATTTTCTGTTTAAATTTTGCAAGTGGAAGACCAGCAGTAACAAATCCAGGCAGTTTGTTGAAAAGCCCCACTCCGTTACAGAGATAGAGTCTCTGCGCAGCTGCAATTTTAACTTTTAATGCCCTCAGGGTGATCTTATCTGCGCTCCTCGTGCCCAACTCTACCCTCTCAATCTTACCCTCTAAATACTTTTTATAAGTATAGACCAATGTAGTCTTCTCTGTCAGTTCAGATAAACGTAACACCGCAAATTCATCGAATAGTTTCTCTGTAGGGTAAGTACCTAATTGGTTTCCTCAATAGGATTTTTATCAAAGATTTCTGGACTATAAAAAGGGGCTGGAGTTTTGTTTTATGGGTCGAGCCCCAAGCCGGAATCGCATATATCAGAAGTGCCTGTACCATAGCATGATAGAAATTTTTCTTAATATTCATAGTCATAAAATTTCTCACTTCACGACACAATGGGATCAATTTCCTAAGTTTTTTTGTCAATTCCACTATGTGAGCCTCAAATTTTTCACGATGTGGACGCCTACTAACTGTGGGCACTATAGCGGCGCGCGCGCGCGACTTGAAATCCAGTTTTTTTACGTTTTAGTTCAGTCTGCCGCTAGAAAGCAACGAAATACCGATGGCAGACTGTACAAAGATTTTACTTACGTGCTAGTACCACATGCCAGAATTGCAACTTTCCCAAAACACATAAATTTTAACCCTCAAATTTGCATTTTTTCAATTTTAGTCTGCCTCATATAAGCAATGGGTTACTGAAGGCAGACCACGCTGCTTGAGTTTCAATTAAGTAGTACATTATTGAGCAAAAATTTGGAGTATCCCAAAATCAACAAATTTTCATCAAAAAATTGACTAATTTTTATTGCTTACGTACCACTTATACTTCAACGTGTTAAAATGTGAATCATCCCAAAATTGTCTGAATTTTAAATCAAATTTGACAACTTTTCAATTAAATTCTGCCAGGACTTTACAGCTGCTTAGGATTGGCAGACAAGTCTCAAACCCGTGAGTAGACTTTTAAAATCCAGCTGTAAAAATTTGTGACGTCCCAAACGTTGTGGAGTTTTGCTCAAAAAATGTACAATTTTTAAAATTGAGTCTGCCGAGGGTTAACAGCCGTTGAAGAGTGGCAGACTGATGAAAACATCCATGATTGGACCTAATCTCTCATTCACGGAGTTTTCATCCATCCAGGAGATATGATTTTTCGCGATTTTTGAACATTTCACAAGGCCGCCATTTTTGAAAGCAACCGTTTTGGAATGGCAGACTTGAATTTTCTCTCTCAGAATGGACAAGATTTTCATCTCTCAGAATGGACAAGATTTTCATAATTTGTCGTCAAATCGTATCCCTAAATGAAGTGCGATTTTCGGCCTGAGCTCCAGGACTATATGATAAATACCTACCTAGACAGAAATTTAACTAGATTCAAGTACACAGAGTCATTGGGTACAACTCAGACCTCCGAGAAATGGAAGGTCCTACCTGGATTTCGTTGCGAGGCGGTGAAGTGTCCACCTGTTGCTGCGACAAAAACAATAATTTTCTCGAAAGGATTTTTTCCCGGCACTCGCGACTTAACAGGTACACGTCAACTGAGATGAAACATTCACTTGGGAAAGGGAAATTTTGGGCTGACTTCCCGATTTGAGATGTGTAAAATGAAAGAACTGACAAGAAGAGAAGGTCGAAAGTCCGTTGGGGTTCCAAGAAGGGAACCGGCTCGAAACGAACGGCTTCTTTCCGCTGAAAAGTGCGTGACGTCATCATCGAACAGTCCAGACACGAAAATGATTTTTTGACTCTGATCAGGGTGGACAAATGATAAAATATACCCAGTTAATTGATAAATGAAGGTAATCCACATTATTGACCTTTGTTTAGTGTTAAAGCACTTCAATACGTGTTCAGAATTTGAATTGACAGGAAACTGACAGTCGGCGGGCGATCAGGTAGGCGGAGGCCTGGGCTCGACTCGGAAAGTGGGGATGCACAGGGGGGGGGGATTGTTTACGTTTTTAGGAGAGAGAACTGGAAATCAATGAAAAGTGATTCAAGTAAGAAAATGAGAAAGTTGGGTCAGTATTTACACCTATCAAAGTAAATGCATCTATGCATTTACTTTGATCTACTTGATTTACTTTGTTCTATAGAACGACAAATTAGAGTGCCGGGTTAGTTCAATTTATTAGTGAAATAGTGTGCAGAGTTACAGACAGTTCGTGTCGCAGATCAACAACCATTGTGAAAAAATCCGTAAGTTGAAACACCTTCCTCTTATCGGAATAGAAACAAGATTGTGTTCAATTAGTTTCATCTACTAAAAATTCATTTCAAAAACACTCCAGTTTTTGCCCTTTCAAGGAGTTCTCGTTAGCTCTATAATAGAGCAATAATTGCTTTCGATTCTACACCAGTAGGTAGTGGAAGCTAGTTTGAAAATTGGGAAAATCAAAATCAAAATTCCCACTCGTTTTACGTTTTAGAACTTCCTGAACAATTTGGGTTTCGTTTCTAAAGTTCCTAACTTCGTTGACAAAACTAATACGAAAGTCGTCCGATTTCGACGAAATGATTTATCATTATTTATCAATCCCTTATAAGGGATTGTCCGAGTTGGCGCGTCTATAGAGATCATCGCCCCTGTTCGATTGTAGCGCCAAGTAAAAGCATCAACAGCCATTTTCTGTCTCCATTTGATTACATTTTCAGGGATTGTATGAATGAGTTTTTTGATGGTCCCCTATTACATAGCGACATTTTCATAATTAATTGGTGGTGATTAGGTAGGTCAATATAACCTGAGCTGGTGGAGATGCCACCATAAATTATTAAAAATTGGATTTATTGTATTAAATGAAGAATAATGAATAAAAAGCCAGATTTCTTGGAATCGACCAAGAAAGAAAATGTTTAAGCCCCCTCAAAATTTGTTGGTTTACGTTTCAAAGTACGTAGAATCCGAAAATCGAATAAAAATTGTTCCGTCCGTCCGCCGTACGCGGCACTTTCCCCACTTAGCATTGACCGATTTTGATGAAATTTGGTATGTAGGCTCCATCTGGGGTCTAGTTGTGCCCCGAAGCTTTTGGTTAATTTCGTTCACTTCTAAGGGTTCAAAAATAAGGGTTGAAATTTTGAAAACGCCTTAGTTCAAAAAAATCTATATAACGGTATTGTTTTTCCATAAATTTAAGATAGGTAGTATTGAATTTTTAGAGTCCACTTGGAGCTCTGTGTAGGACAAACCGTTCGCTCCCTACGAGAATTTAAAGGTTTGGACGTACGATAAATCAGAAACACGAGTGTGAATCGCAAAAGGGGCCTAAGCTCTGTTCAAATTTTAGCTGACCAAAATGCGATCGCTGTAGGTAGGTAGTATCTATGGTTGGTAGACCCTGACCGATTGCCTTCGTGGTGTCGGGGACCCATCTCGATTAATTGAGTATGTGGCCTGTTTGTACCATGAAGGCGTGACGGTCCTCGAGGCAGGAGGTGAGGTGTCAGGGGATGTACGGATCGGGCGTGGGGTACGCCAGGGGGATCCCCTATCGCCACTTCTCTTCAACCTGGTCGTGGATACGGCCTTGGGTAAGCTGCCCACGGAAGTAGGGTTTGATCTCGCCCCTGGGGTGCGAGTAGGAGCATTGGCCTTTGCCGATGATGTTATCCTACTCGCAGAAACCCGCAAGGGCTTGCAGATTGCCCTCAATGCATTTGCTAAGCAGCTATCCTGGTGTGGACTTGTGGTCAACCCCGATAAATGTGGGTCGGTCTCCTTGGTCCCGTCGGGTCGCCAACATAAGGTGAAAGTTGTGGATGGGGGTTTTGTGATAGGACAATCCCCCATCCCATCTCGATCCGTGTTGGAGGTTTGGCGGTACCTTGGAGTCAACTTCATGGGGGTGGCCACTATTACTGCCAGCCGTGTGGACCTTGGTAGAGCGCTATCTCGCGTTACCAAGGCTCCATTGAAGCCACAGAAGCTGCGCCTCCTCCGCACGTACTTAGTGCCAAAGCTAACCTACGGGTTAGTCTTTGGCAGGCTTACGGCAGGGAGGCTGCAACAATTAGATCGAGAAGTTCGATCTGCTGTGAGCTCTTGGCTGAAGTTCCCACCTGGTGTCCCAAGTGCCTATGTTCACGCACCGGTCCAATCTGGTGGGCTTGGCATTGTGTCTCTTTCAGCATGTATCCCTTCACTACGCCGCCAGCGCCTGCTAGCCCTTCAAGGGTCGAGTTGGGAGGTCGCCCATGCAGCTGCTGATCTTGATTTTGTCAGGCAGCAGTTAGCATGGTGCGACCGAGCAACACCATCTGCTCCAAAACCCAGTTCGTCTGCTGAGTTCGCTGCTGCGCTGCATGAGTCAGTAGATGGTAAAGAACTCCGACAGTGCTCCGAAAGCCTTATCTCATCCCAATGGGTGGATTGGGCTTCGGAGGGCATTAGGGCCCGCGACTACCGACACTTCCACGCCATCTGCATGGCAAATCTGCCAACTGCAGTACGGTGTTCAAGGGGTAGTCGCGGGATGACAGATACCCTTTGCTGTGCCTGTCGGAGTGGAAATGAACATTTATATCATGTAGTGCAGCAGTGTCCTCGGACTCATGGGGGCCGAATTCTACGTCATGATGCGGTTGCCAGGCAGATAGCAGGTGCTTTGTCATCTAGCGGCTGGGATGTTGAGAGGGAGGGCTTGTATCACATGCCAAGTGACCAGGGTAAGAAGCCCGACATCGTCGCCGTCAAGCCCAACCAGTCTTGCATTATCCTGGATGTCCAGGTTGTTAATGGCAGCATGGACATGGAGCAGACTTGGCGGGCTAAGATAAGCAAGTATGATAGAGATGATTTACGGCAAGCGGTGTCGGAGCTGAAAGGAGTGGCACCAACAGGATGGCTGCAACATTTTCATGGCGCGGGGTGTGGTGTGGGAAAAGTGCCACGGAGTAGCTTGAGTTGGGCATCTCGGTAGGCGTGCTCTGTGGTATCACCACCCGCGTCCTGCTAGGCTCATATTTAAACTGGTGGTCTTTCTATAGAGGCACTTCCCTTCATCCCTCTCTCCCACCCCCACCTTCCTCATCATCCTTCATCCCTAGGGCTGGCGTCGGGTGAGTCCTGGGCGTCCTCCCCATTAATATTTCATTTATTTTTTTTCTTTTTTCATGGCGTGCCCCCTCCGTCACAAAAAACAATTTGTCTTTGAGGGGAGATTTAAAAAAAAAATGACAATGGCAAAGTCGAGTTCTTTGCAGACGAGTGATCTACATAGAAAAATAAACCTTTGTGTAATATTTGTCAAAAGACGGTCAAAGACTTTGTCAAAAGACTTTTTCTCAAATTCGAGATTTTTTCAAAAGACGGTCGGACTTCGTCAAACTTAAAACTCAACTTTGTCCTAAGCTAGCGCTCAGCCTGAAAAAGTTTCAAATTCCCACTTTCAGTGGTGATCGTTTTGTTTGGTTCTTCGTTTCGATCTTTCGGATCTCTTCAGCTAAGCGTGCGCAAACTAGCCTTCTCAGGCTGAGCGCTAGCTTAGGACAAAGTTGAGTTTTAAGTTTGACGAAGTCCGACCGTCTTTTGACAAAATCTCGAATTTGAGAAAAAGTCTTTTGACAAAGTCTTCGACCGTCTTTTGACAAAGTCTTCGACCGTCTTTTGACAAATGTCTTAAACTCTTCGGAAATAGCCTCTGCTAAATTAAGCAAATTCGCTTTAAATCCAAATCGTTCCAACGCTACTTGGCGTTGCTGATGAGTCACCGCATGACGAAAACGGTTTACCAAAATCCCATCGATACTTAAACAAGTTTGACTGTCCCTTCTGCATCAAAGTGCTTTTGGGTTGAGTCTAAAAGTTTCAAAAATTCGCACTTTCAGTGGCGACAGATAAGTTTGGTACTTCGTTTCGATCTTTCGGATCTCTTCAGCTAAGCGTGTGCAACTATCCTTTTCAGGCTGAGCGCTAGCTTAGGACAAAGTTGAGTTTTAAGTTTGACAAAGTCTTTTGACAAAGTCCGACCGTCTTTTGACAAAATCTCGAATTTGAGAAAAAGTCTTTTGACAAAGTCTTCGACCGTCTTTTGACAAAGTCTTCGACCGTCTTTTGACAAATGTCTTAAACTCTTCGGAAATAGCCTCTGCTAAATTAAGCAAATTCGCTTTAAATCCAAATCGTTCCAACGCTACTTGGCGTTGCTGATGAGTCACCGCATGACGAAAACGGTTTACCAAAATCCCATCGATACTTAAACAAGTTTGACTGTCCCTTCTGCATCAAAGTGCTTTTGGGTTGAGTCTAAAAGTTTCAAAAATTCGCACTTTCAGTGGCGACAGATAAGTTTGGTACTTCGTTTCGATCTTTCGGATCTCTTCAGCTAAGCGTGTGCAACTATCCTTTTCAGGCTGAGCGCTAGCTTAGGACAAAGTTGAGTTTTAAGTTTGACAAAGTCTTTTGACAAAGTCCGACCGTCTTTTGACAAAATCTCGAATTTGAGAAAAAGTCTTTTGACAAAGTCTTTGACCGTCTTTTGACAAATGTCTTAAACTCTTCGGAAATAGCCTCTGCTAAATTAAGCAAATTTGCTTTGTGTAATAATTTGCAGCGTTTTCACGTACAACTTGACTGAACTTGAACGTGAAAGAATTTTCGAGTGTATTGACTTTTAAAACTCCTTCTCGAGACAAAGTTTACTACTACATAATGCAAGAAGCGTGATTTGGTCTGGCGTGTGACATTTTCAATTAGGTGTCCGAATAATTCACCAGGAGCCGATTCCCGATTGTTTTGGGGCAATTAAATGTTCAGTACTTGATACGCTTTTGAACTCCAGCAATCCACTCCATTGATTATTTTCGAATTACTACCACACCTGTTAGGTTTGTCAACTGCAAATAATGCAACGATGAAATATTTTGAAATTGTACCTACTTGAAGTGCGAAATTCGGAAAACTCGAGTCCGACATCACTTTAGCTGGCTTTGGCGATGCTTACTGGGACCCCAAATTTCAGGTCATGTTCAAGAGAGCTGCGAGTTTCAAGTTTCTTTTGAAATGCTGCGGAAGTAAAGTGTTCGTCAGGCACCAGACGGGGGGCTCTTGTGACGTCGAAAAGGTGAATTTTTGAGCTAACTTTTACTCGTGACGTCATAAACGTTCGAAAATTTGAAAATTCATAGAAAAAGACCTACTCATCCATAGAGAACGGCTGGTGTCAAAATTCTCAGGATGAGGTCTACTTTCGATTAAAAATTGTAAAAAAAATCAGGCGCACCCCCCATTTTCAACTAGATAAGATCACCACAGGATGTAGTATTTGTTGAAACTATAGTGTAATATTACTTAGTATATCCAACACAATTATCCTAAGATCTCCTCCCCATTGAACCCTTTGCCTTCTTTATGTGCTCCGCAGGATCCCGTTTTTGGTTTATTATTTTCAATAATGAACCTTTGGAATCGACCAAGAAAAAAAATTTGTTTACCTACACCCCCTCAAAATTTGTTGGTTTACGTTTCAAGGTACGTGGAATCCAAAAATCTAATAAAAACGCTGCAAATTATTACACAATGGTTTATTATTTTTTATTTTTCTATATAGATCACTCGTCTGCAAAGCCACCAACCATCCAACATGACGAAAAACATCGATCGTATTTCGGTCAGCTAAAATTAGAACGGAGATTAGCCCTCTTTTTCGATTCACACTCGTGTTTCTGATTTATCGTACGTCCAAACCTTAAATTCTCGTAGGGAGCGAACGGTTTGTCCTACAGAGCTCCGCGTGGTCTCAAAAAATTTTAAAAAATCTATAGAATCCTAAATTGAAGGAAAAACAATTCCTTTATATCAAAATTTTTTTGAGTTAGGGCGTTTTCAAAATTTCAAAATTCATTTTGGAACCCTTAGAACTGACCTAGGTACATCAACCAAAATCTTCGGGGCACAACTAGACCCCAAATGGAGCCTACATACCAAATTTCATCAAAATCGGTCAATGCTAAGTGGCAAAGGTGCCGCGTACGGCGGACGGACGGCCAAATTTTTATTCGATTTTTGGATTCTACGTACCTTGAAACGCGAAACCAACAAATTTTGAGGGGGTGATTTTTTTTTTCTTGGTCGATTCCAAATGTTCATGAAAATAATAAACCAAAATTTGCCCGTCCGTCCGTCGTACGCGGCACTTTCCTCACTTAGCATTGACCGATTTTGATGAAATTTGGTATGTAGGCTCCATTTGGGGTCTGGTTTTGGGGTCTAGCCCCGAAGATTTTGGGTGATGTAAGTCACTTCTAAGGGTCGAAAAATGAATTTTGAAATTTTGAAAACGCCCTAACTCAAAACATTTTTAAATAAAGATATTTTTTTTTCCATCTATTTATGATAGTACAAGATAGTATAGAATTTTTTGAGACCACGCGGAGCTCTGTAGGTCAAACCGTTCGCTCTCTACGAGAATTTAAGGGTTGGACGTACGATAAATCAGAAACACGAGTGTGAATCGCAAAAGAGGCCTAATCTCCGTTCAAATTTTAGTTGAGTTAAATGCGATCGATGTTTTTCTTCATGTTGGATGGTTGGTGGCTTTGCAGACGAGTGATCAATATAGAAAAATAAACGACTGCCAAGTGGGTGTGGCACATAGCATCCTCGTATCCATAACCCGATTATATAGATGATCCGATGCATAGTAGTTAATCTCAAAACACCAATCTCCAAGTACCTTTCACTACCTTCATAGGGGACCATCCACACGCTAATCTGGACAATCCTAGGAAATTTCATCAAATTCGGATGAGAAATGTAAGTGAGTAGATGTATGTGATTGGATCAACAAAATGCTTAGCCTCGGCTGGGATTCGAACCCGCGACCCCTGGGGGATAATTCTATGCGCTACCTCTGAGCTATTGAGGCCTAGTAATGCAATGAATAGGATTTGAGATTCTCACCATCCCTCTATGAATGAATCCCTCTATGAAAAACCATTCTCTATGATTTTCATAGGGGACCATCTAAACACTACTCAGTAACATCCCTGAAAATTTCATCGAAATCGGGTGGAAAATGTGGAAGTTATGGCCGTTACAAGGAAATTCACGTTTGCGCATGCGCAGCAACTACTATCAGTCCGGGGATGATGATTTTCATAGGGGACCGTCTACACACCAACCCGCACAATCCCTGAAAATTTCATGGAAATCGGACAATAACTTCGTATAGTTATGCGCGTTACAAGGATTTCATGACAGACACACACACACACACAGACAGACACGGAACCAAAATTGTTCAGGAAGGTCTAAAACGCAAAACGCGAGTGAAAATTTTGATTTTGGAGAAATTTTTTTTTTTCGTCCTTGAAAAGTGAAAACAAAGCTTCCGCTACCTTGGTAGACTCGGAAGCAAAAAGTTGGACAAGGACTCTAGTAATTTTCGAAACGTAAGGGATTTGCCAAAAGTTCAACGTTGTATTAAACTTGTGCAAGAGTAGTCACAATTTTAACAAGATCAGAAATCATCTTCTGTATAATAACAGTTGACGTTCTTCCGCCGCTGTTGCCTGGAGGGTCGGTAGGTGAAATCGTATTCTTTGAGAAGTAAAATCTATCAATCTGCACGAATCCTACTAACTACACTTCCACAACCGATTTGACTAACGACTGCGCCACTTTTATGTAAGTTGGCGATGAATGGGGTATTTCAGTCAATTAAAAAAAAAAAAAAATTTCAAAAGAGTATGGCTCAGGAATAACGGTAATTGGGTCTGTTCGTCGAGAAAATGTTTTTAAAAAATCAGAGAAGCTAAGGAAAGTTGAAGATTTGAATGGTGTGACGAAGCTAGCCAATCATGACGTAGCTAGCCAACTGTCTTTGAAAAAGTATCCATGCACAGAGAAGAGATGAAACCCTTGGAGGACCTCTTGGATGCTACAAAATACTACTCACACACGCGCGCGGCATAAGTGTGTGTACGTTAAGAAAGGCCCGCCTTTTTTTCAAACGTGTGATCTCTTTAATTAATTTTTCTACCACATGTTATAGTATCATTGGGCTTAAAGTTGGAGTATAGAGGTTTTCAAGGGTGCTGAATCCAAATTTGAGGTCAAAAACCTGAATTTCCGACCCACCGAAATACCCCATTGTATTAAAATTTCACTGAAAATTAGGGAGCTGGGAGAGATGACTTATTGTGATTTAGACTGTTGAAAACTGGACACTTCATTGATTCCATAAGAAGGGTATTTTTTAACTGGTAGATAATACATAACAGTATCTATCCAACATAATTATTGTAATATGTTGTGATTATTGTCTTTTTCTTTAATTCACATAAGTGGGGGGTTTTCTTGACAATAAAATTTATTTAATAACAATAAAATAAAAATAAAATAAAAATTTAATGTCCTTTGTTGTTTCCAATCACTTGTATTTGAGGAGACCTTTCGTCAACCCTCTGGTTGTCATTGTCAATCCAACAGTAAGAGGACAAGATTCCTGTGTAGAGCACAAGTAACCACTGCAAGTGGTTGGAAGCAACAAAGGACATTGTCAAATCCCCCTCTTATTTGAATAATGGGGAATTTGCCTCACATTTTTTTATTTTTATTATTTTTTTTGAAAGAGGGTTCATTGTTATGAAAAAAAAAAAACCATAGTGCGCTGCTCGAAAAAGCATCCAAAAAATTTAGAGAATTTAAGGAAGATGAAAATGTTGAATGAAGCGGCAATCTGTTTTTGGGGCAGCCACGTTGAAACGTCACAAAATCTTGAACCAATCAGGATTCTGTTGCTCCATGAGACCCCTTCTCTCTGGGGTTATCACGTCAAAACAACTTACAAAATTCACAACACGTCACAACAAAAACCTTACGTCAACACAACACCAAGCCAAAACTGTAGAGACGCTAGCGTGAACGGAGCCTATTAAAATCAGTGTTGCCACCATTCCCAGATCTAATCCTGAGGGCCCAAACCGAGTTTTCGCTGCTGCAAACTTGACAGGTGACGTAACCAATATTCCTCTGCCTCCCTCGATTTTCACGGTCATTTCATGAAGAGGCTTTACTTGTTTTTAGGCATTTTCTTCTACGGTATTTTTTTTTCCATCGGTTATTCCTGGTGTTAAACGTTATTCTAGGGCCCTATTATAGGATAAGCCTTGAAATTCCAGAATCTGAAATTGAGGCAAATTCCCCATTATTGTAATAATGTTGCAACACTTACTGCGATATTGCTTGCAGAAAGGACTGGTTCTGGGAGTCTATGAGGGCTGCTGCCCAGGTGAGTTCAAACTCACGCCTGCGGCCGATAAGTTCGACAAATGCGTGGATGGAAAAATCACTGCTCTTTTGCAAGGGTGAGTTGAGTAACGGAGGTTTGAAGTTTATTTTGCATAAGAAATTGCGGAGGAAAGAAATGTTTTAAAATATAATGGAGAAAGTGAAAAAATCCTTTTAGTTATTTCACAATTTTGTTTGAAAATGAAATATTAATTTATAGAGTTGTGTTAATATTGTGAAGGATTCTAAGGGTCTGTTCGGAGAGGCTGTTCGGAACCAGTTTGGAACCAAACTGGAACTGAAAAGGGTAGGGGATAGAGGCGAATGGACTCCTCCAATCCCCTCCGAACCGTTCAGGACTACCTCTCCGAACAGACCATAAGTTGATTGTGTGAACAACTTCTGTATATGAACACCAGTCAATATTCCCAATTCCTGTGATGGGTGTGGAAGCAGTGGGTTCACGATAGAACATACCCTAAGCTGCAAGAAAGGAGGCCTGATTTAACGATGGCAAAATTAAGTTGATGATGTTCTCGGTGAACTTGTGACGTTGGCATGGGGGATCTGTAGTAAGGAGCTCATTATCGCAGAAGCAACCAGGCCTCAAAGGGGACTTGGCATGTCGAGGGGTTTGGGAGGCTCAGAGCAGCAAAGCTCAAAGCATTATTTAATATCCATGTAGTTGACACAGGTGCTTCCTCATATGTCTCTCGACCCGTCGCAGCCGTCCTTTCAGGAGCTGAAGAAAAGAAGAAAAGAAAATACCTCAGTGCCTGCGAGGAACGTCGAGCTTCATTCACTCCTCTGGTGTGTTTGGTAGATGCTGTATTCGCCCTTGATATGGTAGCGTTTGTGAAGGTATTTGTTGAAAGGCTGTCAGAGAAATGGAGCAGACCCAGGGTGTGATTAGAGGCAGTGATGGGCAAAAATTAGCTATAGCCAACAGCTAAATATTCAGTTGTGAGCAACCAAGCTGCTCACTGTTCCCCCTCACAGGCACCTCCCAGCCGTAAGCCCTGATCCCCCTTCGGGACCAGGCCCCCACTTCACAGGCCACGACATAGGGGCGTGGCCTCAGCACAAGTGTCCAAACACCATCCAAGGACACAACACAAATCAACTGTCATACGCATAGAAGAGCATGGAGGAGAATAATCAGCTGATAAACTTGAAGAAGCAGGAATACCAACTACAAGTGGAGATGGCAACACTGGGCCCAAAAGCCCTATGATATTCTTATGTACTAACCGGGAGAGCTCAGTCCTGACGCTATCGCCTGGCCAGCAACCTCGAAACGCTCTCCCCTCTCTTTGAAGCTCTCGCCCCGTATTGCGACCTACCGATACACCCCCAGCTATCTCCTCCTGCCTCCCCCAAGTCACTAGGTTTTAACTAAGTGGAATAAGTAGCCAGTGATCTTGTCTCGTCCCGCCCCCTGGATCGCGTGGTGCCTGCCTGGATCGCCGCATCGGAGGAACACGTCGACCCAGTCCGTTCCCGGCTCTCCCCTTCAAACTTCGCTGCATCGCCCCTGGACTCGCCTCAGTAACCCGGAACGTGAGTGCAACCCTAATACTACCTTAATATAATTGGCCAATTAGAGGTAGAGGTACTGTGACTCAGTGATATTTTAACTATAACGAATATTGGAACTAAAGGAACTTACCTGTATCGAACCTAGAGAACTAAGGGTACTTACCTGTGTCGATCCTATCCATAAGAGTATCGTGTCGTAACTTAAGGCTAAGAACTAGTCATTAATAGTAAAGAACCTTTCTTACCTTGTTGCATCCAGCCGTAACGCCCCTCAGGCGATCGATCCCTGGGATCGATACTTGCCGAACCGACCTGTTAACGTATATTGCACATTTTTTACTTACCTGTATCGCCGTTCCTATTCCTGGAATTAAATCTAAAAAACATTTGGTTAAAACATATTCTTCTCATTTCAAACTTACCAACACCCCAGGTTCTGAGTAAGAAGAGTATTGCAAACTGTATCGATACTAGGAACTTGATTGAAAGACGACAACAACTTAACGTAACTTCATTTATTTACAATATATCGATACATAGAACCCTTCAGGTTAACATATCCCTTACCATACCGCTCGGGAGAACGCCGCTACCAGAAACCAGATAAGTAACATCATTTCACCTAGCCTAAGATTCCGATATTTAGCTTTGTTTTGTTTTTCAGTATCGCGACCCCCTTAACCCCCCTTTTAGCAAAGAACTAGTTCCCTGAACACTACCCAAAAAGCTTACACAGCTAAATATTTAGCAGTTAGCTATAGCTAATTTTTGCCCAACACTGATTAGGGGATGGCTGAGAGCCAGTGCTACGGGCAACCTCAATGTCCACCAGGGGCTTGAGAAAGAGATGGCGAAGCGCTGATGAACTTCTGGGGTTCAGTACAGATTGGTCTCTCTCAATAATTTGTCATCTCTTCCACCATGCGACGTAGCCGGTGTTCAACGTTTAACAGCTGTTCAGCTCTACCGCATCTCAAAGGAACAACGCCTATGCTTCCTACAATAAACATATTTATTTTGCTCTATATATGCAATGGCTGTATAAAATGTAATGCCAAATTTAAAAAAATTAAAATACATAGGAAATTTCAATGAAGATGTCAAATCATGATTTATCCTAATGATTCGTTGAGCCGTTTTTGCAACTTGTATGAAGGAAAGACCAGTTTCCTCTCAATAAATTTAGTTATCTAGTGAATTTTTTTTTTTTTTTTTTTTTCATGTTTCCAGCATTAAACTTAGAAGAAACAAAGCATATGTATTTGGCAACGTTGGAGACGAATTCTTTCAAGTGGCAGTCGCCAACTTGGGACCGGAGTCGGTCGGTGAAAATCCTGCTGAGGGGCTCGAGCAATGCAGAGAGAACATCAGGACAGCCGTCGGTCTGGGTACCACTGCTCTGCAAGACCAGGTTGGATAACATGAGCTTTTTAACATTATCAGTCGAAATGAGTAATATTTGCATATAATTGGATTTACACAAAACACGTAGGATAATACATAGGTACTTTGCATCTGCATTTGAGGCAACAAGTTAAGGCTAAATGTCCCGAGTTTAGTTGTAAAATCCGCCACCATGTGGCAGCACCAAAATGAAGAAAATTTCGTTTACTTCTCATTTGAGAACGGATCGAGATATTTTAATTCCGCAAACGGATTTCTCTTCAGGATCACCGTAGAATTCCGGGTAATTGGTTTAGAAAGTGTGCAAAAATTTTTTGCACACAGTTCCAACAAAAATTTGTTCAAATTTCGAACATTTTCAAAAAGTGGCCTAATAGCCACTTGCAGAACCTTCATCAGAATACGAATCCGTTTGCAGAATTTTTCTAACTTGATCATAGCCGTCGGATTCGCGTTTTTACGATTTGGAGTGGGGCGAGGGGGGCGACCATGGGCTGGGGGGCGAGGGGGCGGCGTTCAAACGCCCGCCACCCGCGCGACCTTCACCTTCTCTCCGACATTCATGTTTTGATAGTTTGCACCCTTTCATCACTATTCTTTTTTCCTGGCCACCTTATAGGTACCATCAACCTTCCCATTTCCAACTTCTCTTCCTTGAGGTTGAACGAATGTGGTGAAATTGCCATAAGAAGCAAGATTCTCATATAATTAACTTATGAGCAAGATTCTATTTTAATTTGATACTGATAATGGTTTGCATTACTAAATAGTTGTTTCTGAAATTGTGGTAATTTTAGTTCATTGTACATGGAGTAGGTAGGTACCTATTTGTTCAAATTTCAATGTACCTAGTTGCAAAAGTGATCTAACATCATTCTAGTCTCGGCCGTTTGTTTAGTTGAACTAGCAATAGAAGGTTTATGGGGGCATATTTCTCCCAAATTCCCTCTTAATTATTCTAGGAGTTACACTAATAATTTTCCTTGTTTTCAAAAGTCATTCGTGATTTTATGTAAATATAACGCCTAACAATACTGAAGTGTTGCATTTTGAGGCACCTACTACCTACTAAATTACGAACATGACTGTCCAAAAATTACCATTAGTAGAATGTAATAAATACCCTAGAACTAGGGATAAATTCTCATATAATTAACTTATGAGCAAGATTCTATTTTAATTTGATACTGATACTTAATGGTTATCATTAGCTTCTTTTGCAGAGGCTACTTGATTGATCTTGGGGCGATGATTTTCATAAGGGATTATCAACACGTCAACCCGCATAATATCCCTGAAATTTTTTTAAAATCGAAATTGGACCATAACTTTGTATAGTTTTGCGCGTTGCGGGGATTTCATGACAGACAGGCATGGAACCAAAATTGTTCAGGAGGGTCTAGAACGTAAAACTGGAGTAACAATTTTGATTCTGGATAACATTTTTCAACGTTGAAAGGTGATAACGAACTTCCGCTACCTTGGTAGACTCGGAAGCTAAATTAAAATGTATGATTTCCCAAACATTGTACAGAGCACCAAAAAAGGTAGGTACTACGCATTTCTTATTTCCGAATCTACCAAGCGGAAGTATTGTTTTCACTTTTCAAGGTTGAAAAAAAATTTCTAAATAAAAAACTACGATTGTATGTACGTAGTAATAATTTTGCAGTATTCTAGAAAACCTTGCTTCAAAGCTACCGATAGGTGTAGTTATGATTTTGTTTGTGCATTTTTGGTGGCAAAAAAAAGTGTCACGAAAAATCCCTTGACATATCCATGTCAAAATGATCTCCAAAATCAAAATTTCCACTCTCGTTTTACGTTTCAGACCTTCCTGAACAATTTTGGTTCCGTGTCTGTCCGTCTTTGATTCTGTTGTGAAATCCTTGTATCGGGCATAACTATACGAAGTTATTCTCCGATTTCGATGAAACTTTCAGGGATTGTGCGGGTTGGCGTGTAGATAGTCCTCTATGAAAATCATCACCCCAGACTAATAGTAGTGAGTGCGCATGCGCAAAAGTGAATTCCTTGTAACAGTAATAACTTCCACATTTCCCATCTGATTTCGATGAAATTTTCAGAGATTATGCGGATTGGGGTGAAGATGGTCCCCACGAAAATCACGGCCTCCAAATTAACATTAGCCTCTGCGAATGCTCAAACCTTAAAATCATTGTAACAGCCATAACTCCTTCATTTTTCGTACGAATTCGATGAAAATTTTCAGGATTATTCAGATTGGCTTGCAGATAATCCCCTATGAAAATCACGGCCCCGGAACTGATAGTAGCAATGCACAGAGTTCTTTTATCTTTTGAGTGTGTCCTCCTTTACCCTAGACTAATCGCTTACGGTCGCCCAATTCTTACTGTGGGCCGTCCTAAAAAACGATGTTAGTAGTGATCACTGCGCAATCACGGAAACGGAAGTGAAATCAAGGTAAAATCACCAACGCCATACTATAACTCGAACGTCAACAGTTACTATGCCCCGATGTTACCGGGATTGCTAGAGAACGAGAAAGGGGTGCGACCTTGAACTTTTCGAGTAATCCAAAAAGGTAAACACTTAGAGTTGCCATCTGTAAGAAAATTATCTTGTAAGACCACAGCACTATCCCTCGTTCTAGGGTATTTATTACATTGTACTAATGGTAATTTTTGGAGAGTCATGTTCGTAATTTAGTAGGTAGTAGGTGCCTCAAAATGCAACACTTCAGTATTGTTAGGCGTTATATTTACATAAAATCACGAATGACTTTTGAAAACAAGGAAAATTATTAGTGTAACTCCTAGAATAATTAAGAGGGAATTTGGGAGAAATATGCCCCCATAAACCTTCTATTGCTAGTTCAACTAAACAAACGGCCGAGACTAGAATGATGTTAGATCACTTTTGCAACTAGGTACATTGAAATTTGAACAAATAGGTACCTACCTACTCCATGTACAATGAACTAAAATTACCACAATTTCAGAAACAACTATTTAGTAGTGCAAACCATTATCAGTATCAAATTAAAATAGAATCTTGCTCATAAGTTAATTATATGAGAATCTTGCTTCTTATGGCAATTTCACCACATTCGTTCAACCTCAAGGAAGAGAAGTTGGAAATGGGAAGGTTGATGGTACCTATAAGGTGGCCAGGAAAAAAGAATAGTGATGAAAGGGTGCAAACTATCAAAACATGAATGTCGGAGAGAAGGTGAAGGTCGCGCGGGTGGCGGGCGTTTGAACGCCGCCCCCTCGCCCCCCAGCCCATGGTCGCCCCCCTCGCCCCACTCCAAATCGTAAAAACGCGAATCCGACGGCTATGATCAAGTTAGAAAAATTCTGCAAACGGATTCGTATTCTGATGAAGGTTCTGCAAGTGGCTATTAGGCCACTTTTTGAAAATGTTCGAAATTTGAACAAATTTTTGTTGGAACTGTGTGCAAAAAATTTTTGCACACTTTCTAAACCAATTACCCGGAATCCTACGGTGATCTTGAAAATAAATCCGTTTGCGGAATTAAAATATCTCGATCCGTTCTCAACTGAGGAGTAAACAAAATTTGGCCCCGACGGTGCTGCCATCTCTTATTTCAGAATCACACTAAAACATCGTGACATTTAGCCTTAAGTTGTGAAATCCGCCACCACGTGGCAGCACCATATGAAGACATTTTTGTTAACTCCTCATTTGAGAACGAAACACAAGATAATTTTAATTCTGCAAACGGATTTTGCTTTAAGATTTGAAGACCACAGGGGAAGAACGCACCAAGTCGATTTTTTGCGAAATATAGGCTATGACAGTTCTATATAGATTTTTTCACGGCGGACTCGATGGTGACAACCAAAATGGGCAAAAACGATCCAATATAAGAGAAAAATGCTAGAAACGAAACACCGTACAGGGGAAGAACGTACCAAGCCGAGCGCAACCGGGGAAGAACGTGCCAACTTCCAGGCTCCCTCCCCCAGGTCGTATCCCCCTACCTGATGGATCTTTGTGATTCACGCATTCATGCGGTTTTCCTGGGTTTCACAGTATTATTTTCGATTGTTAGCGGCGATAAATATTATTTTCTTCATGCCAATAAGTTTATTTGAGATAGATACTAGTGTTTGTTTTCTTGAAAACGGTGAAACTGTTTTTGTTTTGAATGAATTTCCTGGATTTTATTCTACTAAAATATTTTGCAAAACTTCTTCGTGAGTGAACTTTTGAAAATACCAAATCATTATATATAATTTATAATATATAATATTTTAATAATATTATTAGTAAAATGTCACGAAACCGTTATGCCCTGATAAAGAGAGAAATCTTTTGGCATGATACTATGAATAAAACCAGCAATACACGTTCATGGTGCGTTCTTCCTCTGTACAGATGGACCTTTGCAACTTTGGATAGCAATATGGAGTTTTAAAATACTTTTTGCAGTAGATTTGATTGTACCACCGCATTCTACTGTACGCTGAGATACAAATCCCATTAAAAAAAAAAAATTATCGACCAAATTCGAACTAATATTGGGTTTTTGCCGGAAAAAATTATTTCCTGAAAAGTTTACAAAATGGGACATGGTGCGTTCTTCCCATGTAGTCTTCATTTGCGTTCTTTTTGCTTCAAAAAGTGACAATTGTTTTGTTCACTGTTTCAAAAAGTGTCTTTATAGCCATTTGTATTTTGAATACAAATCCGAAATTGTTCTGCGTGATCATAGCCGTCGGCTCCTGGTTGGCTGGACGAGGGGGGGGGGGGGGATTTAATTGTTCAAAATTTAAATAATATTTTCTTGGAACAGTGAGGAACCAATTACACCTAATTGTTCGTAAATCTTGAAGAGAAATCCATTTGCATATATAATATATTTTGTTCCGTTCTCAAATTATGAGTAAACGAAATTTGCTCTTATCTCTGAGTTTCTCGTGGCATTTAGTCTTCAGGCACAAGAGGGAACTGAGTGAGAGATAAATACTTGACTAGTGACGCCATGAGTTCTGGTAGGCACTTAAAATTGGGGTACTTAAGTTACTTCAGAACTTACGCCCTCGGCAGTACCTACCCGATTCTAATGTCCATTTCAACAAGAATTCACACACAGAACACAGGAATTCAATAGTTGAGGGGATAATCCACTCTTTGCCATTTTGTCGGACGTTGGTTAGGAGCAATTTTAATAGGATAATGAGGCATCGATCTGAATATCCTTTCTGGTGAAAAATCTTTTTCCATCACTCAAAGTAATTTGACTTCGAAACGAACATCGAAACGAACTCAAATCGTTGATTTCAATCTCTACAACTTCTCGACTTCAATTCTCTACATTTTGAGTCAAGACTTTGCAGTGGACTTCCATTTCGAGTGAACCAATTTTGACACAGTCGAACATCAGAAGTAAACAAGCTTTCGAAGTGGATTTTCCATTGAATTCAACAGGCAGAATCTCAAAGTTGTGACAGGTAGACCCCACAGATGGGGTCTCAGCGGGGTTCTGAAATAGGGGCTATCTTGAAATCTCATCATGAGCGTTAGGAGATGAAGTGTCTGACCTTGGGAAATATCTCTGTTGTCTTGAACAAATATTCAATATTTCTGGTGGAGTCCAATCCTAGATCCAATTGTACATGCCAGTGATGCTCACTAATAGAATCAGATACTATCCTTTCTGAATATTATCGTTTCCATAATTGTTGTTAGGGGCTGACTAGGATATACGTTGAAGAGTTCACGAATGCCGAGGCTGCAGCAGAAGGCGCCGCTTTGGCCGTATGGACCTACCAAGACTGGAAAAACAAGGAAGATCGTATTGCTGAAGCTAAAATAGAGCCGTTCGGCATTCAGGATGAGTAAGTACCGCTGATCCTACGTAACCCCTCTACCTACCTCTTCAAGTAGTAACCATCGTTTCGTCGTTTCCTTAAAAAAACTTATTTCTTCGAAATTCGGCTGAATTATCCTTTGTCGACCGTATTGTCACGAATTGAGAAAATTTCGAACCCCTCGTACTCCCACAAAGAACCATAAAGCCTACGATACTATTATTGTTAATCAAATTATAGCTAACAAAGAAAGATGAAGAGGTGATTTCATCGTACCTCATAAATGCGTACTCAGGGGGATCAGAAATGATGGTGCTAAAATCGGAAATATGAAACATGGAAAGCTCAAAAAAATTTTTGCCTGTATATACAGGTCATCCATATACCTGTATATATACAGGTCATTCAAATTAAAATTTAATTAATAATTTAATAATTTAATTAATAATTAATAATTAATTAATAATTTAATAATAATTTAATAATAATTTAATTAATATTAATTTAATTAATATGAATGACCTGTAGATATTTGTATTTACAAATGTTGTAAATTTCAGTGAAGGTTGGAGGGTCGGACTGCTCAAAGCGAACGCTCAGAACATCGCCAGAGGAATCCAAGAAGCGCCATCCAATTTGATGTCTCCAATTCTGATTTGTCGAGTAAGTTTTTCAATTATTGTTCTATGGTATTGTTGATTCGGAATATAATACAGGGGCATTTACTGTGTCTAACTGACCAAAGTTAAGAAGGTTAATTTACTTGTGAACGAACTCGAGGAATGGAAGTAAAAGAAACCCCGTGAAGTATTGGGGGTATTTGGTTTCTGGTCTGTACAACCAGGTCACCTAATAGGTTTTTGTGGTTCCTAAACCTTTTCACGAGATTATTCCAAGGTGAAAAGGTTTATTATAGAATGAGTACCTCGAATTTCCAGGTTCTAATGTGTATAAATGTGTTCTGGCTTGACATGGGTATTTCCTATCCATATACAGGGTGAAATCAACAATACTTGGTCGACTCAGTAGCGAATATGCCTAAAAAAATCACGTTTTTCCGCATAAACCTAAATTTTTTCAAGAAAGTTTCCTCTAAAACCTTGAAACTGACATACCGTTGGAAAGCTCAGAGCTTGGGGTAGTTTTTCCCGTTAAGTGCACCTCGATAGCGCTATTTATTGCGAAGGCATTGTTTGCCTTAAAATGGCGATTTTCGGAAAAAATTATAAATTTTGACTTTGACCTATTTTTTGACTCTTATAAATGGTTTTCAAAAATCGGGTTTTCCACTAAACGGATAGGAAATTTAACTTTTTTCCAACGGTGTAATCAGATTTGAATTTGCTTGAGAAATTAGGGAGTTATGACCGTTTCAGTGCTGTAAGGTTGAAAACGCGAAAAAAAACTTCGAAGTGAAAAAAAGGGGGTTTTGAGTGCGTTATGTAACAGTTGCTACGAGACATTTTTTGTTGCAAATTAGCTGTAGAATCGATCCTTGGAGTTTGGGCATCCATGTTTTAAAGCTCAGGTACCAATCTTATTACACTGAAAGCTCAGATACAAAATTATAAATTATGAAAAAAAAAAAATCGATGCACATCTCCGCAACTGAGATTTTACTCCTAACTTACTTCAAATTTGATGGAACTTCGGATACCTAATAAAATGAGGAATTTCACCGAATTCTGTTAGTATTTTTCCTGAATAGTTAATGGTGTGGGATAGATGAAAATCGGGCTGGTTTCGGAAAATAAGTCTCCTGTCATTTTTGGGAGACAGTCAAAATTTTTGATTTCAAAACTAACCGGGAAAACGGACGTGAAGCGGGAACGCTCGCTGATTGGCTGTTCGGATCGCCGTCTCCTCCCAGTGTTGCCCATTGGGACGACGAAATCGTGTTTTCTATGAGAAAAGTTATCAAACAAAAACAGGGGAAACCTAATTTTCCCCATCTTGCTTTTTCTATTTTTTTTCAGTTTTTCGATTTCGAACTTTACTGTTTTGTGAAATTTTGCATCTGAAGACTATAGATTTCTCGATCTCAGCGCTTCAAGCGGCCATAAATGAACTATTCCAGGATGACGTCATTTTCCCGGTTTTTTTAAACATTCG
Organism: Apolygus lucorum; assembly: GCA_009739505.2. Classification (NCBI taxonomy): domain Eukaryota; kingdom Metazoa; phylum Arthropoda; class Insecta; order Hemiptera; family Miridae; genus Apolygus; species Apolygus lucorum. Next base: position 4,311,047 of record CM019173.2, on the reverse strand, counting down.
TATTTTCTACACTGTTTTGTTTATTCGTAAATCAGGAAGTTTGGGCTGAAAGTTTGCCTTAGGAGGTGCTGAATCGGATTTTGGGGTCAAAAATAGGAAATTCCGACATGGTGAAATTCCTCATTGTGGGGAGAACTTTCGTCCACTTCCTCTTTTCATGCCCTCTGATGGATGATTTCATCGTTCGTTGATCATTTTTCTTCGAGCCTGTGGATGGCATAGAAAGGTTCTCTGGAGAGTGATTCCACGTAGCTTCGTTCGTAGTGCAGTCCAGGACAGTTCTGGAACAGTCCGGGCATGCGCAGTAAGGCTATACGCGTTCGGAGTGCACGAATTTCAAGTTCTGGAACTGAGTTCGCTGTTTGCAGTGACTTTCGGATACAGTTCCGGACTAGTTCGGAACTCGGTTCTGGCGTTGCGAATTTTTTCTCGAACTCGTTTTCAGAACTCCGGACTACCACAAAGGAGCTCTCTAGTGAGGGTTGCAAGAAACTTTAATAAGAGGCGGCTACGTGGCTTATCAGGCATTTTTTGAATTCAGTGCCTCAGATTACTTACATGAATCGACCATGTAGAGCAGTCAATTTATACATTTACCATTGCAAACGCGGAGGTACTTACGAATTTTCATAGTTATAGTTTTATAGTTAGTATCCCTAATGACTAGAGCACGGAATTTGCATATTTTGCACATCTTATATTATGCGGTACCTATATCTTTGTATTTGAACGTTTTGAAGGTTTCTGAAGGGTATGCGGTGGTTTAAATTGAAATTGCATATATTTGCATATTTCGGTTATTTTGGGGATTTTTGCATTTTTTGGTCATTTTGGGGATTTTTGCATATTTTACCAGTTTTTTGCGTATTCTGGATTTTTTTTTTTAAAGTCAGTGCTGGAAGTTGACAAAATTCAAAACTGAATGTTGGAATGTTTTGTCCTCTCACTCACATCATCCCTGCTCACGACCTGCTCGAAAAAAGCTCCCACTGGCATGGAACAACTGGAAAAGCCGTCAAGGATAAACTGGAGGGGGGGGGGGGGGTCCTATCGGAAAATCCAGGGTGGTCTTCAGTGGTTCAAATCGCGAAAATTCTCAAAAGGGGAAGACAGCTCATGGGACTCTCCTTACTCACTTTTATATTTTGGTTTATTATTTTCAATAATAAGCCTTTGGAATCGAGCAAGAAAAAAAAAATTTTAACCCCCCCTCAAAATTTGATGTTTTACGTTTCAAGGTACGTAGAATACGAAAATCGAATAAAAAAATTTCCGTCCGTCCGCCGTCCGCCGTACGCGGCACTTTTCTTAGCAACACTGGACCGATTTGGTTCAAATTTGGTATATGGGCTCCATTTGGGGTCTAGTTGTGCCGCGAAGCTTTTGGTTGATGTAAGTCACTTCTAAGGGGTGAAAATTAAGGGTTGAAATTTTCAAGAGTGCCCTAGCTCGAAAACTCTCGAAATAAAGGTATCGTTTTTTCACCAATTTTAAATAGTACAGAATTTTTTAAAAATTTTGAGACCACCCGGAGCTCTGTAGGACAAACCGTTCGGTCCCTACGAGTATTTGAAGGTTTTCCTTCGATAAAACAGAATCATGAGTGTGAATCGCAAAAGAGGTCTAATCGCCGTTCAAATTTTATCTGACTAAAATGCGATCGCTGTTCATTTCTTCGATTTGTATACAGTTTTGCCTTCTGCGTAACCAGTAATCAAATTTCCATATCAAGCTTTCTATTTTTCGAATCGAGTGTGAAGCGTTTAGTTCTTTCTAATAAACTTGATTGTGAAGGTGTGAAGCCATTATAGTGTGGTAGGTAGTACCTACCAATAGATAGGTGTGGTAGGTAAAAAAAATTGGTAGGTAAAACAATGTTTGTAGGTAAAAAACGCTGCAAATCATTGCTCACTGATCAGATCACTGATCAGCTGAGTGAGCTCCGAAGCCATTTTCAGTCCTATTGAATGGAAGTGCTCTTCCAGGCGTCTCCAGCATTCGAGGAGATTTTCTTCACTCCTCACATCACTGATCAGCTGAGTGAGCTCGAAAGCCATTTTCAATCCTATTGAATGGAAGTGCTCTTCCAGGCGTCTCCAGCATTCGAGGATATCTTCTTCACTCCTCACATCACTGATCAGCTGAGTGAGCTCCAAAGCCATTTTCAATCCTATTGAATGGAAGTGCTCTTCCAGGCGTCTCCATCATTCGAGGAGATTTTCTTCACTCCTCACATCACTGATCAGCTGAGTGAGCTCGAAAGCCATTTTCAATCCTATTGAATGGAAGTGCTCTTCCAGGCGTCTCCAGCATTCGAGGAGATCTTCTTCACTCTTCTGATCACTGATCAGCTGAGTGAGCTCCGAAGCCATTTTCAATCCTATTGAACTCAGGAGCTGAAATTTGAGAGGGAAGGTCAAGGGAGAATACAGATGGTGGTAGGTGCTATTGATGGAGAACCAGTGATCTATACAGAAGGATGATCTATACAGAAAATAATAAACCTTTGAGCAATGATTTGCAGCGTTTTTGCCTAGGTATTGTATCTTGCGATGTAGAGAGATCGTTTTCTGCATTGACAGAAATTTTAAGTGACAGGAGACACTGTTTTACACCTGATAATTTGGAGCGTGTAATTGTTGTCCAATATAATATGTAGTTCATCTTTACATTTTATACCTAGTTCGTATAAATGTATGAAAGTAAATAAAAAATGTATAACTGATTTTTTGAATTGCTTGTTTACTTTACCTGATGCTTCATAACTTTTTTCTAGGAGAAAAAAGGGCTAAAAAAATGTAATAATATGGAACATTCTTTCTTAAAATACTGAAATTCCAAAGTCGTATGCAGTTTTAAGGGCAAATGCATATTTTGCATATTTTTCCAGTTTCCGGTGCATATTTTCGGGAAATTTTCGTGCATATTTTCCGAGCTCTACTAATGACATATAGTTTATCCCCAAATTTGCAACGTTAAAACCCTGTTACTGACGAAGTGCGCTAAAAACCATTAAATTGTTGCACTTTGTTCGTTTTTTTTTCAACCATAATATTATTTGAACTAAGTAGGTATTATGATTTTTATGCCTAGTAACTTTTTGATGTAGATTGAATTTGCTACAGTTTGATATCAACCTGAGCTCTGTAGTTAGAATAAAAACAACAATTCAAAATAAATAATTGATTCCTTAGTTTATCAAAAATAAGTAGTCACTTCCTTTCTTATTGTAAGAAAGAAGGTTACACCATAACAGATTAGGTACAGCAGTGTAGAAAACCCGAGAACACAATTCGAAATTCTGGGCGGCAATGTTTCAGAACTCCTCCAGTTCTGGACAAGTTCTAGAACTGCACTACGAACGAACCCCGTAGTTCCGCCAATGAGTGAAACAGTACGAACTGGAATTGATGTCCTTTGATCGGTATACACACGTTTCGGTGTACCAAGTCTGAAGGGCCTCGTCATTCTAGGTGGAGGTACTACTTCAGAATTCATTTTGCACATTCAAAGACAAAGTATCTGTGTGATAAGTTAGAGGATAAATGTTGTTATCATGAACGATGTTTTGGATCCTTTGTGTACCTATTTATTGATCTGCAGTATGCAGCCGAGCTGTTGTGTCCTTGCGGTACCAAAGTGGACCTTTGGGACAAGAATTGGTTGGAAGCGAACAAATTCTCAGCGTTTTTGTCGATGGCGAAAGGCTCTTGTGAACCACCGGCGCTGCTTCAGCTGTCTTACTGTGGAGGCAATCCAGACGAAAAACCCATCCTCATGGTCGGTGAGTATTAACGCTTTGAAACATCTTTAAATTCGCTCATAATAACGAATTTTTTTGTCCCATTACCAAGTTCCAACATGCTCGTACTTTTATTCCTTAGGTGAGTGAATTATGAAGATTGTCCTTAAAGTGGTTACTCGATAGGGACTATTTTTGAACATTTGGCGTACCAATTTGAACTTTTGAATTTTTGAACAAATTAATTTATACTTATCGCAAATACTTGACGCTTTGATAACTACTAGAATCCTTGTCCGACTCTTTGGTTACGAGACACGAACTGACTACTGCGGGAGGTCGTGCGTTCAAATCTCGCAGCCAGGGGGTGTTTTCGTGCGTCCGGGATTCGCCGCCTCCCTCGTCCCAACCCAGGGCGGTGAGGCAATGGGAAGTCCTCAGCGAAATCATCAGAACAAATTCTGATCTTTCCATGACGTCTGCGACGCCAGAAATGGTAGTCTGTCTAAAATCCAACCTGAAATGGTTGTTTACTTTCTTACTGAAAGCCTAATTTTCATAAACTCTATTATACTTAATATTATGCTTTTTTTTCTTTTTTTCTAGTTGAAGTAACCCTTCAACCAGGGAATTTATTCAGCCTGCTCCCATCTCTGAATACAGGCGGTTTACATTATTAACTTTTATAAAATGAACATTAACATGATATAACAGAATAAATTAGGTTTCAAAATAAACACTTATAGTAGATCAAAATTCATAGAGTTCAAAAACTCAATAAAATCAAACAAATGTTTGTTTATTAAATTAAAATATTCTACTGGCCAATCCGAACTGCTCAGCATCACTTTCCTGATGAGTCGTGCTCTTTCTTGCTCAAACAACGGGCACCGGATGATCAGATGGTCCCATGTTTGTGATACGCGCTCACCACAAGTGCAAATCCCATCACTGAGCAAACCAAACCGCTGCAAATAGGCTTTATTCCTCCCGTGCCCTGTCAGAACCTGAGTAAGCTTGTAAGAGCACTCAAATTTAACCTTGAGCCTCCCTCTTACAGTTGGGAAAAACCGCTTTGTGTGCTGTGCTTTATCAGTGTTGGCATCCCACAGCAAGCTCCAGGCATTAATTGTCTCCTCACGCAACAATCTCCGAACATAAGATCGTGGATATGCTTGGAATACTTCAGGCAGAGTGGTATCCTCTGCCGCTTCTTTGGCAAGTTCATCTGCAGCCTCATTTTCAACAATTCCCGAATGAGCTTTTAGCCACCTGACACCAATCCTCCACACACCACGAAGTTCGCGCAGGGACCCTCTTATTTGCTCGACAATGGGCAGATGGTTTCTGTGGTCTTGCAGCATTGTGATAGAAACCTCGCTGTCTGTCCAAACGCATGCTGACCTGTTTTCCTCGCAGACCACCTGGACACCCAACCACCTCAGCGCCTCGGTAATGGTGAGGAGCTCGGCCTGATTGTTTGAACATCCTGTTCCCAGTCGAAATTTGGAGCAGTGAACAGGTTCGCCAGAAACACCTCCATATGCCACTATTGCGCAGCCTGTAGCTCCGTTGATGAGACTCCCATCAGTGTAAACCTGATAAAAGGGTTCGCACTCTTCCGGAGGTGCCACATCCACAGCCACTGAGGGGTGAGGCTTATCAATATTATGCTTATCACTGGTGATGAGCATGAATGGTTTTGTAGCTACTTGCATGGTAGGCGGCAGATGGTATCGGTTGATGGGGTTGATAGTTCCTGCAGATCTGTCGACTTTGGAGTGATTCAGGGTAGCACCCTTGGTCCGCTCCTCTTTCTTATCTTTATAAATAGGATTGAGGATTTACCCTTGAGAGCGAAAGTATATCTCTTCGCTGACGATACCGCTATCTTATGAACAGCCAGTGATTGGAATGAGCTGTTTGCTAAAGCTAATCACGATATAGGATTGATGAATGGTTGGCTGTCGGCGAACACCTTGAGTTTGAATGTCAATAAGACAAAATACTTAGATTACTTAAAACTTAGATCATTAATAATCTTGTACAAGGCTTTGGTGCAGGGTCTACTTGGTTTCGGCGTGCTATCATGGGGAGGCACTTTTCCATCGATACTGAACTCATTGAGAGTAGCGCAGAAGACAATACTGAAAATCATTATGAAAAAAACCTAAAAGATTCCCTACTAATCATCTATTATCTATTGCTAAAATTTTTTCAATAAGTCAAATATATGCTAAATCAGCCCTTTTGTATTTACATAAACACCCTATCGAATTTGAATACAATAATACCTTCAACAATGCATATTCGTTCCGTCCTAAAACCCGTTCTGTTGTTCATGTTCCGCTATCAAGGTTAAAAGGTACTTCATGCCACATTTTTTACAGTTTACCTTTTTTGATGAGAGTAGTACCTGATAGCATAAAAAACCTATCTATTCATTCTAGAGCAGTGTATAAAAAAAACTGTTTTCAGCTGGCTAATATCACAAGGAGACCAAGCATGTGAAAATTAGGAGTTCATCTAGAACGCGGCCCGCAGGTGCTGCACGCGCTTCCTAGCGACACTACGGCGAATCTCTCAACTATCTAATTAATGCTCTCTGATGACTAGACGTAGGTGTCATACTGGAGCTAGTTCTCCCTAGCCCCACTAGGAGCGCAGGATAATTGGGATGACCGATAATTGGAGCAAAGATAATGAAATGTCAGTGGAAGACTTATAAAATTCCAACAAAGATGAGTTTTGATATTTGTTCTTAATTATATCACTGCACTGTACATCAATTATTTCCATTTGAAGTTCCGGGGTTTCAATGTCAGTATCAAAAGGATTCTGAAAAGTTGAATTTTCAAAAACGTGTTTTTTGTGGACATTTTGTCATAAACGTATTGAAACATCTAAAGAAATGCTTGCATACGAGTCTGCAACACATTGGGACATTTTCATGTCAACCACTACACAACAAGGTAGTGAAGTAAGGTTGTTAGTTCATGTACCCAAGCATCACAATAAGAAAACAGTTGATTGTTCTCTACGCAACACAGTGAGTCTATTTTATTTATTGGTCGCGTGAGCAAGACTTGCTTAGTTTTCGTGACGATTTTTCAGTTTATGTGCCAAAGCAAAGACATGACAATGTCAAAACAAAGACGAACTAATAATATTGTCATTTAGAAATATTGTCATACCCTTCCCCGATTCCTACTCAAGGAGTTTCCACAAATTTCGCATAAAACCTCGTATTTTAATTATTGTAATTCAAAATTAATGAAAAAATGGGTCTGAAATAATGAAAATTTTGGACTACTTGAGCAAATCTAAGAAGCTTTAGAACGCAAAATAAGAAGAAATCCTCTTTTTTTTAACAGTGCAATAAGATATGGGTTGTGATTTAAGGAAGGCCATTTTAGTTTAGTCAAGTCGATAACGTGAAAAAAAATACCTTGCAGTGTTGCTAGGAAGCGCGTGCAGCACCTGCGGGCCGAGTTCTAGATGCTCCTGTGAAAATTTGTTCAGTAGTATATATAAATAGTGAAGGTTCCAGTATTTCCTGTAGATATTTGATTTAATTTAATTTAATTTCATCATTTACATCGATTGAAATCGGTCCGCACAGTTTATATATTCGGGACTCGAGAGTCTGCTCCCCCACCCAGCACAGAACTGCGTTCTTTGGTGTGAGGTAGTTCCTGGTACTAAGGATTGTAATATACATATTATGTGACAGAGTATGGTATGTAATTTATTATGTAACCATGTAACTTGATGAAGGAATACATACATTTCATTTCATATTCATCGATTTGAATTGCATTATTGTATCAAGACAATCTTTGACAGGAAAGAACGCAACATTCGACTCAGGAGGAGTCAATCTGAAGAGGTGCGGCGATCTATCGTTAGAACGCGCGGACATTTCATCAGCAGCAGTAACGATCGCCGTGTTTAGAGCAGTCAGCCAAATGCAGTTACCCATCAACCTGATTGGTAAGTTAACTTCATCATTACGAATTGGTTCGTACCTGATCAACGTCTCTGGTGTCGCAGTTTTAACAGACCAGACATCAACACTTCTCAATCAGCTCACGATAGACTGGATAAATTTTCCTCAATAATACAAAGTTAGAAAATGTTCATGATTTATTCCGAATGTAAGCTTTGGCCCCACGCTTTGATGGCAGCGGGTTAAATTGCCACCAAAAGGGGTATGGGGCGCTTGGGGTTCGTGTTTGATGACAGAGCCAATGAACACAAACATCAAACGTCGCACGAGTTTAGATCGAGGGTTGTGTTTGGAAGGGGGAACAATACAAATATCGAAACACTGAAAGGAAATGAGGGTAGCGTAAGTATAATGACCTGTGGCGAAAGTGTGTGGCGACTTCGGGCAAGACGGGCGAAGCTCGTGGCAACGAAGTTCTGAAAAGTGAAAGCCTGAAGGGCGAAATAGCAAATGGTACACAAGTGTGTCCGGGCCGAATGGGCTGAAAATAGGGTCCTGAAGGGACGTGTTTTAATACCTTGAGGTGTGGCGATGCACGTTCCTCTACTATTATGTCTTAAACCAGGTATACTCAAGAGAATACTACAAAGTTACTACAAATAGGCACGTTTTATTAGGCGTAATAGGAACAAGAAAGCACCACCCAAGGTGTGGCGAGTTTGCTGAGGGCTTATGGCGATACTCAGTATGATGGAATGTACAGGTACGTATTTCCAAGCGTCTTTACAATCAATAATCCAATCGTGTTCAAGTTTACAAGCCGTGTCAAAAATATAAGAGAATCCATCGGACTGTTCAGAAATGCTTTACTAGTTTAAGTTCAATCCTCACTTTATGTGGCGATATGTGTCTACTATAGTTTTACTGTGTTCAATGACTCTTGCGTCTACACGGTCACTAATACCATTGGCCAATGTGATTTTAGAGTAATTAGTTTGTGCACTCACGGTCGGGGCCTGAAGGTAACATTTGGAGAGTGTGGTGAAGATGCGTGGCGGCGCTGATGTCCTGAGGTCATACAGCGTGGTGATGGGGGGAAGATAGGGAGGCAGTTTAGATTCATGGGTGCGGAGCTCACAATGAAGTTAACTGGTTGGCTTTTGGGAGGGGATTAACGTTTTCCTGTCTTGCCCTGAGGTCCAGTCCTCTCTCCCCCCTCCGCCCCACCAGATGGTGTTGGTGGGGACGGCTTATTGAGTGGGGGAGAAGCCAGAGGGAGGAGGGACGCACGGGGTGGCATTTGGCGTCCTTTTGATTCTGGGCAGTGACGTCACCTATGAGACTGACCAAAGGGGGTCATTGGGTGGACCCAGCTCCATCACTGGGAAGGGGACCCAGTGAGCGGGAGCTCACACGAAAAAATTTATATTTCCTCTTTTGCTACTCAATTGTTTTTGCATTTCGTTACAGCAATGATTGCTCTTTACGAAAACATGCCGAGTGGGATGGCGTTGAAACCAGGGGACGTGCTGATGGCGAGGAACGGCAAGACGATCTTGATGGAGGATGTGGCTCTGTCGGGCAGGATTGTGTCGGCCGACCTGCTGACGTATATAGACGGGTTTCAGCCTTGCCTGGTAATGCATATGGGCACGACGGACAGTAAGTGTAGCTGCTTAGTAAATATCTATAAAAAAAAGCAGAAGGCAGGTAGAATACAGATGTAACCAGCTATTGTGACAAAGTTCCATATTAAGGTGGCGCAAAACAGGGTCAAAAGACAAAAAACTAAGGTGCGACTGGGGAAGTGCAGAGTACAATTTGCTTAGTTCAACTTTGGTAGCTCCTGAGAAACTCATATTTAAAGCTAGATTTTTTTCATTCTCTCTTTACACACCCCGGACTATCCTCTAAACAGTTTTGTAGTTATTTTAAGGTTTTTTTTAGTTATAGTGGGTTTCTCGAGCAATACTATAATTTTTGTCCGTAATCCTCACTTACCCCGCCTAAATGGGGTAAGTGTAGAGCATCCCTTCATTTCTCATGTCGCGAAGGGGGAAGGGTGTGGAAGAGCTCGTTTCAAGCATTATTTTGCTTTTCGCAAAGTTAAAATCGGACAGAAACTGATGAAGTTACACAGTTTTGAAAAGTTAAAAACGTGGTATAGAGAAACACATAAAAATCTTGCAAAATTCAAACTTTTGAATCTTCATTAAAACGCTGCAAATCATTGCTCAAAGGTTTATTATTTTCTGTATAGATCACCCTTCTGTATAGATCACTGGTTCTCCATCAATAGCACCTACCACCATCTGTATTCTCCCTTGACCTTCCCTCTCAAGTGTCAGCTTCCTGCGTTCATTAGGATTGAAAATGGCTTCGGAGCTTACTCAGCTGATCAGTGATCTGAAGAGTGAAGAAGATCTCCTCGAATGCTGGAGACGCCTGGGAGAGCACTTCCATTCAAAAGGATTGAAAATGGCTTCGGAGCTCACTCAGCTGATCAGTGATCTGAAGAGTGAAGAAGATCTCCTCGAATGCTGTAGACGCCTGGGAGAGCACTTCCATTCAAAAGGATTGAAAATGGCTTCAGAGCTCACTCAGCTGATCAGTGATCTGAAGAGTGAAGAAGATCTCCTCGAATGCTGGAGAGGCCTGGGAGAGCACTTCCATTCAATAGGATTGAAAATGGCTTCGGAGCTTACTCAGCTGATCAGTGATCTGAAGAGTGAAGAAGATCTCCTCGAATGCTGGAGACGCCTGGAAGAGCACTTCCATTCAATAGGATTGAAAATGGCTTCGGAGCTCACTCAGCTGATCAGTGATCTGAGGAGTGAAGAAGATCTCCTCGAATGCTGGAGACGCCTGGAAGAGCACTTCCATTCAATAGGATTGAAAATGGCTTCGGAGCTCACTCAGCTGATCAGTGATCTGATCAGTGAGCAATGATTTGCAGCGTTTTTTACCTACCAACATTTTTTTTACCCACCAACTTTTTTTTTACCTACCAACTAGGTACTACCTACCACACCATACTGACGTCACCACCTTCACAATCATGTTTATTAGAAAGAACTAAACGCTTCACACTCGATTCGAAAAATAGAAAGCTTCATATGGAAATTTGATTACTGGTTACGCAGAAGGCAAAACTGTATACAAATCGAAGAAATGAAGAGCGATCGCATTTTAGTCCGATAAAATTTGAATGGAGATTAGACCTCTTTTGCGATTCACACTCATGATTCTGTTTTATCGAAGGAAAACCTTCAAGTACTCGTAGGGACCGAACGGTTTTCCTTCAGAGCTCCGGGTGGTCTCAAAAATTTTTAAAAATTCAATACTATTTAAAATTGGTGAAAAAACGATACCTTTATTTCGAGAGTTTTCGAGCTAGGGCACTCTTGAAAATTTCAACCCTTAATTTTCACCCCTTAGAAGTGACTTACATCAACCAAAAGCTTCGCGGCACAACTAGACCCCAAATGGAGCCCATATACCAAATTTGAACCAAATCGGTCCAGTGTTGCTTAGAAAAGTGCCGCGTACGGCGGACGGACGGAAATTTTTTTTTATTCGATTTTCGTATTCTACGTACCTTGAAACGTAAAACATCAAATTTTGAGGGGGGGTTAAATTTTTTTTTTTTTCTTGCTCGATTCCAAAGGCTTATTATCTAATTATATAAAACGTCAACCGTACGTACGTACGTATGCACGGAGGGGTCGTGGCAGAGGGAGAGTTGTAGGCTGGAGGGGTTGGGGGCGGGAGGAGTCGGAGGGAGTTGGTGGCGGGAGGAGAGTCGGAGGAATAGTCTTTGCCTGCTTTTAGTAGGCTTTTCAGCTAGTTGAAAATAATAAACCAAAATTGTTTAAATCACTGTAAGTCATCAGTCTTACGAATAAGAATGTTTTTTAACAGTCTTATACTACAAATGGTTATCTTAACATTGCAAAAGTTTGCATAAAACTTCGAAATGAAAAAAGTCTGCAAAGTGGGTTTGGCACATAGCTTTCTTTTATCCATAACCCGATTATATAGATGATCCGATGCATACCTAGTAGCTTATCTTAAAACATCTATCTCTAATTACCTTGCCCTAACCTTTCAATTGTGGGGGGCGGGAGGGGGGGTGCATGATTTTCATAGGGGGCCATCTCCACCACAACTCTCTTAATTCCTGAACATTTCATTGAAATCAGATGGGAAAGGGAAATGTGGAAGTTATGGCTGTAACAAGGAACATACATTTGCGCATGCGCAGTAGCGTTTATCAGTTGGGGGAATGATTTTCATAGGGGACCATCTCCACCCCAACTCGGGACGTCATCTTTCGTTCTCCCTGTTTACTGGAGCGAATCAAAAAGTTCCCAGTTACATTAAAAGTGCCCAAGTTCACAACACGAGCAGATGAAAAATACATAGTATTATGTTTGAGTGTAGGCTCCATACTTCCCTTGTTCATCCATTTAGGGGGAAGTGCGGAACTCCACACTTGCCCATGTTTCTTACTCTGCACTTCCCCCCATAGGAGGAAACAACGGGAAAGTGCAGAGGAGGTCTTATTTTCAAAATAACCAAAGTTAGAACAAAATGTCATATGTACAATGAAACTGCAACATTTAAAGTGTATAATTACCTTGTCAGTCATTAGCAATACCCAAGTAGAGGCAGGTTGAACTCGGGTTGAAAAATAGTTGGTCACCTCTACCTCACAGATGAAAACACATGTGGTACATCGTAACCTCACCGTGAAGGTTACAACCGATATGAGGACACTCTAGTGGTGTTTTGAGAAACTTAACGTAGTTCTCTACGACACCCAAAAAGGATATTCGTGTCAGCCCTTATGTTTGCTTGTGAAAGGCATACTCCCCACTTACCCCATTTCTGCACTTACCCCGACGCACCTTACCCTCGACTTTGTTCCACATAGTAACGAAAAAATCGCGTCAAAATTTGGACCAACCTGCTCCATTAAAAGGGTGCTCATCGACATCAATGTTTCGAAGGTTTTGTTATTAACGGGTAAAATATGAAAATGGCATACAAATTTTTTAAAATGTATCACCACCAGGTATTTTATTAACTGGAGATAAACTTTATTCAAAGATGAATTTTCTGTACGGATGAAACTCTTGTCAGAAATTCGGTCTGGCATGTGTTTTTATCAAATTTCTAGGCCGTCGCACCTACCACTGTTTCTACAACCACTTTCTTCGTCGTACGAATAAAATCATTCGCGATGAAGTTGTGGAAACCCATTTCAATTAAAAAACGCCTGCCAAGTGGGTGTGGCACATAGCTTTCTCGTATCCATAACTCGATTGTATAGATGATCCGATGCATAGTAGTTAATCTCAAAACATCAAAACAAGTTAATCTGTAACATCCCTGAAAATTTCATTGAAATCGGGTAGAAAATGTAGAAGTTATGGCCGTTATTTTTTTTTTTTTTTTTTTTTTTTTTTTTTTTTTTTTTCTGAAACTCCCCTCAAAGACAAAATGTCTTTTTTGACGGAGGGGGCACGCCATAAATAAAAATAAATAAATAAATCAAATATAATGGGGAGGACGCCCAGGACTCACCCGACGCCGGCCCTAGGGATGAGGGAAGATGAGGAAGGTGGGGGTGGGAGAGAGGGATGAAGGGAAGTGCCTCTATAAAACGACCACCAGTTCAAATATGAGCCGAGCAGGACACGGGTGGTGATACCACGGAGTACGCCTACCGAGATGCCCAACTCGCGCAACTCCGTGGCACTTTTCCCGCACCACACCCCGCGCCATGACAATGTTGCAGCCATCACCCTGATGTTGTTGGGTGCCACTCCTTTTAGCTCCGACACCGCTTGCCGTAAATCATCTCTATCATACTTTCTTATCTTAGCCCGCCAAGTCTGCTCCATGTCCAAGCTGCCATTGACAACTTGGACATCCAGGATAATGCAAGACTGGTCGGGCTTGACGGCAACAATGTCGGGCTTCTTACCCTGGTCACTTGGCATGTGATACAATCTCTCCCTCTCAACATCCCAGCCGCTAGATGACAAAGCACCTGCTATCTGCTTGGCGACCGCATCATGACGTAGAATGCGGGCCCCATGAGTCCGAGGACACTGCTGCACTACATGATAAAGATGTTCATTTCCACTCCGACAGGCGCGGCAAAGGGGTAGGGTTGTCCCGCGACTACCTCTCGAACACCGTACCGCAGTTGGCAGAGTTGCCACGCGGACGGCGTGAAAGTGTCTGTAGTCACGGGCCCCAATGCCCTCCGAAGCCCAATCTACCCATTGGGATGAGACAAGGCTTTCAGAGCACTGTCGGAGTTCTTTTCCATCCACCGACTCATGCAGCGCAGCAGCAAACTCAGCAGACGAACTGGGTTTTGGAGCAGATGGTGTTGCTCGGTCGCACCATGCTAACTGCTGCCTGACAAAATCAAGATCAGCAGCCGCACGGGCGACCTCCCAGCTCGACCCTTGAAGGGCTAGCAGGCGCTGGCGGCGCAGGGAAGGGATACATGCCGAGAGAGACACAATGCCAAGCCCACCGGATTTGACCGGTGCGTGAACATAGGCACTTGGGACACCAGGTGGGAACCTCAGCCAAGAGCGCACAGCAGAGCGAACTTCTCGATCTAATTCTTGCAGCCTCCCCGCCGTAAGCCTGCCAAAGACTAACCCATAGGTCAGCTTTGGCAGTAAGTACGTGCGGAGGAGGCGCAGCTTCTGCTGTGGCTTCAATGGAGCCTTGGTAACGCGAGCTAGCGCTCTACCAAGGTCCACACGGCTGGCAGTAATGGTGGCCACCCCCATGAAGTCGACTCCAAGGTACCGCCAAACCTCCAGCACGGATCGAGCCGGAATGGGGGATTGTCCTACGACAAAACCCCCATCCACAACTTTCACCTTATGCTGGCGACCCGACGGGACCAAGGAGACCGACCCACACTTATCGGGGTTAACCACAAGTCCACACCTGGCTAGCTGCTTAGCAAATGCATTGAGGGCAATCTGCAAGCCCTCACGGGTTTCTGCGAGCAGGATAACATCATCGGCAAAAGCCAATGCTCCTACTCGCACCCCAGGGGCGAGATCAAACCCTACTTCTGTAGGCAGCTTACCCAAGGCCGTATCCACGACCAGGTTGAAGAGGAGTGGCGATAGGGGATCCCCCTGGCGTACCCCTCGCCCAATCCGAACATCCCCTGACACCTCACCTCCTGCCTCGAGGACCGTCACGCCTTCCTGGTACAGACAGGCCACATACTCAATTAACCGAGATGGGGCCCCGACACCACGAAGGCAATCGGTCAGGGCGAGGTGACTGACTGTGTCAAAGGCCTTAGCGACGTCCAGAGCGGCGAGGTGGAGTTGCCGGCGTTTAATACGGGCCAGCGAGACGACAGTTTGGAGAACTGTAAGGTTCTCCGCTGTGCCATCCGCTGGCCGAAACGCTCTCTGGACATCACCAATGACACCAGCCACCTGGAGGCGAGATGCCAGTACTTTTTGGAAGTGGCGGAAGACTACCGAGGACACAGAGATCGGTCGATAGCCTCCAGGCCCACTTCCCCCTTTCTTGGGGATAAACACGGTACGGGCACGGGTTAATGCTTTCGGGGGTCTTCCCGCAAGGAGCAGCAGGTTGAGGATGAGCAGCTTAAAGGAAATTCACGTTTGCGCATGCGCAGTGGCTGCTATCAGTCCGAAGGTGGTGATCTTCATTGGGGACCATCTACAACCTAATCCGCATAATTCCTGAAAATATCATCGAAATCGGGTAGAAAAAGTGAAAATTATGGCCGTTATAAGGAAATTCACGTTTGCGCATGCGCAGTGGCTACTATGAGTCCGAAGGTGGTGATTTTCATAGGGGACCATCTAAATACTAATCTGTAACATCCCTGAAAATTTCATTGAAATCGGATGGAAAATGTTGAAGTTATGGCCATTACAAGGAATTCACGTTTGCGCATGCGCAGTCGCTTCTATCAGTCCGGGGATGATGAATTTCATAGGGGACCGTCTACACACCAACCCGCACAATCCCTGAAAATTTCATTGAAATCGGACAATAACTTCGTATAGTTATGCGCGTTACAAGGAATTCATGGCAGACAGACAGACAGACACACAGACACTGAACCAAAATTGTTCAGAAAGGTCTAAAACGCAAAACGCGAGTGAAAATTTTGATTTTGGAGAACTTTTTTTTTCGTCCTTGAAAAGTGAAAACAAAGCTTCCGCTACCTTGGTAGACACGGAAGCAAAAGGTTAAGAATATTGCACGGCGCAGTTACAATAGAGAAGTTTCTGTGATTTAGTCCTCCGAAGCTTCCCCCTTTACTGAAACACTGACTTGTGCCTTCAGCCACAGCCTCTCCGGTCGTCGGCTACCCAGCAACTGGTGTCTGGTCCACGTCGGACATTCTCTGGGAAGAACTGTTCAGAGCCGGGATGCTGACGGGGGATCGTTTCTGGCGGTTCCCCATTTGGAAATACTTCAGGACTCGCATAAAAGGTTCGTATTGTACCTGCCCTACCTAGTAACTAACGCTGCAAATTATTACACACTGGTTTATTATTTTTCTATATTCATCACTCATCTGCGAAGCCATCAACAATCCAACACGAAGAAAAACATCGATCGCATTTCTTCTTCTTCTTCTTCTTTTGGCGCTACAACCCGCGAGGGGTCAGGGCCTCCCTTAGTGAGATCCGCCAGTCGTCCCTATTAACTGCTGCAGCTTTCCAGTCTCGAACACCCAAAATGGAGCGTGCATCCGCCGCCACACCATCCACCCAGCGTAGTCTAGGCCGCCCGGGCCGTCTTTTGCCATATATTCTTTCGTCTAGAATTCTCCTTGGTATTTCCTCCGGGCTCATCCTGGCAACATGTCCAGCCCATCGTAGCCTTCCTACCTTGATGAACCGAACGACGTCCCAGTCTCCGTATAGCTCCATGACCTCTTGATTCGTTCGTTGTCGCCACACGAGCTCCTCAGGATCAAATACCGCTCCCAGAATTCGCCTGAGCACCTTCCTTTCAAAACGACGGAGCTCTTCTTCGAGGGCTCTGGTTAACGTCCAGGACTCCGACCCATATGTCAGGACTGGCTTGATTAAGGTCCTGTACAGCCGTATCTTGGTAGCCCGAGATATTACCCTGCTTTTTAGCTGCGGAACTAATCCAAAGTAGCTTCGGTTCGCTGACTGTATCCTGCGATGCACCTCCGCCTGCATATCATTATCACTATTCACGAGAGATCCCAGGTATACGAATTCCTTCACTGTCTCAATCGTGCATTCATTCACTTGTATATGGTCAGGTACTCTTCCTTTAGCATTAGTGGTCATATATTTGGTCTTTGACTGGTTTACCTCCAGTCCAAACTGTGCTGCCGCCCTCTGGAGGTCCGAAAATGCATTGGACATGGCACTAAATGTCTTGCCAACCACGTCAATGTCATCGGCATAGCCTAGGAGTTGTGCCGTGTGGTTGAAAATCGTACCACCTACCTGTATACCAGATGCTCTAATGGCGCATTCAAGAGCAAAATTGAATAATAGGCAGGCCAGGCTGTCTCCCTGTTGTAGACCACTAGTTGTTGAAAAGGGGTCAGACAGATCACCACCAACTCGCACGTAACATTTGACGGACTCCATTGTGACTTGGATAAGGCGCACAAGCTTTCCTGGGACATTCATCCCTAGCAGTGCCTTGTACAGTTCAGCCCTCCTGATGGTGTCATATGCCGCTCGGAAGTCCACAAATAGATGATGGATCTGGATATTATATTCACGAGACTTTTCCAGCATTACCCGCAGGGTGAAAATCTGGTCTGTTGTCGCCTTGCCTTTCATGAAACCTGCTTGATACTTCCCTATTTCCCTTTCAGCGAAGGGCAGGAGCCTGAGAAATAGGATCCTTGACAATACCTTGTAGGCACTTGCTAGTAGGGATATTCCTCTGTAGTTTTTACACTCGTGCACATCGCCCTTCTTGTGGATCGGACATATAATCGTGTCATACCAATCATTTGGGATTGTATCTGATTCCCAGATTCCCCTGATTATATTGTGAAGAGCTTTGGCCAGTTCTTGGCCACCACATTTGAGGAGCTCTGCAGGAAGACCATCTGCCCCAGGCGCTTTGTTGTCTTTTAGGTTTTCAATGGCCTCTTGGACTTCTTCTATGCTAGGGGGCTGCACATCATCTGCCCGAGTGGGTACAAGTTGTTGGGGACTGTTGGAGTCATCTTCGCCTAGCAGCTCACTGAAATGATTCCTCCATCTCCCCAAGACTCTGGGCTTCTCATTGAGCAATGTCCCGTCAGTGTCCTTACATGCATCAACATGGGGCTTGAAAGGCCTGCGGTCTTTATTCACCAAGTGGTATAGTTCCCTTATTTTATTTTGATCTCGAAGTTGTTCAATCGACTCAAACTCATCAGACTTCGATCGCATTTCGGTCAGCTAAAATTTGAACGGAGATAAGGCCTCTTTTGCGATTCACACTCGTGTTTCTGATTTATCGTATGTCCAACCCTTAAATTCTTGTAGGGAGCGAACGGTTTGTCCTACAGGGCTCCTCGTAGTCTCGAAAAATTCTATACTATCTGTAATGACTCATATACTCAAACCTGTTAGTTCGCTAATAAAGAACAAGGGAAACCCTGAGTGACTCATCATGCCAGGTAGGTAAGGTGAGGTATGGGGGACGAACACGTCACTTGACGTCACCTTCCTCCATTCTCCCCTTACCTTGTTGGAGTAATATAAAAGGAGGACTCAGGGCTTCATGCATTCGTCTTCTAACAATCGACTTGATTATTTCTTGCTCTACCTCGCCTTCTCTCTGAAGCCCACAGTTCCTCGGAGGTCTCGGTAGGCGATAGGCACATCACGCCAGCCTCTGCTCCCATTTCGCCTAGGAAGTTGTCTGCCCCCAACTAGGTCTAGGTAAATGTGCTGCCTCCCTCTGGTCGGTGAGCAATCGCGCCGAGGTACGCAGCTGAGCTGAAATCCTTAAGCACTCCCTTAATATAAACAAAATAGACATCTGCCTAATTTCTGAGACTCACCTTACTAAGGAGTCATATTTTAAAATCAAAGGATTCAAGTCCTATAATGCTCTCCATCCCAGTAATAATGCAAGAGGAGGCAGCATGGTACTGATCAAAGAAAATATAAAGCATCATGAATGTGTCAAAATAGAGGAAGAAAAGCTTCAAATATGTGCAATCACCATCAGTACAAAATCCTTTGAAGCCGATATTGCCAGTATCTACATTCCACCAAGGCATATCATAAAAGAAGAAGAATTTGCTGAAGCGTTTTCCCTACTAGGAAATCGCTTTATAATCGGCGGGGACTTCAACGCTAAACACACGTATTGGGGTTCGCGACTTAGTACACCTCGTGGTACGCAACTTCTCAAGTATGTGCAATCAAATAACTGTATACCGTTGTCAAGTGGGAAACCAACATACTGGCCAACAGACATTAAGAAGAGCCCTGATTTAATTGATTTCTTCATCATGAAAAATATCTCAGCGAACTATGCACTTGTTGAGGACTGCGCTGACCTCAGCTCGGACCATTCGCCAATAGTTCTCACACTAAGTGAAACGATTATTCTCAAACCACATAATCCAGTCCTAGTGAACAAAAAGACAGATTGGGATCAGTTCAAAATCAACGTAAATCAACACATTGATCTCAGTGTGGCACTGACATCACCGGATGAAATTGATAGAGAGCTAGGTCAACTAGTTCACTCCATCCAAACTGCGGCATGGCAAAACACCCCTGAAGAAACGAGAAAGCTGAAGGGCCTCAACTATCCGTGCGAAGTTGTGAATACGATCAGAGAAAAACGAAAAGCTAGACGTAAATGGCAACATTTACGTATCCCCACTCTCAAAACTGAATGGTACAAACTTGACTACAAATTGAAGAAAATGATGGAACAGATACAAGAAGAAACCCAAGAAGATCTTCTCACGTCACTTACCAGTCATCGAGACACTGAATACTCTCTCTGGAAGGCAACAAAGCACTTGAAGAGACCTATCATCCAAGCACCACCTATTAAAGATACAACTAATAACAAGTGGATAAAAACCAATCAAGAAAAGGCTGATGCTTTTGCTCGTCATCTAGCAGATATTTTCACGCCCAATTCTGGTTGTCCTAATGAGGAATCTCTCAAAGAAGTTCCCTTGGGAGATCAACAAATTGACATCCCATTGGTCACTGTCAAAGAAATACAAAACACCATCAACACCAAGATAAATCCAAAGAAGGCCCCTGGATATGACCTGATCACTGGGCAAGTCCTCAAACACCTTCCGCGGAAGACGCTTGTAAAGATCACACAAATCATAAATGCTTCTATCAAACTTCGGTATGTTCCACAACTGTGGAAACTCGCTGAAGTCATCATGATACTGAAGCCAGGTAAACCTCCTGAAGAAATAACTTCTTATAGACCGATATCACTATTACCTGTACTCTCAAAACTCTTTGAAAAAGTGCTCCACAAACGACTAATAAAAATTGTGGAAGAACGAAACCTCATACCTAAACACCAGTTTGGGTTCCGCCATAAGCATTCGACTATAGATCAGGTGCACCGGATCACTCATATTATTGAACAAGCCATGGAAGACAAAAAAGTCTGCTCAGCTGTCTTCCTCGACGTTACCCAGGCGTTCGATAAAGTCTGGCACGAGGGACTTAATCATAAGCTCAGACAAATGCTTCCAGCAAAATACGCTGAGTTGCTCCACTCATACCTATCAAATCGGTACTTCCGAATCAAACAAGATGATGCATACTCAGAAGCAAAAATGATTCATGCTGGAGTCCCGCAAGGAAGCGTACTTGGCCCCCTCTTGTACGTCCTATACACTAGCGATCTACCCGAACACGAGGGTAACACCCTGGCATCATTTGCAGATGATACTGCAGTCCTTGCTATTGGTGAAGACAATCGCGAATCAACTTTAAAACTTAGAAGATCCATCGAGAAACTCCATGACTGGACAATTAAGTGGAGAATCAAGATGAATGAAGCCAAATCAGTCCATGTTGATTTTACCAACCGCCATATCAAACATATACCAATATATCTTAATGGCAAAGTCATCCCTTTTGCTAATGAGGCAAAATATCTGGGTATGACTCTGGATACGAAACTCCGCTGGAGGGTGCATGTGAAAAATAAAAGAACAGAACTGGACATCAAACTCCGAAAAATGTATTGGTTGGTTGGTAGACGATCAAAATTGTCAATACAGAACAAACTAACCTTATACAATCAGGTCCTTAAGCCAGTCTGGACATATGGTGCACAACTGTGGGGCTGCACCTCTCAAAGCAATCGTGACATTATACAGCGTTTTCAGAACAAAGTACTGCGCTCATGCGTTGATGCGTATTGGTACTCAACCAATGACGACATCCATAAGGACCTTAAAATTCCCACAATAAATGAAGTCATCAAAACTCAAGCAATAGCCCATCACCAGAGGCTACAAGGTCATATCAACGAGGAGGCTGTGAAGTTGCTGGATGTTGATGATCTACTCAGGCGGCTGAAAAGACGAAAACCTCACGATCTGTGGCAGTAGGGAGTGGTGTTTTCATGAAGTTGTTCAGTGAGTGTTGTGCTGTGCGCTCCTGTGAATCTTGTGCGTCAAAAGACACATAAAATAGCCGACATGAAGTATGGAGGTGTGCTATGTACCACACTCTCCTTTCAGTTATTTATATACATTGTCCGAGAAATGTTGCTAATAAGTTGAATTACTTGGTGCAATAAATATAATTTGAAAAAAACTTGACGTCACCTTCCTCCATTCTCCCCTTACCTTGTTGGAGTAATATAAAAGGAGGACTCAGGGCTTCATGCATTCGTCTTCTAACAATCGACTTGATTATTTCTTGCTCTACCTCGCCTTCTCTCTGAAGCCCACAGTTCCTCGGAGGTCTCGGTAGGCGATAGGCACATCACGCCAGCCTCTGCTCCCATTTCGCCTAGGAAGTTGTCTGCCCCCAACTAGGACTAGGTAAATGTGCTGCCTCCCTCTGGTCGGTGAGCAATCGCGCCGAGGTATGCAGCTGAGCTGAAATCCTTAAGCACTCCTGCATGCGGTAGGCGGTAACGCGCCGGGCAGAAAGTGCTGTCCCATCCTTCACCTTCGTTGAGTAGGGACCAATAGAAATCGACAAGCCAACGTGAAGACAATCGCCTTCACACGACGACACGCCGATATAACACTATCTTAAATTGATGGAAAAACAATACCTTTAAATCAACATTTTTTGAGTTAGGGCGTTTTCAACATTTAAAAATGGAGCCCACATACCAAATTTCATCAAAATCGGTCAATGCTAAGTACGGTGGACGGACGGCCAAATTTTTGTTCGATTTTCGGATCCTACGTACCTTGAAACGTAAACCAACAAATTTTGAAGGGGGTTAAAGAAATTTTCTTGGTCGATTCCAAAAGTTCATTATTGAAAATAATAAACCAAAAATATATACTTTAAAAAATTTTACTTTTATGTAGAAATATTTATTTTTTATACTTCTTCAATACTCACTTCCATTTTATTTTACTTAACTTGTCATTATTTATTTTATTTTTACGCTTTTTTAATACTTTTATACTAACTTTTTATTAACAAAATTTATGAAAGTGTACATTTTTTTCCTGATGAAATTAGTTACATAAAAAAATAATGATAATAGCAACTGAAAGGCGATATTTCAAAACAAAAATTTCGCGCAAGGGCGTCTCAATATTAATTATTAATATTGTCAATAATTTCATGTGGATTATTTTGTTTTTCAAACTAAAAACTTATTTTCCAGATCATGGAGGAACGGACACGAGTAATCGAGGCAGAGGTCACGGAAAACCACAAATGCTCACGCCATTCCTGTTGGTAAGTGCTGCAAAATATTTACAAAGGTTTATGATTTTCTGTATAGATCAGTCGCCTGCACAGAACACGGCTATCGTCACCTACCAACCACATTTTCACTTCACGATCAAGTTTAATTTGAAGAAATAAAGAGTTTCTCACGTTAGAGCTGATGGTAGGGTCTTTAGATGGTACTTTCCAAGAATCAAAGTCCACCACGCATATAGAAAGTTAACGCTGATTCCAAAAACGCTCCAAATTACTACACAAAGGTTCATTATTTTTCTGTATAAATCACTCATCTAAAAAGAACAAAGCTTTGCCATTGTCATCTACGTAGTACATACCTAGGTACTTCACAATGGGGGGTCCGGTGTAGCTACGGTCGCTGGGGCGAGCGTTGTTTGGCGGTGGAATTTGGACCTACTTATGTGGGGGACGTGGGTTCAAATCTCGCGGCCGGCGCGTGTTTTCGTGCGTCCGGTGCTCGGCGCCTCCCTCGTCCCAACCCAGGGCGGTGAGGCAATGCGAAAGCATTTGCGATTCACACTCGTGTTTCTGATTTATCGTCCAACCCTTAAATTCGCATAGGGAGTGAACGGTTGGTCTTGTAGAGTCCTATTCGACTATAAAAATGCAATACTATTTTAAATTGATGAAAAAACCATACCTTCATATCAAATTTTTTTGAGCTAGGGCCTTTTTCACAATTTTAGCCTTTATTTTTCAACCCTTAGAATTGACTGACATCAACCAAAAGCTTCGGAGCACAACTAGACCCCAAATGGAGCCTACACACCAAATTTCATATTCGAGAATTGTATTCGATTTTTGGATTCTACGTACCTTGAAATGCAATCCAGAAAATTTTGAGGAGGGTTCAATTTGTTTTCTTGGTCGATTCCAGAGGTTTAACTTTAATTACTGGAAATAATAAACCAAAATGTGGTCAAAAGTTAAAATTATATGCGGTAGGGTGGAGAAATGAGAGTTTAAAAGGAAGAAAAAGACATTTGGAAATTTTATGTTGAGAACGGATTGAGATGAAAATGTCGATAATAGAAATTTTTCAGGGGTCAAAAAAAAAAAAAAGAAATGGTCTTAAGGGCTGCCCCTTTCTGTATCTCTTAAGGATGGAGATTCATAAAAATATATTAAAAGTAAACTGGTGGAACATGAATCCTGTTTGCAAGACTTCTGTGCTCAAATTTCGTATTGATTTCGGTATTTATGACACGAGGTTTTGATTCACACCTAACTTGTATTAACGGTATGGGGCATTTTACTCCATTTTGAAGAGTTTTACGCAATATCTGCGTTCCACCCAGTATATCCGTATCAAATTAATAGTACCTACCGTGAAAGTAGGTGACTGCACAACTTTTTTCCATTTTTCTGGAAAAAAATTAATTTTAGTAATTAAGTAATAGTAGTAATTTTAGTTCCTTAATAGTACGTAATAAATATTGTGATAGTGAGTTGAGAGATAGTGATAGCTATGTATGCATTTTTCAAAACCTGACGAACACACTATCAGTCCTTCAAAAAATTTCGATACTTTTTTATATTGATTTTTTAAATCAAAAAGTGGTGCAATGGGGTATTTCGGTCAATTTTTTTTATTTATTTTTTTCAAAAGAGTATGGCTCAGGAATAACGGTAATCGGGTCTGTTCGTCGAGAAAATGTTTTTAAAAAATCAGAGAAGCTAAGGAAAGTTGAAGATTTGAATGGTGTGACGTAGCTAGCCAATCGTGACGTAGCTAGCCAACTGTCTTTGAAAAAGTATCCATGCACAGAAACCCCTCTTGGATACTACAACATTCTACTCACACGCGCGCGGGGCAGTCCGCGGCGTAGTCCTTGCCTAGTGTGTGTGCATTTATAGCGGCCCGCCTTTTTCAAACGTGTGATCTCTTTAATTAATTTTTCTACCACATGTTATAGTATCATTGGGCTAATAGTTGGTGTATATAGGTTTTCAAGGGTGCTGAATCCAAATTTGAGGTCAAAAACCTGAATTTCCGACCCACCAAAATACCCCATTGCTCCCAAGGGGTTTCTTTGCACCACTTTCGAAATCCCCCCTGAAATCAATTTTATCGAGGGTCTTTTGCATCGCCACCTTCCCTAATGTTTAAAGTAACATCAACAGAGAATGAGGGCACACAAATAATCAATTTTTGAGAAAACTTTGAATTTCATAAAAAATGTTGTACTACTCCTCTTTAAGTTGTTTGAGAATCGAGCTGTTAGCTCCCCATGTCTTCCAATTAAGCCTTCCATCCTCACTGACGAATAGTCTTTGATACTTAATCATGTTCAGGTCAATTCTTCAATGTTCAGATCGAAATTCAAACATTTTTTGAATCCATGAAACAATAGTAGTTTTTTCTCCTCCTTAGGAAACACTGGAGGTTGTTCCATGATTGATGATGATTTTCCGTGTTTCCTCTCATGTTCATGATAATGCGCTTCAGAAATTTGAAGAGAATTTCCGCCTTTCTGATGGGTAGATTCAACTCTCTGATTGCGTAAATGCACTCCTGCAGGGCTGCATTGTCTTAAACCCAATTTTCATTACTTATGTCTTCGGCAAACAAAACTATAAAATTACTCAATCATACAACTTTCTACTCGTAATGGGTCAATAATTAATCAAGAAGGAGAGAAAAATGTTTTTGACAAGCAGTAGGATACTTTGCTCCACCCAAAAAAGTGGTGCAAAATTACCTTCCTCTCATTTTTAAATCATGGAAACGTCATCAGATTTCAAAATTTCAAACAGAATTTCACAACTAATTTTTATATATAAATCTAGAGTGTTACTTACCCCCAGACCACTGATAAGGTATCCATGGAATAAATGTGATTTCTCATTGATCGATTACCACCCATTCACGTGACGTAGCGAAATGAACAGAATTACTTTTTGGTGCTAAGTCACCTACTTTTACCTCCTATCAACCTTACAAGTATTTTTCAGGAAACTTCCCGAGTAGACGTACTTCTTCCTTTCATTTAGACCTTTCTGATGTCTGCTTAGGAGTTCGCGCCGCCCTGCGTCGACCTCGTCCACTTCGACCTGACGGACACCGGTCGGGCGGCCAGAGGACTCATCATGCCCTACCTGAGGAAAGGGCTGATGACGGGGCGCCCCACGCGTCCGCTGATCCAGTTCCTCTACCGGGTGGCCTGCCCTCACGATCCCTTCAGCGTCTGCTGCTGATACGGTCAGCGAGCTGGTCACGGATCAGCAGCCTCCATAGCCCTCTCGGCTGTTCCGATCGTATTAAAGCCGAAGATACTGTACCAGTCGTTGTAGTTTTTTCGATGAACCACAAATCTATCTACATCTATCTTCAACGACGATTTATATATTTTGCGCTGGGGCTTTGGCTAGTGAAGCTTCAAAAAACCCAATTTCGGACCAACAAATCTGTAGGATCATGATATATACATATTGCTCAACTGCAGTTCAGCTGATGTGAGAAGATGGGCATTGCGTGGCAACGCGAAGATACATATTTCAGGAAGACCATTCTAGTAGTTTGTTTGACACATTTCATGGATTATTGACATTTTCATGTCTTTGCTTTGGCACATGAACTGAAAAATCGTCACGAAAACTAAGCAAGTCTTGCTCACGCAACCAATAAATAAATATAGACTCACTGTGTTGCGTAGAGAACAATCAACAACCTTACATTTTGCTTTGGCACATGAACTGAAAACGCTGCAAATCATTGCTCAAAGGTTTATTATTTTCTGTATAGATCGACCTTCTGTATAGATCACTGGTTCTCCATCAATAGCACCTACCACCATCTGTATTCTCCCTTGACCTTCCCTCTCAAATTTCACCTTCCTGCGTTCAATAGGATTGAAAATGGCTGATCGGTGATCTGAAGAGTGAAGAAGATCTCCTCGAATGCTGGAGACGCCTGGAAGAGCACTTCCATTCAATAGGAGTAAAAATGGTTTTGGAGCTGATCAGTGATCTGAAGAGTGAAAAAGATCTTCTCGAATGCTGGAGACGCCTGGAAGAGCACTTCCATTCAATAGGATTGAAAATGGCTTCGGAGCTCACTCAGCTGATCAGTGATCTGAGGAGTGAAGAAGATCTTCTCGAATGCTGGAGACGCCTGGAAGAGCACTTCCATTCAATAGGATTGAAAATGGCTTCGGAGCTCACTCAGCTGATCAGTGATCTGAAGAGTGAAGAAGCCTTTGAGCAATGATTTGCAGCGTTTTTTACCTACCAACTTTTTTTTACCTACCAGCTAGGTACTACCTACCACACCATACTGGCTTCACACCTTCACAATCAAGTTTATTAGAAAGAACTAAACGCTTCACACTCGATTCGAAAAATAGAAAGCTTCATATGGAAATTTGATTGCTGGTTACGCAGAAGTCAAAACTGTATACAAATCGAAGAAATGAACAGCGATCGCATTTTAGTCCGATAAAATTTGAATGGAGATTAGACCTCTTTTGCGATTCACACTCATGATTCTGTTTTATCGAAGGAAAACCTTCAAGTACTCGTAGGGACCGAACGGTTTGTCCTACAGAGCTCCGGGTGGTCTCAAAGATTTTTAAAAATTCAATACTATTTAAAATTGGTGAAAAAACGATACCTTTATTTCGAGAGTTTTCGAGCTAGGGCACTCTTGAAAATTTCAACCCTTAATTTTCACCCCTCAGAAGTGACCTACATCAACCAAAAGCTTCGCGGCACAACTAGACCCCAAATGGAGCCTACATACCAAATTTGAACCAAATCGGTCCAGTGTTGCTAAGAAAAGTGCCGCGTACGGCGGACGGACGGAAATTTTTTTATTCGATTTTCGTGTTCTACGTACCTTGAAACGTAAAACATCAAATTTTGAGGGGGGGTTAAAAATTTTTTTTTCTTGCTCGATTCCAAAGGCTTATTATTGAAAATAATGAACCAAAATCGTCACGAAAACTTTGATGCTTGGGTACATGAACTGACAACCTTACTTCACTACCTTGTTGTGTAGTGGTTGACATGAAAATGTCCCAATGTGTTGCAGACTCGTATGCAAGCATTTAAAATTTTTTAATGACTTTGAAAGCATCAAAGTAGCTTGTTTACATTTATTCCAAAATCCTACAAAATTCAGATGCCAACATAATTTCTAAAACCCGTTCTAATAGAAAGTATCTTTGTTCCAATAATAAAGGCGGATTTTGAACCGAAATATCAAGTTGAAGTGGCTGTGTTTTTGACATTTTCATGTCTTTATTTATCAATGAAGGCTAAACGATGAATAGAGGAAGAGTGTGGCTCATTCACACTGCTGATCCTACCCCTTCCCGATCACTTCCATAGAAATCTGCCAAACATGGGAAAAGGAGGACAAGGTAAGGGAAGGTAATTTTTATCTGCAAAGCATTCTATTCTAATGATTGTTAGTTTTATTGAGTAGCCTGTGCCGGATATTGTGGTGCGATGGGTGTCGCGGTCTTTGGGTGCCTGTAATGGGAAACCGCCATGGTGGGTGGCGTCGGTCGGGTGGGGCCCCCTAGTGCAGCCTCGACCCACTATTTTCTTAATGGTCATAGGTTTTCATTATTATTTTTTATCCTTAGCTTATCAAACCAACTAGATTCGTTTGTTTTCTTTCAACACCATAATATATTATTATGTATTGCCTTATTGTCGGCTGCTTACATCTAAATAAATAAAGTAGTCTAGACGAGCATCCAACTATTATAAAGGTTTTCCGCTGCAAATTAAAGGTTTTCTGAAACAAAATAAAGGTTTTATATTTCAAAATAAAGATCGTTAAGATAGGTTCTTTAGGTAGCGGACTGAAACAGTTAGTGAAAACAAGACAAGGACAGCCTGCCTGTCCATCCTCTATCGAGTTTGATATCCCATTCTGTATGATCTATAACATTATTAGTTTTGTTTTGTTCAATTTTGTCAAAAAATAAAAAAAATCAATAGACATTTGAAAAATTCAGTTGAAAATTTTCGGATCCTATGTAGGTATTTTAAAATGTAAAACATCAAATTTTGAGGGGGGGGTGGTTGAAATTTTTCTTGCTCTATTCCAATGTTTAATGTTTCATTATTGAAAATAAAAAACCAAAATACTGGACTCGATCAAAATTGAACAAAACCAAACTAATAATGTTATAGATCATTCTCAGCTGCTGGCAAAAAAGTATCGATTCTTTTGAAAAAAAAGAAAAAAAACTGCTATTTTAGATTATTTTTATTCCCCTTGAAGAATCGGATAATAGATTCAAAAATTCGAGAATCGGTCCGATTTTTTTTCATTAGCTGATTAAGGAAAATAAATCACCGACACAACAACCAAATCACAGCCAACAAGGAAAAATCAATGGGGAAGGAAAATTTATGAAGATCATTGCTTACTACAACCTAAGGGTCGCAAAATGAGAAACCTCAACCTATTCTGATAATTCATGACGTCATTCACTTATCCCCGTTTTTATAATTGATGTTCGTGAAGAAAAATTATTTGGTTATCATTTACGCAGGAGGTATACAACATTTCAATCTGTAATACGCGATGATTAGTTACTTACGACCAATTCATACGTTTCCCAAATCCCGCACGCTTTGACATCTTTGAGTCCTTGTCCTTTCACTCCTACAAAGTTCATTAAATGTTTTTTTTTCGTCTTTAAATCACTTATAATTCACTGATTCGCCGCATTATTCATGCATTGCGCTAAAAGAAAGTCATTCGGCGTTTACAACCACCGGACATACGAGTCGAACCCTCTCGAAGTTCATGTTGTGCCAAAAACGATAAGATTTCACGTTAACGCCGCTCGAGCGATCGAAATTTCAATCACGCCCGACTTTTTGAAAGGAGAAGGTTCTTTTTGAAACTTTCAACATCTCATCAGACATGCTCAGGCGGCTCCTAATCTATTTGTTAGGCACCTCAGACGTCGGGCTCATTCGGCGTTTCCAGAGGTCTCCGAGCTGGAAAGTTGAGTAAGATTCTTTCAAATAGGCAAAATAAAGTGAAGAACGTAATTTGCTTAGCAACACAATGTGCATCAGAGTAGTTACGTGTTTCATGAAGGTAGGGCGTGGTTTCCCTAGTATTATGTTCGGGATTATTTTCAATTATTTTATTTATTTTGATTATTTATTT
Source organism: Apolygus lucorum (assembly GCA_009739505.2). Lineage (NCBI taxonomy): Eukaryota > Metazoa > Arthropoda > Insecta > Hemiptera > Miridae > Apolygus > Apolygus lucorum. The sequence goes on along the minus strand of CM019173.2, from coordinate 4,281,240 downwards.
TTAATTATTTATTAGCGAAGTGGCCCCTCTGCCACTGCTCCGCGACCTCGACGATCTTAACCCATTAACGCCCGAAACTTTTTTAAAAATATATTTTGAAAATAGATCTGATATTCCAACTCCAAATAGTCTTTAGAACAAGAGAAATATCAAACTGTAAAGTACCTACCTACCTAACAACTTCACTTCTGATGGTCATAATCATCATTGTGGCGACTTGGGACAAATATCGTTGCAACAAATATCGTTGCAACAAATATCGTTGCAACAAATATCGTTGCATCAAATTTCGTGACGATTTTTTTTTGACATTTTCATGTCTTTCATATGGCACATAAAAAAAAAAATCGTCACGAAATTTGATGCAACGATATTTGTTGCAACGATATTTGTTGCAACGATATTTGTTGCAACGATATTTGTTGCAACGATATTTGTCCCAAGTCGCCACAATGATGATTATGACCATCAGAAGTGAAGTCGTTAGGTAGGTAGGTACTTTACAGTTTGATATTACCAGATCAGCTGAGTCGAAAATTGAGCTCCCAGATCAGCTGAGTCGAAAATTGAGCTCCCAGATCAGCTGACTCGAATATTGAGCTCCCAGATCAGCTGAGTCGAAAATCGAGCTCCCAGATCAGCTGAGTCGAAAATCGAGCTCCCAGATCAGCTGAGTCGAAAATCGAGCTCCCAGATCAGCTGAGTCGAAAATCGAGCTCCCAGATCAGCTGAGTCGAAAATCGAGCTCCCAGATCAGCTGAGTCGAAAATCGAGCTCCCAGATCAGCTGAGTCGAAAATCGAGCTCCCTGATTAGCTGAGTCGATGTAGTTCATGTGTCGGGAGGGGAGGGGGGGGGGGCATGAAAATGTTTCAATGTGTTGCAGACTCGTATGCAAGCGTTTGATTTAAATTTCGTATGACGTCAACAATTACTGATAATCATCAATTCAAATTGCAGCAAATTATTCTACAAAGAACTTGAAGAAACCAACGCATTTTTATGTGCCATATGAAAGACATGAAAATGTCAAAAACTGCGTGACAAGAAAAACGCTTGCATACGAGTCTGCAACACATTGAAACATTTTCATGCCCCCCTGGTAATATCAAACTGTAAAGTACCTACCTACCTAACAACTTCACTTCTGATGGTCATAATCATCATTGTGGCGACTTGGGACAAATATCGTTGCAACAAATATCGTTGCATCAAATTTCGTGACGATTTTTTTTTTATGTGCCATATGAAAGACATGAAAATGTCAAAATAATTTCAAAAATCTCTTGGTCGAATTGCATGGGCTTACGTTGCCATATCGCAACGCTGGGAGCAGAGATGGGCGAATTCTTATTGAATCTGCGATTTTATGATTATGAATACGAATACAGGTATGAATATGAATACGAATACGATTGTATTCACACTATGAATACGATTTTCCCTCGTATTCGTATTTTGAATACGATTTCATGATTTTTTCTATAATTTCCCCAAAAATCGAAATTTTTTAAACGATTTTCCCGGTACTTTTTAACATGTTTAATGTTTTAGGGCTGGGGGTCGTTCTGTGAATTCCGACACGCAAATCTGCAACGTTTTTTTTTCTTAGTTACCACGGACCGATTTCTTAGTTACCACGTTATATCGGCTCCATTTGGGGTCTAGTTTTACCAAGATGGTCACTGATCAGCTGAGTGAGCTCCAAGGCCATTTTCTCTCCTGTTGAACGCAGGAAGCTGAAATTTGAGAAGCAGGGTCAATGGAGAATGCTGAAGGCGCCTGAGTGGTCACTGATCAGCTGAGTGATCGGCAATCTAATTTCTCCCTTGCGAGGGAAAAACATTAAACATGATTTAATGTTTTTCCCTCGCAAGGGAGAAATTGAACAGAGATTTTTTTAAAGATTTTTAATCGAAAGTAGACTACATCCTGAGAATTTTGGCACCAACCGCGACCTTCTAGCGTGAGTAGATCTTTTAAAATGATTTTCTCCCGAACTCTGGACATATTTATGACCTAACATTGTCAAAATAATCAATCGAAATTCGAAACGCTCACCAATTCTCATAGGATTTTTCACGCAGAATCGAATGAGACCAACCCAGGTCGCTCCGACCAACCGTATAGAAACTACGACGACATTTCCGCTGAAAATCGTATTTTTTTAAACGATTAACACTGGAAATCATTGGAAAATTATGATTTTTACCGGAAATGTCGGCGTAGTTTCTATACGGTTGGTCGGAGCGACCTGGGTTGGTCTCATTCGATTCTGCGTGAAAAATCCTATGAGAATTGGTGAGCGTTTCGAATTTCGATTGATCATTTTGTCAATGTTAGGACCAGAGTTTGGGAGAAAATCATTTTAAAAACGCTGCAAATCATTGCTCAAAGGTTTATTATTTTCTGTATAGATCACCCTTCTGTATAGATCACTGGTTCTCCATCAATAGCACCTACCACCATCTGTATTCTCCCTTGACCTTCCCTCTCAAATTTCAGCTCCTGCGTTCAATAGGATTGAAAATGGCTTCGGAGCTCACTCAGCTGATCTGTGATGTGGAGAGTGAAGAAGATCACCTCGAATGCTGGAGACGCCTGGAAGAGCACTTCCATTCAATAGGATTGAAAATGGCTTTGGAGCTCACTCGGCTGATCTGTGATGTGGAGAGTGAAGAAGATCTCCTCGAATGCTGGAGACGCCTGGAAGAGCACTTCCATTCAATAGGATTGAAAATGGCTTCGGAGCTCACTCAGCTGATCTGTGATCTGAGGAGTGAAGAAGATCTCCTCGAATGCTGGAGACGCCTGGAAGAGCACTTCCATTCAATAGGATTGAAAATGGCTTCGGAGCTCACTCAGCTGATCTGTGATCTGAGGAGTGAAGAAGATCTCCTCGAATGCTGGAGACGCCTGGAAGAGCACTTCCATTCAATAGGATTGAAAATGGCTTCAGAGCTCACTCGGCTGATCTGTGATGTGGAGAGTGAAGAAGATCTCCTCGAATGCTGGAGACGCCTGGAAGAGCACTTCCATTCAATAGGATTGAAAATGGCTTCGGAGCTCACTCGGCTGATCTGTGATGTGGAGAGTGAAGAAGATCACCTCGAATGCTGGAGACGCCTGGAAGAGCACTTCCATTCAATAGGATTGAAAATGGCTTCAGAGCTCACTCAGCTGATCAGTGATCTGAAGAGTGAAGAAGATCTCCTCGAATGCTGGAGACGCCTGGGAGAGCACTTCCATTCAATAGGATTGAAAATGGCTTCGGAGCTCACTCAGCTGATCAGTGATCTGAAGAGTGAAGAAGATCTCCTCGAATGCTGGAGACGCCTGGGAGAGCACTTCCATTCAATAGGATTGAAAATGGCTTCAGAGCTCACTCAGCTGATCAGTGATCTGAAGAGTGAAGAAGATCTCCTCGAATGCTGGAGACGCCTGGGAGAGCACTTCCATTCAATAGGATTGAAAATGGCTTCGGAGCTCACTCAGCTGATCAGTGATCTGAAGAGTGAAGAAGATCTCCTCGAATGCTGGAGACGCCTGGGAGAGCACTTCCATTCAATAGGATTGAAAATGGCTTCAGAGCTCACTCAGCTGATCAGTGATCTGAAGAGTGAAGAAGCCTTTGAGCAATGATTTGCAGCGTTTTTTACCCACCAACATTTTTTTTACCTACCAACTTTTTTTTACCTACCAGCTAGGTACTACCTACCACACCATACTGGCTTCACACCTTCACAATCAAGTTTATTAGAAAGAACTAAACGCTTCACACTCGATTGGAAAAATAGAAAGCTTCATATGGAAATTTGATTACTGGTTACGCAGAAGGCAAAACTGTATACAAATCGAAGAAATGAACAGCGATCGCATTTTGGTCCGATAAAATTTGAATGGAGATTAGACCTCTTTTGCGATTCACACTCATGATTCTGTTTTATCGAAGGAAAACCTTCAAGTACTCGTAGGGACCGAACGGTTTGTCCTACAGAGCTCCGGGTGGTCTCAAAAATTTTTAAAAATTCAATACTATTTAAAATTGGTGAAAAAACGATACCTTTATTCCGAGAGTTTTTGAGCTAGGGCACTCTTGAAAATTTCAACCCTTAATTTTCACCCCTTAGAAGTGACCTACATCAACCAAAAGCTTCGCGGCACAACTAGACCCCAAATGCAGCCCATATACCAAATTTGAACCAAATCGGTCCAGTGTTGCTAAGAAAAGTGCCGCGTACGGCGGACGGACGGAAATTTTTTTATTCGATTTTCGTGTTCTACGTACCTTGAAACGTAAAACATCAAATTTGGAGGGGGTTAAAATTTTTTTTTCTTGCTCGATTCCAAAGGCTTATTATTGAAAATAATAAACCAAAAATGAATTGGTACTTACCCATCAACTATGAATTCTGGGCGACCGCTCGTGATTGAAGCTACTAGGGAAAAACTGCACTGAGTACCTGTTGGTTGCATACTGAAGACAAAATTGGTCCCCACCCCTCCGTTAGGACGTAAACAACAGTTCAAAGCCATACTAGACCACAGCGGTATCATAATACAGGAGAGAAAATTCAGTAAGTCGACCTAAGTCCCTCATCCTTCCAGAAGGACGTTAGGGCTATCTGGGATAATGGGGTATTTCGGTGGGTCGGAAATTCAGGTTTTTGACCTCTAATTTGGATTCAGCACCCTTGAAAACCTATATACTCCAACTTTAAGCCCAATGATACTATAACATGTGGTAGAAAAATTAATTAGAGATCACACGGGTACTTGAGTATTAAACGGAGGCCACCTAACCTATAGAAATATTTCGTACCAGATACCAAAAATAACTACATAATTGGAAAGAACACACTTTAATAGATTTACAGGTGAAGTTTAGAATTAATCCGACGCCTGGTTCTGACGTTGTGCAACCCAGAACGCAGCAATGTCAGTCAGTACACTGACCAGACACAGTGACAGGCGATGACAGGTAATGGCGCGCGCTCCGGTCAACGACCCTGACCTTGGCCTACTTAGAGGGGATTCTGCGAGTAGATACATGACTCATCTGATAACGCTCGACTCACAACAATACTAGAATAGTTCTACTACAACATCTATAACAATTTAACCTTCTATAAGTGCCGCGGCGCGTTTTGTAATGGTGGCCTCCGTTTAATACTCAAGTACCATCACACATTTGAAAATAAGGCGGGCCTCCCTTGACGTACACACACGTACGCCACGCTCTTGTGTGAGTAGTATTTTGTAGTATCCAAGAGGTCCTCCAAGGGTTTCATCTCTTCTCTGTGCATGGATACTTTTTCAAAGACAGTTGGCTAGCTACATCACAATTGGCTAGCTACGTCACACCATTCAAATCTTCAACTTTCCTTAGCTTCTCTGATTTTTAAAAAACATTTTCTCGACGAACAGACCCGATTACCGTTATTCCTGAGCCTTACTCTTTTCAAAAAAAAAAAAAAAAAAAATTAAAAATTGACTGAAATACCCCATTAGGGTCGAGTCACGGGTTTATGAACTACAATGGGGGGAGCCCCTGTTTTTGTTTTTTTTTTAGTTTTTAATCGAAAGTAGACCTCATCCTAAGAATTTTGACCCCAGCCGTTCTCTTTTTGGATGAGTAGACCTTTTTCCATGATTTTTCAAAGTTTCGAATGTTTATGACGTCACGCACCCCTCCCGCCAGGGCAAGACCCACCCAGCCCACTGTGACGTCATAAACATTCCAAACTTTGAAAAATCATGGAAAAAGGTCTACTCATCCAAAAAGAGAACGGCTGGTGTCAAAATTCTCAGGATGAGGTCTAGTTTAGATTAAAAATAACAATAAACAGTTTTTCCGACCGATGCGCAAACCCCATTGCAATACAATTCAATTACGAACTATCATTTAAAAATAAAAATACAATTTTTATTCCCAAAAAAATACGATTTATTCCCAAAGGAAATTTTGTACTGATTGTGAACACCTACATGTTTCATGTGTTCCAGAGTAGGTCCTTTCGAATGAGGAGTACGGCGATACGATAAACAGACATTATTTACCTGTAATTGCCCTGCAATTAGAGCGATTTTGAACTTTCAAGATCATAGAAATCGATTTGCTGGGTCTACTCACAGACATGTAGTTCTTAACTCTTGAAAATGGGGGGTATAAAGAATAGAGAAGTATGTTTACACAAATAATAATTATATTTTTCTAACATCACAGCCATAGATGAATTATTTACAGGCGTAATTTTGTAGGCGAAATTGTTAATATACAGGGTGTTTAATGTTTACACTTCAGGGTTCGCTTCTACAAGGTATTTCCTACAAAAAAGTCCCTTAGCAATTTTGTTTTAACGCCTTGTGTTTTAAAGGTTTTTTTTTCAATTTAAAGATTTTTTGTGTTTTTGACATTAGGGGCGGAATTCATAGACGAGGCTTGAATGTGAGCGAGCGCTCAATTATCTGAGTCGAGGGTCGGCCTCGACTCAACAGTCCGTATTCATCGTTGATTGAGACGGCCCACTTAAGTGTTGTGGTCGCCTAAGTGCACACTGAGCCTGAGGGGACGCTCAGGGCGCCCTCAAATCTTGTCTATGAATACAAATGAGTGCCCGCAAACCCTTATCGATGCATTTGAGGGTGCACTCAGACTTAAGTAATAGAGTATTTTTGTACTTGGTGTTTCGTTTCACACGTATCTACTCACACACGAGAAAAGTCCCTTGACGCCAAAAGTTGGCTTTTGGCGTTTGAAAAAATCCGCTGTCTACGCGAGGGTGCGCTACGTGAGGATAACCTCAGAGTAGATGGAGTTGTTTTTCTTCTTCCATGGACTACCCAAGGTATTTTAAGGTTGAACAGAAAATACTATTTGTTTGCACCTACCACTACCTTTCCACTTCGTCACTAATATTGAAGTTATTCAATTCAATTCTCATTATTATTTCATTTACTATGGGTTCCAATTTTTCTCAAATAGGTTTTACTATTATTTGTTAGGTAGGTACTAGCATACTTCTTTATTCATTTTACTGGTATCTATAGATGTTACAACCTGGTAAAGACAAAATAAACACGACAACTCTTCTCAAATTCGCACAAAATAAAATTTCACTTAAACCAAAAATTGAGAGCCAAAACAATAAAACCGGGAAAGTAACAACAAATCGTCCTTATTCAGGTCTACCATAACCAGGACTGCAACATGCCCTAAAATCGGTAAATTACAGTCAAAAGCCACAACAATATATAATATATATGCATATTATGCAGTTGATTATTGATAACTATTAAATAATATCCATAATAAAAAACAATAATAATAAAAATAATTAGGTAATAAATTTAAAAACATAAATAATATCTATAACGCAGTAGGGATTTCTTATAATATTTATAAGAAATCGAAAAATATTATTGAATAATAAAACCTTCGGAAAATTTGGTATGTAAGGGAGTACTAGATTGTTTAAGTGGTTATGTTGAATCCTCAAGTCAGATTTGGTATATCCTGGGGTTTGACAAGAACTTCCTCTTCTACCATGGAAATTTCTGAAATGGGGTGCTTTTTCACTAGCAGAAACCTTAAATAATCATCGAATACTTGCTCAAGTTCCTTCTCAGTGGAGGGTCTCTGCCAGATGGACTCACCTCGTGGACTCCATCCATTCTTCCATAACTTTTATCATGATACTAGGTCAATATCCAGCATACATAAGTGGCCAGCAAAATGGAGAATCAAAATAAATGAAACTAAGTCGGTACATGTCGATTTCACTAACAAGAGAATCGAGTATATTCCGGTACATTTCATGGGAAAAGTTATTCCGAATGCTAACGAAGCCAAATACCTAGGCATGACACTAGACGCCGCCGTGTGGAGTTAGGCCAGTCTCCCATCGGGCGCCTCCCCAGAAGAAGAAGAAAGAAGAAGAAGAAGAAGAAGAAAGACACTAGACGCCAAACTTAGATGGAAAGCCTATGTCAAAAAAAGAAGGAAGAACTACTTCTAAAATTCAGAAAAATGCTTTGGCTAATGGGGAGACGGTCGAAGTTGTCAATCCAGAACAAGCTTACATTGTACAAGTCCTTAAACCAGTCTGGACATATGGAGCTCAGCTTTGGGGCTGTACGGCTCAGTCAAATGGAGACATCATACAAAAATTCCAGAACAATGTGCTAAGAACGGTGGTCAATGCACCATGGTACTTTCGAAACGAGCGTCTCCATCATGAGCTTCGGATCGAAACAATAGAGAGTTTTTGCTTCACACGGTGGCGAGCTCCCGTGAACGTGAAGCTACGGAAAACTGGAGTTGATGCTAACCTCCCCACTCCTTTTTACCACGGGACCGTGACTGTCACCATGGAAACGGGACGCTCCGTGGATTCTGTTATCATAACCTGACACCGCCACCATTTTGTCTGTGACAAGTTCGCCACCATTTTCGTTCATGTTGAAGTGGACGCCACAGAATAGAACCAACTACAAAAACCTAGTTTTGAGTGATCAAGCATCAAAGTTATTTCAAGTTTGTAAATCAGGTGATAATTTTATTGGAATTTCGTTCTTTTCCTCTCAAATTTAAATTAATTCCGCGTCATTTCCTACTTCGAGAGAATGCAATATCTGTAGTAGAGCGCCTAAAATTAAAATTATATGTGGCTGGTTTCTGTCTGAGATTTTGGAAAACGCTGTTACCAAATTTGATTGATGAACCAACTCACTTGGTTCCATTCTGAGGAATTCTAAACAACTATTCAGATTCAACCTTCAGTTGTTTGCAATACTAAATTCATCATTCTTCTAGAAGAAAGCGATACCTTACTCATGACCTCTCCCTCACAAATCCTCAAAAATATATTTTTATAGGTTTTTATATAATCCTGTCTCCATTTTTTCCCCGACCAAACAGTATTCTAGGTATTGTTGGTAGGTGTAGTAGTATACAGGGTGTTTCACGAAAAGGTTACACCCCTCTCCATTTCCCCAGAATTCAGCGTAAAAAATTAGGACCAACGCCATTCTTCAAGATTTTTTGTGAGGAATTCAAGAAAAATACTTTCGCGCAAAATACTTGCGTGCAATTGCACGCAATTGACACCAACTTCATTTATTCATATTCAATTTATTCATATTCATATTCAACTTCATATTATTGGACCCCCCTTCCCCTTTTTATCACAAATTCGCATTCTACCTACGTCAAATTTCATGACAAATTCGGTTTTGACAAAATTAGGTTTTGGAGGACCCTAACCGTGGCACATCTTTTTTTCATAATTTTTTACTCTGAATCACAGGGTGTCATCCGTTTTTAAATTTGATTGGTATTTTTCTATTTTTTCTATTTTGCCCGAAAGTATTTTTCCTGAATTCCTCACAAAAAATCATGAAGAATAGCGTTGGTCCCAATTTTTTACGCTGTATTTTGGGGAAATGAAGGGGGTGTAACCTTTTCGTGAAATACCTTGTATATGCAGTTTGATGCATAATTATTAATTTTACTATCAAATTGCAATTACACTTAAATTGTTGGCAAACTTCTTATAAACTCATGAACACAATAATTGTGTTCATTCTTAGTCACATGCTTTTTATAAAATGCCAATTATTGGCATTTTAGAAATACCATATGACTAAGAATGATGATATTTTAGGCCTACCTTTTGTTATTACTTATAAGTTTTTCTCTCAGTTCCAAAATTTTCAGAGTTCACGTATGGTATTACACCTAATTAATAAATACTTATATTTTAAAATATAATAAAATTTATTATATTATGTCATTTAATGACAACAAACTCGGGAAAATTATTATATTTTTAAAATTGCACATGGGTAAGAATTAGTTTTAAATGTGTTATTGCCTGAACACATTTTTAGATCAGTTTTCTTTCACTATTAATCAAGTGAAATATCAAATGAAATTATGATCAAGTGAACTACACACATCATTCGTGATTATATTCGGACCTCAAAATTCAACGTGTGTTAGGCAATGTTTATCATATTAAAATTACTTTTCGTATGGGGAACTATACATATATTTTTGTACAGAGTTAAATAAACCTCTATTGAAGTTCCACTGCAGTGCTCTGTAATAACCTAAAGTACTGCCTAGTTTCAATGTGAGGTAGGACTCATTTTTAAAGTATATTTTGGCAAGAATTGAATAAGAAAGTAAGAGAAATCTTGCGATTCACAAAACCAAAGCAATGTAATAACTGTTATCAGTGTGTAACCTACCTAAAGGTTGCATCTTGCGGTGGCAGGAACCCGACTGCGGGAGGGGACCGTGTGAAGAGCGCTTCAAACGGGCGGGCTTCGCGAACACACAGCGACTGCGACAACTTCAGGAAACTTCGTACCTTTTCGGTCATCATCGGACCGCGTTATTTCCACGGACGGTGCCTCCCACAGTGCGCCCGTGTGAAGCAAAAACTCTCTAATAAACGATGCTATAAAGCGACAAGCTGTGAGACACCTACAGCGGCTAAGATGTCACATCAACGAGGAAGCTGTCCAACTCCTTGATACAAGTGATGTCATCAGAAGATTGAAGCGTACCAAACCACTTGACCTAGCTTACTTGTGAATCAGTGAAGTGAAACATCCACCATAATCAACAAAACTCAGTGATGCATCTTAGTTTTGAATACATGTCCATATTTTCAAAATAATATTGTTAATAAGTTATACTTGGTGCAATAAAGAATATTGAAAAAAAAATAATACTAGGAACATGAAAAAGAAAAAATCAATATCCTATCTGAAAGGGGAACAAAATTTGAAATAGACAAGGAGTATAAATCCGCCAAAGTAACCTTGCCAACTTAACTTATAAGCATCACGTTAACGTCACTACAGGAGTTCATTTTTTCACGATTTCACAGAGGAGATCTGAAAAAAATGACGTGGGAAGTTAGCATCTAAGAGTGCTCGCGCTAGCTGCTCTTTTTTACGTTTCACGTTTTGTCAACACGGGAAGTACAAAAATACTCTAATGACTATGAATTCCGCCCTAAAACTGATTCAAAGGACAGAGCTCCGGGTGGTTTCATTCGATTCTGAAAATTCAATATTTTAAATTGATGAAAAAACAATCCCTAACTTTATTTTGAAAGATTTTGAACTATATGTGCAGCATCTACACAATGCCTTCGGAGGCAAGAATAGGAGGAGGCGAAATCAGGACCAGTTAGACCCCTGCAGGTGATGCGAAATTGAAATCACAAACAATTTTGTATAAGTAAGACATTCGTACATTCGCGTTTTGACTTGACTGGAAACAAAACGTATTGACTAGAAAAGTCGCGGAAGAAACGACGCATTAAACTACAAGGAGGAAGTCAAAGCTCCACTTGAGTTTAGTGACGTCATGAGAGGAATGAGGTACTGATAACCTTGAAAATAGCCTGTAGGTACTTTCATAATAACTCGTGGAAATACCTGTTTTGAGGGGCGACCTTAACTTTCGAGAACTTGGCTTACCTAGGAGGTAGGTCTTACAAGCAATAGCAGATTTCCCGTAATATGGTATCTTTCGCTTCGATGCAGTAAGATTGGTCGCCATATTTGTTGTTCCTGGCTATTGAGCGGAGAGCAATCAAGGATCTTGAAGTCGCATTGATGCTCCATTCGGCCGAAGCTTCAAAAAAAGCGTCTCCTGAAAGCAATAATAATAATTATAACGAACTATCTATTTGAAATGGAGAATTCGCTTCACATTAAAAAAAAAAAAAAAATCGAAAATTGGTTCACCGATGTGGAAAAAACCTACAGTGTGCTGCAAAAAGAATCCTAAAAAAAGCATCCTCGCATAATCATTTTGAAAAAGCATCCTAAAAATCCCCCTCGAAAAAGCATCCTAAAAATTTAGAGAATTAAAGGAAGATGAAAAATTTTAAAAGTAGCGGCAATCTGTACAGGGGCAGCCATGTTGCGACGTATCCGGCCTTCTAACCAATCCAACTTATAAGGGGATCTGCGCCGCTTACGACAGTAGTGTTACCTCTGGCAGCAAAAATGGGGGGTGCGCCTAATTAAAAAAAAAAAAAAATTAATCGAAAGTAGACTTTATTCTGAGAATTTTGACACCAGCCATTCTCATTTTGGACGAGTAGATCTCTTTCTATGATTTTTCAAAGTTTCGAATGTTTATGACCCTCAGCCCACTGTGACGTCATAAAACAACATTCGAAACTTTGAAAAATCGTAGAAAAAGGTCTTCTCACGCTGGAAGGTCGCGATTGGTGTCAAAATTCTCAGAATGAGGTCTAGTTTAGATTACCAATAACAATAAAATGTGGCCGTCCGTCCGCCGTACGCGGCACTTTTCCCACTTAGCATTGACCGATTTGGATGAAATTTGGTGTGTAGGCTCCATTTGGTCCACTGTCCCGCCAAATTATTTCTAAATTACGTGTGAGAAACTAAGTTAAAACAACCGCTTGGGACAGTAAATGCATACACCAGCAAACGTGGGATTTTGGTGTGTTGAAGTTGGTTGCATTGTCAACGTCGAGGGGGGCTTTGAATTGAATTGAATTTTCTTTATTGTCGCCATACACAGTGGTACATGACAAACGTCATTATCTTAGCAAAAAAACAAACAAGCAGTGATAACAATTCAGTTTCAGTCATGAGTAAGACGGTAAGAAAATATAAATATGTATAAAAAATTCATAACAAACAGAGATAGATAATAAAAAGAAATAGATATATATAGATAGCTGAAAAAAATAACAGGTGCTAGATAAACCAAGGGATTGTCACCATGTTTCAGGAGTCAGTTCCTCCAGCGTGTAGGGAGCAATGCCAATCAAAATGTCTTTCATCTTCTTTTCGAAGGTTTTGGTGGGCAGGTTTTTAATCTTTGGAGGAAGGCGGTTGAAGATCTTGATCCCCACAAAATCTGGACTCCTTTTCTGCACCAGTGTCAGTCGATGTCGGTTGATGCTCAGATCGTCGCGGTTCCTTGTTTGGTATGTGTGGTGATCCCCTAGCCTCGGGAATTCCTGGATGTTATTTCTTATTCTTACCAAAGAAACAAGAGCATAAAGGCCAGGTAGGGTGAGAAGTCTCAACTTTTTGAATATAGGGCGGCAGTGGGCGTCTGAGGGGGCTCCGTCGAGAGTCCGTACTGCTGCCTTCTGAAGTCGGAATATGGCTAGTGCGCCTGTAGAATTTCCCCATAAGAGGACGCCATATCTCAGTCGTGATTCGAACAGACCATAATACGCATTTAAGAGAATCCCGTGCGACACAGCAAACGACAGGCGGCGCAGCAGAAAGACCAGCTTCCCAAGGCTTTTGCGCAGTGCGCATATGTGCGGCTTCCAAGAAACTGCCTCATCAAGCCTGAGGCCCAGTAGAGTGACAGCAAATGAATCACTCCCACGTGGACTAAACGTCAAAGCTTGGGTCTTAGATTCGTTGAGAACCAAATAGTTGGCAGAACACCACAGAGATATATAAGATTTGACTAGCCTGACTGATTCTTCATACAGGTCAGACGATGGAGCCCTCACCAGGGCAGTCAGGTCATCCGCGTACATAATCATTTTGACATTCACATTCCCAGCTGTCGCCACTCGGTGGGTCATCAACTCCGGCAAGTCATTGGTGAAGACTATAAAAAGCAAGGGCCCCAATATTGACCCCTGCCTAACACCTGATGGAAGGTCTCTCAAGTCCGAATATTCTCCATTGAAGCTGACACATTGTTTCCATCCAAACAAATAATTTTCGAAGAAGGCTAGGGCAGTCTCGTCAAAGCCATAGTACCTTAGCTTAAGAAGCAGGAGCGACAAGTTTACAAGGTCGAACGCTTTCGACATGTCGAAGAGCAGAGCCCCCACAGTTTCACAGCGATCAAGTCCCTCCAAACACCCTGACACCAACTCTGTCACAGCCTGTGTGGTATTACGCCTCCGTCTAAAGCCAAATTGAGAATCATCAAGTATGTTATTAGCCTCAAAGTAATCCTGAAGCTGCTCATAGATAACCAGTTCGATGACCTTCAAAAAATACGATATAATGGAAACTGGGCGGAAATGATCATATCTGTCTGTTTGTCCTTTTTTATGTACCGGTGTGACTACACTTGCTTTCCAAAAATCGGGAAGGTATCCCGTCCTGAAGCACATATTTATCAAGTGTGTCAACTGCTCTACCAGGAAGGGAGCCACCGCCTTGATGAACCCGGAGTCGAAACCACACACATCCACTGCCCTGGAGTTCTTCAGTCTGAGCATCGCTGCAAACACTTGCGTAGCTTGTAGGGGATGCCTTCCTCACACTTTTAATGAGGAGGGAAATTTATTGTTAGGATACGGTAAAGACAGGATTTTCACGATGTTGGCAACCCACGACAGCCAGCCAGTTCTTCAGTTATTTTGAGGTGGCATTTGGCGGGATTGGTAAACTGATCATTTTTCTTATCACTTGTAATTATTTGGGGGCTCTATTTCCGTGAGGGAGCCAAAATTTTTGTTCTTTTCAAGGAATTTTCTTCAAGAAAAAATGTAAAGCAAACAACCATTTCAGGTTTTATTTTCGTCCGACTGCCATTCCTGGTGTTGCGGTCATGACGACCGCGTCATCCACTATCTTCCTAAGGGGAGATCAGAATTTGTTCTGTTCATTTCACTCATGGCTTCCCTGGGTTGGGAAGAGGGAGGCTATGAGAGCCCCGGCCGCCGAAAAACGCATGCTGCCAGCAATGAGCCTCGAACCCACGATCCCCGCAGACGTTGGTCCCAAGTCCACCACCAAACAACGACGCCCCAACGACCGTAGCCACACCGCTGTCCCTCAAGAAATAATGTAAAACGTACAAGAGCACACGTATTTCTACTCACCTGGTGTTGTGGTGAAATCAGTTCTGAACTTCCGAGTGTGGTTGGACGTCGGTGTTTGTATCTCCTCACACCCGTTTATCCACTTCACACTTATTTCAGCGCATTTGCTCTTGTCGATAATCTCTGTGTTCATTTTCTTGACCCACGCATACGCTGTCTGACGGCACACCACGTCATTCCGTTGAATAGTCCCGAAACGTCTAGGAGTGGAATGTTCTTCGCAGGTACAGAACCTGAAAAAGAGATGTTTCGTTCATTGAAAAACTGGGCAGTACTGTAAAAGTCCCGTTCGAGCAGCATGATAAATTTCCAAAGAAAAATATTACCACTATACTGTGTGCAAACAATATGTTTTGGAAGTATTAGTAGTATTTTGATAAAAAGCGGCGTCATTTGGGGTCTAGTTGTGCCCCCAAGTTTTTGGTTGTCAGTCACTTCTAAGGAGTGAAAAATAGGGGTTGTAATTTTCAAAACGCCCCAGCTTAAAATGTTATAAAAAGGTATTGTTTTTTTTCGCCGATTCAAAATGAAAGGTACTTACAGGGGAAAAACCCCATCACTGCTAAAAAGCTGACGCTGAGAAAAACGCTTATGGGAATTTGCCTCACAAGTTTTTATTTCATTTTTTCGAAAGAGGGTTCACCGATATGGAAGAAAACCATAGTGTGCTCCTAAAAAACGCCTCCAAAAAAACCCTGTGTTGTTGCCTGTAAAGTTGGTATACGGGCGAAAGTTTTACGTGACAACGACTTTGAGTGGTAAAATAATTTTAATGTTAATATTCATTCGTATAGTAGGAAGAAGGATAAAATAAAATTCTTTGTCAAGTTGCACAGAGTAGGTATTTCCCGTAGGTAGTAGGTATTTCCCATGGGTGGGGGGGGGGGAGTGAGTGCCAGGGAAGGGGGGGCGGGGCGCTCCCACTTTTGTGAGCACCGGGGGGGAAGGGGAGGGGCCGCCCGCCTTTAGGGAGCGCCGAGCTGCACCCCCTCCGTGAGCAGAGCGTAACGCAGTTTCTTGAAGTGTCTCCCGGTAAACCAATTTATAAGACGTTAACACGTCAAAATTAGAGAATTTGAGGGAGATGGAAATTTTAAATGTAGTGGCAATCTGAATATGAGGGCAGCCGTATTGTGACGCAAGGAGCTGTCCCAAACAACAGCAGTGCTACCTCTGGAAGCATACATGAAACTATTAGCTTACGTGATCAAACACATGAGCGCGCCACGAAGTAGTAGAAATAACGCTAACGCGAAAGAGACCAACAGGAAGCGATTTTACTCACTGTTTTCTATTTTCAATAATGATGATCTATGTTTTTCTTCAAGTTGTACTCTCTTGTCTGTTTTGAGTTCTTAGCAACCAGTAATCAAATTTCTTCATGAAGAGGCCTAATCAAAAGAGAGGCCTGAAAGAGAGGCCTAAAAGAGAGCCTAATCAAAAGAGGAGGCCACAAGAGGCCTAATCTACAAAGAGGATCTTCAAAATAGGCCTAATCTTCAAAAGAGGCCTAATCAAAAGAGGAGGCCTAAAAGAGAGCCTAAACTAAAGAGAGGCCGAAAGAGGCCTTAAAGAGAGCCTAATCAAAAGAGAAGCCTAATCAACAGAGGAGGCCTAAAAGAGAGCCTAATCAAAAGAGGAGGCCAAGAGAGGCCTAAAAGAGAGCCTAATCAAAAGAGGAGGCCAAAAGAGGACTAAAAGAGAGCCTAATCAAAAGAGAGGCCTAATCAACAGAGGAGACCAAAAGAGGCCTAAAAGAGAGCCTAATCAAAAGAGGAGGCCAAGAGAGGCCTAAAAGAGAGCCTAATCAAAAGAGAGGCCTAATCAACAGAGGAGGCCAAAAGAGGCCTGATCAAAACAGGAGGCCTAAAAGAGAGCCTAATCAAAAGAGAGGCCTAATCAACAGAGGAGACCAAAAGAGGCCTAAAAGAGAGCCTAATCAAAAGAGGAGGCCAAAAGAGGCCTGATCTACAAAAGAGGCCTGATCTCTGTTCAAATTTCAGCTGATCAAAATCGATCGACGTTTTTCTTCACGTTGTACTCTCTTGTCTGTTTTGAGTTCTTAGCAACCAGATATCAAATTTCTTCACGAAGGAATTCACAACTCCCAGTTGTGAAGCGTTTATTTCTTCCAAATAAACTTGATAGTGAAGTAGGTACTGTCCACCGATGAAAAGAATGAACGCGAGGACCCTACCGAATCCTAAACTGAAAACATCCGTTCAACCTCCTCCGAGCTTGTCACTCGTCCAGGGAAATCCCATTTTCGGTCACTTCCGCTCAAATCCTCTACCTGACTTTTCGCTAGGTAGGCTTGGGTGAGAATTCATAAAGGGAAGGAATACGGGCGGTGATTTATCACTTGAACGCCTTCAAGAATTTACAATGGAAGCTGTGAAATATGACTGGAAATCCTAAGCGGGCCACATCAAGAAGGTTGAGAATGATTATTGGTGGAGTCCCAAGCACGGCACGTGGACGGCAAAATCAATAAAAGTGGCAAGAAGTCTAAAAAATCACCAAAAATCGAAATATCAGTTTGAAGAACTTTGTATGCCAAACCCACATGTGAGCTTTACTCGTTTTTGTTAACAAAAATGAATCGATGAGAAAACATATTGTATTGAAAATTCAAAGTCGTGCAGCACGACCGCATGAGCGAATTTTTTTAAAACGTTATTAAAAAACAACTTTTTAATTTTTAGCCATTTTCCGACGTTTTTAGTGGGTTTAGAGCCCTTTTATGCTATGTGAGAACACATTTGCGCATGAAAATGTGAAACAATGAGGAATTTCACCATGTCGGAATTTCCTATTTTTGACCCCAAAATCGGATTCAGCACCTCGAAAAACCCCCTAAGGCAAACTTTCAGCCCGAACTTCCTAATTTACGAATAAAAAAGACTCGAGAAACTTCTAGATCGAGAAATCTATAGTCCCCAGATGCAAAATTTCACGAAACAGTAAAGTTCGAAATCGAAAAACTGAAGAAAAAAATAGAAAAAGCAAGATGGGGAAAATCAGGTTTCCACTGTTTTTTTTTGTTTTTTTTTTTTTGATAATTTTTCTCTTAGAAAACACAATTTTGTCGTCCCAATGGGCAACACTGGGAGGAGACGGCGATCCGAACAGCCCAATCAGCGAGCGTTCCCGCTCCACGTCCGTTTTCCCAGTTAGTTTTGAAATAAAAAATTTTGATTGTCTCCCAAAAATAACAGGAGACTTACTTTCCGAAATCAGCCCGATTTTCATCTATCCCGCACCATTAACTATTCAGGAAAAATGCAAACAGAATTCGGTGAAATTCCTCATTCAGAATGGTCTAAAACGGATTAGGTACTGTGAGGTTATTTTTTTTTTTCTGTTGAGTGTTGTCCAACTTCACCCCAGATCAACTGCATAAGGACGCCCAAGTCTTACTGTGAGCCTATCAAGTGCAACATCACAGTACTCCAACAACGCCTTACTAAGCAGACTTATCTTATACTTACACGAAGAATGAGAACAACCGATCTTACCAATCCTCGATGTTTGCATCCTCGCAAGACCTGTTTTTCGGAATGTCGGAAAAGAAGGATCGGCCGATGGACGAATTCTTCGCGGACTCGACGAAAGATGAATTGGATGACGTCAGCGTCGACAAGATGTCTAAAAACGTCGGGTAGAAGTCGTAACTCGACACCAGCCTGTTGCGATTTCGAAGCAGAGCAGAAGCCCACTCGGGGCGGGCGTTTTTGGGTAGAACGACGGAAACGAGAGGCATCATGTCTTCGACGCGACCGCCTTTAGTCATCCGGACGTCGTCAATGCGCTGGCCGTGGTCGCCGAAGACGACGAGGACGGTTCGATCCAGCAAGCCTTCGTCCCGAGCGGACTTGAGGAAGTCCTTGAAGTCGGCATCCAACAACTGAAAACAACATGGAGGCACCGTATCAGAAATGGCCATTTTCTATAAAATTTTGAAACCCGAATCATGGAAGAATATTAGGAAGAATCACTCCATAGGGGAATCTGTGACGCTTACTGCAGTGGCGCCACCTCTGGAAGCATAAATGAACTATCAGCTTAGGTGGCCGGTCGCAAGAGTGTGTGAATTGGGAGAGAGAGTAGTACGCAAACGCGAAAGTGACCAAAAGATGCCATTTCTATAGCGTCCTTACCTTATTGCGAATCATCTCAGCCTTTTTTTTTACAATACGATTTTTCGTTAAGTTCTTTTTAGTCAGTTTCGTTAATTTTTGTTAACATCTTTATCTAGTTTCTATTTTCTACGTAATAATGTAGTAAATTTTCAAGTCACGTCCATCAGGCGTTTTCACCCAGGTGCCATAAGGTGGGAATTGCTAAGTGCACCGTGAAATCAATATTGAATATGATCATGAATATGATCGTCATTGTGCTCAATGGAACAGGAAAAGAAGTTTGTGTATTTATATAATGAATGTAGAATATTTTGGGCCTTTCGAATTATGAACAATGCTGTGGCCGATCCAAACTGTGAAAGAAAAACGCTGCGAATTATTACACAATGGTTTATTATTTTTCTATATTGATCACTCGTGTAAAAAGCCACCAACCATCCAACATGAAGAAAAACATCGATCGCATTTCGATCAGCTACAATTTGAACGGAGATTAGGCCTCTTTTGCGATTCACACTCGTGTTTCTGATTTATCGTACGACCAACCTTTGAATTCTCGAAGGGAGCGAACGGTTTGTCCTACAGAGCTCCGCGTGGTCTCAAAAAATTCTATACCATCTTAAATTGAAGGAAAAACAATACCTTTATATCAAAATTTTTCGAGTTACGGGGAATTTCAAAATTCATTTTTGAACCCTTAGAAGTGACCTACATCAACCAAAATCTTCGGGGCACAACTAGGCCCCAAATGGAGCCTACATACCAAATTTCATCGAAATCGGTCAATGATAAGTGGGGAAAGTGCCGCATACGGCGGACGGTAGGCTAAATTTTTATTCGATTTTTGGATTTAAAAAGCCACCAACCATCCAACATGAAGAAAAACATCGATCGCATTTCGGTCAGCTAAAATGTGAACGGAGATTAGGCCTCTTTTGCGATTCACACTCCTGTTCCTAATTTATCGTTCGTAAAACCCTTAAATTCTCGTAGGGAGCGAACGGTTTGTCCTACAGAGCTCCGCGTGGTCTCAAAAAATTCTAAAAATTCTATAGAATCTTAATTCTAAGGAAAAACAATACCTTTATATCAAAATTTTTTGAGTTAGGGCGTTTTCAAAATTTCAAAATTCAATTTGGAACCCTTAAAAGTGACCTACATCAACCAAAATTTTCGGGGCACAACTAGACCCCAAATGGAGCCTACATACCAAATTTCATCAAAATCGGTCAATGCTAAGTGGCAAAAGTGCCGCGTAAGGCTTCGGCTACGATAGGAGCGTCGAGCGTCAAGCGTCGAGAGCCGAGCGTCAAGCAAAGAGGGGTGGCTACAGTACGAGCGGAAGGGGAGCGCAAGGTGACTACTGTTCGCAGATTGAAAGAATGCGGATGGTTTGGTGAGGTGTCCATGTGTATTACAATTCCAAAAACATCATCCTTCTTCTACCTGCCACTCAAGCCAAGGAAAATGAGACCGAGATGAAGTGAAAGGATTGAATATGCAACTTTTGCTCCTTGCACTAAGTGACAATTCAGCTGTTTCAAAAAGTTCTTTACTGATAAACCGTGTGTGTAGAAGTTTTGAAGTTCACCCTATTACTTAATGTGCTTAGGAATTGAGATGGAGAATACTACAAACTTTTTCACAAACTCGAAGAAGTCCCGAAAAGATTTTTCTAATACACCAGAATGTCCATTGTTGCTGCTATTTTATCATTCTTGTTTTGGTTTATTATTTCCAATAATGAACCTTTGGAATCGACGAAGAAAAAAAATTTTACCCCTCCCTCAAAATTTGTTGGTTTACGTTTCAGGGTACCGAGAATCCAAAAACGCTGCAAATTATTACACAAAGATATATTATATTTCTATATAGATCACTCGTCTGCAAAGAACATGGCTTTGCCATTGTTACCACCAACCAACTTGAAGAAAAACTTCAATCGTATTTCGGTCAGCTTTAATTTGAACGGAGATTAGGCTTCTTTTGCGATTCACACTCGTGTTTCTGATTTATCGTACGTCCAACCCTTGAATTCTCGTAGGGAGCGAACGGTTTGTCCTACAGAGCTCCGCGTGGTCTCAAAAAATTTTAAAAAATCTCTAGAATCTTAAATTGAAGGAAAAACAATACGTTTATATGAAAATTTTTTGAGTTAGGGCGTTTTCAAAATTTCAAAACTCATTTTTGAACCCTTATAAGTGACCTACATCAACCAAAATCTTCGGGGAACAACTAGACCCCAAATGGAGCCTACATACCAAATTTCATCAAAATCGGTCCGTAATAACATTAGATAAAGAAGTGGACAGGGAACGTTAGAAGCTGAGCGTCAAGAGAAAATATTACTCGGGACTGAGCGTCGAGCGTTGACCATTTTTTCGCCCAAGCGTCACCTCTCCCACCGTAGCCACCCTTACCTGAACAAGGGTAAACTATTGTTAGAGCGTCGATACCTGACCCTTTTCGCTCGCTCGACGCTCCTATCGTAGCCGCGGCCTAAGGCGGACGGACGGCCAAATTTTTAGGACGTCCCACAGTAAGACTTGGGCGTCCTTATGCGATCGATCTAGGGTGAAGTTGGACAACACTCAACAGAAAAAAAAAATAACCACACAGTAATCCGTTTTAGACCATTCTGAATCCAAATCCACGAAAAAAAACCATAGGTGTATGTCTGTGTAATAAAATCTTGTGTACTCTGCCCAGGCCTTAGTTCTCAACCGATTTTCGTGGTTCTTTTTTTGTTCGACGCGGAAAACTATCTAGTTGTGCACTACGTCGCCGGAATTTCGAATTTTGCCTTTTAAGGGGGGGAAAGGGGGGGTTAATGCTTAAAAAACGTACGTTTGCGGTCATAATCTTATAAACTCTGCCCAGGCCTCAATTTCCAACCGATTTGTGTGTTTCTTTTTTTGTTTGACTAAAATAACTTCCGAGTTGTACATGATTTTACCAGAGTACCAAAATTTGCAAAAGGAGGGGATGGGTGGGGGGATAATATTCACAAACTATCCAATTTTTCAATATTTCGGTTCCTTTACTGCTTACTAATTGTATCCAAGCTTTGAAATTGAGGAAAAATTCTCATTATACCCCTGGATTTGCATGAATTACTTTCTGTACCACCATGGAAATAAAAGTGGTGCCACCATGGTGCCAGGGCACCATAAACCTCATATTTCTTGGGTTTTTTGGTGTTTCACCTTGAATACGGATGTGACATTCGACGGACTGCCTACCTACCAAAACTAACAGATGAAAGTTCAATGTTACCACGTATTTCCGCTTTGGTGCCAGACTGGCACCATTGGTGGTGGGGGGGGGGGGGGGGGTGAACTCGAATTCGCATGTTGGGTGTCGTAGATCATGGATTTCAAAATGCTCTTCAGATTCGAGGCTATCATGCCGCTAGAAGTGTTATGGTTTATAATGGTGGGGGGGGGTTACTATTTCTTCCCTGAAGTAATAAATAAATTACATCGAGAGAAACACTCTTATCGCTTAACAACTGGTTAAACTGATCCAATACTTATCCAATGGGACGTCCCCTGGAATGCATGCATTCAGGGGCGTGGCGTCCATAAGGCCACTCGGGGTCTAGCCCCGGCATAATTTCTCTTTCTGTAAGCTACATCTTTACCTCAAGTTGAAAAAACTCCCTTGGAAAAGTGTTCCCCCCAGAGTAGAAAAAATTCCCCAGTAGAAAGTTTTTTTTCCTCAAAACTCACTGATACTTCATGGAAGCATGGATCTTTTATAAGTGTATAAATGGATCTTTCATAACTGACATGTAGTTATGTCAAACTTCCATGTTAGAAATTGAAAGATGTAGTATAATGGAAGTAGTCACCCGAGGCCATGGAGCTAGTCTCCATGGACTTAGAATCCACTTGAGTCCATGACGGCCAGTGACTAGAGAAGAGAAGAAGAAGAAGTAGGATGGAATCGATAGGTAACCTAGAATCGATTGCCAATTCCCAAATTTCCAAGATCTGGGATGATGATCCATGATCTGGGGCGAGACCCCAGTGTTGCCATAGTGATTGTTGTTTATTTCCAGTTTTTCCCCGTCTGCGCATGCGCAATAGTGTGAATATACAGGCCCCCCACCCCTTTCTCGGCCCCTGCCGGGGAAGACAAAATCGATTTATTATTCTCTCTGATCGAGACACATTTCGATTCAATTCAGATGGATGGATGCTCAAACATCGTGGAGTATCCTATGGGATACTGGGTCCATGTCAAACATTCAACTCCTCCCCTTATCAGTTTCTTATCTTGCTTCACAAAGTCGAAGTTCAAACTCAGTTCATCTAAAGCTGTGTTTTTTCCTTTCTGCGCTCGAGCTACAGCTACTTTTGGCAACGGCTAACAGATAAGTTTTACTTTTCTACTTTCTACCACCCTAATTTTCTGATTTCCTTTTTGTTTTTGTTACATTTTAACATTTAGTTTTTACATTTCATTGAGGTTTTACTGTTAGGGTAGGTACTCCAATGAATACTGTGGTCAGTATCCAGTCGAAATTTTCGACTTTTTCCTACAATGATAGGATTTTGATTAAAAGTTTAGGAAGGGATAAACCTATACTCAACATTGCCCAATCAGTAAATAAAGGGAAGAATATTTTTGGCACCAGAAAATTCCGTATTGATGTTTATAACAAAGCTGAGTGGCTCACAGGATGTCCCGTTAAGAATGCATTCTTTTGTTTTCGTTGCTTGCTTATGGGTGGGGAGTATTCATGGACGATTAAAGGCATCACAGACTTAAAACATTTGTCTGAGAAAATAAAAGGTCACGAAATGAGTAAACTTCATTTAAAAAACAGCACAGATTTCGCTCTACTAGGTAGGGCTAACATTGCTACTCAGTTGGATTCCGCGCATCAACTCATGTTGAGGCGCCACAATGAGGAAGTTGACCGCAACCGGCATGTGCTTTCCAGGCTCATAGATTGCATAAAATTTTGTGGTTTGCATGAATTGGGACTCAGAGGGCACTGTGAGAAACAGGAGTCCCTTAACAGAGGGGTTTTTCTAGGATTGGTTGATATGACTGCCAATTTTGACTCAATTTTGAAAGAACATTTGAATAGTTCAACCGTATTCAAAGGAACATCCAATACCATTCAGAACGAGTTACTTGATTGTATGCTTCGTGTCAGTAGAGAATTAATTCTAAATGAAATTGGTCAAGCAAAGTTTATTGCTATTCAAGCAGATGAAACTACTGATGTTTCGAATAAAGCCCAGTTTGTACTAATAGTTCGTTATTTACAACCCGATTCAAAAGTTGTTGAGCGCTTCTACGGTCTTTTTAACCCTACGGCTTGTAATGCTGAGACATTGGCATCAATAATTTTAGAACAACTGGGTAGCATTCTCGGATCCGATCGTTCGAAATTGATTTGTCAGACTTATGATGGTGCAGCCGTTATGAGTGGGGGAAATAGTGGTGTTCAAAAACGTGTTCAAGATGAATATCCTTTTGCCAATTTCGTTCACTGTTACGCACATCAACTTAATTTGATTATGCTTCAAGCTGCTTCGAGTAGTCCCCAAGTTCGTCGATTTTTCCTTAATTTGACAGGATTCTCGTCTTTTTTCTCACGTTCTTCTCAAAGAACTAGAATTCTTGATTCTATCGAAAATAGTCGTAGGCTTCCTCGCCCTTCAAACACAAGATGGAATTTCAATTCTCGACTTGTTCAAACTGTTTACGAATACCAAGACGTTCTTGAAGAATGTTTAGAAACAATTTGTAACGATCATGAATCCAGTGATATCACAGTTAGAGAAGCAACAGGTCTTCTTTCCCAGTTGAAGGATGAGACCTTTCTTTACTGGTTGGAAATGTTTCACTCTGTGATGCCTCACGTTGATATGTTGTACAATCAGATGCAAGCACGAAATTGTGACCCAGTTCAGGCTCTCAAAAATATACAAAATTTTGAAAGAGCTATTGAAACACTTCGTACTCAAATTTCGGAAGAAATCTCTGCTCTGAGAAATACTAACAATAGTAATCTAGATTGTTCCAGTCAACCCTCGGGGTCTAAGAGTAGGAAGCTAGGTCCTGAAGTGAAGATGAACAGGTTAAGCACTGCAGTAGAGGTCTGTGATATAATTATAGCTCAAGCTAAGAGCAGATATTCGTTCAGGGGCCATTTGGCAGCTTCAAAACTGCTTGACACTTCTTATTTTTCTGATTTTTCTAAATGTTTTCCTCAAACCGATTTTGAAAATACAGTCACTGCATACCCCTTTTTAGAATCTAGGAGACTAAAAACTGAATTGAATACAATTTATCAACGAGAAGATTTTTCTCGTTTCACAGGTGCTGTGCCACTTCTCAAGTTCTTGCACAATAACAATTTAGTAGACACATATTCTGAAACTGAGAAGTTACTAACATTGCTAGTCACCATTCCAATGACATCTGCCGAAGCTGAACGTTGTTTTTCAACTCTTAAAAGAATAAAAACATTTGTACGATCTACGATGACTCAAGAGAGACTTAATGCTCTGGCAATGCTATCGATAGAGAAAGAACTAATAAATAATTTTACCGACTTCAACAAGAATGTTATAGAGCATTTCACATCACTGAAAGAAAGAAGACTCCATTTTAATTACAAATATTAAACATTTAATTACTGTACTTACCTATTCTAATGATAATGGACTCCTGCGTGGTTATTTTTCAATTACAATTACGAGATAACTGAGAGAGCTTTTCAGAAGGGGATTTTGAAGATGAGTGGAAAAAGACCTTGTATTCAGAGGTTCCTAAGTCATCTCTCCCGAACCTGAAATCACAAGCTTTGTACCCAGTACCCTCTCAAATTGAAAATTGAAAATACTTATGTGCAGACCCCATTCATTGAAGACGTTTTATCTTCAAAACTCAGTTCAATAATTTTACACCTAGTTCTTTCTTTTGCCAGTATTGTGAAATGCTGTCAATGTAACGGAAGTTATCATCAAAAGTATGTATTAAATTCAGTCTAATTTCCCGTTCACATCAGTCAGGCACAAACAATTATTTAAAAATTAAAAAATTTATTGTTCGGTCAAAAAAATACATTCTCCAAGCTATTTCTATTCCTATCTCCCTTGTATGCTCTGAAAGTGGTGGGCTGAGAAATCATTCATGATTCCTAATTTGTCAGGATGAAGAGGAATGGATAAATCATTTTTGTTGTACACAATATCGTTTTTGTTTGTTGTACACAATTCGCTTTTTTTTCTCTCTAATTAAATGGAAGTGGGTGGGCGGGTGGGATTGCTCCGCAGCCACCTCCTCGTATGGAGCTAACAACTTTTTTTCTGCTCCTGGTAATCCTGGGTACTGGTCAAAATAACTTACTGTGGTTACCTACAGTTTGAGTATTATGACTTGCTAAGAGCTGCGAAAGATTAAAATCCACCCATTTCTTGTCAGAGGACTTCATGTTCTTGTTAGTAATGCTCGACTATCACTGTAGGAAGTCACACTGGGGTGCAAATCGACCCCAAACCTAATTATAGTGTACCTATACCTCCGTATACATTTTTGAGATATATATAGATATACGTCTTTGTACCCCAGCGTGTCCTCCGTGTGACTCAAAAGTATGTGTGACTTCTTAGGGTCAAGTTCGTTCATTTTCTAGTTTAGTGCCCCACCACTTTCAGGGGTCACCCAACGCCCCTGCATGCATTACTAAACAATATGTTTATTCGATTTTTGGATTCTACGTACCTTGAAACGTAAACCATCAAATTTTGAGGGGGTGTTGAAAATTTTTTTTCTTGGTCGATTCCAAAGGTTTATTATTGAAAATAATAAACCAAAAATTTGATGTCCGCCATACTTTTCTTAGTTTCTATGGATCGATTTTGATTAAATTTGGTTTATGGGCTCCATTTGAGGTCTAGTTGAGCTCCGAAGCTTATGGTTAGTTTTAGTCACTTTTAAGGGCTGAAAAATAAGGGTTGTAATATTCAAAACCCTCTAGCTCGAAAATTCTTAATATTAAAGTATTGTTTTTCACCAATTTAAAATAAAATTGATTTTTTAGAATCGAATGAGACCACCCAGAGCTCTGCAGGACAAACCGTTCGCTCCTTCAAAGGTTGGACTTACGACAAATCAGAATCATGAGTTTGAATCGCTTACTGCAGGGAAGCCAATTTCAAGAGAAAGAAAGAAGAGACACCGAATCCATGCAGTTGAGTCGAGACAGCCCACATCAGCTGTTTGGGTGGATACTAACTTGCCATGGATCTCATAAAAGCTTCCCCGCATGAAATAGCAACGTCAGATTATAATAATGTAAGTACGTAAGACAATAATCAGGCAGCAACTGACGATTCTCGCCTACCTGAGGGGTATTGAATTCGTCGTGTGACAAACCATTGTGAAGTGAAAACAGGAAAGACGGCGAATCTGCGTAGACTCTGAGAACGGAGAGGAGGTACGACAGATGACTTTGGTGAAGTAGGCGCTCTCCTATGCATCCAATGACGCTCAATTTCCTCAAAAACGAGTCCTGCGGGACACAAAAAGTATCGGTTATTTCAACTTTCAAATTCAAGTATTTACCTGGAAAATAAATGGGAATGAAAATGAATTTCCCCACCTCCTGTAGCATTGGAGACTCTTCTCGTAATAACTTTCAGCAGTCGACAAGAGTCCAATGCGAAGGTAATTTTTCTACCTTTATAGAAGTTTAGTATTTTGTTGTGTTCTCTTATGTATTGTCTCTAATGTATTGTCTAATGTATATTTTCCGGATAAATTTTGAGTGCTACCCACTTATATTTTCGTCTAAATCCACTGCGAACTAACGATCGTGTCTATCTTCCATGGTGGAACCTTCACAGGGAAATTGGAGAGGTGAGGAATTTGATGTTCGTGTAGTGGCTGCGCTGAGAACGAAATTAGGTCTTGTGTTGTTTTCAATCAAAAGTGTTTGTGGTCCTAGTTATTGTGCTCTCAAGTTTTTCCTCCCGAGTTAGGTATTTCTCCATCAAATTCATTTCAACTGTTCGTTATGAACAACCATCTAATATGAACCACATCTGATAATGAACCACATCTGAAAATCCTGCAGAAATCAACTTCATACACACGTTGGGATAATACGAGAGTGGAGTTACTTCTATTATTATTTTCCAATTTTTAACAGTTTTACATTTTCCGAATTGAATGAGAATGCCTACAATATTTTTATGGGGCAATTACCTAGAGTAATTACGTATTTTAACAACAAGGCGAATTATTCGTTTAGGTACCTAACTAACTAACTAACTATACAGCACCACAGGCTGATGTGGCCCCTGGCTTCCCGAACTCCCTTCCGCCACCGAGTATGGTCACCCGCCTGAGACCTCCGCAATTCCACCATCTGGAGGTCCCTCAAGACATCATCAAGCTAGCGACTCCGAGGACGACCTCTTCGTCTTCTAGTTTCCATTCTAGCTCGCAGCATCATTCTTGGGCAGGCCTCCACCAGCATGCGGTCGACATTTCCCAGCCACTGGATGCGCCCAGCTTTGATGAATCGGACTATGTCTTCATGTTTTAATAATTCATCAATTTCTGCATTCTGTCTTGCTCTCCACCCTTGGCCCTCTCTGACCGCCCCATAGATCCTTCTTATAATCCTTCTCTCAAATATCCGCAGTCTAGCCTCATCCTCAGCCCGCATGGTCCAAGCCTCCGATCCATAACAAACCACAGGCCGCACCAGGGATCTATAAAGCCTCACATTCGTTGATCTGGAGATCACACGGCTCTTGAAGAGTTTTATATTGGCATAAAATGCTCGGCTGCCTGCCATTATTCTTGAGCATATCTCATCCTGTAGGCAGGGGCGTGGCATCCATAAGGCCACTTTGGGTCTAGCCCCGGCAAAATTTCTCTCACTGTAACCTAGATTTTTTACCCCAAAGTTGGAAAAACTCCCTTCAAAAAGTGTTCTCCACAAAGTAGAAAAAAATCCCTAGCAGAAAGTTTTTTCCTCAAAACTCACTCGTGATCCATGGAAGCATGGAGCTTTTACAAGTAAAAAATAATTCTACACTGACATGCAGTTATTATGTCAAATTTCCATGGTAAAACCCGACGCCATGGAGCTAGGTTCCATGCATCCTACTAGGTCCATGCCCAAGGCTGACTCCATGGCCTGCTACGAGAGAGAAGATGTAAGATGGAATCGATAGGTATCCAACAATCGATTTGTATCAAACAATCGATTCTCCACTCCCGAATTCCCAAGATCTGGGGCTAGACCCCGGCGTCGTCATGCCAACGTGTTGTTTATTTTTAGTTTTTCTCCTTCTGCACATGCGCAGTAGTGTTATTTTAGTTTATGCCCTCCCTTTCTCGGCCCCTGCCCTGGAAGACAATCGATTTTTTATTCTTTCTGATGATGACTTGTTTTGATTCAACTAGATGGATGGATACTCTGTTCAGGTTGCCATGAAAGTTCATTGTATAACAATGGACTCCTCATAGGATGTAAGCGCATGGAGTACTTCAGATATCAGTTATAGATGGGATTAAAAATTGAATGGATACTCCCCACTTTTACAGATTTTCACAGTATGTTGCCCAGACTGCACGATTAGGTGTTGTGTGTTTACACAGTACATAAAACAGTACTGGAAACAACCAACAAGAGATAAAGTTTATCTGATAAACAGGAGGGTGGTTACATCTTGACATGATACAATTTTGCTGATTGACAGCAAAATTATGATTTTTGGAGTGTTATCATTGTTGTGGATGGCGTTTGCTACACAGAGATTTCATCACATAGGTATGAAAGTAAGTTAAAACTATTGTAAGTTGAAACGAAGTTTTGAAATATTGCTGAAGTTGTTATCTTCAGGGGTTTTTCTCCGAAATGACTAGTCTCTCTGGAGCTCTTTACCTACTGTGTTCCCTAAAGTGTCTTGAAACAATGACAGTTTACGTTCCTGACCAGAAACTCTTATCATTTTCGGTTTTCCATTCCATTTTCCCTGCATTTCAAGTCGTCTTGGTGTTTGTTGTAATACGATCTGATGGAGTTGACCACTGATTAGACTTACCTACCTACTTATCGTATTTTTTCCTTTCTGTTCAACATTTCGGTATGGGGAAATACAATAGGCAGCCTGGTGCTCTTCAGTTCCACAACTTTTCATATATAAATGCTACGTAGGCCTTACAAAAGACAATTAAAAGTCATCAAAGGGAATATGACCCTCCAAAAGCCTTATAGACATTTCGACTAATATGTAGAATTTGTTAAGACACTTTTTTTCATGATCTCGTCTTTATGATTAAGAAATTATGTGCTTTTCGTTTTAAAAAAAATTGAATATTTAATGTTTTAGTAACAAATTAACATTTTTATCTTTTCAAGTCCCAGAAATGATTTTTTTTGTTTCATCATTAACTGGAATGAAGTTGAGATGTGATGTTTCCCCACTGGGTCCTCTGTTTGACGCAAAAGTATGTAGGTATGTGTGATCCTAGGGTCAAGTTCATGTATTTTCTGGTTTGGTGCCCCACCACTTTCAGAGGTCACCCAACGCCCCTGCCTGTAGGTACTTGGATTCTATTCGTGACCAAGCTCCCCAGATAGGTGAAGGACCTGACTTCATCAAACTTATAAGAACCAAACGTCACCCTTCTGTGCACCCGCTGGGCACGGCTCGGGGGAGATATCTTGAGGTATTTAGTTTTGCTTTCATTTATTCGCAGACCCATTGGCTTTCCCTCTTCATGCAAAACCCCAAAAGCCTCCTGCAGCGCATCAAGACTTCGCCCCAATAAAGCATTGTCATCGGCATAAGCGTTTAGGTACCTACCTACTAATAAATCAAGAAAATCGAGCGGAAATACTAGACATAAACATATTGGGATTAAACTCTATTTCCATGGGAACGTACCTATTATTAATTTGGTTACGTACTACCTACCTGCAACATTATTTTCAATATTTAGTCATAATGCATGCAATTAGTGGAATTAGGCTTCAAAATAGATCAGAAATGCACGAATTTAAAGCTGCAGTAGGAGGGAAATCATGCCACTTATGAAGGGAGAAATTCCCGAAAAATTTTCGTATGCACGGGAATCTGCTTGATGACAATCAAGCAATCAATTCAATGTTCTCCAGACAAATGCGTCAAAGGGATGCACAGTTTCTGTAGCAGACCTATAGCTGTAGCTCAACTCTTAGATCAGCCTTTGGTCACTGATGCTTATTAGCCTTTCTCTACATAAACAAGCCATCCTAATGGCTCTCACCCTGTATATAAGGAGGCAGAGTGTCCTTTGCCTCCACTGAAAACAACCTGATTCTTCAGTTACTTTCCACGGTAAATAAGTAATAGCCAGGACACCTTGAACAGCTTGGACACTAACTGTGAGCTCAGATTTTCATATCTTACGTGAAAAGCGCGGTAGAAAGTGTGGAGGTAGTGGTGAGTCGGTTGCCTTTTGAGACCGTCGCCCCAAACTTCAAACATGTTGTTGGTTGGCCAATCCTCCGCGTAGGTGGTCACTGCGCCTGCGTCCTCGAATTCATCCCAGATGAACCTGAAAGACTGTGATTTTGTATTTGGAAAGCCTCATTGAACAATGCTATCCTACCTCAATTTGATGACGTTGAGTGTTCAGCGACCAACCCTGATAAATAGTGAATTGAGCGTAACTAGCAAAATATTGATATTAAAGGTTTTTTTGTCCTTATAGAAAGTGAAAATAATGCTTTTTGCTACTTCAGAGAGAAAAAACACTTTATTGAACATTGTAGAAGGAATGAAGGTGGAAAAGAATTATATGTAATAATAATGAAAATGTTAAATAATGTAAAAAAAAGATATGTACAAATGATGTAAAAATGATAATTATTTGAATGGTAACGAAGAATTGTTGAATTCTGAAAATTTTACTGTAATAATATATTTGTTTTTTGAAAAAAAAGGTGTAATTTAAAATTTAAAAAAAAGTTTTGTATCGTGTTGTCAATGAGAGGGTGTGTTGAAGTAACAAATCGATTATTATGAATTGATTACACAATGACATCGAACCAATAAAAATCAGTCTAAAGCAAGTGTAAAAACGTGTCGTTTTATGAAGTTAATCAAGTTTGTTTCTGCCTCTGATTTATTTTTAAGAAGATACACCACACAAAAAAACAAAATTCATACCCTGGATTATACTATGCTCCTGTTGCAAGAATGGCAACAGTAGCATAGTATAATCCAGGGTATGAATTTTGTTCTTGATTACCCTTGGCTACCAATCGTGCCTTGGCTGTCCCATCATACTTTTTGGTAAAAACCCATCGAGTTTCTATCGGCTTCTTTCCTTCAGGCAAGGCTGCTGGTGACCAGGTTTTGAATTTGGCATGTGCTTCAAGCTCCTTTCCAATAGCGGTTTTCCATTCGGGTCCCATTTTTGTAGCTTCTCCATAATTTGTAGGTATTTCAGCGCAAAGACAATATGCTGTATACATTTCAAAATCTTTCAAATATTCAGGCTTATTCAGCGGTCTACCTGCTCTACTTCTTTGTTCAACAACTGTGTCTTTATTCTTCTTTCTTGTTTCAGGCTTGTCGCTATCATCCCCTTCGTCGCTAAAAAATTGGTCGCTTTCGTCGTTTTTATCGTTACTGTCTCCTTTCTCTCCCTTATTCGTAGTGTAAGCTTTTTGTTGTTTTGCTTGCTCTGGTTGGCTATGGAGAATTGACCTAGCCGAATGTACTCAGAAGGAGTTTAAGGTAGCGAAATCTAGCTAGCAAAAAACGTACCTACAAAATGACACCTTGGTGAATTGGGAACAAGAAACGTAGACGAGTAAGATCACAAATTACTGTTAAGAACATGTATTTAAATGAAAATAAATGACAAAATATATGTGTATCAATATATGTGTAACGCTTTATATATATATTACCTCTTCTTATATATATCAAGAAATTGAATCTCCAGTCGTAAAATAGGTAACTTAAAGAAAATATTGACTGCGTACCGATCGTACCGGTATGAATAATGACGAGAATTGCAATGGTAGGAAATTATAAGCAAATCAAACTAGGTATCAAAATGCGTACTGATTCTAGTAAATACAAAGAATTGACGAGATACTGACGTATTGAAACGAGTACTACGTGACAAGTAATTACTGAATGCGTACCAAGTGTACTGAAATGTGTACTGAATGAATATATCAATTATACTGCAAAGTGTATCGAATGTACTGAAATATATGGTATGCATATCGAATCGCAAACAACGGTAAATGATGAAATATTTGTGTACCACAACGGAATTCCTAGTACTACATAAGTATTAAAGGACGAATGAAGACTGGAATATAGTGAAGTTACTAGTAAGTAGTGAAACAAATGGAGACATAAGGGTATGGTGATTACCGTACTACAGTGGGATCGAGGAGTCGTCTCGAGGTAGGCACTTCGAGTACCGTTTGCAGAGGCGCCTTGGTCCAGTGGTAGGTAATTCCAGGAAGAACTGTGAGCCCGAAGGGAGTCACAGGCAGCAGGATGAATGAAGAAAAGTTCGTACCGATCATGACTTTAGGTACGGAAGTTAACTGAGAAAACGCAACTTTAGCTACACTGTTGTTGGCAAAAATACGACGGCCCAGTGTACTCACAACCACTCGAGTCAAGCGTGGATAGATGACTGAAGGGAAGGGTTTCGGTGAAGAGGCAGGTGGAGAGCAGTAGGTGGAAGAGCCGATGACAACTGACGATGGCCAATGACGACCGATGGAACCTTCCAGGCCTTCACGGCTCCTCCCCGGTCGGGTCTGCGATGGAGGGCTGGCTGGCCCAGCTGTTCAGGCTGCTTCTCCTAGATGTCGCTTGCTGTTGCTTTACTGTCTCCACCCCCGACTTACAGTAGGTACAGGATTCTGCTTTTTAGGAGTTTCTTCCTTGCGAGGCGATGTCATCCCATCAACATGGATGTAAGTCGGAAAGTTAGTAGGGATTTCTTCATAAACCAAATCGCTCTCATCAAAGAATACGTCGCGTGACGTCACTATACTTTTCGTGACTGGACAAAACAAGCGATAACCATTGTCCTGATAACCAACAAAACGAGTAGGTACTGCCCTGTCATCAAATTTGCCATCCTAGGAATCATCATCTTCCAGCATTTTGAGCCAAACACGCATAGACGATAGGTGATGCTCTGTAGGATCAAGTTTCTCGCCGTTGCGTCTTTTTGACGTGATAACGTCGTATAAATTGGTTTACCGGGGACACTTCAAGAAACTGCGTTACGCTCCGCTCACGGAGGGGGTGCAGCTCCGCACTCCCTAAAGCGCCCCCCCCCCCCCGCGCACCCCCCCCCCCCCCCGCGTCCAACCCTTCCCAGCGCTCACAGAAGCGGGAGCGCCCCGCCCCCCTTCCCTGGCACTCACTCCCCCCCCCACCCATGGGAAATACCTACTACCTACGGGAAATACCTACTCTGTGCAACTTGACAAAGAATTTTATTTTATTCTTCTTCCTACTATACGAATGAATATTAACATTAAAATTATTTTACCACTCAAAGTCGTTGTCACGTAAAACTTTCGCCCGTATACCGACTTTACAGGCAACAACACAGGGGTTTTTTCTTTGAACTCTTTTAGTTCATTAGGCTGAAATTTCTCGCGATCCGCGGCCTTAGTATCGAGCGTATCCAAAACCTTCTTTTCCTCCAAAATCGACCGAAGACGTAATTTCCAATGAGGGAAATTTTCACTTGTCATCGTCGGGTACATGTGAAGGAGAATCGACGTTGACGATGTAGATGCCATTACGCCAGACAAAGAACCACACTGACGGGGTAACTTCGGGTTTTTAGGATGAATCGCACGGGATCAGACTCGCGAAATTAATTTAAAACTCACGAATAACTTGAAACACTTAATGTCGGCCCATAACCTAGTAAAATATAAGTGATTCTAGCGAGATTTAATATAATATGAAGAGAGAGATGTGGGAGACGAACGGCACTTGCTTTAGACTGATTTTTATTGGTTCGATGTCAATGTGTAATCAATTCATAATAATCGATTTGTTACTTCAACAAAAAGGACTCCAGTAGTTGTCGAACGTTTTTGCTACTTCAGTAATTATTCAGGAGTGAAATTGTCAAATCTTGTTCTAAATTAATAGGTAAGTTTGTATTAAGGAGTTTGACTCCAATTTCATGCAAGTTACAAGTAAGTGTTTCGTGGCTTACTTCAAAATGTCCATAATTGTTGTCCTTGACTATGGGAGGTGGGTTCCCAGTCAACATTGCGATGACGTTGGGAAATGTGTTTCGCCCAACTTTGTTAAACCCGAGTAAAGTGACAGCTTCTAACTCTTTCTGTAAAAAAAAGAAGAAAGAACAGTCTATTAATAGGTAGTTCTAAAAAAAATATCAAAATAACCTAATTATAAAAATACCATTCAATAAGTTTGCGTGAACTGCAAAATAAACAAAAATGTCCACAAAAATTGAAAAACCTTTGATAAAGAACGCCTGCTCATTATTACCTGAAGATATTCGTAAGATTTTGGCATTTGTCTGATGAAGTTCATTCGGGACATCGAATCAATCCCAATCATCGCGATACTCAGCTCATCTTCTCTCTGTAAAAACAGATTCATTTGAGTAATAATTTTTGAAGATTGTGCAGGGAACCCTTTTATGTTTACACGTTCTCTTAACACGTTCAGACTGGCTGCTTCCACCCTAGATCCACACAAAACCTTCGCCTGGCACGGCTGCTTCCATGGTGGATCCATGAACTCATGATTCGGTGGATCCATGAACATTTTTCGAAACGCTCTAGATAGTTCATTTTTCCCCCAACAGGGCTCTTTTTGGTCTCAATCGCTTCGGAATGAACCCACCTTACCGTCCCAACCTTTCGGTTTTGGATATCAGTGCATGTTATCACGCAACAATGCCGGCTTCTCATCAGTGCGACTGTTTTGCTGTGAAGTTCCAAAATTTTCCTAGGTCCTGGGGACAATCTGGGTTTTGAGCCTCGGTCTGAAGGTGTTAATTGAGTTCATAAAGTACGGACAAATCTGGCCCAGTTGAATTTTTTGAGGAATTAATGGTGTACAGTTGATTATATCGCCCTCAAATCCATTTTGATAACCTTACCACCCAATCTTTACAATCTAAATTCTAGTAAAACTGAGT
The DNA here is from genome assembly GCA_009739505.2 of Apolygus lucorum. Lineage (NCBI taxonomy): Eukaryota > Metazoa > Arthropoda > Insecta > Hemiptera > Miridae > Apolygus > Apolygus lucorum. The sequence continues at coordinate 4,245,018 of CM019173.2, read as the reverse complement.
GCGGATGAAACATCATTGAGCAACAATCGATTTCACCATTGATTGTACGCCTTCATTGCCTACTCCTTCCAGGAGTACTATGCCTAGTTGGCAGATCGCCTTGCCAAGCAGGGATCGGAATTCCAATGTTTCGGTCCAGAACCACTACTTGGAGGTACTGAGATCTTCATTACTCAACAGTTCCAGCTCAAGAGAGCCGGGCATCCAAAGAAGAGAGAAGCAACACTCCAAAGGAGAGAAGAGCCAAGCAGCATCACCATTTCTAAAAATAGAGCAAAAGCTCTGCTGTCATCGAAGAGGAAAGACCTTCGCACCACAATGCCTCCTTACTGGCCACTGCCCCTTGAGATACCATCTCAAAAAGATGGACAAGGCCAGGACAGTTTAATGCCGACTCTGCTGCCAAGGACTCGAGACAACAGAACACATACTCTTGAGTGATCCAAAATGGGGATTGGAATTTACTGGGCTAATCCCAGATGGAGCCACTCAGCTCCTCTGAAAGTGTATGCTCAGTATTTCAGGCTGAAGTACTTGCAATTAGGGTCTGCGCTGGGGAAAGTCTGCGGAGGGAACAGTGTGGTGTACACGTCCGCATTCTCTCGGACAGCCAGGCTGCGATCAAGGCTTTAGCCACTTCCTCCATTAACTCAAAGTTAGTGTGGGAGTGCTTCCAAACTCTCTGCTCCCTGTTGCAACACAACAGAGTCTCTCTGGACTGGGTGGCAGGGCACATCGGAGTAATGGGAAACGAGAAAGCAGACGTGCTGGCCATCGACATTCCCAAATCTTCCTTTAGGGCGACCATAAACCGGTGGGTCACCAATGAAACCACTAGTAGATGGTCAAACCTTAGAGGACATGCTCTAAGTAAGCGCATGGTGGCCAAACCTAACCCCAGCACCACAGAAGAGCTGCTGCGGCTTAGCCGCAAGGAAATCAGGTTAGTGGTTGGCCTGGTAACAGAATCCCTCCATCCGATTCCATCTCAACCGCATTGGGGTAAACCAGAATACAACCCTCTGCAGGCTGTGTGGAGAGGCTGAAGAAAAAGCCTCCCACATAACATTCAATTGCGAAGTGCTATCAAATCGCAGGTTTCACCTCCTCAGGTCACCTACCTGGGAAGAGCAAAATGAGAGCTGTAAAAACCTGCACTGACAAAGCGTCATAGGTGAAGTTGATCCTTGTTTTTACAACCCCTCCTCTACACCACAAGAGATTGAGAGAGCTGGCGAAGTCCTCTTACTCAATATGTTCAAGGCTCCTCCCCAACTAAATAACCTCAACCAACTGCGACACCAGACCTTCCTGAAAGCCTCCATCAGGCCAAACCCCAATTTGACGTCCCTGCCACCAACCAAAGCATCAGCACTCCCTACGTGTTTATCTACAGGTAGATCATTCATTGCATCTTATATACCAATAACTCACTTCCTTACTGTATTAATTGCTTTGCTAACAAATATTTTGGTATTTCTTTGCTGGTCCAACAGTGGCTGGGTAACAGTTTACCACCAACCAACTAGCTTCGGATGGGCCATGCAGGAGGATGGACTCCATCCAGTGACCACCAACGCCCCAGTGGCACCCGAAGAAGTTCTGAATTCCATGTTTTGTCGGTGCACAACCGGATGTGGAACTCGCTGCAGTTGTCGGAAAACAGGCATTGCCTGCTTGGTCGCCTGTGGCGGGTGCCATGGCACCTGCACCAACGCCGCCCCCACTGAAGCAACCTCCATGAGTGACGAAGAAGACGACTTTTGATGTACTTTGACCTTACCTAACGATCATGTTATTTTGTAAATAGGTACCTTACTTTAATACTTAGTTAATAAAAAACTTTTTCGTTTTTTTCTACATCATATTTTCATATACCCCCCCCCCCCCAGATCTGTTGACATGTAATTCTGGGTTGTTAATTCGTGGTATATATAGCATTAAATGACGACAGATGACAAAAAGAAGGACGATTGAAGTTCGAGGGCACATAAAAAGGGGAATGGCAACATTTGTGTAAAAATGACACAAATTGGCAAAATTTTGAAATTGGCGTAATTTTGATTGGTAAATGATAAATTGGCAATAAACCACATATTCTTCAAGGAAATTTAATGCTATACAACTTTTTCTAAGAGACATTTTTTCTCAGATCAACCGTTTGGACGAAATTCAACAAAGTTATCCAGAAAACGTGACCTAAAAACCGAATTTTCAAAATTCCTCCATTTTTGGATGCATAAAACTCGGTAACGGTTCGGAATAAAACGTATGGAATCAAAGTTGTGGAGAATTTCATTAGCTTTAATTTACTATAGGACATGTTTTATCGAGAAATGCACCGTTTTCGAGATATTTACGAAAAACCCCAAAATGGGACCTTTAGTGACCCCCCTCCCCTCGAGCTCGTGCCCCACCCTCCAGGACTTTTAGTATGTTAATAAGGATACCCCTCCCTACATCTGTGCCAAATTTGGTTTGGATTCTATTTTTTTCTACCTCAGGCCCTTTTTTAGTCTTCGTTGCCTGGACTACCTTACCAAAGGACTAGGACTCTTTGACTAGGAACAGAATCCGCGGAGTAGCACAATAAGCCACGAGGCTTCAGTGCTTTGGGCTCCCATCACCCTGATCCGCGGATTCATCCACAATCTACAATCTGTGAGTGCCCTGCTGTAGCATCTACCAGATTCCGGCATTTCGGTAAGGGTACACCCGAAAAACTTCTTCATTTTTTGAAATAAGATGTTTTCAAACGGGCACTTGAGTGAAAAGCGAATTTTGTCATAATATATTGTGCAGGCCTGTGCTGCAAATCTTCACGACAGGCAACACTAGTCTTATTTCGATGAGATTTTCAGGGATGGTGTAAGTAGGAGTGTAGATGGTCGCCTGTGAATTCCATCATGCCCAGATTGGGAAGAATCTCAAGTTCAATTCGTGACCAACTACAGATTGATTCGTCCACTTTCAATGAGGGAAGAAACCTGGGTGTAGAAGTGGGTAAAAACTTACATCTGTCGATCAATCAATTCAGATGGGCAAAACTTGGGATGCGATGGATCTGTACGATCTCAAGTACACTTGAAGGCATGGTTTGACTGGTTCATTTTCAAGACAAATAGGAATCTAAGCAAGAAGTTTTTCGGGAGAGCTAAACGAATGTTTCTAGGCTGCAGGACTAGATACTTATGATATAAGTACAGCGGTGTGGCTACGGTCGTTGTTTGGTGGTGGACTTTGGACCGACGGATCGTGGGTTCAAGGCTCATTGGCGGCAGCGTGCGTTTTTCAGCGGCTGGGGCTCTCATAGCCCCCCTCGTCCCAATCCAGGGCGGTGAGGCAATGAGAAGCCATGAGCGAAATCATCAAAACAAATTCTGATCTTCCCTTTGGAAGACAGCTGATGACGTCCGCGATACCAGGAATGGCAGTCGGACAAAAAACCAACCTGAAATGGTTGTTTACTTTACTTTACTTATGATATAAAAGTCTGGTAGTTGATGCTATTTGCGCACATTGCTGCCTTATTGGTACTACTTTTCAGTTCTTTATGCGTAATAATGAGGAATTTCACCATGTCGGAATTTCCTATTTTTGACTCCAAAATCGGATTCAGCACCTCGAAAAACCTCCTACGGCAAACTTTCAGCCCGAACTTCCTAATTTACGAATAAACAAAACAGTGTAGAAAATATGAATGTTTAAAAAAACTGGGAAAATGACGTCATCCTGGAATAGTTCATTTATGGCCGCTTGAAGCGCTGAGATCGAGAAATCTATAGTCCTCAGATGCAACATTTCACAAAACCAGTCAAGATCGAAATCGAAAAACTGAAGAAAAAAATTGAAAAAGCAAGATGAGGAAAATTAGGTTTCCTCTGTTTTTGTTTGATAACTTTTCTCTCAGAAAACACGATTTTGTCGTCCCAATGGGTAACACTGGGAGAGACGGCGATCCGAACAGCCCAATCAGCGAGTGTTCCCGCTTCACGTCCATTTTCCCGGTTAGTTTTGAAATCAAAAATTTTGATTGTCTCCCAAAAATAACAGGAGACTTATTTTCCGAAATCAGCCCGATTTTTATCTACCCCACACCATTAACTATTCAGGAACAATGCAAACAGAATTCGGTGAAACTCCTCATTGATTATTAACAACACGGGAAAGCCACCAATATGATATTTTCATTTCATTCTTAAAGATAATCAAGCCCACAAATTTGTGTTTCATATGTGTTGATAACACTGAATTGTGCAATTTAGATGTGAGCAGGTAAGTTTGGCACCACCAGTTAGTGCTCCACTCTTTTATAACGCCTAAATGACTCACTTCGTATTTTCTAATGGTCTTGTTCCTTTGAGCGTATGCCAAGAAATCCTGGTACAGCGGGTACCCCATAAAGTTGTTGCACTCGACGTACACGAAATCCGACTCAGGGACGACCGGGCCTACCAAGTCGTGGAATGGTCCGTATATGACGTCACTGTCGCCATCTGGTCGGGAGATCTCGGAGTACCGACAGGTGTACCACCTTGACGGTTGGAAAGCGCTCGAATTGATTTTCAACGTCCCTCGGTCGATCTCAGCCCAGTAAGAATTTTTGATGGAGGGGCACCTGGAACACGAGAAGATCCATTCAAGCAATATTTATCACCTTCGAAAATATAATTTCCAGCCAGATACTAACTACCACAACCATAACTCGGAATCCCATCTTGTATTGGTTTTGTGCTGGCTCGATCACTCTATCCTCGTTTCAGCAGTCATGGGGTGGTCGATATGCCTAGAAAAGCTACCTATTGATGGTAAACCAAATTTCCTCTCGCATCGCACCTCCTTTTGTCTTCAGGCAGATTGAACTCGAAGTTAGCTCAATTTAACGCAGTCATTCAATCCTACAAAGTTAGCATAGAGACTTGACCCCCCCCCATTCAATTCTCGACATTCAATTTAGACATTGATTCTAGATTGAAGAGACATTTAGAGCTTTTCTTACCGCAAAGGGGTAGCTTGGTCGAAAAAAGCCATAACATCATCTTCAAGAGGACTCGGTAGTGGAAATCTACAGCTAACTGTGGGATCTCTGTCGTCAGATCCATAATCCTGTAAACAAAAATTATAATGGCATCAACATCAATTTATAACGTGAAGAGAACTAACAGTGTTCGTGTGTAGTTCTTATTGTACAATCATAGATCCAAGGATCGAGCTACCAACGTATTTTGTTTTTCACTACCGATGGCACAAAAGTGTTGAGACTTGCCATTTAGCTCCCGATGTTTAGCAAACATGCCAGGGTGAGAGTAAGAGCCTGTAAGTGTTGTGTTCTGCGTGTGAGGGCGATGGTCCTCTCGATGCGCTGATTAGTTCCTAGCCTGAATCCGACTCAACGGAGAGATTGATCCCTAAAAGCCTAGGGCTTCAGCACTCCATCTGCAGCGCCTCGCGGCTGACCGTGAGGACGAGTGCGTACAGAATCTATCCGACAACCTCAGCGTCTGATAACAGACTCACCGGCGGGAGGCGGAACATTTACCTAGTGAGGCCTACTGTTCTGAAGAGGTCCTTAAAGGCCCGATCACACAGGACGCGTTATAACGCGACGTTAGGCGTTCGAGTAACGTCGCGTTCCGGCGTTACAGTTGTATGCAATGCAGTTGTATCATCCCCACCACACAAGCGGCGTTAAGACGCCGCGATACTTTCAGTAACGCGACGTCACGCGTTCCGGTTGTAAAAATTTACAAAAGTAACGCGCGCTGAGGGCGTTATCCTCGTTATTCAAGGAGTTTATTTCAAGATGAGTGAGGATACAGAAGCTCTCATTCAAGAAGTTCGAAACGATCCTCATGTGATCGCAGCTCCCGACATAGACGGTTGTATTCCCCAAAATCTTGTCTCTTTTTATTGATTGGGTGCACCCAATGCCGTCTATTTTTGCTGTCTAATAAAACTAATAAAAGATGAGCTTCTTCCTCATCAGAATCACTAGAAGTTATCATAGCTTGTTATCATAGTTATCATGTAAAGGTCAGAAGATACAGAAAGAGGAGAACACTATGGAGCACACTATCACAATGCTGGGTTCAAGGCCGAAATGACGCGCGATATAACGCGATGTGTGTGACGTAGCTATATCGCCAAACGTCGGGGAGAACGCGCGTTCCCTGAGCGCCGCGTTATAACGCGTCCTGTGTGATCGGGCCTTACGGCCGCGGCTACGATAGGAGCGTCGAGCGAGCGAAAAGGGTCAGGTATCGATGCTCTAGAAATAGTTTATCCTTGTTCAGGTAAGGGTGGCTACGGTGGGAGAGGTGAGCGTCATTGACGCTTGGGCGAAAAAACGATCAACGCTCGATGCTCAGTCCAGAGTAATATTTTTGCTTGACGCTCAGCTTCGACCGTGCCCTGTGATCATCTACGTTCTGTGCTTATCTACGTTCCCTTGGTTTATCTAATCTTTTTATTTCATTAAAATGGCTAAAAAGTTATCCGATGAGGATACCGAAAATTTGATTTCCATCGTGCAAGGATATCCATCTCTGTGGAATGACAGGCATACCGAATTCAAGAACACTGCGAAAAACAAAAAGGTGTGGGATGAACTAGCAGCAAAAATGGACATTTCTGGCAAATAAAAAGAATTTATAATTTGAATATTAAGATACTACTATAAAGCACATGATATATAGACTTAAGAGATTATAAAAGATTATAAGAGATACCTAATAAAAATAGTGACAATAATGGATAAGTGGTTTTATAGTATTTAGTCGTTATTGATTGAAATATTGCGTAAATTTCTCTCGTATATCTTTAGCTAATGTTTTTGTACTCCTGAATTCACCCGGTGTTATTTCCTGAGGGGAGTGATGAGGTTCGTCACAGTCCAGTTCATGCATAATACTCCTGTAATTACCGTCTCGCATACCATTTGAAGTATTCCCCATCACAATTCCTAAGCTTATTAATAGGGTGAACCCCAAAACTCCTACACATACGGTTTCTCAGTAAAGAACTTTTCAGAACTGAATTTTCGCTTAGTGCAAGAAGCAAAAGTGGTGAACTGGCATGGTGGTGAACTGACTGGTGACTGGAAAGGTCACCTTTCTCTCCCCTTCCGCTTGTACTGTAGCCACCCCTCTTCGCTTGACGCTCGGCTCTCGACGCTTGACGCTCCTATCGTAGCCGAGGCCTAAGGGGAGCTAGAGGTTCAGCGCCTTTATGGGGCAAACCGTTCCCTCGGAAGAAATGATAAGTCGGATAGACGAGGTACGAATGCATGTAGGAAGACCCTTGAGTGTGGCTTATATACTCAAGTTAGTATGGTGAGGGGAGAGTGGAAAAAAGGTTACGTCAGATGACGTGTTCTTTCCCTTCCTCACCTCACCTATGTTGGTGATGACTCATGCCTGCTTGGGATTTTCCTACACGTCACTTTATTGGAGAACTACTGAATAGAGATGTATGACATTACAGTAAGTATTATCTCTATTGAGATTTTCTTGGGCACATGAACTTTCGCACGATCACATCGTCGTGAATCTGTAATTCGCATGGATACTATACACCAAGGGTGTAAACCCATGATTCGAGTGCAGAAAATAAGTGAGTTGGAAGAGGCGTTTGTACTGACTTTTGAGTACTGGTTCTTAAGAAGATATCGATAGCCAACCATTGGACGGAAGAGATGAAGTCTGGAAGTTGTGTTGATACATTACAGCATTTCCTAGTGAAATTCAAGGTTTCCCTAAACAAATTCAAGGTTTTCCTTAACGAATTCAAGGTTTTCCGAAATAAATTCAAGGTTTTCTATAAAAAAATTTAAGTTTTCCAATTTAACGTTTTTTTAATAAATATTTAAATGATTTTATTCCTTTTATTTTTGCTGGTGATTTTTGATGATTTTTGTAATACGAAATAACACAGATTGTGGTAATTACGTGATGGATATGATGTTACAACTTCCTGAAGCAACTGCTGGCATTGACTTGCATTGAATTGTTTATATAACTAATGAATTCATTCACGTCTTTTCATTCGGCATAACACTTTGTTTGGTCCGATTTGTTTGTGAATAAAATCCTTAACTCTGAAATATTTAAGAAAAACGGTAAGTAAATTTCAAAGTTCAATTTGAATGAGAAAACCTTCAATTTGTTTAGGAAAACCTTGATTTGATCAGGAAAATCTTGCATTTGACTTTGAATTTGACTGGAAATGCTACAAGGGTCCTTCTGCGAAAGTAGGGAATTTTCAGTCCTCTGTCCGTAAGATAGACCTCAATTTTTTTTAGATAGACCTCAATTGAGATTAGATAGACCTCAATTTTTCGTGTTTTTTCCTTCTTTATCGAAAGAATCTTTCTTCCATTTCTTCGATCAATTGGTTTCCTTATATCATATTTCAGCTATCCAGAATGGTTAATAAAATGGCTTAAAATCTGTCTCCCTCACGTGTCCCACACCATAGGTTTGCGTCAGTCATCACCACTAATCTTCACCCGCAAGAAATAAAAATTTAATGCTTCATAGAATGCTTCCATTATACTTTTTGAAGACAAACGACCAGTTGGTGGATACTAGGAGGATTCTGTGGTCCACAGCTAGAGCCTATCTCCCTCACATAATTTTTCTCTAGAGTCCGTGGGAATACAGGAGATCGAAGTCGGTCGCCGTTCGTTTTTAGTATTTAACCAAATCGAAGGGGCAAAAAGTTAAAAAGTTGTACTTAAATTGGAAATTTTAAAGGATTTTAGAAATTTAGTAGTGCACGGACCTAGAGAATGGAAAAACTGAAATATTGGCGCTGGAATCATCAAAATCGAACAATAATTGCCAAAGAAACATGGGAAAAACTTTTGAACAAACGGGTTTTCCCCTTATTTCTGTGGCAATGGGGAATTTGCCTCAATTTTAGATTCTGGAATTTCAAGTCAAATCCTACAATAGAGCCCTAAAATAACGTTCAACACCAGGAATAACCAAAAGAAAAAAATTACCGTAGAAAAAAATGCCGAAACAAGTGGACTATTAAAAAAAACGCTGCAAATTATTACACAATGGTTTATTATTTTCTATATAGATCTCTCGTCTACAAAATCACCATCCATCCAATAAAAATCAAAAAAAAAATCAAAAAAAAAAAAAAAATCCAAATCACCAACCATCGATCGCATTTTGGTCAGCTCACAGATTAAATTTTTTTTTCGATTTGGCTAAATACTAACCTGGAACAAGGAACGAACGGCGACTGACTGAGACCCCCTTAAGGCCAGGAGCCCAGCTGAACCAAACACTATTCGCTTCAGTCCTTATTCTAGGTCCATTTTTGTTTAGCGTGAATTTTAGCTACGAAAACGGTGTTTCCCGGTTTGGATCCTACCTCCCTCACTTCGAGGAAACAATCAAGGAAAGTGATTATGTTTGATGTTGTTAACGAACAATGTAGTACCTACCCGCCAAGCTGGATAAAATTAATATCAAATAATGTCAACATTACAAGGACACGGCATCAAAACTACAATTTCTAGGCCGGGAATTATTCTTACTATCACTTACCTATCATCAGCCACCCAGACTCCTCATACGTATCAAATGCCACACTGCAACGCTCTCGAATTGTGAGGGTTTAACTATACAGGCCATGAGGGCGTGAAGGTAAAGAATACTACAGCAGTCGATCTATAGAGAAGCTCCTACGTGTTACCCTACTAATAGATAACGAAAAAACACAGCAAATTATCGCAGAACAGTTTAATGTTTTCTACTAAAGATCAAAAAAGTTTTATTTTTTTAATACTGAAGATTAAAAAAGTTTTTCCGTTAAAGGGGTCGGTCGCCGTTAGTTCCTCGTACCGGGTTAGTATTTCTCTCAAGAACCAGCGCTCAAAGTTTAAAAATTGTACCTAAATTCGAAATTTTCAAGGTTTTTCGAAATTCATTAATGGGTTAACCCATTTCTGGCCACTGATGCGTTTTCGCATCGTCATATTTACGATTTTTTAAATATTTAAAATAGTGGAAAATCTTTGTAGAAGAATTTTTTTTCGTTCATGCTGTTCCTAAAATTTTCAGAAAAAAGTTTCTTTGACGTTCGGGAGCTGAACGCGATTTTGAAAATTTTTTGAAAATGAGGCTTTATGGTATGATTACGGTGGCTCAAATTCGATTCTGGGCGAGTAAGCGTCCTGGGCCATGAGTTGAAACAGATTACGATCCTCAGACTTTTACATTTTACAAAAAAAAAAAAAAAAAATGAACTGGATAAATCATATCGCTTGGGAAAACTCTCAAATCTCATTGAAAAGTAAAATTCATAAAATATCGAGTATTTTGCTCTCGATTGGTGAGCAAATGACACGTTATTTCGGCCGGCATTCTGTAAAACGGTTCATCCTCCTCTTTTCATTATTCAATTATTTCTACCCTTGGCTTGAAATGGGGTAATGCATTTACCTAGGGAATGGAAAAATCAAAAGATTGCCGCTGGAATCAACAAAATCGAAAAATAATCCGTTTATTTAAGTACTAAATGAATTCCCACTTTTCGCCAGCAATTAGTTTGATTTTGATGACTCTAGCGGCAATATTTTAGTTTTTCAACACCCTAGGTAGATATATGAAATTTAGGCACAATTTTTAAACTTTGAGCGCCGGTTCTTGAGATAAATACTAACCCGGAACGAGGAATCAATGGCGACCGACTGAGACCCCCTCAATAGTACCTATGGACCACATTATCGAGCTCATTTGGACAAAAAGCACCTACCGCGCAAAATCGACCCATCCTCGAGAAATACATATTTTAATAATAATAATATCTGTATTCAAAATCCTTTTACAAGGCAAGAATGCGTCTAAATAGCTCGCTTCAACAAATAGCTTCATCCAGCGTCACAAAAATATCTTATTAATAGTCAACATTCACATAATAACAAGGTTCAAAAGTCAGCCCTTCAATTACACAGAATTATAGGCAATAGTCAACGTCATAAAATAACTAATTACATAGAATAAAAACAAATAGTGACTAGACTGTGACTTTTTTCGTGATGACTAGATAATTCAAAATTAACCTCAGATAAAGGGTAAACGTAGGGAACTTGGGAGACTCAGTACTTCAATTCAGATTTGAAGCGTCGACTTAACGCCTGGTTCGAGCTGCTCATATAGCATATCATTTTAAAGCTTACAATCAGACCTTCAATTTGACTATACACAAATAGTCCGTAATCGGCTCAGTCGGAAGTCACAGGGCAAGAAGAGTGAATGCGGACCAATATTCCCGAAAACAGGAACCACGTTTTTCAACTTCTTTCACAAATTTTCGATACTTTCAACTGAGCAAACTGAAATCTGTTTGAAACGGGACCACCACGGATACTGGTAAAACACATTTCAAAAATAATCAGACAGATTGGTACCAGAAAAAGAAATGCAAGGTGTTCAGACATACAAAACAAAATCGTCGTCCCATGACAACCCGAATTGAGTACCTCCTCTTTCGCGCAACTTCGAAACCTTAAATAAACCTTAATCCCGTTGAATCTTCCTCGCAGGGTTGGGGTGGCCTCTGCTTCCGCACCTTAACAGGCCACGACTTCCTACAGAAACATCTCCATCGTATAGGCGTGAAGGAGTCCCCAATATGTGAGCTCTGTGGGGCAGGAGAGATGGATGGAGCTTTGCGGGGGTATTCGAGATGTTAGAGATTGTTGAGGACTGTAGTTATCATCGTACTGCAAATTTATATTGGGCTGCCAGATCTCGGATGGCTGAAAATGCCTCATCGACTCGGCGTAATTAAAAAAAAAAAAAAAAAAAATCAGGTAGTCTTATTCATAGGAATAACGCTGCCATTTTTGGTTTATTATTTTCAACAATGAACCTTTGGAATCGACCAAGAAAACACATTTTTTAACACCCCCTCAAAATTTGTTGGTTTACGTTTCAAGGTACGTAGAATCCAAAAACGCTGCAAATTATTACACAATGGTTTATTATTTTGCTTCCTCACTACCGAAGGTAGGGAAGCTTTGTATTCGTGAAAGAAGTGAAAAAAAAAAAATGTCCTCCAAAATCAAAATTTCCACTTGCTTTTTGCGTTTTAGAGCTTCCCGAACAATTTTGGTTCCGTGTCTGTCTGTCTGTCTGTCTGTCTGTCTGTCGGTCTGTCGGTCTGTCTGTGGTCAATCCTTGTCCCGGGCAAAACTATACTAACCTGTGGTCCGATTTTGATGAAATTTTCAGGGATTGTGCGGGTTAGGTCCTAGACGGTCCCCTATCAATTTCAGCACCTTCGGACCAATAGGAGCGAGTGCGCATGCGCAAACGTGAATTTCCTGGAACCTCGGTTTCTAATGAACCGATTTTGCTCACATTTGGAGGTTAGTTAGGGACTAACTTCTAAGAGACACCCTATAAGTTTCAATCAAATCGGTCAAGCAATAGCCGCTGCGCATGCGCGAACTTTAAATTTATTGTTACAACCAAAACTCCGCAACTATTCAACCAATTTCGATGAAATTTTCAGGGATTGTGTGGGTTAGGTAATAACTCTTTGAATCATAATTTTTTCGCCAACTGATTCTATACGTCCATGTTACAATGAGTGAGGAAGCTATACTGCCCACCCGACTTGGCAGACGTGTTTCTATATAGATCACTCGTCTGCTAAGCCACCAACCATCCAAAATGAAGAAAAACATCGATCGCATTTCGGTCAGCTTGAATTTGAACGGAGATTAGGCCTCTTTTGCGATTCACACTCGTGTTTCTGATTTATTGTACGTAAAACCCTTAAATTCTCGTAGGGAGCGAACGGTTTGTCCTACAGAGCTCCGCGTGGTCTCAAAAAAATCTAAAAATTCTATAAAATCTTAAATTGAAGGAAAAATATACCTTTATATCAAAATTTTCTGAGTTAGGGCGTTTTGAAAATTTCAAAATTGATTTTGGAACCCTTAGAAGTGACCTACATCAACCAAAATCTTCGGGGCACAACTAGACCCCAAATGGCGCCTACATACCAAATTTCATCAAAATTGGTCAATGCTAAGTGGCAAAAGTGCCGCGTACGGCGGACGGACGGCCAAATTTTTATTCGATTTTTGGATTCTACGTACCTTGAAACGTAAACCATCACATTTTGAGGGGGTGTTAACATTTTTTTTTCTTGGTCGATTCCAAAGGTTCATTATTGAAAATAATAAACCAAAAGAAAATCAGGTTGTCTTATTCATAGGAATAACGCTGCCAGTTTTGGTTTATTATTTTCAATAATGAACCTTTGGAATCGACCAAAAATTTTTTTTCCAACACCCCTCAAAATTTGTTGGTTCACGTTTCAAGGTACGTAAAATCCAAAAATCGAATAAAAATTTGGCCGTCCGTCCGCCGTACGCGGCACTTTCCTCACATAGCATTGACCGATTTTGATGAAATTTGGTACGTAGGCTCCATTTGGGGTCTAGTTGTGAACCGAAGATTTTGGTTGATGTAAGTCACTTCTAAGGGTCGAAAAATAAATTTTTAAATTTTGAAAACGCCCTAATTCAAAAAATTTTGATATAAAGGTATTGTTTTTCCTCCAATTTAAGATTCTATATAATTTTTAGAATTTTTGAGACCAAGCGGAGCTCTGTAGGACAAACCGTTCGCTCCCTACGAGAATTTAAGGGTTTTACGTACGATAAATCAGAAACACGAGTGTGAATCGCAAAAGAGGCCTAATCTCCGTTCAAATTCAAGCTGACCGAAATGCGATCGATGTTTTTCTTCATGTTGGATGGTTGGTGGCTTTGCAGACGAGTGATCTATATAGAAAAATAATGAACCATTGTGTAATAATTTGCAGCGTTTTGTATAGTTAACTTACTGCTCCTCCCAAGTACTCGAGTGTGATGCATTTGAATCGCTCCCTTTCAGCTGCTGCTTTCCACGAGTTTCGAAAGTACTGCGCGATAAATATGGCTGAAAAACATACCATCATTTTTAGTAACATTTATTAAACTTTGAAAGAGAGTTGTAAACGTGAATTACATATCAAGTTACTTATTGTAATTTGTTATAAATTCAGCATAATTCAGGGATTAGTCTCATTTCTGATAGAATGAATGAACTACTTGTTATTATTACAAATTCAACAATACACAGAGGGTCTACACTTAAGTAGGGCATAACTTCGATTCTGCAAGGTATTTTCAAAGAAAAGTGTCTAAGCAATTTTGTTTTAACTCATCTTTTTTTCAAGTTTTTTTTTTTAATTTAAAGATTTTTTCGTGTTTCGACTTTTTGTTTTTTTCCCCGCAGGCAGGTGAGAAAATCTTTAAGATCCACAGGTGGATTTGGATCTCGTAAGATACCTTGAAGGATCCGCAATTCAAGGTTATGTGGGATTAAAACCCACTAAAAAACACCTCCTTTTCTCCCAAGTTGGATGCTCAGCCTGGAACTGTTTAACACATTACTTCAGGCTGAGTCCTGGGGCACTTCATCAGTTCTGGATGGCGGGACGGACCAGGTGTTCCCTTCTCTGTCTCTCTCGTTCTAACAATGTCTTCCTTGTCAGGATACTCTCTACGTACGCTGCCACAAGACTCCAGCTCCTCTCACCTTCCAGCATCTTGCTGACGACAGCTTCTGGTGTTGAACTTTGGGGAGTTAATCCCAGCTCTGCCAGCAGCTGGCTTCTTTCAGCCGCCCATTTGGTGCATTTGAAAAAGGTGTGCAGCGCATCATCATCTTCTCTCTTCTGGCAGTGCGGACATGTTGGGACAGTTACCTTTCCCATTTTATGTAGATAGGCATAAAACAGTCCATGTCCTGTGAAGAATTGTGTGAGGAAAAAGTTCAATTCTCCATGCTTCCTGTCCGTCCATTTCTGGATGTTTGGCACTAGCCGTGCGGTCCACCGTCCTCTATGTTCTCTTGTCCATATCTCTTGCCAGCTTACCATCATGCAATCTCTTTCTTCCTTGGCTATGCGGGACCTATCTCCTTCATCCCTTCTGTCGAAAATTCTTTTTTCTCTCTGAAGCCATCAGCTGAATGGGTGAGACACTGGTAAGGACAAAGATAGCGGGTTCTGACGCTGTTTGGTAAGCACAGGCGATTCGTAGAGCTCCTCTTCGCTGAACAGCTACCAGTCTCTGTCGGAGATACGCCACGCTCAGTGCATCCGCCCACACCTCCGCTCCATACAAGAGAATTGACTCCACCACTGTCATCATCAAGCGTCTCTTGCATGGTCTAGGGCCAATTTCTCATAAGGTGACAAAGAGCTGCCGATTTTTGTGCAGCCCTGTCTGCAGTTCTTCTTATTTGTTCACCAAATGTGATTTTTGTGTCCAACATGACTCCTAAATATCTGGCTGCTGGTTTAGTTGTTATTTCAGTGTTTCCAATCCGCTTTGGGATGATGGTAGGTATGAGCTTACGGGTGAAGATGACTACCTCTGTTTTTGATGTAGCTAGTGTGTTTCGACCTTGCGTCATTAAAATTGTCATAACTCCTGCTATTTACCAAGTAAATTCAAATTTGAGGATATCGTTGAAAAGAGCGTTAAAATTTGAAGCTGCCTTATGAAAAACCAAATCTTTAAGCAATGAAACATTGTTTCAATATAAAGTCAAAAAGCAAACTTTAAAATTATTTCGAAATTTTTGGAGAACTCAAATAGTCGATAGTGAGAGAGCAAAAACTGTCGTCGAAAATTAGTAGACGAATCGGCCCTTGAATTCCATAAAACAACTAAAATTGGTTTACTTATGGGTACTTAGAGTGGATTGATAGCAGAGATGGGCGAATTCTTATTCATAAATACGATTATGAATACTAATCATATCTGCGATTGTATGATTATGAATACGAATACAATTATATTCACACTTTGAATACGATTTTCCCCCGTATTCGTATTTTGAATACGATTTTATAATTTTTCTACGATTTCCCCACAAATCGAATTTTTTTAAACGATTTTCCCTGAAAATTATACTTTTTATGATTTTATCCCGAACTCTGGACATATTTCTAACCTAACATTGTCAAAATAATCAATCGAAATTCATATATTAAAATCGCTAGAATATCGGAATTTAGTCGATGAGTTCAAGAAAATGTTGATTCCAAAAAAGAGTGTTGTAGTTTCACAGCATTATTTTCTCAGTAGGTATTTATCAAAAAGACAATCAATCAATATCAGATTTTGTAGCTGCGCTTAGACGAGACCTATCTGACTGCGAATTCTCAGTTGAATGTCAATGTGAGTCTTCCGTTTCAATTGCCGACGTATTTTTTTTTTTTATTTATTATTTTATTTATTATTATTATTTACTTTCTATTCAACTGAATAGAAAGTACGACATTTCCGCAGAAAATCGTATTTTTTAAAACAATTAGCACTGGAAATCATTAAAAAATTATGATTTTTGCCGGACATTTCGTCGTAGTTTCTATACGGTTGCTCGTAGCGACCTGGTATTGGTCTCATTCGATTCTGCGTGGAAAATCCTATAAGAATTGGTGAGCATTTCGAATTTTTATTAATCATTTTGGCAATTTCAGGGAATAAATAAGACCAAAATTGCGGTAAAAATCATAATTTTTTATGATTTTTAGTGCAAATTGTAAAAAATACAATTTTCAGCGGAAATGTCGTCGTGGTTTCTTTACGGTTGGTCGTAGCGACCTGGGGTTGGTCTCATTCGATTCTGCGTGAAAAATCCTATAAGAATTTGAGAGCGTTTCGAATTTTGATTGATTATTTTGACTATGTTAGGTCATATATATGTCGAGAGTTCGGGAGAAAATCATAAAAAAAAGTATGATTTTCAGGGAAAATCGTTTAAAAAAATTAGATTTTTGGAGAAATCGTAGAAATAATCATAAAATCGTATTCAAAATACAAATACGGGGGAAAATCGTATTTACTGTGTGAATATAATTGTATTCGTATTTCTATTCATATTCATACCTGTATTCGTATTCATAACCATAAAGTCGCAGATATGATTTGTATTCATAATCGTATTTATGAATAAGAATTCGCCCATCTCTGATTGATAGATAGTTGGAGGATGGAAGATACAGCGCTCTAAATTTATCCTGAATATCGTCGCTTAAGATGCATCATGGCACATCTAACTTTTGCCTACTTTTCAGGAGAGCAAAAAAACCAATTTGGTCGATAAATTTTATAGTTTTTAAAAATTTTATTCATCGGTCTACCTTAATTTACAGTCTGCTAACTTGAATTGCATTTAATAGTACAGTAAACATCATATCGTCGGCTTACAAGTGAAATTCACTAAGTCAATTTTTCAATTTCCGGTTTATTTGCTACTCCTATGTATTTTTTGACGCCCGAACGATTGGTGAAGTCATTTTTGAGATCCGAGGAATGGTTTCCAAGGAAACCTCAAAACTGTCTCAAAACTGACTTCACCAATCGTTCGGGCGTCAAAAAATACATAGGAGTAGCAAATAAACCGGAAATTGAAAAAATTGACTTAGTGAATTTCACTTGTAAGACGACGATATGTCAAAAAATCTTGTAGATGTGCCATGCTGTTGAAATTTTTCCTCTCACTTGTGCTATGATATACCACATTTTGGTGAAACGGCAATACTCTGTAGCTGGCAGTGATGTAGTTTGCTGAAAAACCATGAAATTTATCCTTCTCCAAGTAAAAGCACGAATACGAGAATTGAAAAAGAGAAATCATTGCAAATCCGCACAATCTCTGAAAATTTCATCGAAATCGAATAACTTCGATAGTTTTATGTCAAACAGATACGGAACCGAAATTGTTCAAGAAGGTCTGAAACGTAAAACACGAGTGGAAATTCTGATTTTGGAGAACTTTTTTTTCAACCATGAAAAGTAAAAACAATGCTTCTGCTACCTTCGTAGACTCGGAAGCAAAATGTAATAGGTATAATATTATGGAGAAGTCACAATTTTAATGCAACTTTATCTTCAGAAGAGAGTTAAGAAGTTTCAAGGTTTCATTTGTGAGATCGTAAACCACCAATAAAATCACGATTTTAGTTTCCCCAAGGCACAATCTCAAGTCAAGAACCAAGATTGCCTAATATCACATTAGTAGTACTAACACGGGTATTGAAAATTTTCTATTTTTAGATTTTTTTCTATCATTAGCTACAAAGCACAGTAAGCACTCAAATTTTCGACCTATGATAGGTAGTTTAGTTTTAGCTACTTTCCAATTTGTAAATAGAGAGATTTGTAAAGTGATGGAGACACTTACTGGCGCCTTACTTTCTGGCTTACTACTTGGGACTATAAGAATTTAAATTTTAGCTGTAAGACCAATTGGAGAGAGTCTCTGGTCGGTAAACTAGAATGCCAGAATTGGGCCTGTTTTGCCTTTTATAAGGAAGGTCATAAGTGAAAGGTGTGTCTTCACTGTGGTTAGAGCCTTCCTCCTAACAATTTTTCATACATCGTGAATAAAAATCAGTTTTTTTTTGGTATTGTTAAAAATTTTCATGCAGGCGATCGTGCAGCAACGGAAGACTTAGGGCGTTTCTTCCCCTTGAAATTGGCAATGACTTTTCTATAGGAAAGCTGCTAGAAAAACATGAAACATCATGGCACAACAAACTTTCTCAGAACATAGCATCATAGCACAAGTAAATCTGCAACTTCCAACGAAGAATTAGTTGTCATTCCAGATAGCTTGGGACATGGTATTTTGTTTTTATTGAAGTTTATTTAGTGGAGAATAGATTACAAAATAATTTTTCAGGAAACACTCCCTAATCATTAACGTAGTCAAACAAAACCCAGCTCATCATCTGAGCTGTAGCCTTCCGCCATGTTGAAGATTGTAGATGTGCCAAGATGTCAGATGATTTTAGTTGTGCTATGATAACTAAATCGGAAATTACAGCGTTTCAAGTGGAGCAATCAAAAAACTAAGCCCACCAATCACTCAGGCGCGAAAATTCGAATAAGAAACCGTTCTAACCTCATTTTCGACAAAATGTTAGATGTGCCATGATGCATCTTAAGCGACGATATGGTGATATTGTCTCGAAGTACATACTTGGATGCCTAGAGATAAGTAGAAGGTACTTACTTGCACATAGAAATAGGACGAATACCAATAATTTCTGGTACGTCTTCTTCTTCCGGAGCATCTTCCATATCGTCATCTCGTCTTCTTGTTTCAAGTCTCAGGGCTGCTACGTGAACACTTGCACCGCCTTCCTGCGAATGACCAACAGACGACGTTACGACAGCACTTATGACTTCAGTGTTTACAGGAGATTCAGGTTTTGATCACGTCTTGGAAATAAGCGTGGTTTGTCTGCTGCATAGCAAATATTTACTTAGAGACAGTATAAGAGGAAGTATAAACAGCTGCAAATTATTACACAACGGTTAATTATTTATCTGAAAAGAACGGCCTTCTCAAACACAAGGATTTTCCGTTGGTCTATAAAGCCGTTAAATAAACTACTTCCTCCTCTTTAAATAAGCCCAGTACCCTTTTGGTTTATTATTTTCAATAATAAGCCTTAGGAATCGAGCAAGAAAAAAAAAATTTCAACCCCCCCTCAAAATTTGATGTTTTACGTTTCAAGGTACGTAGAATACGAATATCGAATAAAAAAATTTCCGTCCGTCCGCCGTACGCGGCACTTTTCTTAGCAACACTGGACCGATTTGGTTCAAATGAGGTGTGTGCCTGGGTAGGAAAAACTGTTTATTGTTATTTTTAATCTAAGGTAGACCTCATTCTGAGAATTTTGGCACCAACCGCGACCTTCTAGCGTGTGTAAATCTTTTCCTATGAATTTTTAAAGTTTCGACCGTTTATGACAGACATTGTCACAGTGGGCTGGGGGGTCCCGCCCAGGCGCTAGGGGCGCTTGACGTCATAAACGGTCGAAACTTTGAAAAATCATAGAAACAGATCTACTCACCCTAGAAGGTCGCGGTTGGTGCCAAAATTCTCAGAATGTAGTCTACTTTCGATTAAAAATCTAAAAAAATCAAGGCGCACCCCCATTTGGTATATGGGCTCCATTTGGGGTCTAGTTGTGCCGCGAAGCTTTTGGTTGATGTCAGTCACTTCTAAGGGGTGAAAATTAAGGGTTGAAATTTTCAAGAGTGCCCTAGCTCGAAAACTCTCGAAATAAAGGTATCGTTTTTTCACCAATTTTAAATAGTATTGAATTTTAAAAAATTTTTGAGACCACCCGGAGCTCTGTAGGACAAACCGTTCGGTCCCTACGAGTACTTGAAGGTTTTCCTTCGATAAATCAGAATCATGAGTGTGAATCGCAAAAGAGGTCTAATCGCCGTTCAAATTTTATCTGACTAAAATGCGATCGTCGCGAAAATCGAGGAACATTGTTGACGTCATACGAAAAAAAACGACGCGAAAACAACTCCAACAACAGACAGAGTTCTAGCACCGCCACACAAAACGATCCAGTGAAATGGCTACTCGAATAATGTGATTCAAATCTTGAAACTAAATAAGAGAAGATGAAGACTAATAATGCTTGATAAACTACTAGGTAGAATCGTATTGTAAAACATATTGTTTAGTAATGCATGCATTCCAGGGGACGTCCCATTGGATAAGCATTAGATCAGTTAACCAGTTGGTAAGCGATAAAACTGTTTCACTGGATGTAACTTGGTTTATTAGTTTAGGCAAGAAATAGTGACCCCCCCCCTCACCATTATCTACCAAAACATTTCTAGCGGCATGGGAGCCTCGAATCTGAAGAGCATTTTAAAATCCATGATCTACGATACCCAATATGCGATTTCGAGTTCACCCCCCCCCCCCTTCCCTCACCTATGGTGCCAGTCTGGCACTAAAGCGGAAATATGTCGTAACATTGAACTTTCATCCATTAGGTTTAGTAGGCAGTCCGTCGAGGTTCACATCCGTATTCAAGGTGAAACACAAAAAAAAGAGAAAAAAACACGAAATAATGCGGTTTATGGTGCCCTGGCACCATGGTGGCACCACTATTAGTTCCATGGTGGTACAGAGAATAATTCATGAAAATACGGAGGTATAATGAGAATTTTTCCTCAATTTCAAAGGTTGTGTACAATTAGTAAGCAGTAAAGGAACCGAAATATTGAAAAATCGGATATTTTATGAATATTATCCCCCACTTGCCCCCTCCCCTTGCGAATTTTGGTACTCAGGTGAAATTATGTACAACTCGGAAGTTATTTCAGTCAAACAAAAAAGAAACAAACAAATCGGTTGGAAATTGAGGCCTGGGCAGAGTTTACAGGATTATGCCCGCAAACGCACGTTTTTTAAGCATTAACCCCCCCTTAAAAAGCAAAATTCAAAATTTCGGCGCCGTAGTGCACAACTAGATAGTTTTCCGCGTCGAACAAAAAAAGAACCAGGAAAATCGGTTGAGTACTAAGGCCTGTGCAGACGACACAAGATTATGCCCAAAAACGCACGTTTTTTGAGTATCAACCCCCCCCCCCCCTTTCCCCCCCTTAAAAGGCAAAATTCGAAATTCCGGCGACGTAGTGCACAACTAGATAGTTTTCCGCGTCGAACAAAAAAAGAACCAGGAAAATCGGTTGAGTACTAAGGCCTGTGCAGACAACACAAGATTTTGTCACACACACACACACACAGACATACACCTATGGTTTTTTTCGCGGATTTGGATTCAGAATGGTCTAAAACGGATTACTGTGTGGTTATTCTTTTTTCTGTTGAGTGTTGTCCAACTTCACCCCAGATCGATCGCATAAGGACGCCCAAGTCTTACTGTGGGATGTCCTAAAAAGTGAGTAATATTGTTTCTTTCGGTCACTTTTGTGTCTGGGTTCTTCCTGCCAGCTCGCGGCGCACTCTTGTGCGCACTATTTGTAAGCTAAAAGTTCGTGTATGTTCCGCTTCTGTGGTAAGCGCCACAGAACTTCCTTTGAAGTCAGATTGGTAGAATATCCGTTACGTTTCAAACATGGCTGCCTCTTACACATTGCCACCACATTTAAAATTTCCATCTTCCTTAAATTCTCTAAATTTTTTGGATGAGTTTTCGAGCAGCTCACTATGGTTTTATTCCATAAAAATAAACCCTCATTCAAAGAAAAAAAAAAGTGAAGCAAATTCCCCATTGCAATGTAATTCTTCTTGTGAATCAAGTAAATCATAAATAAAGGGAACTGTATTACTAAAGATTGTTGTTCAATACTAAAGTAATGAGACCATACTTTGTGCATTATAAAAGGGCCAGCCACAAACTTCCCTCCAAGTTTGAGAAATAATCAACCCACGACGCTCATATCGTCCCATTTATGCCAAAACTGTGAATGTGCAATTTCTTAGTTTCGAGCAATATTGAAAAAACTATTTTTAAATTTTGTTTTGAAACTAAAGAAGGTAGTTTATTGTTCGAGATACTTTTCTTTGACTTTCTACTCCCAGACCTGTCAATGAGCTAAGGAAAAATAGTTTTACGTCCGTAGACTGCCCCCCCCCCCCCTTCACTTTATACCACATTCGTAGTTTTGGCAAACCAGATTTAGGATGATCATTTCACTTTCATGGTTTTGGCAAATCGGATTTCTCAATAATATCTTCCATTCTACTGCCACATTTTTTTCTCATTATTTATTGAGGGTACAGTTACTAAGGGGGGTCTCAGTCGGTCGACGTTCGTTCTTCGTTCCGCGTCAGTATTTCGCCAGATTGAAGGGGCAAAAACTTAGAAAATTGTACTCAAATTGGAAATTTTAAAGGATTTTAGAAGTTCATTAGTGCAAGGCCCCAGGGAATAGAAAAACTGAAATATTTCCGCCGGAATCATCAAAATCGATTAATAATTGACAGAGAAAAATGGGAAAAACTACTGAATAAACAGTAATTCCCATATTTATCTGGCAATTATTGTTCGATTTTGATGACTCCAGCGGCAATCTTTCAGTTTCTCATTTCCCTAGGGCCGTGCAGAAATGAATTTCTAAAATCCTTTAACATTGCCAATTTAACTACAACTTTTTAAGTGTTTGCCCCTTCGATTTGGCGAATTACTGACCCGGAACGAAGAACGAACGTCGACCGACTGAGACCCCCTTAAATGCTCCCCACTTGCAGTACCTCTTGCTGACTTGCCGGTCGTCCTCTTCTCGGGGTTCGAGAAAAAGATAAAACACGATAGACGATAGGTAGTACCTATTAGGTACGGAGGAAAAATATCTTTCTGAATCATTATCGGCTGGGTTGGAGAGGCCGAAAACACGGCGACCTAACTACCAAATTGATGCTACGAAAGTGAAATTCACTGCCGTGAATGATTCCAGTGAATGATTGCCGTGAATGATTCCACTGATTCACAGTGAAATTCACTGTCGTGAATTTGCGACATATTGGCTTTATGCTAAAATGATGAATGTGGATAAATTCATTGTTATGGCAATGGAAAAGTGATGCATGTGCACATTCATGGTTTTGGCGTAACTAAGGAAACGTACAGAACACATTCATGGATTAAGTTCCATCTTTTAAGGCCTAAAATGAACATCTGACCCATTTCAATCGATTTATAATAAGTAAAGGAGGTCTATACCAATCCTTTGTGAAGCCGAACTCAAAAATCAATTTTTGGCACATTCATGGTTTTGGCATAAAGGGGACGATATACGCTTGGAAATGATTCTCAGTTCACTATTCTGCTGAAAATTCAACAGCTTGAAAAGCTGTGAAATCGAAGCACAAAGATCAGTACTTACTGTCGTGCTTACCTATTGGTTCAAGTGATGGACCTCTATATTCGTGAAGATGTTATTTTCGGAGAAAGAACTTTTCGATTGACACATGTAGTAACTATGAAATTAACGACAACGAGATTGGGAATAACAATGAAGTAGCCACCACAGTACTCACTTCAGCACTATATGAACATTATTGCACAGAACGGCAACGTTTTTATCAGTCTTGAATTCTTTGTAGCAATCTCTACTTTTTTCAACCTTACAACAGGTGACGTTGAGTCTCTCGACATATCCCGGAAATAAATCGTTAAGGCTAACATTCGGGGAAAAAAGCCAAAAATACTGTCATTTTCAACATTTTATAATACACAACCCTGTTTGGGACACTTCAAGTGAAATCAAGTCAAGTCCTCACTACACTAACATTCCTAGAATTGCAAGTACATCTTGGTGCTGGACGTTTTCAATTGTTTTAGCCAAAGAAGCGGTTGCTACTTTATGTTGAGATGAGCAGGAGAAAGATTTCACCGAATGGTCGGACATCGGATCGAAGTAAGTCTTATTTTCTATTCAATCAGAATCACTCCTTTTTTTTTCTTCTTTTTTAATAACCACGTTGGTGAGCGGATGTTGACTAAGGCGCACATTGAGCTCCATCATGAATATAAATCAGCTCAGAACAGAGAAGTAAGAAAAAAAGTCTGACAGTTTTTTGCGGCACATGGCTTCCTAGTGGGGTGGCTTCTTATAGCGGCGATTCCAGCCACAACTCGTGTACACAAGAGCTACGTATAGTATAGTAAGGCATTTCGAGCTGAAAATAAAGATTTCGTTGCTCACGACAGACTTGATGAAATCACTAATAGCGAGCTAGTTTTTTCTTAGTGTTACGTTCTTGAATCAAGCATTCAACGGAGCGGTAATAATAATGGAATCTAAGGTTAAATGTTGGCATCTGAATTATAATGCTCATAATATGACAATTGGTTTTTGAAGGGTCATTCAAAGAGAATAATGATAAAACCTTTGATGAATGACTCCCAATTGTAGTGGACTGTGGTAGATGTTGAAGAAAAACAAAATTAAGACCAACTGAATAAATTATATTTTATATTTATATTTATATTGAATAAATGGAGGCCAAGGCTCACCCTGGGCTGTAGTGCCAATTAGTTAGAATAAATAAATTATATTTTAAAAATAGTATGAATTAAAAAAAAAACTGCATTTGTGTAATGATATACGATTTAACCCATTTCAAGCCGAGGGTAGAAATGGCAGAGTAATGGGGGGGGGGGGGGGAAAGGATGAACTATTTTACAGAATGCCGGCCGAAATAAGGCAACATTTCCTCACCAGTCGAGAGCAAAAATGCTCCAAATTTTATAAATTTTACTTTTTAATAGGATTTCAGAGGTCTCAGTTTTCCAAATCAATATGATTTATCCATTTTATTGTCAAAAATTAAAAAAAAAAAATCTATATAAAATCTAAAAGTCTATTGTTATGAACCGGAATCTGTTTCGACTCAATGCCCAGAACGCTCACTCTCCCAGGACCAAATTTGAGCAACCATAATCATGCTTTCGGTCAAAAAGCCTCCTTTAAAAAAAAAAATCCCAAATCGCATTGAGCTCCCGAATGTCGAAGACATTTTTCTTTGAAAAGTTTAGGAACAGCATGATTTATCCATTTCATTGTAAAAATTTGTTTGAAAATCCATATAAAATCTAAAAGTTTATTTTTATGAACCGGAATCTGTTTCGACTCAATGCCCAGAACGCTCACTCTCCCAGGACCAAATTTGAGCAACCATAATCATGCTTTCGGTCAAAAAGCCTCCTTTAAAAAAAAAATTCCCAAATCGCATTGAGCCCCCGAATGTCGAAGACATTTTTCTTTGAAAAGTTTAGGAACAGCATGAACGAGAAAAAATTCGTCAACAAAGATTTTCCACTATTTCAATATTTAAAAAAATCATTATTATGACGATGCAAACATGCATCAATGGCCGGAAATGAGTTAAAATAAAACATCCTTCACTAGTGAATATAAGTCGAAAACGAGAAATAAGTAGGTACCTAAAAATAAAGTCCTTCTAAAATAAAGAGAAACTGCAAAACATGTGAAGGTGGATCCATGGTGGCCTCCAGGTGGATCTTGGTGACTTCCAAGGGAGAAACCAAAAAAATACTTTCTTCACACGAAGTAGGTATTTGTGACGTGCTGTACCCAATGCTTACGCTTAAGATGCGGATACTTTCAAGGCCTTAAGGTGCCAAAGTGAACAAGTACTGCAATTTTTTTGTTCGAGGACGTTCCAAATAGAAAACGTCTGCCAAGTGGGTGTGGCACATAGCTTCCTCGTATCCATAACCCGATTATATAGATGAACCGATGCATAGTAGTTAATCTCAAAACACCAATCTCTAAGTACCTTCCACTACCCTCATAGGGGACCATCTACACGCTAATCTGGACAATCCTAGAAAATTTCATCAAATTCGGATGAAAAATGTGAGTAGATGTACGTGATTGGATAAAAAAAAAGCTTAGCCTCGGCCGGGATTCGAACCCGGGACCCCTGGGGGATAATTCTATGCGCTACCTCTGAGCTATTGAGGTCTAGTTATGCAATGAATAGGATTTGAGATTCTTACAGGGGACCATCCCTCTATGGGTGAATCCCTCTACGGGTGAATCCCTCTATGAAAAACCATTCTCCATGATTTTCATAGGGGACCATCTAAACACTACTCAGTAACATCCCTGGAAATTTCATTGAAATCGGATGGAAAATGTAGAAGTTATGGCCGTTACAAGGAATTTACGTTTGCGCATGCCCAGTCGCTTCTATCTGTCCGGGGATGATGGTTTTCATAGGGGACCGTCTACACACCAACCCGCACAATCCCTGAAAATTTCATAGAAATCGGACAATAACTTCGTATAGTTATGCCCGTTACAAGGATTTCATGACAGACAGACAGACACACAGACACGGAACCAAAATTGTTCAGAAAGGTCTAAAACGCAAAACGCGAGTGAAAAATTTGATATTGGAGAATTTTTTTTCATCCTTGAAGTGAAAACAATGCTTCCGCTACCTTGGTAGACTCAAAAGCAAAACAGCGTTTTAGGCATGTACTGACGGTTCGCAAAATACTGGTAGACTGGCGAGCTACTCTATCCAGAATCGATATGAGGTCGTGGGATTAGGGATTAGAAGACATGGGTTTTTGCTTCCGAGTCTACCAAGGTAGCGGAAGCTTTGTTTTCACTTTTCGAAGTCGAAAAAAAAAGTTCTCCAAAATCAAAATTTTCACTCGCGTTTTGCGTTTTAGACCTTTCTGAACAATTTTGGTTCAGTGTCTGTCTGTCTGTGTGTCTGTCATGAATTCCTTGTAACGCGCATAACTATACGAAGTTACTGTCCGATTTCAATGAAATTTTCAGGGATTGTGCGGGTTGGTGTGTAGACGGTCCCCTATGAAAATCATTATCCCCGGACTGATAGAAGCGACTGCGCATGCGCAAACGTGAATTCCTTGTAACGGCCTTAACTTCTACATTTTCCATCCGATTTCAATGAAATTTTCAGGGATTGTGCGGGTTGGTGTGTAGACAGTCTCCTATGAAAATCATCACCTTCGGACTGATAGTAGCCACTGCGCATGCGCAAACGTGAATTTCCTTGTAACGGCCATAACTTCCACTTTTTCTACCCGATTTCGATGAAATTTTCAGGGATTATGCGGATTAGGTTGTAGATGGTCCCCAATGAAGATCACCACCTTCGGACTGATAGTAGCCAATGCGCATGCGCAAACGTGAATTTCCTTGTAACGTCCATAATTTCTACATTAAATGTAGAAATGTGGTGATTTTCATAGGGGACCATCTAAATACTAATCTGTAACATCCCTGAAAATTTCATTGAAATCGGATAGAAAATTTTTCTATCCGATTTCAATGAAATTTTCAGGGATGTTACAGATTAGTATTTAGATGGTCCCCTATGAAAATCACCACCTTCGGACTGATAGTAGCCACTGCGCATGCGCAAACGTGAATTCCTTGTAACGGCCATAACTTCTACATTTTCCATCCGATTTCAATGAAATTTTCAGGGATGTTACAGATTGACTTGTTTTGATGTTTTGAGATTAACTACTATGCATCGGATCATCTATACAATCGGGTTATGGATACGAGGAAGCTATGTGCCACACCCTCTTGGCAGACTTTTTTTGTTACTAGGGTGTTGGTATCAGATAATAGTATTAATAACGTTCCCTCAACAGTTTTAACTATCTTCTTCCTTCCATTCTAAAAATAGACAATTGTTCAAATAAGTTGAATTTTATTCGTATTTGATTTATCTTCAATAAGTGATGAAACTTTTTAATCGAGCACGAAAATAAAGTAAATACCGCCCATTCCTCAAAATTTAGTGCTTTACGTTTCAAGTAAACAGTATCAGAGAATGAAAAAAATTCGCCCAAATTCGCACCAAATTTCGTTAATTACCAAAAGTCAATACTTTTGTTAATAATTACCAAAAAGTTAATTATTAACGAAATTTGTGAGAGAGCTCCAATTAGGAGCTCTTAGTCTTAGAATTAGTCAATGATTGAAGAAGCTTCAACCTCTCTGATCATATAAGTTGAATTTAATCCTCCGTTCAACTTTGAATTTTTGTTGTTCATCAGAAATGCGAGCAGACGATTCTTCAGACGACCTGCGGCGGTATCAGGAGTGCGCCAAAAAGTTGGACGAGTGCAGCAAAAACCTCCTACGGCTCTGCCAGGTGTCTGGCGAGATCAACAACCTTCACGAAGATGAAATCGAAAGAGCAGCCAACGAAATTATGTGCGTCTTTTATTATTTATGAAGGCAATAAATAGGTAACTATAGATATTAAGGACTTGTTTCCGTAAACAAGAAATGACGTTCAGTTTTAGCGAATTTTCAAGGAAAATGAAGCTATTGCAATGGCCTCAAAATTTTTAGAATCGACTTTTTCGAAAAAATTTTACACTGAAATCCGTTTTGGAACATTCTGAAACGATCCCTGAAGTTTTTCCAAAAATCATATGTAAAAAATCCGGAAGTTTATGGACTCCTAACATCTTCAAAGCATACCCGGTGCATACAGTATGTTGGTATGCTATAATAAAAATCGAAAAAACCAAAAATCGTGTAAAAAAAAGTTCTAAAAGAAATTGCAACACCATTGTTCCTTTTCTTAACCACACCTTCAACTTAATGATTTCTTTGAAAATTCGCTCATAAATTCATCCTGCATGAATGGACTTTTTAGGACGTCCCACAGTAAGACTTGGGCGTCCTTATGCGATCGATCTGGGGTAAAGTTGGACAACACTCAACAGAAAAAAAAGGTCTGCCAAGTGGGTGTGGCACATAGCTTCCTCGTATCCATAACCCGATTATATAGATGATCCGATGCATAGTTGTTAATCTCAAAACACCATTCTCTAAGTACCTTCCCCTACCCTCATAGGGGACCATCTACACGCTAATCTGGACAATCCTAGAAAATTTCATCAAATTCGGATGAAAAATTAAGTGAGTAGATGTATGTGATTGGATGGGTTAATCTTGTAAAATCCGCCCTGGCCTCAATTTTCAACCGATTTGCGAGTTTCTTTTTTTGTTTGACTCAAATAACTGATGATTTTACCAGAGTACCAAAATTCGGAATGGGAGGGGATGAGTGGGGGGATAATATTCATAAAATATCCGATTTTAGAGTATTTCGGTTCCTTTACTGCTTACTAATTGTACCCAACCTTTGAAATTGAGGAAAAATTCACATTATATTTCCGTATTTTCCTACCTTGTCATCAAGTGTACTTAAATAACTAATCAGCAGTCAATTCAAAATTGAGATCAATGTGACTAAACAAGTTGAATGAGAACCAGATCTATTACTTCACTACCAAGTATAGCCCACTACGTAACCACCCCAGGAAATAATGCGATATAAAACAGTAAAACAAGCCGTGCAATAAGATTTTGCGATTCCGGTTGATTATATCATCAGCTATCTTTAGACTTTGGGTAATCGATAGGACGACATGAAACTGGAACACTAAAATAAGTTAATATTCTCACCAAAGTCGAGTAGACTTTGCTCTAGCATGCTGCTAGAGTAACCCAGAGCAAATGAATCTGAGCTAGAGAAAGTTCAAGAAGATAAAAGGTACATAAGGAATGAATTACAAAAGCAGGTAGCTAGCTTTTCAAAGTAACCGAAAATTGAATTTCAACGGGATTGTTCATGGTACTTACTAAGTAGTTTGTGTTGTATTGGATCTAACGTTTTGTTATCAGATGAACAAAATGGAGATTTAAATCAGACTTTAATAGACAAAATAGAGATTAATTTCAGACTCAAATTTCCAAACTCGTATTTTTGCGATTGCTAAAAATAAGTGAAGTAACTGGCAAGTCTTGGGGTTTCCCTACCGCAATGGATAAAAAAAGTAAGAAGAAGAACCAATACTGTACAACTACGAGCAAGAGTGTTTGGTTTACGTCACACAGAGAAGGAATATGCAAAGATGAAGGCGATAAGAAAATCAATATTCGTAGGTACTAACAATGAGGAGGATGATTCCTTACAGATGTAAGTTGATACCGTAGGAGGTAGAATTGGAAGGCTTCGACGACACCAAGAAGTTATGGAAGGGGATTTCATGAGAAACATCTCTACGTAATGCAAAATGATTTACTAGGTAGTAGGTACCTACTAAGTAGGTACCTACTACCTAGTAAATCATTTTGTAGGTCCTACTTATTGATACTTGATCAATAGAATGTTGTTTGGGTGATATTGCGAATAGTTTATAATGTTTCAGGTTGGCAGGTAGGCAAATACCTGTTTGATTGAGAATAACATGGAACGTAGGGGGTGCTCCCTTGGAATTTTCACGAAAACCAAATAGTATTCAAGTTTTGCTTCCTCACTACAGAAGGTAGGGAAGCTTTGTATTCGTGAAAGAAGTGAAAAAAAAAAAAAAAAAATGTCCTCCAAAATCAAAATTTCCACTTGCTTTTTGCGTTTTAGAGCTTCCCGAACAATATTGGTTCCGTGTCTGTCTGTCTGTCGGTCTGTCTGTGGTCAATCCTTGTCCCGGGCAAAACTATACTAACCTGTGGTCCGATTTTGATGAAATTTTC
Source organism: Apolygus lucorum (assembly GCA_009739505.2). Classification (NCBI taxonomy): domain Eukaryota; kingdom Metazoa; phylum Arthropoda; class Insecta; order Hemiptera; family Miridae; genus Apolygus; species Apolygus lucorum. The sequence continues at coordinate 4,214,060 of CM019173.2, read as the reverse complement.
AGGGATTGTGCGGGTTAGGTCCTAGACGGTCCCCTATCAATTTCAGCACCTTCGGACCAATAGGAGCGAGTGCGCATGCGCAAACGTGAATTTCCTGGAACCTCGGTTTCTCGGTTTCTAATGAACCGATTTTGCTCAAATTTGGAGGTTAGTTAGGGACTAACTTCTAAGAGACACCCTTCAAGTTTCAATCAAATTGGTCAAGCAATAGCCGCTGCGCATGCGCGAACTTTAAATTTATTGTTACAACCAAAACTCCGCAATTATTCAACCAATTTCGATGAAATTTTCAGGGATTGTGTGGGTTAGGTACTAGACGGTGGAACGCTAAATAAAGAATCATAATTTTTTCGCCAACTGATTCTATACGTCCATGTTACAATGAGTGAGGAAGCTATACTGCCCACCCAACTTGGCAGACGTTTTTTTCTTTCTGAACAAGATACGAGTTATATTTATGGTCGCATTTTCTGTAGACAGCGTATAAAACTAATAAGCACCCTTAGGAAAAATTCCAATGTTCCTAATAGGGTTTTAGTAAAAATTCCAAAATTTAAATTCATTCTAACTATTATTCCTGAAGTTTAGCGCATTTCTGGAAGTTTCTAGGTTTTTTGAGTAACTGATACCTGGTTCTACAAGTATTCTTCAACCCTTCCTATTTATTTTGGTAGGTGAAAATTATGACACAGTTTCGTATGCTTTTTACCAAGTTCTATTAATTTTGTGTGCTTTTAAGGCGAACTGAAGAAGAGGAAGCGAAGAAAATAGCAGCTGAGCTTTTACATCAAAAAGGGTTGTTACACAGGGCCGGACAGGTAATTGACAGAACAAATAAATTTGGTTCGAATGCAATGAATTTGACGAGATACCTACCAAAATAGGGGTTATATTTAACAAAATTATGGTAACAGTTTTAATCATGTATGTTAATTGAAGTAGGTACCTTAAGTACTTTAGGTACCTGAAACAAAAGTGGTGGACGACGGACAAAATCCCAATCAATAATGATCTTGTTTAATCAGAAAAAAGTTAGGATTTTCGAGAACAAAATAGCAAAGTCTGTTTATGGGTCATTTCAAAATTTGGGGTTATTTCTTGTCACGCAGCTTTTGTGAACACTCTATTTGTCTTGGAAATTCAGAATTTTTTCAGGGAGATACAGCAGGTTGGTGTCTACAAAGATCACATAGAATGAATTTCACTAATCAATTAACTCAGATAATTAAAAATCATTAATGATCCCAATTCTCTCTCCCTACACCTGTCACAGGGGGTAGGTTGGGAACTTTGAAAATTTTTGGAGAACTCTATATTCATAGACCGGGAGCCGAGGCCAAAAACGGTGACTTACGAGTTGAAAGCTACAAACCAATTTTTATTAAAATGTCCTCCAAGGTGAGTAAAAAAATGGATTGCTGCCACTCCAAAGCCCCGTCTTTCAAAAATGGCGGCCGTTTGAAATTGTCAAATTTAGAGAAATGATGACTTACGTAGTTGATGGCTGGAAATGAATTCACTTGCAAGAACTAATTATCCAAAGGTGGAAAATACATCTCTGCCACCCTAATTCCCCGCCCCTGTACAGGCAGAGTCGATCAAATTTTGTCAAAATTTTGACCATTTTTTGACTTATTAGTTGACGGCTGAAATTTTCGTAGTAGGTTGGTATCCACGAGAAAGAAACAAAAAACTATCTCTGCCCTCCCCACCCCCCGTCTTCCGCTCAGCAGAATCGATTCAAAATTGTCAAATTTTGACACAAATTTTGACTTGTTAGTTGACGCGTGAATTTTTCTTTACTAGTTCTCTATGGATATCTGGTTAATAAAAACCATCTCTGCCGTTTTGATTCCGCGTCGTTCGTTCAGCAGAGATGGTCCAAAATTTGACAAAATTTGGTCCCAAAATTGAGTTATCGAGTTGATGGCTGAAATTTATTTTGCGAGTAGCTAATTATTAGTTCTTTCGAAATTCCTCACTCTGCCATATTGATTCCGCGTCGTTTATTCAGCAGAGATGGTCCAAATTGGTCAAATTTTGGTCCAAAAATGGACTTATTAGTTGATGGCTGGAAATTGCATAATTATCTCCTACATGCTACTGTAAGACAATAAAACACACTCTGCCATCTCGGAAACGCGTCATTTGTGGAGCAGAAGCCAATATGTACAGGAATATGTGTGTAAAATCTGCAGGGTAAAAATCAGCACCGAAAAATTGACTTATGAGTTGACGGCTGAAATTCATTTTGCGAGTAGGTAATTATTAGTTCTTTCGAAATTCCTTACTCTGCCATTCTGATTCCGCGTCGTTCATTCAGCAGAGATGGTCCAAATTGGTAAAATTTGGGTCAGCTAAAATTTGAACGGAGATTAGGCCTCTCTTGCGATTCACACTCGTGTTTCTGATTTATCGTACGTAAAACCCTTGAATTCTCGCAGGGAGCGAACGGTTTGCCCTACAGAGCTCCGCGTGGTCTTAAAAATTTCTAAAAATTCTATAGAATCTTAAATCGAAGGAAAAACAATACCTTTATATCAAAATGTTTTGAGTTAGGGCGTTTTCAAAATTTCAAAATTCATTTTGGAACTCTTAGAACTGACCTACATCAACCAAAATTTTCGGGGCACAATTAAACCTCAAATGGAGCCTATATACCAAATTTCATCAAAATCGGTCAATGCTAAGTGGCGAAAGTGCCGCGTACGGCGGACGGACGGCCAAATTTTTATTCGATTTTTGGATTCAATTTGGAAATGAAGTAGAATGTGAATAGTGAAGTTAGCTGCTGTTCCTTCTACAGGATCTTCTCGCAGCGAGCACATCAACAGGGTGAGATTCACTTTATGTGTTTCTACCTGTAAACCGGCCTGCTACAGACAGTCATTAACATCAACTTAATGTTAATGATTGTCTGTAGCAGGCCGGTTTACAGGTAGAAACACATAAAGTGAATCTCACCCTTGCGTCATTCGGCCAGCATGCAGCATGCTTTGTTGTAGCTAGTGCCAGGCTATGATTTTGAGTAATTTACTAATTAAAAGTACTCTAAAAGTACTCTCTTATCTACTAGCCTTGAGTTTAGCTAGATTTTACTCGGGAATTACGTGGCATTCAAAACTACACAGATAACCAAACACATAAAATTCGATCATCATCTGCCGGACTAAATATCCTAGGTAGAAACAATTTTTAGGAGGTGTTGGACATTTTTTTTCTTGGTCGATTCCAAAGGTTCATTATTGAAAATAATAAACCAAAAATCGGCCGTAGTTCACAGGATGGACATTTCGGGAATACCTAGGTACCTTCAGTACCGATGAGTGAGCCTACATCGGTTCAATACCTAATTACTATTACTATTATTTTTTTTCTTTTGACTGTTCAAAATTATCTTGGTACAATAAATTAGACCTTGGTTCCAGTTGTTTTGGTCCAGTTTCTACCCAACTATTTCTTCAACTTATTCTTTAAAAACATTTGATAGCCTCGCATACCTATTCCACTATTTGAGTGTACGCAAATATTTCGAGAGGTACACTTTCTATGGTTGTGGCTCGTTAATTTAATATCTTGCATAATATACATGTTTGGAAATCCTGAGGAATGAGCACGCAATACTATTTGACCGAATCGTCAGCATTTAATTTCTAACTCACTGATCTAAACAATAACTTCGTGGATGTGAGAAGAGCATATTTCAATCTATAACTATCACTTATTTAGACCTAAATACCTTTTTTAAATCGATTTTATGGAATTAATAGGGCAAATTCCTTCGCGCTCATATTATTGACACTCTTCTAAAATACTGGGAAAACCACAGTAGGCCCTCATAAATAACAATTCCTTCATATCAAAACTTAATAAGTCATGAATCAATTTAAAATAGTATTGAATTTTCAGAATCGAATGAGATCACCCAGAGCTCTAGGGCCAACCGTTCGCTACCTATTTATTTTACATTTACTGCTACTGTACAGATTCTTAGAGGTCGAAGGATCCCGAACCAATAATACCGTTTTGAGCTCATAATTATGGAATATCTAATGACTATACGGTCTCCTTGGTACTATCGGAAGCAATATCTTATAATCCATTGATCATAAAACTGCCAAGTACTTGGGGTTTCGGATTCGATCAATCAGGGTATACTAGAATAAAGTGGTTGAGTAGGTTTTCACTTATTCATTTGTTCCGTTTGTAATTACGTATTTGAAATGGTAAACCTCTGCGTAAAAATTACCAACTAGGTTTCCTACTTATGCAAAGCATGAAAAATCCGTCAACTAGAAATGTTTTAGTTCGTACCTAAACTAGGAATAGTTTTACATTGATAAGTACTCATAATTATGATGAACTTGTACATTTTGTTTATGACGGCCTACTGTGGTTTTCCCAGTATTTTAGAAGAGTGTCAATAATATGAGCGCGAAGGAATTTGCCCTATTAATTCCATAAAATCGATTTAAAAAAGGTATTTAGGTCTAAATAAGTGATAGTTATAGATTGAAATATGCTCTTCTCACATCCACGAAGTTATTGTTTAGATCAGTGAGTTAGAAATTAAATGCTGACGATTCGGTCAAATAGTATTGCGTGCTCATTCCTCAGGATTTCCAAACATGTATATTATGCAAGATATTAAATTAACGAGCCACAACCATAGAAAGTGTACCTCTCGAAATATTTGCGTACACTCAAATAGTGGAATAGGTATGCGAGGCTATCAAATGTTTTTAAAGAATAAGTTGAAGAAATAGTTGGGTAGAAACTGGACCAAAACAACTGGAACCAAGGTCTAATTTATTGTACCAAGATAATTTTGAACAGTCAAAAGAAAAAAAATAATAGTAATAGTAATTAGGTATTGAACCGATGTAGGCTCACTCATCGGTACTGAAGGTACCTAGGTATTCCCGAAATGTCCATCCTGTGAACTACGGCCGATTTTTGGTTTATTATTTTCAATAATGAACCTTTGGAATCGACCAAGAAAAAAAATGTCCAACACCTCCTAAAAATTGTTTCTACCTAGGATATTTAGTCCGGCAGATGATGATCGAATTTTATGTGTTTGGTTATCTGTGTAGTTTTGAATGCCACGTAATTCCCGAGTAAAATCTAGCTAAACTCAAGGCTAGTAGATAAGAGAGTACTTTTAGAGTACTTTTAATTAGTAAATTACTCAAAATCATAGCCTGGCACTAGCTACAACAAAGCATGCTGCATGCTGGCCGAATGACGCAAGGGTGAGATTCACTTTATGTGTTTCTACCTGTAAACCGGCCTGCTACAGACAATCATTAACATTAAGTTGATGTTAATGACTGTCTGTAGCAGGCCGGTTTACAGGTAGAAACACATAAAGTGAATCTCACCCTGTTGATGTGCTCGCTGCGAGAAGATCCTGTAGAAGGAACAGCAGCTAACTTCACTATTCACATTCTACTTCATTTCCAAATTGAATCCAAAAATCGAATAAAAATTTGGCCGTCCGTCCGCCGTACGCGGCACTTTCGCCACTTAGCATTGACCGATTTTGATGAAATTTGGTATATAGGCTCCATTTGAGGTTTAATTGTGCCCCGAAAATTTTGGTTGATGTAGGTCAGTTCTAAGAGTTCCAAAATGAATTTTGAAATTTTGAAAACGCCCTAACTCAAAACATTTTGATATAAAGGTATTGTTTTTCCTTCGATTTAAGATTCTATAGAATTTTTAGAAATTTTTAAGACCACGCGGAGCTCTGTAGGGCAAACCGTTCGCTCCCTGCGAGAATTCAAGGGTTTTACGTACGATAAATCAGAAACACGAGTGTGAATCGCAAGAGAGGCCTAATCTCCGTTCAAATTTTAGCTGACCCAAATTTTACCAATTTGGACCATCTCTGCTGAATGAACGACGCGGAATCAGAATGGCAGAGTAAGGAATTTCGAAAGAACTAATAATTACCTACTCGCAAAATGAATTTCAGCCGTCAACTCATAAGTCAATTTTTCGGTGCTGATTTTTACCCTGCAGATTTTACACACATATTCCTGTACATATTGGCTTCTGCTCCACAAATGACGCGTTTCCGAGATGGCAGAGTGTGTTTTATTGTCTTACAGTAGCATGTAGGAGATAATTATGCAATTTCCAGCCATCAACTAATAAGTCCATTTTTGGACCAAAATTTGACCAATTTGGACCATCTCTGCTGAATAAACGACGCGGAATCAATATGGCAGAGTGAGGAATTTCGAAAGAACTAATAATTAGCTACTCGCAAAATAAATTTCAGCCATCAACTCGATAACTCAATTTTGGGACCAAATTTTGTCAAATTTTGGACCATCTCTGCTGAACGAACGACGCGGAATCAAAACGGCAGAGATGGTTTTTATTAACCAGATATCCATAGAGAACTAGTAAAGAAAAATTCACGCGTCAACTAACAAGTCAAAATTTGTGTCAAAATTTGACAATTTTGAATCGATTCTGCTGAGCGGAAGACGGGGGGTGGGGAGGGCAGAGATAGTTTTTTGTTTCTTTCTCGTGGATACCAACCTACTACGAAAATTTCAGCCGTCAACTAATAAGTCAAAAAATGGTCAAAATTTTGACAAAATTTGATCGACTCTGCCTGTACAGGGGCGGGGAATTAGGGTGGCAGAGATGTATTTTCCACCTTTGGATAATTAGTTCTTGCAAGTGAATTCATTTCCAGCCATCAACTACGTAAGTCATCATTTCTCTAAATTTGACAATTTCAAACGGCCGCCATTTTTGAAAGACGGGGCTTTGGAGTGGCAGCAATCCATTTTTTTACTCACCTTGGAGGACATTTTAATAAAAATTGGTTTGTAGCTTTCAACTCGTAAGTCACCGTTTTTGGCCTCGGCTCCCGGTCTATCATATTTTAATTTAAGTAAAAAACGTTATTGGTCCAGGATACTCTCCTCTTCAGGAATAAATTAGAAACGAACGAAAATTCCATGAATTGGAAGGGTTTTTGCTATGTTTTGATGCTGTCACAAGGTTTTATTCTCTCTCCCTACAATTTTTTTGAAATGCCTGCCCACTCCTGGAAAACGAATATTTTGTGTCATGAAAAACAAAAGTGAACACTGCTGCAAGATGGCTTCCGAAGCTGTGTGGGTTATGTTGTGAAGTGTTGAAGCTTTGAGAGTAGGTAAATACTTTCTCTCTCCCTACAACCACCTCACTCATCAGGGTAAGTGTTCAACTAAGTTTAATTAAACTCAAATTACAATTATGAATGCCATAGTGTTATGTATTTTTTCTAACGTTCAGAATCAATAATGGTTAGGCCAGTAGAGAGTGATAACCTCACAAATCTCTCTCCCTACAACCTCTCTACCTACAACTTCTGTGAAGAGGCTGGTTTGTAGGAAGAGAGATGGAATTGCAGGGAGAGAAGTTTTTTTTTCAAAGCCGTTTACATTTTTAAGAGTTACCTGAACTATTTACACCGCTGGGTCAAATAATTCTGACTTTTCATAAACCCACATTTTACGAAAGATTAGACTGATTGAAATACTTGAAGAATCTGATAATTCTGATGTACCTACCTAGATTATAGCTTCGGACTGTGATTGCGATAAGTAAAAGAGACTCCTAAACTAAGATTCTCGTATTTGGAAGGAATAAAAAGGTTTCCATGAGTTCAACTCACACTTGGTTTTCTCTCTCCCTACAAAGTCGAAATTATGGAAAAAAATTCAAAATTCTATAAATTTGAAACTACTTGATAAAGTGTGCGCCCACTTCAGGGTCTGCCTCAGTGGCCAAAACAAAGGACGTTTACGGGAGAAAAAACATAAAAACTTCAACAATAATTTATGGAAAAGTTCGAGGACAAAATAACCCCAAATTTTGAAATGACCCTTATATCAGGGTATAAAATATATAATGTTGAAAATTTTCGTTAAATTTGCCAAGGAGAACTGTTTTTTTTGACTAATGCCCTCTAGTCATTAGAAATAAACGATTTAATGAACATTTGGATCGAAGGATATATTTATCAGGTTTAAAAACAGTACTATTTGTAAGGTCTAATCAGCCTACACGGTGTAACGGTTAAGGTCGAACCACCGGCCAGGGTTTGATTCTACAACTAATTTGTGACTTTTTTTGTCTCTTGACTTATTTTTCTTAACCCCCTTAAAATCGGACTTTTTTCACTTTTAAGATTTTTTTCGTATTTTCGACCTTACGCCATTAAAACAGCCATAACTCCCTTGTTTTGGTTCATTATTTTCAATAATGAACCTTTGGAATCGACCAAGAAAAAAAAAAGTCAACACCCCCTCAAAATTTGATGGTTTACGTTTCAAGGCACGTACTTAGAATCCAAAAATCGAATAAAAATTTGGCCGTCCGTCCGCCGTACGCGGCACTTTTGCTACTTAGCATTGACCGATTTTGATGAAATTTGGTATGTTGGCGCCATTTGGGGTCTGGTTGTGCCCCGAAGATTTTGGTTGATGTAGGTCACTTCTAAGGGTTCCAAAATCAATTTTGAAATTTTGAAAACGTCCTAACTCAAAAAATTTTGATATAATTAAAGGTATTGTTTTTCCTTCAATTTAAGATTCTATAGAATTTTTAAAATTTTTTGAGACCACCCGGAGCTCTGTAGGACAAACCGTTCGTCAAAGTTTGGACGTACGATAAATCAGAAACACGAGTGTGAATCGCAAAAGAGGCCCAATCTCCGTTCAAATTAAAGCTGACCGAAATGCGATCGATGTTTTTCTTCATGTTGGATGGTTGGTGGCTTTGCAGACGAGTGATCTATATAGAAAAATAAAAAATAATAAACCATTGTGTAATAATTTGCAGCGTTTTCAGTCAAAATTCAAATGTAGTTATACCGTTGGAAAGAGCGTTAAATTCTCTATCTCCCTAGTGTTAAATAGGTAAAACTTTTTAAAGAAGACTCAGATGTTAAAACGCTGCAAATTATTACACATTGGTTTATTATTTTTTATTTTTCTATATAGATCACTCGTCTGCAAAGCCACCAACCATCCAACATGAAGAAAAAACATCGATCGCATTTTGGTCAGCTTTAATTTGAACGGAGATTAGGCCTCTTTTGCGATTCACACTCGTGTTTCTGATTTATCGCACGTCCAAACTTTAAATTCTCGTAGTGAGCGAACAGTTTGTCCTACAGAGCTCCGGGTGGTCTCAAAAAATTGTATAGAATCTTAAATTGAAGAAAAACAATACCTTTATATCAAAACTTTTTGAGTTAGGGCGTTTTCAAAATTTCAAAATTGATTTTGGAACCCTTAGAAGTGACCTACCTCAACTAAAATCTTCGGGGCACAACTAGACCCCAAATGGCGCCTACATACCAAATTTCATCAAAATCGGTCAATGCTAAGTGGCAAAAGTGCCGCGTACGGCGGACGGACGGCCAAATTTTTATTCGATTTTTAGGACGTCCCACAGTAAGACTTGGGCGTCCTTATGCGATCGATCTGGGGTGAAGTTGGACAACACTCAACAGAAAAAAAAAAAATAACCACGCAGTAATCCGTTTTAGACCATTCTGAATCCAAATCCGCGAAAAAAACCATAGGTGTATGTCTGTGTGTGTGTGTGTGTGTATGTGTGTGTGTGTGTGTGTGTAACAAAATCTTGTGTACTCTGCACAGGCCTTAGTTCTCAACCGATTTTCCTGGTTCTTTTTTTGCTCGTTGCGGAAAACTATCTAGTTGTGCACTACGTCGCCGGAATTTCGAATTTTGCCTTTTAAGGGGGGGAAAGGGGGGGTTAATGCTCGAAAAACGTGCGTTTTTGGGCATAATCTTGTGTACTCTACCCAGGCCTTAGTTCTCAAACGATTTTCGTGGTTCTTTTTTCGTTTGACGCGAAATACTATCTAGTTGTGCACTACGGCGCCGGAATTTTGGATTTTGCTTTTTAAGAGGGGGAAAGGGGGGGTTAATGCTTAAAAAACGTGCGTTTGCGTGCGTAATCTTGTAAACTCTGCCCAGGCCTCAATTGCCAACCGATTTGCGTGTTTCTTTTTTTGTTTGACTAAAATAACTTCCGAGTTGTACATGATTTTACCAGAGTACCAAAATTCGCAAGGGGAGGGGGTGAGTGGGGGGATAATATTCACAAAATATCCGATTTTTCAATATTTTGGTTCCTTCACTGCTTACTAATTGTACCCAAGCTTTGAAATTGAGGAAAAATTCTCATTATACCTCCGAATTTTCATGAATTATTCTCTGTACCACCATGGTGCCAGGATATGGTGCCATGATGCCATAAACCGCTTATTTCGTGTTTTTTTTTTTTTTTTGTGTTTCACCTTGAATACGGATGTGAACTTCGACGGACTGCCTACCAAAACTAACAGATGGAAGTTCAATGTTACGACGTATTTCCGCTTTGGTGCCAGACTGGCGCCATTGTTGGCGTTGGGGAGGTTTGGGGGGGGGGGGGGGGTGAACTCGAATTCGCATGTTGGGTGTCGTAGATCATGGATTTTAAAATGCTCTTCAGATTCGAGGCTCCCATGCCGCTAGAAATGTTAAGGTGGATAATGGTGGGGGGGGGGGGGTCACTATTTCTTGCCTAAAGTAATAAATAAATTACATCGAGTGAAACAATTTTATCACTTAACAACTGGTTAAACTGATCTAATGCTTATCAAATGGGACGTCCCCTGGAATGCATGCATTACTAAACAATATGTTTGGATTCTACGTACCTTGAAACGTACCTAAACCATCAAATTTTGAGGGGGTGTTAAAATTTTTTTTTCTTGGTCGATTCCAAAGGTTCATTATTGAAAATAATAAACCAAAAATGAGCTTGAATAGTAAAATATCCAAAATCTTGGAAATTTTTCGTTTTTTCAAACGATTGTAACACTAACTGAAACTGCCGGTTAAGTTCTCACTGTAACCCCAAAAGTTGACAAAGAGACAAAAAAAGTCACAAATTAGTTGTAGAATCGAACCCTGGCCGGTGGTACGACCTTAACCGTTACACCCTGTATCATAAAATATATCTAAATTACTACACCTACCTGAATATTCCAGTTGTGTGGGTGGGTGTTAGCACTAGGTAAATTCGAGAAGAACTAAGTGGTTCTGATAACACAAAATACCACTGGTCCGTTACATTAATTTGTTAAGCAGTCAGTTAAAGAAAGTTACAGAAGCCTCCTGAACACTGAATACTCGAGAATGATTAGAAAGAGCTGGCTGTAACCTCCTAGGACCTTATCAGGACGAAACTGAAAGCTCGACGTCTTTTTCCGTTGACATCTAACTAAAAGTGTCTCCCACCATGACATGACTTTCGGCATCCGTCGGCATTATTCGCGGGTCGCCTCAGTTTTTTTCGACAGTAAGATTTGTATGTATAATTTATCATCAATTAACAAAGATTTCAACAGCGAATTGTCGGAGAAAATGAAACTATTGCTGCGATGGACTCAAAACAATTGGCATGGACTACGCGCCTCGAAAAGCTCGAGTAACACCCTCCCAGCGTAATTTTCGGGTAGTTTCTAGGGCTATAACGTGTTCCATGTTAAAAGTCTCACCGTATAGCGGAAGAAAATAGGAGGAAAATGATGGATAAATCGGAAAGAAAAAAAATTATGTGACCTCTGGAAGATTATCTTTTTCAGAGATATTTTATCCTCAATTGATTCAACTCAAGGAAAACAGATTTACCCTCCATTTTCCTCGTGGGAACGCGATCATTTGATTCGGAGAGAAAAATTACTTATAGCCCTCCTGCGTCCAACCATGGAGTCATCGACTCTTGCTTAAAAGTTGATTATAAAAATGATAATAATCATTAAAATAATAAGTTTTTGAACCCAAATGTACAACAAAATTTACTAATTCCACTACAATGGGGGATGCGCCTTATTTTTGTTGAAATTTTTAATCAAAAGTAGACCTCATCCTGAGAATTTTGACACCAGCCGTTTTCTTTTTGGATGAGTAGATCTTTTTCTATGATTTTTCAAAGTCTCGAATGTTTATGACGTCACGCGCCCCTCCCGCCTAGGCGGGACCCCCCAGCCCACTGTGACGTCATAAACATTCGAAACTTTGAAAAATCATAGAAAAGGGTCTTCTCACGCTAGAAGGTTGCAGTTGGTATCAAGATTCTCAGAATTAGGTCTAGTTTAGATTAAAAATAACAATAAACATTTTTCCGACCCATGCGCCCATTTTACAAATTACAAGTTCATACAAAACTTACTCGTTCAAACACCAATTTATCTGTGAAAAATTGCTCAAAAATAATTGACCAATGGAAAGCTAAAAATTTCAAAGAAGCAGGAAGTTGACAAAAATTCAAGTTCAGGCTAGAAGAAAGCATTTTTTACGAGACTTACGTGAAAAGTGTATACTGTGTATAATATAATATATTATAGTGTATAATGTGTAATGAAAGGCAATTTAACGCCCCAATTGTATTTTCATATTTCAGTTATCTTGTAAATTAAGGAAATTATGATCATTTTAGTGACGTAAGGTCAAAAACACGATGGCCAAGATGGTGTGCACATAGCTTCCTCGTATCCTGTTGTATAGACGATCCCGTTACAATGAATTCATCATTCCATTTCACAGTCAGGAACCAAATTTGTTCGGGAAATCTAAAACGCGAGTGGAAATTTTGATTTAGGAAAAACTTTTTTTTTCAACAAAAAAAGTGAAAACAATGTTTCCGCTACCTTTGTAGACTCGGCAGCACAATCTTCAAGTTTAAACACGTCGGATTAGTGGAGGATAAAAAAAAGTTATAGGACAGTAGTTGTCGCAAATTAGTTGCAGAAAGATCCTTGAAGTCAAATTCTATACCGAACAACCTCTATAGAAAAACGTCTGCCAAGTTGGGTGGGCAGTATAGCTTCCTCACTCATTGTAACATGGACGTATAGAATCAGTTGGCGGAAAAATTATGATTCAAAGAGTTATTGAATACCAAAATATTGGCGATAATATGCGGGATAGGGTTGCAGGTATTAATGTTTATAGTAGTGTTGTAAATAGTTGTGGTATATAAACCACTGAAATAAAAGAACGAAAGAGTGTAGGTATAAAATAAAACTACGAAGTTATGACGATAATGATTATTATTATTCAATACTAAAACTATAATAGGTGTACGTATCAGGATTATGGGTATTAATTTGTTATATACTCGTAATTTGAGTTTTGTTTAAAATTAAACGTAGAATTTTATTATTTTATTTAGCGGTCCACCGTCTAGGACCTAACCCTCACAATCCCTGAAAATTTCATCGAAATTGGTTGAATAGTTGCGGAGTTTTGGTTGTAACAATAAATTTAAAGTTTGCGCATGCGCAGCGGCTATTGCTTGACCAATTTGATTGAAACTTATAGGGTGTCTCTTAGAAGTTAGTCCCTAACTAACCTCCAAATTTGAGCAAAATCGGTTCATTAGAAACCGAGGTTCCAGGAAATTCACGTTTGCGCATGCGCACTCGCTCCTATTGGTCCGAAGGTGCTGAAATTGATAGGGGACCGTCTAGGACCTAACCCGCACAATCCCTGAAAATTTCATCAAAATCGGACCACAGGTTAGTATAGTTTTGCCCGGGACAAGGATTGACCACAGACAGACCGACAGACAGACAGACACGGAACCAAAATTGTTCGGGAAGCTCTAAAACGCAAAAAGCAAGTGGAAATTTTCATTTTGGAGGACATTTTTTTTTCACTTCTTTCACGAATACAAAGCTTCCCTACCTTCGGTAGTGAGGAAGCAAAATACTATCTTGCAAATCGAGAAGGCGTTTTCTCAGCATGCTGTTGACACGACGTATTTGAGTAATGCATTCTAAACCTTGAGTTGGTTTTGCAGGAACTTTTTTAAATGGTTGTTGGAGCTAGAAAGGTTAGCATTGTGGTCATATTTACTTCTAGGAACAAGAAGAAACAGCAGTGTCCTATTTGAATCAAGAAGATTGTGAGCCTCGCCCCAGGAGCGCAGGAGTTCCAAAATCCAAAGGAGCGCCATCAGAGAGAGGGCAGGACTTTGATGTTTCGAAAGCTATCAAGAATTGTCAGGACCAACTAGCGATGAACGGTACGTCAGCGAAGAAAAATGTCTGAAATGTGGGGTGAAAATAATGTTTGAGAAATGTCTAAGATCAAGGTATCAAAATTTCCAACGATGTTGATTCTAATTGTGGATTATAATATAATACAAAAATAATACAAATATAATATAATATAAAAAATATAATACAAAAATGGATTATAATATAATATAATATAATTTCCAACGAATCAACATTTCCAATGTAAGCTTGGGTTCTACTATTGAATTGATGATTCTAAATTTAACCCTTTTGAAACCGACCCAAATATAGGTTGAGAGGCTATATTGACACAAGTGATAGGTGATTGAATTTACTGTTATTAACACCGATAACTTGAAAAATGATAGGTAATTACCTGGTAGACAGCTGTAGCGGCTCGGAGGTAGCTGAAGGCTTTCAAAATCAAAATAAAACCTGAAGGGTCTAGTTACTCGTATATATTTCAATATGTTAGGTCTGAAGGACTGAAGTTAATTTCCTGAAGGGAACGACAAGTGCATGAAAAGTGAAACTGTGCACGGTGAAGCTGCGCACGCACGAAAATGGTGTGATTGAACTGAAATGATGCGATCGCACGAAAATGATGCGATCGCACTCAAAACCTGTCTGTTACGGAATTTAGGTAGTAAAAGAAGAAATGCAATTGTACAAGCTAATAGGAACCTTTTAATGAAAATATATGGTAAAATGACTCTACGTTAAAATTGCTTGTGAGCAACACAAGATACAAAATAAAATGGTTTTTTACACGAAATACGTGCGTTCTCAATCTCCCTTCCTTCCTTCGTACAAAACGACTTTACAAAAGACATTACTCAATGTTACAAAATTTGACTCTTGATTCGACTGACTGATTGAAATACTGAAATTGTTCATTTACTTTACGACGACTAGTTTTACTTCTACACAGTTTGAACACAACTATCATTGGCCAATGTATAGAATTAGTTTGTACACTCACAGCGGCGGGGCCCGTAGGAAATCCGGAGGTGGTGCGTAGAGATCTCGGGGAATGGTCCAGAATGGATGTCACGAAGTCTTACCGTCTGGATAAAAGGAGATACTCGTATATCAGACTCGTGGGCTGCTGGGCTCCTCGTCGGAATAATATCGAGGGGGTTTTTCCACTACAACTTGAACAAGGGGGTCGAATTTCGAACCTGGTCTCGAGCAAAGGAGCGTGGATGATAGCTTCAAGGACTGGGGGGTTATGGCGGCCCCACGCGGTTGCTAGATCATTTCATTCCTGGAGTCCCCACCCTCCATCGGCAGGCGTCCGAGCAGGGATCCGTGGCAGCCCGTGATTGGCGGACGGTGACGTCAGGCCGACATGAGCGCTTCTGGTGGTGGGCGCCTGAGATGGTGGTGGCGCCCTGGAGCGGGGACAGTGCTAAGCCCGCTCCAACCTGTCCGGCCCCCAAGGCGGGAAGGGAGTGTTGATGGTGGCCACTCAGCCCCCTTCACTGCTGGGTTAAGTCAGTGAGCGTGGGCTCACACCAATGTATCAAACTGTCTAAAGTATCAAAATTGCCAAAGTACGAGGAGGCATTGTAAGAGTATATTGTTCAAATTTCGGAGTACAGTTCTCAAATTTCAGTGTAGGGTTTTGGTCAACCTGGTGATTTTATAATATAAAATATAAAATAAAATATAAAATCACCAGGTCGACCAAAACCCTACACTGAAATTTGAGAACTGTAATCTGAAATTTGAACAATATACTCTTACAATGCCTCCTCGTACTTTGGAAATTTTGATACCTTGGACATTTTGATACATTGGAAATGTTGATTCGTTGGAAATTATATTATATTATAATCCATTTTTGTATTATATTATTATATTATGTTTGTATTATTTTTGTATTATATTATAATCCATAATAATAGATTATATTATAATCCAAACTTCCCTTCTTCGACTGAAGTAATGTGTTGAACAATTGCAGGCTGAGATCCGATGTAGGAAAAGGAGGTGAGGTTTTAGTGGGTTTGAATCGCACATAACCCGTGCGAGCGGTTCCCTCAGGTATCTTACGAGATCCAATTTCCACCCCCGGATCTTAAAGATTTCCTCACCCCCTACGGGGGAAAAAAACTTCCGTTCTTCACGTACTAATTTTTTTTTCTCTCGTTTTTGAAATGGCAGACCAGAGACCCAACGTCCATAAGCAAGTCATCAATCAGCCACCGTACGCTATTTTCCATTGTGAAGAGCGGGTCCCTTGCCCTCCCAGCAGTCTATCCAACCAGCAACCCGCTTCTCTGAATCGTCAAAATCCCTGCACCGATTGTAAGTGTCTATATCTAACTCTATGCCAACTTTATCTGAAAGTGTGAATGTTGACATATAGGTATCCAGAAGAAGTGTTTTTAATAGGATAACTATGTCTAGTGACAACAAAACTTTGAAATACCTTTCAAGGTGGTCATTAATGATAGAGACCACTGGAAAAAGGGGGTGCCCAACCTTGCACCGGGCTCTCTTTTATGGTATACAGATGGATCAGTCATGTGTGGAAGATCTGGCATAGGCATTGAAGGCCCTACGGCCAGCCTTATAAAGTCTCTCGGGACGAATGCCACAATCTTTCAGGCAGAGATCCATGCAATTCAACTGTGCGCTGAAGAAATGCTGAACAAGCATATCAACAGAGCCAAAGTGTACATCTTGTCAGACAGTCAGGCTACCCTGAAGGCCATTGCTTCATACACTATAACCTCGAAGCTGGTCTGGGAATGCCTGAATACCCTCAAAACTGTGGCCCAGGACAACCAGGTCACCCTACTCTGGATTCCTGGACATGAGGGTTATGAAACTGCTGATCGTCTTGCGAAAAGAGGCTCAGAGTCCCTGCCAATTGGGCCGGAACCATTCCTGGGAACCACCAAAAGCTGCTTACAGAATGTGGTTAACCCCTAATAGCCCAAGACATGAAATAATTCGAAATTTTCCGATTTTTTCTTGATTTCTCATCAAAAACAGCTCTTGCTACGTGAAAGTGAAGAAAAAAAAAATTATTTGCTCATATATCAAATTTTAAAATTTTGTCGCTCCGGTGCAACATTGGGCAGCCGGATAGTATTTCTTGTTGCTCGGCTGCAACATTGGGCTATGATAGTCAAGAATCGATTGCAATACTCGGAATAGTAGAGCTTTCAGATGTACTCATTTCACGAAATGATTCCATAAATCATTATTTGCAGGCGTCTTCACCAACAATCAGTAGGTAGGTATTAGAAAAAAATACTTTTTTCTCATTCCCCTACTGACTATGGAACTCGAAAAAGTAACGTGACTTAGTTAGACAAATGCATAGGCCATTTATTATGACCAATTCAATATTTTTATTACATCGTTGTCGAATATCACTATACCCGGTCTCCAAACGATCACTTATACATAAGTTGCTCATACGATTGGACCTCTAAAATGAGGTGTTTTGGAACTCTTTCAACATTATACTTAGCTAACGACAGCAAACGAAAAATTGTAAACTAGCAGTCGTCAAAATGCATCACAGATGACGCAAATATTGAGAGGAAATCCTGGCGAAATTCAAAAAAAAAAGATAATCCTGATAAGGAATTGTTTCTAACGAATAGAACAGATGTGATATTCAAAGAATAATGAACAAAAGCCACTAGTTTCTTATTCTGAGAATAATGAAACAAAGTGTCAGAATTAGGAATTTCAATTTGAACTCCCCATAGGGGGCAATTGATACAAAGACCCCTCCTTTTTTTTCAGAAAGTAGGTATTTCAGCGAAACCCAAAGTGCAAAATGTAACACCCTCCTGAAAATTTATAAGTCATATTGAAAAATGAAACATGAAAAATTGAACAGTGTGGATAATGCAAAGGGCTCAAGCACTGCCAACTTTGTAAATAAAAATATTGAATTATTATTGGTTCCCTCATGAGAACTTCTAAAACAATTTTTCTGATGGCGATAAAGCACAATGGGACATTCCACTTCTTCATTTTCGTAACTTTTGTCATCATCGTGTAATTGCAGAACTTCATCATGTCTGATCTTGATGTGAACAAAAATTTCTATAGGAAAAAGCCCATTATTGCTCAAATAAATGTATCTAGTAGGTAGGTAGGTAACTATTTCTGTCCAAATCTATGGACTAAATATCCCCAATGTTGCGAAATTATCCATCTTACGGGATTTTTGCACAAATGAGGCAAAATCAACTGACCTAATTAGTATGCTTGAAACCATGTACTGACTGCCCACTGTTGGCCGGGAGCAACAATCTACCAGCGCTGGCTGCTAAACGTTGCCTGGGAGCAACAATCTGCCATCACCGGCTGCCCAATGTTGCATGGGTGCATCAAACCTATTTTGACTTCTGGCAAAGTTAGAAATGGAGAAAACTTGGAAGAAGTAAATGCTACATGATCTTTACAACTATGCCAACGACGAAAGATGAAATTTATTGAAAATAGATTTATTCAAATAGGTAAAATGCGGTGGTAAACTTACCTTCGCGCGTCACAGCGCCATGTTCAGCGCAGTATCACGGAATCAGAGATAAAAACCTCTTTATCAGCTATCCTAATGCTAGCAACATAACCAAAAAAAAATACACGAGCTCTTGAAGGTTGTCTAATGAAAATAAAACCTTCATCAGCCGGAAATAATAGTCCGCCTTTGTACGAAAAATTGCAGAAGTTCATGTTGCACGGGTGCAACATTGGGCTATTAGGGGTTAACAACTGGGAAAGAAATGAGCGAGTAGAATACTGGCAGAACCTCCCAGGCCTGAGAAAGGCAAAACTATTTGTGACGTTCTCTAAGAAACGGGCTAAAGAACTTATAGCTATGCCTAAGAAGGACGTCAGAATTCTTGTGGGTCTGCTAACAGGTCACTGCCCACTTCGCTATCACCTAAAGAAAATAGGCAAACTAACAACGGACATCTGCCGCTTCTGCGACATGGAAACGGAAGATGCCGAATACATCATGTGCCACTGTGAAGCACTGGGTCGAGCTAGATACACAATCCTCGGAAGTGATGTCTTAGCTCCTGACACCATCTCTAAGGTGGCATACACCGATCTTCTCTGCTTTGCCAAAAAGTGGGGAGAAGGGGTGTTCAGTAAACCCTTCTTAGTGGGCTATCATAGCCTGGAGGCACTCCACAATAGATCTTGCTGGTCGCAGTGGAAGGAGTTTGTATATCAACTCATCTAAGACCTCCTACTCTACATTAAAAAAAAAAAAGTCTAGTGATTATTTGAAGATGAATATTACGCATCAAAATTCAGCCCTCTAGTCGTTCACTTAGCAGACTCAACTTCCACGCAATCATTTCCAATGCACCCCAAGAGATACCACAAGGGAAGTGTACCAAACTTCGACACTCTAGGATGAACAAGTTACCCAGACACTCACACAGCTACTACTCACACAGCTGATCTGAGCCTTTCAGTCACTCTCAAGAGGCAAGAGATGAACACGAACGAGGTTATAGCTCATCCAATAGGCAAACGAACCTGACTAGGTTGGAGTGGACGTTGAAAGAATCCGATGAGAAATAACCGATAATCATAATCATGTCGAATGTGTTTAGTCTCTGAGTGAGTCACACCCACTTCACACAGTTTTTAGCCTTTGTGCTCTCTTCCTGCTCACCCAAGGTCAATTTCACGGTAAATAAGATTCGCTTATAAAAAAAACTTTCGTAAAATGAAAGCGGATTTTTCGTTGAGTAACGTAAAATTTAAGCTAGTGCACTTCAACATTTGGGAAAACTGGTGCTTATTTATTGAATTTGTTCATTTTGTACCAATATTTCTGTACCTAACCATAAGTGAGTTTTGCAGATCCTTCCAATCAGATAAGGGGCCAAACTGTACCCAGCAACACGCCGTTCAAAACACCAATAACTACAAAGGTGAACCTTCCAAGATATTTTTTTAAGCGTCAACCCTGAAATTTGATGAAAATCGGACCACTATTTGAATCGCTGAGTGTAGAAACGGGACAAGTCCCTGAAACCCAATTTTACAGGAGACGTAAAAACTACCTACACACAGAAGAAATGAATTAAAAAATCTGGTGAATTTCCCACAGGACTCCCGAGGGATATCTTTCGAGAGTCCTGTGGAAAATTTACCAGATTTTTTAATTCATTTCTTCTGTGTGTAGGTAGTTTTTACGTCTCCTGTAAAATTAGGTTTCAGGGACTTGTCCCGTTTCTACACTCAGCGATTCTTTTATAGTCCTCGGGATTGAACACAGACAGACACAGGACCAAAGTTGTTCAAAAGCTCTTTACGTCTAATGTTGATAGACATTTTGATTTTGGAAGACACAAATTTGTTTGACCTGTGGCAGAATTGATTGATGCGATAAGAATGAATACACTCACCCACAGAAAAATGGATGCTTCTGAAACTACCCATGCCTGAATCCGTCGTCGTAGGCACCATTTGCGTTACGATGTATACCAGAACACTTCATACCTCAGATTACTTCACAACTGAGTACTCAGATCCTTCCGTTAGTCCCCGAAGGGCTCATCAAGGGGAAAATGGGGGGAATCGATAGCATCCCATTCCACCTAAATCGAGAACATAAATTATGTATTAAGACGAGCGACGACCCCTAGAAATGGGAAGCCGATCAGCGCAAATTCTCTTTGAACCAACTTCAATCACATTCACGTTAATAATGGAACACCTCCTTGTTTTGTGCGACAACGGTCGAGGGACAGTTTTTGCTCCCTCGTCCAACTTCCTCCATGATTAGAGGTGGCTTGTGATGTTACATAGTTGATCAACCCTTAGTGGACATCTATACTGTAAACACCAACCCAAGTGCTAGGCTATCAACAGGAATAATGTCACAAAACAGAATATTCATAAAATAATCTTAAGCATAGACAGTAGGGGGAAAATTAGGGATTTTGGAGAAAATAATGCTGATTAAGAACAATGTAGGCCTCTGTTATCACTATCTGAAGATGAGGGGTATTTGAAACTGTTTAAACCGACAAAAAGCTTATAGTCAAGCAGAAACAACTTTCTAAAAGCTAAGATTTTTCGTCCCTTGAGCGTAATTTATACTTTGAATGAAGCATGGCAATAAACAACAAAAGAACGTGGATTTACAATGTGGGTCAGGTAATTGGCACACATAGCTCCCTTACTGACTGTACTCCACGTCTTGAAATGAATGAGGCATGACAATGGGCATATGCTTTTGTATTGCAATTCCTGTGATTCGAGAACATGGACAGAGGACATTGAAGAAGGGACTAAGTATTCACCCTGAAAGACCACATATGGCTCCTGCACAGACCAGGTAATGATTGTGACTCATATGACTCAAGAATATGACCAGCGAACGCTGAAGAAGGTTCTCAGTACTCATCCTGATGGACCACTCATAAATCTCGCACTCACCAGGTAACAATCCGCGCCTTGAAATGAATAGGCATAACAATAGGCAATAATAAGCAAGTGTGTTGAGACTCATATGATTCAAGAATATGACCAGAGGACGATGAAGAGGTAGGTACTCAGTACTCACCCGAGACCACTCATAAATCTCGCATTCACCAGGTAACAATCCACGCCTTGAAATGAATGAGGCATAACAGTAGGAAATAATAAGCAAGGGTATTGAGACTCATATGATTCATGAATATGACCAGAGGCCACTGAAGAGGTAGGTACTCAGTACTCACCCGGGACCACTCATAAATCTCGCATTCACCAGGTAACAATCCACGCCTTGAAATGAATGAGGCATAACAATAGGCAATAATAAGCAAGTGTGTTGAGACTCATATGATTCAAGAATATGACCAGAGGACGCTGAAGAGGTAGGTACTCAGTACTCACCCGGGACCACTCATAAATCTCGCATTCACCAGGTAACAATCCACGCCTTGAAATGAATGAGGCATAACAGTAGGCAATAATAAGCAAGGGTATTGAGACTCATATGATTCAAGAATATGACCAGAGGCCACTGAAGAGGTAGGTACTCAGTACTCACCCGGGACCACTCATAAATCTCGCATTCACCAGGTAACAATCCACGCCTTGAAATGAATGAGGCATAACAGTAGGCAATAATAAGCAAGGGTATTGAGACTCATATGATTCAAGAATATGACCAGAGGCCACTGAAGAGGTAGGTACTCAGTACTCACCCGGGACCACTCATAAATCTCGCATTCACCAGGTAACAATCAACGCCTTGAAATGAATGAGGCATAACAGTAGGCAATAATAAGCAAGGGTATTGAGACTCATATGATTCAAGAATATGACCAGAGGACACTGAAGAGGTAGGTACTCAGTACTCACCCGGGACCACTCATAAATCTCGCATTCACCAGGTAACAATCCACGCCTTGAAATGAATGAGGCATAACAATAGGCAATAATAAGCAAGGGTATTGAGACTCATATGATTCAAGAATATGACCAGAGGACACTGAAGAGGTAGGTACTCAGTACTCACCCGGGACCACTCATAAATCTCGCATTCACCAGGTAACAATCCACGCCTTGAAATGAATGAGGCATAACAGTAGGCAATAATAAGCAAGGGTATTGAGACTCATATGATTCAAGAATATGACCAGAGGCCACTGAAGAGGTAGGTACTCAGTACTCACCCGGGACCACTCATAAATCTCGCATTCACCAGGTAACAATCCACGCCTTGAAATGAATGAGGCATAACAGTAGGCAATAATAAGCAAGGGTATTGAGACTCATATGATTCAAGAATATGACCAGAGGCCACTGAAGAGGTAGGTACTCAGTACTCACCCGGGACCACTCATAAATCTCGCATTCACCAGGTAACAATCAACGCCTTGAAATGAATGAGGCATAACAGTAGGCAATAATAAGCAAGGGTATTGAGACTCATATGATTCAAGAATATGACCAGAGGCCACTGAAGAGGTAGGTACTCAGTACTCACCCGGGACCACTCATAAATCTCGCATTCACCAGGTAACAATCCACGCCTTGAAATGAATGAGGCATAACAATAGGCAATAATAAGCAAGGGTATTCAGACTCATATGATTCAAGAATATGACCAGAGGACACTGAAGAGGTAGGTACTCAGTACTCACCCGGGACCACTCATAAATCTCGCATTCACCAGGTAACAATCCACGCCTTGAAATGAATGAGGCATAACAATAGGCAATAATAAGCAAGGGTATTCAGACTCATATGATTCAAGAATATGACCAGAGGACGCTGAAGAGGTAGGTACTCAGTACTCATCTGGGATCACTCATAAATCTCGCACTCACCAGGTAACAATCCACGCCTTGAAATGAATGAGGCATAACAATAGGCAATAATAAGCAAGGGTATTCAGACTCATATGATTCAAGAATATGACCAGAGGACGCTGAAGAGGTAGGTACTCAGTACTCATCTGGGACCACTCATAAATCTCGCACTCACCAGGTAACAATCCATGCCTTGAAATGAATGAGGCGTAACAATAGGCAATAATAAGCAAGGGTATTCAGACTCATATGATTCAAGAATATGACCAGAGGACGCTGAAGAGGTAGGTACTCAGTACTCATCTGGGACCACTCATAAATCTCGCACTCACCAGGTAACAATCCACGCCTTGAAATGAATGAGGCATAACAATAGGCAATAATAAGCAAGGGTATTGAGACTCATATGATTCAAGAATATGACCAGAGGACGCTGAAGAGGTAGGTACTCAGTACTCATCTGGGATCACTCATAAATCTCGCACTCACCAGGTAACAATCCACGCCTTGAAATGAATGAGGCATAACAATAGGCAATAATAAGCAAGGGTATTCAGACTCATATGATTCAAGAATATGACCAGAGGACACTGAAGAGGTAGGTACTCAGTACTCATCTGGGACCACTCATAAATCTCGCACTCACCAGGTAACAATCCACGCCTTGAAATGAATGAGGCATAACAATAGGCAATAATAAGCAAGGGTATTCAGACTCATATGATTCAAGAATATGACCAGAGGACGCTGAAGAGGTAGGTACTCAGTACTCATCTGGGACCACTCATAAATCTCGCACTCACCAGGTAACAATCCACGCCTTGAAATGAATGAGGCATAACAATAGGCAATAATAAGCAAGGGTATTGAGACTCATATGATTCAAGAATATGACCAGAGGACGCTGAAGAGGTAGGTACTCAGTACTCATCTGGGATCACTCATAAATCTCGCACTCACCAGGTAACAATCCACGCCTTGAAATGAATGAGGCATAACAATAGGCAATAATAAGCAAGGGTATTCAGACTCATATGATTCAAGAATATGACCAGAGGACACTGAAGAGGTAGGTACTCAGTACTCATCTGGGACCACTCATAAATCTCGCACTCACCAGGTAACAATCCACGCCTTGAAATGAATGAGGCATAACAATAGGCAATAATAAGCAAGGGTATTCAGACTCATATGATTCAAGAATATGACCAGAGGACGCTGAAGAGGTAGGTACTCAGTACTCATCTGGGACCACTCATAAATCTCGCACTCACCAGGTAACAATCCACGCCTTGAAATGAATGAGGCATAACAATAGGCAATAATAAGCAAGGGTATTGAGACTCATATGATTCAAGAATATGACCAGAGGACGCTGAAGAGGTAGGTACTCAGTACTCATCTGGGATCACTCATAAATCTCGCACTCACCAGGTAACAATCCACGCCTTGAAATGAATGAGGCATAACAATAGGCAATAATAAGCAAGGGTATTCAGACTCATATGATTCAAGAATATGACCAGAGGACACTGAAGAGGTAGGTACTCAGTACTCATCTGGGACCACTCATAAATCTCGCACTCACCAGGTAACAATCCACGCCTTGAAATGAATGAGGCATAACAATAGGCAATAATAAGCAAGGGTATTGAGACTCATATGATTCAAGAATATGACCAGAGGACACTGAAGAGGTAGGTACTCAGTACTCATCCTGATGAACCACTCATAAATCTCGCACTGACCAGGTAACAATCCACGCCTTGAAATGAATGAGGCATAACAGTAAGCAATAATAAGCAAGGGTATTGAGACTCATATGATTCAAGAACATGACCAGAGGCCACTGAAGAGGTAGGTAATCAGTACTCATCCGGGACCACTCATAAGTCTCGCACTCACCAGGTAACAATCCGGGCCTTGAAATGAATGAGGCATAACAATAGGCAATAATAAGCAAGGGTATTGAGACTCATATGATTCAAGAATATGACCAGAGGACTCTGAAGAGGTAGGTACTCAGTACTCATCCCGAGGGACCACTCATAAATCTCGAACTCACCAGGTAACAATCCGGGCCTTGAAATGAATGAGGCATAACAATAGGCAATAATAAGCAAGGGTATTGAGACTCATATGATTCAAGAATATGACCAGAGGCCACTGAAGAGGTAGGTACTCAGTACTCATCCCGAGGGACCACTCATAAATCTCGAACTCACCAGGTAACAATCCGGGCCTTGAAATGAATGAGGCATAACAATAGGCAATAATAAGCAAGGGTATTGAGACTCATATGATTCAAGAATATGACCAGAGGACTCTGAAGAGGTAGGTACTCAGTACTCATCCCGAGGGACCACTCATAAATCTCGAACTCACCAGGTAACAATCCGGGCCTTGAAATGAATGAGGCATAACAATAGGCAATAATAAGCAAGGGTATTGAGACTCATATGATTCATGAATATGACCAGAGGCCACTGAAGAGGTAGGTACTCAGTACTCATCCCGAGGGACCACTCATAAATCTCGAACTCACCAGGTAACAATCCGGGCCTTGAAATGAATGAGGCATAACAATAGGCAATAATAAGCAAGGGTATTGACACTCATATGATTCAAGAATATGACCAGAGGACACTGAAGAGGTAGGTACTCAGTACTCATCCTGATGAACCTCTCATAAATCTCGCATTCACCAGGTAACAATCCACGCCTGAGGATGCATCCACGAATGAGGCATAACAATAGGCAATAATAAGCAAGGGTATTAAGACTCATATAATTCAAGAATACGACCAGAGGACACTGAAGAGGTAGGTACTCAGTACTCATCCGGGACCACTCATAAATCTCGCACTCACCAGGTAACAATCCACGTCTTGAAATGAATGAGGCATAACAATAGGCAATAATAAGCAAGGGTATTGAGACTCATACGATTCAAGAATATGACCAGAGGACACTGAAGAGGTAGGTACTCAGTACTCATCTGGGATCACTCATAGATCCCACACTCACCGTGCAAGTGTAATGACACATTCACCCTAGGATGGCACACCTATTTTTCGCATACATAAACGGCACACTGGGGTCAATTCCTCTAATTTAAATTTAAGACAGAAATTTAAATTTATCTTTAGGTTGTAAAAATCTATTGATAGCCTGTTTGTTGAAAGTTTGTTTAAACCAGGAACAAATTTCGGTTTTGAATATAGTTTCGTAAAAAGTCAAAAAAAATATGGAAATAAATGAAATTTCTAAAATTTGAAATTATATTTTGTTGAAGGTTTTTTAAAATAGATTCCATTATCAGCATTCCAAGTTGACAATATTTGGAATCAAATATACCTAAAAAAATCATTTAATTCTATGGAATAGTTTCGATAATAGATCAGCTCAAAGAGGGCCCTTTTTTGAGTTTGACTGACGACTTTCACCAGCACTTTTATTTCTCTGCTTTTCAAAAAAATTGTATTATCACTCCTGTATTATTGTGAATTTTTATAGAATACTTGCCTTGGCTCAAAGTAGGGGCTTCTCACGGTAAATGGAAAAACAAGAAATTTAGAAATCAATACACGTATTGGCACACCTATTTTTCGCATACATAAGAATGAATGAAAAGTCACACTGGGGTCAAATAGTCCCCCACGGAAAAAAAGTCAACCGATTATAGCAGACTGGGGTCAGATATGTGGCCCATTGCACGTTTGCAAGTTAACTGCACGAACTCTAGCGAGTGACTGAAATTAACAACTGACAAAGGGGCTCAGAAGGAGTTCCAACTTTATTTACAAAATATCCGTTCGAAGAAAATTTTTTTTTATAGATACACGGCCAAATGTAAATCGTGGGGTCACGAATGACCCCGGTGTGTCATCCTAGGGTTAAGCGGCAGTGGTTTGCGGTTCTCTGCAGCTTGTGCTGCGGAAAGTGAAGGATTGATGTCAGAGCCTCCACATCACCGTCGGTATGCCACACACCCATACGATCGTGGCCAGGATACATTTCCTGCGTTTTATAAACAAATCCGGAAGTATAGTAACAAGTTTTATGTGTACTACAGTATGACTATCTCATCCTTTGATCATCTGCTGGAAGTGCTACGCCCCAGTATTACCAAAAATGACTCATCATCACTCAGCGAAATAAGTTTTTCCGTCGTCATTACGAAAAGGAAAAAAAAAAATAATAAACCAAAAACAGCGAATAGTAAGTTCACAAAAGATGGAAAGCGGGCCCAACAATCCTCGCCGAGAAATGAATCAGACATGGCAATAGGCAATCATAAACAAGTGTTTTGTTCCAATGATTCGATAACATGGACAATGGGCGCAGAAGAAAGTATCTAATCAGCTCTAACCCTGATGGACCACTCCATAGATCCCGCAATGTCAAAGTAATAATCCGTGCATTGAAATGGATGAAGCATGACACTAGATATCAAAGACTTTATATAGTTTTAACTGCCAAGTAGCGACAAAAGACTTTTTACAGGCAGGTAGTTTTGGACGACTCGATTTACTGAGAGTCGCACAAACCAAAGAACAACGAGCAGCATCCGAGTTTATAATTATAACTGTCGAGGAGTATAATTCGGGGAATGGTAGAGATTCGGTCTAAAATGCCGACGAATCAATGTAAATATATGAGGTTTATATCGGGATTCATAATGATTTTATGCCAATAAGAGGACAGGAGGACAGGAGGAGGAAATGCATACATTTGGAAGAGCTTTTGAATCATTTCGGGTCAGTGGTTGTCGGTCATCTGCCACAGGTCTGCCAGTGGCCCACTCCTTTCCCTGACCAACGGAGGAAGTACGACATTTCCCTCTCACTTTTGGTTTATTATTTTCAATAATGAACCTTTGGAATCGACCAAGAAAAAAAAAATTTCAACACCCCCTCAAAATTTGATGGTTTACGTTTCAAGGTACGTAGAATCCAAAAATCGAATAAAAATTTGGCCGTCCGTCCGCCGTACGCGGCACTTTTGCCACTTAGCATTGACCGATTTTGATGAAATTTGGTATGTAGGCTCCATTTGGGGTCTAGTTATGCCCCGAAGATTTTGGTTGATGTAGGTCACTTCTAAGGGTTCCAAAATCAATTTTGAAATTTTGAAAACGCCTTAACTCAAAAAATTTTAATATAAAGGTATTGTTTTTCCTTCAATTTAAGATTCTATAGAATTTTTAGAATTTTTTGAGACCACGCGGAGCTCTGTAGGACCAACCGTTCGCTCACTACGAGAATTTAAAGTTTGGACGAACGATAAATCAGAAACACGAGTGTGAATCGCAAAAGAGGCCTAATCTCCATTCAAATTTTAGCTGACCGAAATGCGATCGATGTTTTTCTTCATGTTGGATGGTTGGTGGCTTCGCAGACGAGTGATCTACTCGTATATAGAAAAATAAAAAATAATACACAATGGGGAATTTGCCTCACATTTTTTTTTTTTTTTTTTCGAATGAGGGTTTATTTTTATGGAATAAAACCATAGTGAGCTGCTCGAAAACGCATCCAAAAAATTTAGAGAATTTAAGGAAGATGGAAATTTTAAATGTGGTGGCAATGTGTAAGAGGCCGCCATGTTTGAAACGTAACAGATATTCTACCAATCTGACTTCAAAGGAGGTTCTATGGCGCTTACCACAGAAGCGGAACATACACGAACTTTTAGCTTACAAGTAGTGCGCACAAGGGTGCGCCGCGAACTGGCAGGAAGAACCCAGACACAAAAGTGACCAAAAGAAACAATATTACTCACTTTTTGGTTTATTATTTTCAATAATGAACCTTTGGAATCGACCAAGAAAAAAAAAATTTTAACACCCCCTCAAAATTTGATGGTTTACGTTTCAAGGTACGTAGAATCCAAAAATCGAATAAAAATTTGGCCGTCCGTCCGCCGTATGCCGTACGCCGTACGCGGCACTTTTGCCACTTAGCATTGACCGATTTTGATGAAATTTGGTATGTAGGCTCCATTTGGGGTCTAGTTGTGCCCCGAAGCTTTTGGTTGAGGTAGGTCACTTCTAAGGGTTCCAAAATCAATTTTGAAATTTTGAAAACGCCCTAACTCAAAAAATTCCGATATAAAGGTATTGTTTTTCCTCCAATTTAAGATTCTATAGAATTTTTAGAATTTTTTGAGACCACGCGGAGCTCTGTAGGACAAACCGTTCGCTTCCTACGAAAATTTAAGTGTTTATTTTGAAATATATATATATATATATATATATATATATATATAAATCAAAACACGAGTGTGAATCGCAAAAGAGGCCTAATCTCCGTTCAAATTAGAGCTGATCGAAACGTAATCGATATTTGGTGATTTTGATTTTTTTTAAATTTTTTTTTGATTTTTTTTTTTTTTTCCTTCATTTTTTCTTACATATTGGATGGTTGGTGATTTTGTAGACGAGTGATCTATATAGAAAAATAATAAACCATTGTGTAATAATTTGCAGCGTTTTTACAATACGATTCTACCTACTAGTTCAAGCATTATTAGTCTTCATCTTCTCTTATTTAGTTTCAAGATTTGAATCACATTATTCGAGTAGCCATTTCGCTGGATCGTTTTGTGTGGCGGTGCTAGAACTCTGTCTGTTGTCGGAGTTGTTTTCGCGTTTTTTTCTTTTTGTATGAAGTCAACAATATTCCTCGATTTTCGCGGTGTTTTGTAACAGAGGCTTCAATTGTTTAGTCATTTTCTCCTACGGTAATTTTTTCCCCTTGGTTATTCCTAGTGTTAAACGTTATTCTAGGGCCCTATTATAGGATTTGACTTGAAATTCCAGAATCTAAAATTGAGGCAAATTCCCCATTGTTTAATAATTTGCAGCGTTTTTTGCAGACATGGGAACTGCCAGTTGCGCTACGATTAAAAATTTAATTGAAATTGTAAAACATCGAGCTCGTCAGAGGAATGATTGCGGGATCAGGGTGGAGGAACAAATTTTGGGCGACGTTACGTAGGTACTCGAAAACTCCTGTTCTTCATCCACTGATGTTGCAGCAATGCTCAAGAATCAGCTCGGGATCTCGTCTCACACACATTCCAGATTGTGTGATTTTTGGCCTATCGTCCCAAATCCATAACATCCGGGACAGGTGATCGTTTAACTTGTCTCCATTACTCTGTGGGTGATCGGAACACAGAATCTAGTACTCACTTTGCACACCCTGACCACTCTCAACTCTCGCGCTGCCCGGCTAGGACTGCAAGCCTAGACGCCAACAAGCTATATTTTCTCCTCCTTGCAGACTCGAGAAGTGCACCTTCCGCGTCGATAAAATAAGAATGAAACTATTTTCGTGAGTGACCAAGAGGGGGTTGGAAAAGACTCCGGTTAGAAGCGGCTATCGGAGGGTGTGGTCGGCACTTGCGGTCGTAAGGGTTCGCTATCTTTCTCTGACGTATGGATATGACCTTCTCACCCTTATTTACCTAATTCCAATATCAAGATGAAAAAAATGCGATGATTTTTCACATACTCACATAAAATGGTGTTCACTGAACAAGTAGAAGACAAAAACGCTAGATTGGGAGGGAAGTATAATAGTTTCCTCATAGAAAACGCTGCAAATTATTACACAATGGTTTATTATTTTTCTATAGATCACTCGTCTGCAAAGCCACCAACCATCCAACACGAAGAAAAACATCGCTCGTATTTCGGTCAGCTATAATTTGAACGGAGATTAGGCCTCTTTTGCGATTCACACTCGTGTTTCTGGTTTATCGTACGTCCAAAGCTTAAATTCTCGTAGTGAGCGAACGGTTTGTCCTACAGAGCTCCGGGTGGTCTCAAAAAATTCTAAAAATTCTATAGAATCTTAAATTGAAGGAAAAACAATACCTTTATATCAAAAATTTTTGAGTTAAGGCGTTTTCAAAATTGATTTTGGAACCCTTAGAAGTGACCTACATCAACCAAAATCTTCGGGGCACAACTAGACCCCAAATGGAGCCTAAATACCAAATTTCATCAAAATCGGTCAATGCTAAGTGGCAAAAGTGCCGCGTAAGCGGACGGACGGCCAAATTTTTATTCGATTTTTGGATTCTACGTACCTTGAAACGTAGACCATCAAATTTTGAGGGGGTGTTAAAAAATTTTTTTTCTTGGTCGATTCCAAAGGTTCATTATTGAAAATAATAAACCAAAAGTCCCATGCAGCACGAGTTTCATGAGCGAATTTTCCAAGAAATATTTGAAGCTATTAAGAAATTCGAAATATTAGTTATATCAGACAGTAGTCAGCCTTGTTGGTGTGGCACCTAGTTAAAATTATAAAATAACTCTTGGTTAAAAATTTTAAAAAACTCAAAAATTACTTTTTCAAGAAATACTTGTTTTCCCGAACTCTTTGAGTACCCACACGTATATTGTTGATTTTTTTCGATTTTCAGTAGACTGTACCAACATACTCTATGCACACGTACAGGGTATGTTGTGAAGATGTAGAGTTCAAATTCATGTTCAAAAAGTCGATGCAAAAAATTTGGAGTCCCTTGCAATAGTTTCAGTTTCCTTGAAAATTCGTTAATAACAAGAACCATCATGGGTGCGAATATGATTTAGTAATTGATCAGATCATTAAGCCTAAGGATCTCAGAGCTTCTCCCTAAGAAACATCACCTCCTACAATCTCCTAGACTGGTTGGTCCCCACCATCCTATCTAATAACCTCATCATGAAATTACCATTAATATACTGATTTTTATTCATCTTGCAGGGGGAAGGATCGGATCGCGGACCTCCTTTTTTCAGTGAGTCTAACCTTACCTCCACCTTACTTCACTTTGGCTAATCAGAAACTCTACACGGTTTTGCTAAACAGATCTTTCCATCTGTACTAGATTCATCAGATACTGAAAGGTAGACTCATAAGCAGTGATAATTAGTCATTTTAGATGATAATTACTCATCATAGCTCACAAAATAAGAAACGTAGGTACACTAATTACACACACACATACACACACTAGGTGCACTAATTACACACACACGCAAGGTGCACTAATTAAAAAATCATTTCGTATATAAAAAATTTGAAATAATTTCAACTCCAATTATTGGAGTTGCAGTAGCTCAACTTTTCTCATTCAAATCCTTAGAAAATGTTTGCCAAGTTGGGCACATTAGTTTTATCAAAGCGCTAATGCAAATATGCTTGGAAAAATATCACTTTAAATTAAAAGAAACATGACCATCACAACCAAATCGATGGTTTTCTAAATACAGAAACTTCTAGTAGATTTGGCACAATTCATGCCGTGGTACATCCATAAGCAATCATTCTAAACCAACTCAGAAGTATAATTAAAATTTTAGTATACGCAAGAAAAGAACGCCAAGGAACGCCAGAAAAGCTAATCAAAATCGGATCATTACTTCGTAACTACAGTTTTGCGAAGAATTTGGCAGTTTTTTCTTTTCCCCGAGGCTCCTATTGATCAGAATGAAGTGCAATATACAAAGACAAAAATTGGGGTCCGGTGTGGCCGTGGGCGCTGGGGCGCGGCGTTCTTTGGTGGGTTCGAGTCTCGTCGGGGTTCGTGCGTTCGGGGCAATGGGAAGCCATGAGCGAAATCAGAACAAATTCTGATCTTCCCTTTGGAAGACAGCTGATGATGTCCGTGACGGCAGGATAGGCAGATGGACGAAAATCCAACCTTTAGGGTAAATGCCCCAGTGGCGGACACTGCATCAATGCCAGACACTTGAAAAATAATGTGTTATAAAAAGAATATGAGTTGAGTTTTGCCATTGATTCCTTCTTTTTATGGAAGCTATAAGACTTACAACTAAATGGAAGTGAATAGGACGAAGTTGGTGCCAAATTGGTGTAGCAGTTTAAAAAAAATAACGACAGTCCACGTTTTTGGCCATTTGGTCCTTATCCCTAGTGAAAAATGACAAGAGAACGACTGTGAATATTAAGCTATTTTCCTGTTTCAAACACAACATAACTATTGTTGTGATTGTTACAACTTCAATACTATTTAACTTAAGTATATTTCAAATAATTCACCTGATTTTAATATTACAGAACCCTAATTTTTGCATGACCTACAGAACCCTAATTTTTGCATGACTTCCACTGGTACACGCAAAATACAGCCTGTACTAGTGTAGGACACACTGTCCGCCATTAGTAAAACCAATTTTTAAACAATTCAAATTCAACCCCATATTCCCATATTTGGCCAAGGGGACGTATACGTCCCCTCAGCATTACTATTTTTTTTAAATTCCACAGTTCATCTTCCATTAGTTATACTATTTTAAATTATTAAAGACATATAAATGGATGCTGCTAATTTTTTTCAACTTTTAAAATCGTCCTTAAGCTGTTTAAAAAAAATTGTAAATATCGGCATTTTTCACTTTTCGGATTCGTCTAAGTCAAAGTCAAATTTAAATATGAAAAATAGAACGGATTAGCTTTTTTCTGGTTTTGAGTAACAACTTAATTGTAGACGAAAGATAAAAGAAGATTTAGATCCACTTCCTAATGAAGGAACGGCCGTGACCTTTGAAAACAGTAATTAGGGACGTGAGCGTCTTCTTGGCCGGAATCATAGTCTTATCTTACGAGGTGAAGAGTCAACGGGGACTGGACTTCGGACGCTAATCATGATAAAAAAAAACTTTTTCGCTCCCAATATTGCTGAACTGATTTATTTGATAGTTGAAGAAACGATTAGATATGCCCGCCAAAAAAATGATTCAGTTTTTCATACAACTTCAAATGAAATCCGCAGATTTTTTGGGATACTTCTCCTTACTGGCTACCACACGCTTCCCCAAATCGACATGTATTGGTCTCGGGATGAGGACAAAAAAGTCATGTTTATCAGAAAAGCAATGAGTAGAAATCGATTCAAAACCTTGAAGAGATACCTACATTTCAAAGACAATACCAAACTCAACAAAAACGATCGTTTTTCCAAGCTACAACCACTTTTTGATAAGCTCAGCGACAATTTTTTGAAGTTCGGAGTTTTTTCGGACAGGCTATCCGTTGATGAAGAGATGGTACCGTTTTTCGGACGACACTTCCAAAATGTTTATGAGGAATAAGCCTGTAAGATTTGGTTTCAAATTATGGTGTCTTTATTCAGAAGACGGTTACTTATTCAAGTTTTCCTTACGGAGGAGCAGGCTTCAACATTACTACAGATTTGGGTCTTGAGGAAGCGTGGTAATAGATTTGCTCTCAGTTGTTGAAAATCCGAGCTTGTACTCCGTCTATTTTGATAATTTCTTCTCGCCTTTTGCTTTATTCCATTCATTGACCGAGAAAGGATTCCGAGCCACAGGAACAGTGAGGGAAAATAGACTGAAGAAATGCCCCTTATTGACAAATAAAGAGTTAGAAAAAAAAGGAAGATTCTATGGATTCAGCATACAACCCCGAATCAAATTTATTGGTAGTAAAATGGCATGACAACTCCTTAGTCATTGTTGCCAGTAACTTCGCTGGTATCTCACCCTTACAAAAAGTGAAACGATTTTCCAAAGCAGCCAAAGGTAAGGTAGCGATCGATCAGCCAATGATGATTTCAGAGTATAATCGTTTCATGGAGGGAGTAGACTTGCATGATAATGGCGTAGCCAACTATCGAATCCAAGTGAGAAGCAAAAAATGGTGGTGGCCATTATTCACCAACTCATTGAGAAGTTCCATTGTCAATTCGTGGAAAATTTATAACCGCATCAATTCAAAATCCGTTTCCCAAATAGAATTTCTCTCTAACTTTTGTGCGGGAAATGATAAAATTCGAAGTGCACGAAAAAGGCCCTATGGTTTCGTATGGTCCATCTGCGGCATCCCATTCATCAAACGCCAGATTCGACAACGTGGGGCACATTATAATAAGAAATGCGGACCAAAAGCGGAGAAAGTGCAAAATTTGCGATGGTAAGAGTTTGTACATGTGCGAGAAATGTGATGTGAACCTGCATCTCGAGTGTTTCAAGCAGTACCACGTCCGATAGTGTTTCCGGCCAAGAAGACGTTTACGTCCCCCTCTATATCTAGCATTAAGACTTTAATTTAATTTAAACTTTTTGAATTTCTTCATTATTCAGACCCTAATAAAATATAAAATAAGGTTCACTATTTTATCCATTTTCCCAGCCTTCCTAGTTTCATTTGTTGTTAGATAGGTAGTTTTCGTCTCTTGTTGTTTTGGGGCAAAACAACAAGACATCTCCTAGAATGAAGAAGATTCTTCTTAGAAGAAGACCAATGTAGATCCGAGCAGGAAGTTCAAGGGAGGAGACCAACTGCTCAAGTAGCGAGGGAATTTGGTATCCCCAATTTCTTTGGGAATGCCCTCGTACTTTAAAAACCACAAGCGGAGGTGTTAACTGCCCTCCAGCATTAGCTGTCACCAAAGTAGTGACACACTCTCGTCTCATCTTGTTAATAAACTAGATTTTTTTTATTTTTTTTAATTTTATTTTTAATTTTTTTTGGAGCCAAAACAGAAAAACCTTTCGGGTTAAGAAAAAAAGCAGTTTCATCAGCACCAAAGACTCTAGATGAGTCTGGTAGCATTATATTCTTGATTAGGCTGTTCCTAATTTGGGGCATATGAAGCCCACTGGCTCAGATCTTTAGAGGTCACTGTATTTCTTGAAGTACGAGTACTAAGATTTTGAGCAATCCTAGTTGACACTTCAGGATTTCTACTCCTGAAGGATTTTTACCACGATCGGCCTGGTCGGTTAATGGTGAAATTATTTTCCCACTTAATTTCTTACAAAAGTCATTGGACACGATCCATTAAGTCAGCTTTGGTGATAGGAAACCCAGCACCCGAACAAGACATGATCCAATTCACAATAGAGTTCTCCTCCTTCTTCAGAACAAAGTCAGGGCTAATTTTCCTTTCAATTGAACGCTAATTGCATAAATGAACTAGTTTTGAATGAATAGAAACGCTTTCATGCAAATTACATTGACTTTCTGAAAACTGTCCTCCACTGGCACACTAGGTGTCCGCCACTTCAACAATGAAAAAACGCTGCAAATTATTACACAATGGTTTATTATTTTTTATTTTTCTATACAGGGTGTCCGAGTAACTACGCTCC
This sequence comes from Apolygus lucorum, assembly GCA_009739505.2. Lineage (NCBI taxonomy): Eukaryota > Metazoa > Arthropoda > Insecta > Hemiptera > Miridae > Apolygus > Apolygus lucorum. The sequence goes on along the minus strand of CM019173.2, from coordinate 4,177,501 downwards.
CCCCACTTATTTTCTCTAATAGTGTAAGAAAAAAATCGGATTAACGCTATTCTTCATAATTTTTTGCGTAGAATTCAAAAATGACAAAATTGCGCTGTGATTAGGTAGGTAGGTAGGTGTTTCACTATATCAATATCAATTTTGGTTTATTATTTCTAAAAATAAGCCTATGTGATCGTATCGCAAAAAATTTTTATAACCCCCCCTCAAACTTTGTCACTTTACGTTTCAAGGTGCGTAGAATCCAAATTTGCAATGTCCGTCCGCCGTCCGCCGTCCCCCGTCCGCCGTCCCCCGTCCGCCGTCCGCCGTCCGTGGCACTTTTCTTAGCAACACTGGACCGATTTGGTTCAAATTTGGTATATGGGCTCCATTTGGGGTCTAGTTGTGCCGCGAAGTTTTTGGTTGATGTAGGTCACTTCTAAGGGGTGGAAATTAAGGGTTGAAATTTTCAAGAGTGCCCTAGCTCGAAAACTCTCGAAGTAAAGGTATCGTTTTTTCACCAATTTTAAATAGTATCGAATTTTTAAAAATTTTTGAGACCACCCGGAGCTCTGTAGGACAAACCGTTCGGTCCCTACGAGTACTTGAAGGTTTTCCTTCGATAAAACAGAATCATGAGTGTGAATCGCAAAAGAGGTCTAATCTCCGTTCAAATTTTATCTGGCTAAAATGCGATCGTTGTTCATTTCTTCGATTTGTATACAGTTTTGCCTTCTGCGTAACCAGTAATCAAATTTCCATATGAAGCTTTCTATTTTTCCAATCGAGTGTGAAGCGTTTAGTTCTTTCTAATAAACTTGATTGTGAAGGTGTGAAGCCAGTATGGTGTGGAAGGTAGTACCTAGCTGGTAGGTAAAAAAAAAGTTGGTAGGTAAAAAAAATTTTGGTGGGTAAAAAACGCTGCAAATCATTGCTCAAAAGCTTCTTCATTCTTCAAATCACTGATCAGCTGAGTGAGCTCCGAAGCCATTTTTAATCCTATTGAATGGAAGTGCTCTTCCAGGCGTCTCCAGCATTCGAGGAGATCTTCTTCACTCCTCAGATCACTGATCAGCTGAGTGAGCTCCAAGGCCATTTTCAATCTTATTCAAATCAGAAGGGTGATCTATACAGAAAATAATAAACCTTTGAGCAATGATTTGCAGCGTTTTTCAAATAATATTCACACTCGTGTTTCTGATTTATCGTACGTTTATTATTTTTATGGTTTATTATTTTATTATTTTAATGGTTTATTATTTTTCTATATAATCGTCTATAAAGCTACCAACCATCCAACATGAAGAAAAATACTTGGAAAATGTCACCCCACGCATATCTGAGCAAAAACCTCTTTTTTGGCCGGTTATTTGCCCATAACTTCTATACGAATTAAGCGATCGGAATAGTTCGACGTTAGGACCAACTAGACCCCAAATGGAGACTATGTGCAAAAGAACGGGGTTTTTAGACCGATTCTAAGGCCTTTTATGGCCCGGACGGCGGACGGCGGACGGACATTGCAAATTTGGATTCTACGCACCTTGAAACGTAAAGTGACAAAGTTTGAGGGGGGGTTATAAATTTTTTTTGCGATACGATCACATAGGCTTATTATTAGAAATAATAAACCAACTGGGTGTCAGCCACCGGTACATTTCATATTCACTTCAAAAATAGCATTTTGTAGATAATAATGTCATTAAAACTACTTTTTTGCATGGATAACTCGTTCATAAATGTCTAAGAGGTACCTACATGTTAAACACAAAAAAAGTCGGACACAGTTGAAGAGGAAAAAATTAAAAATGTATAATAATAGGATTTTCCTTAACGTGTCCGCCATTGGGGCTTTTACCCTACTATAGAAAGAGAATGGATATGGAGAAATTTTACATCAATTAGGAACCAAGAAGCCTTCAAGATATTCGCCATAAGTCCAATAGCCTGACGACGTTGAAATCCGAATGGGAATACCAAAAAAGTTCCTTGAAAATGTCATCAAAATCGATCCATAATTTCGTAGTTTGCTCGAAAAAAGGGACAGACCTTAAAAAAAACCAACATGTTCACACGGAACAAATTTTTTCCAATTTTGGAGGACTCAACTTCATTTGACTTCCTTCGCCAAAAATCAAAACTTTTCAACCTTAAGTACATACATCCGAAATGCAATAATAAAAAACCATCCTGTTATAAGGTACGCTTTTCTCCAGATTGAATCAACATCGACTCATGGTGTCATAGATGGTACGCAATTGACTAATTAGCTTAATCAAACGTTTCTATCGACAGGACAAGCCCAGCAACAGCCCCCTCAGTCAACGTGGGGCCGCCCAGAACCTGTTTGGAACTCACCGGTAAACTAAAATAAAATATTCCTTCATTATATTCGTAACTCTTTTTGACCCTTTTTGACATTTTCATGTCTTTCATATGGCACATAAAAAAAAAATCGTCACGAAATTTGTTGCGACGAAATTTGCTAACGAAATTTGTCTCAAGTCGCCACAATGATGATTATGACCATCAGAAGTGAAGTTGTTAGGTACTTTACAGTTAGGTAGGTACTTTACAGTTTGATATTACCAGATCAGCTGAGTCGCAAATTGAGCTCCCAGATCAGCTGAGTCGAAAATCGAGCTCCCAGAGCTCCCAGATCAGCTGAGTCGAAAATCGAGCTCCCAGATCAGCTGAGTCGAAAATCGAGCTCGATTTAGTAGTTTATGTAGTTCATGTGTCGGGAGGGGAGGGGGGGGGGGGGGGGCATGAAAATGTTTCAATGTGTTGCAGACTCGTATGCAAGCGTTTTCAACTATCGAGTTCATAATAAAAGGTTATAGATACTTGAAACTTTAAAAAAATTTTCCTGATTTTCTTTCCAACCTTGCAATTATGCATATTTATTAGATTTTCGTATTCTACGTACCTTGAAACGTAAAACATCAAATTTTGAGGGGGGGTTAGAATTTATTTTTTCTTGCTCGATTCCAAAGGCTTATTATTGAAAATAATAAACCAAAATAAAAATAATAATCACACACTAAACCGTTTTAGACCATTCTGAATCCAAATACCTGAAAAAACCATAGGTGTATGTCTGTGTGTGTGACGAAATCTTGTGTCGTACGCCCATGCCTTAGTTTTCAACCGATTTTCGTGTTTCTTTTTTGTTCAACGCGGAAAACTATCTAGTTGTGCACTACGACGTCGGAATTTCGAATATTGCCTTTTAAAGGGGGGAAAGTGGGGGTTAATGCTTAAAAAAACGTTCATTTGCGAGCATACTCATGTAAACTCTGCCCAGGCCTCTGTTTCCAACCGATTTGCGTGATTGTTTTTTGTTCGACTCAGAAATCTTTCAAATTGCTCTCTATTTCACCAGAGTATTAAAATTCGCAAGGGGAAGGGGAGAGTGGGGGATAATATTCCCAAAATATCCGATTTTTCAATATTTCGGATTCTTTGTAACTCAATAATTGAACCCAAGCTTTGAAATATAGGAAAAATTCTCATTATAACTTCGGAATTTCATGAATTATTCTCTGTACCACCATGGAATTGATCATGGTGCCGCCATGGTGCCAGGATTCCAAAAATTTAATTTTAATGACAAATTTATAAAATAATCGATAATTAAATTGGTAGATAAGCAATTGCACAGTGAGGAGGTTGTTTCTTCTCATACCCTAACCTATTTTGATCATGTTTACACACCTCTGAACCGCTGGATAGGCTCAATTAGAAGGAGTTTCTTAGCCGCCGCTGGGCGTGCACTTGCTATTTATAATCACGAGCTTGGTGTAAACCAAGTTAAAATTAGCTGCAATCATCTATGGGGATCAAAATGAGCAAATCGTCGTTTGTACCAATTTTTCGTCAAAACCCCTCGCCTGCTGCAAATAATTAGACAGGTTTATTATTTTTCTGTATAGATCACAGCTTTGCCTACCCATCAACCGTATTTCACCAAGCTTCACTTTCAAGATTAATTTGGAACAGAAAGAACCCAACAGCGAAACATCGTTATTTGGTTGTTGGTTGGTAGGAAAACAACAGTGACATGAAACTCAATTTAGAAATTAACAATTGAACAGCTGAAATTTGAACGGAGATTGGACCTATTACCGTCAGTGAACAATCTTTTGCGATTCACACTGGGTAACAATTCAGCTTAGTTGAACGTTATTGACATTTTCATGTCTTTACCCTGGCACATAGCACAAAAAACTGTCACGAAATTGCCTAACGAAATTGTGTTACAGTGCCTTTATAATGATTTCCGCTTACAACGACCCCGTTGTTAGGTTTGTTCCTTTTCTACACTTTTTAACCCACAAAAATCGTTCACCACTCGTTGGAAAGCTCTCGATTTAACGAACATTTTCATGTTCTCCATAACATATTGACTATACGAATAGCGGAGCTATGGGCATAACTGTTCTCATATTTTGTTTACAAACTAATGATCGTGAGTGTAGAAGATAATTAATCCGGAATCGTCTATTTTATTGAAATTAGGTACCTACCTCTTAATATTAATAATTAGAAGACATGAAAATGTCCCAATGCGTTGCAGACTCGTATGCAAGCGTTTTTTCTTTTCTGTATAGATCACCCTTCTGTATAGATCACTGGTTCTCCATCAATAGCACCTACCACCATCTGTTTTTTTAGTCAAAACAGATTCAAAAACAGTCAAAACAGTTTCAAAAAATCCGGATTTCAAAAAAATTTGTTTCAAATTTTTTTTTCTCAAAATTTTTTAAATAAAAAGCTTTCCCATTTTGGTAAGTTTTCTGGGTACCTACTACAAACAAGTCAAGTGTACTCGTACATTATACTGGAGATAATATTGATTAGGCATCATAATCGGCCACCTACCTACATTCTTGTTGTAAAAGAGTATGAATGACACATGTATCTACTATTTTGTCACTATTCTATAAACTGTAATAGCTTTTGTTTTTCTCACTTTCTCAATTTTTAATCAATAATTTGTTGTAACCATTTAATTTGGCGCCCATGACCACTTGAAGGTTGCATGTCCTTAATAAAGAAAAAAAGCGATTCACACTCGTGTTTCTGATTTTTATTATGTTCAACCCTAAAGACTTAATAGGGAGCCATTTTGAATTTAATTTGAAAGAAGTCTCCGCCGAGAAAATTTACTCCGTTATTTGTTCATTGACTGCCAGTATAATGGTTAAGGTAGTTGCTGATTTGATTCTGGAGCCTCTGACCTTCATAATAAATTCATGTTTTGCTAGCGGGGAATTTCCTGCTTGCCTTAAAATGTCTGCCGTCACTCCTATCCCGAAAAAGGGTAAATGCAGCTCCTACGACGAATTTCGACCTATCTCAAAGCTTCCTGTTTTTGCAAAGGTTATTGAGAAGTTAGTCTTGGAGGATTTGATGGCTTATATCGACGCCAGGGAGATCCTTCATCATCGTCAGTTTGGATTCAGGAAAGGCATGAATACCTGCTCTGCAGCATGCTCCGTTATCATTGAGTCATTAAAGGCACTAGAAGACGGCTCATTGACAAATCTTCAGCTTTACGATATGTCAAAGGCTTTTGATCTGGTCCCATTCAACCTGCTACTCGAAAAACTTTTGTATTACGGCGTCTCTACCCCCTCGTTACAATTTGTCAAAAGCTATTTGGAGGGCTGGCATTAGGTGACTTTCTACGGCGGTCAATCATCTGATCATGTACCGATCCCCTGCGGAATTAAACAGGGTTCTGGATTGGGCCCGTGCTTATTTATATTATATATAAATGATCTGGCTTTCACCGGCGACTGTTTTTTAAATTTTTTTGCAGACTACATAACTGCCGTTAACAAGGGTTCATCAAAGGAAGCCCTCCAGGGTAAGATTAATCGAGTTTCCTCATTAGTGACTGACTGGTGCTCACTAAATGCTCTCCGCCTCAATGAAGAAAAGACCCAAAGCTTAAACTTCGATTTGAACGGTCGTACGTCCGATTCAGTAGATTTGTTGGGCCTTGTGGTTGACGGCAGACTGTCATGGGCAAATCATGTTGAGTCGTTGTCCTCAAAACTGGCCTCCTGCAACTTCATGCTTCGTAGGTTGGCCGGGAATGTTTCACCTGAAGTTCTAAAATCCGTTTATTGGGCTTGTTTCCAAAGCCGGTTGTTGTATTGTGTGCTTCTGTGGGGAAATTCGTCCCACAGCGTGAAAATTTTCAAACTTCAAAAGAAGGCGATCAGAACGATCCGTAACTTGGGCTGGAATGAGAGCTGTCGTGGGCAATTCAAGTATTTGAATTTGATGACGCTTCCAGGATTATTTGTGAATGCATGCCTATTATACGTCCGCCAAAATATTGACATTTTCCAGAAAGGAACAGACCTTCATGACCATTCAACGAGGCGTCGTAACGACTTATACATTCATACTACTCGCTTGACAACTACGATGAGGATAAGCCCTGCATATATTGGTGTGAAGTTTTTTAACCATCTTCCGGTCAACATCCGTAAGCTTGAATTCCCATCGTTCAAGAATGAAATCAAGAACATTTTGATTCCGGCCGAATTATACGACCCGAGCGATTTCTTGCGGATGAAATTTTAAAATCGATGATGCGATTGGGGCGTTCAAATGGGACAATCTTGTTGATTTTCTTATTGTTATTTCTATTCAATTTTTGTCTATTCTATATTTATACAATTGTATTACTTACTGACGTTTGTAATGCCAGTTTGGCCGCTACAAATAAAAATGATGATGATGATGATGATCAGCCAATGGTGGGGGCTCCCATTCGATTCTAAAAATTCAATTCTATTTTAAATTTATGAAAAAACAATAACTTTACATTAACAGGTTCCGAGCTAGGGCGTTTTGATAATTTCAGCCCCTATTTTTCACCCCTTAGAAGTGACTGACAATAAACAAAAGCTTAGGGGCAAAACTAGATCCCGAAAAGGAGCCAATACACCAAAATTCATCAAAATCGGATTCTACGTAAAAACCATGGAATTTTGAAGGGGTAACAATTTTTCTTTCTTGCTTACTATTACCTACTGAAAATAATAGTCCAAAATATAAGGTATACAAGCTAAATTCTAAATAGTAAATTTTTACTATGAGGAGAAAACTCTCATTTATTATTTATTCTAATATAAATTGTAAAGAATTTTATCCTTGACTTTCACAGATCAACCGTAAAACTGACCCTTCCGGGTTGTCTAACCCTCGGCTTTTAGATCAGTGCGCAGGTAACGATTTATTGCTTAGTGTTTTATTTATTATTTAGTATTATTATTACCTTTAAAATCCCCCAAGGTCACCACTGTACAGTTACTTCTATGATACCTATCATCAGATATTAGGGCTGTTGAAATATGTGTAAATAATTTTCAATTTTTCAAACGATTATCAACAATCGATTACTTAAGTAGTCTGACCTCCCCAATCGATCTTATACACATTGATATTAACTCATTTCAGTTCAAATTACTTCGTTTTTGTCTAAATAGTAGGTATCAAAGGCCAAAGTCAAGTTGACATAAAAAACATCATTGAAAAAAATGTTCTGAAATTAATGTTGAATTTAGGAGGGATAATCCTGATTAGCCCCATTCGATTAGGTACTGCTAAAAGTAGATCTGTCCCCCTACCTACCTTCATCAGTTTAGTTAAGTCTCCATCTTGATCTAAAAATTCTTCTTCTCATTTTTTTTATTTCATGATCCAAGAATTTATTTCCCAAGTTTTTATTACTAATGGGGAATTTGCCTCAATTTTAGATTCTGGAATTTCAAGTCAAATCCTATAATAGGGCCCTAGAATAACGTTTAACACTAGGAATAACCAAGGGGAAAAAATTACCGTAGGAGAAAATGCCTAAACAAGTGAAGCCTCTGTTACAAAACACCGCGAAAATTGAGGAATATTGTTGACGTCATACGAAAAAAAATACGACGCGAAAACAACTCCGACAACAGACAGAGTTCTAGCACCGCCACACAAAACGATCCAGTGAAATGGCTACTCGAATAATGTGATTCAAATCTTGAAACTAAATAAGAGAAGATGAAGACTAATAATGCTTGATAAACTAGTAGGTAGAATCGTATTGTAAAAAAGTGAGTAATATTGTTTCTTTTGGTCACTTTTGTGTCTGGGTTCTTCCTGCCAGTTCTCGGCGCACTCTTGTGCGCACTACTTGTAAGGTAAAAGTTCGTGTATGTTCCGCTTCTGTGGTAAGCGCCACAGAACCTCCTTTGAAGTCAGATTGGTAGAATATCCGTTACGTTTCAAACATGGCTGCCTCTTACTCATTGCCACCACATTTAAAATTTCCATCTTCCTTAAATTCTCTAAATTTTTTGGATTTGTTTTTGAGCAGCTCACTATGGTTTTATTCCATAAAAATAAACCCTCATTCGAAAAAAAAAAAAAAAAATGTGAGGCAAATTCCCCATTGAAGTACTAGGTTTGTAACCCGGAAATTTAAAAACATTCCGTGTTTGGAAACTTCTTTAGTGCATATGTCGGATCAGAAAACGATCTGTCTGAAAATTAGAGGCCGAATTCTAGCAAGGTGGTGTTTGGAGGATTCAGTACTTTACTCTATGAAATATGATTACACCGGATTGTAGTTTGAGTTGTATTGCAAATTTGAATGAAAATTGGTTGAAGACTGAGGTACTTACTCACTTACTATGGTTACCAGTTGGTGTGAGAATTGGTATCTAAGTTCCAGAAAATTAGTTTCCTAGTAATAATTACTAGAAACTAATAATAATTATTAGTATAATAATTATTAGGATTTTATTAGGAGGATTTTTAAACAGATTTTGTTTCGAATTGTATTGTTATCTAAAACAAACTGGAAATGAGTAAGTACCTACCAATTCAAAGAGCAAAATTTCTTCTGGGTCTTTGTTTTATTTTGTTTAAAAAAAAGTCAATTCTTGTTCATCCGATTTTGATGAAAAATCGAGCGATGGGGGTTTGGAGGGTGTAAATTTGAACACCAATTTCTTATTTTCTGTTGGTTTTGTCGTAGAGCCAATGAAAAAGTTGAACGAAACGACGGCGAACGTCGACCCTTTGAAACGAGTGAGTACCACGTCTCATAGATACAACAAATCGAGTTGAGCATCTCAACTCGTGAGCTGTGTGGTACCGCCACCCGCTTCTGCTTGAGACGGGCTCCGCTCTCCTCTATTCTAACTCCAATCACCCCTTCCAATTAGTCACAATATCAGGAAGATGGTGATGTATTATAATTATTCGTCATCGATCATATAAATCTTGAATTCAATGGATGTTTCCTATGACTTTTTTTTCTAGAATGCGAAACCTCAAACAATACGCTTGACGGCCGGCGCTGGACGCTCCGCAGATCCCCGTGAGAATAAATTCATTTTTAAACGACAAAAAATGGTACCAACGGCTGTTGAAACATTTTCCCGTAGAATTCGGTATTGGATTCCTGCAGAAAGTCTAAATTATTTCTATCAAGAATAAATGTTAACCCGTATTTTCGTTTTAAACGTTTTAAAACAGTTTTGGTTCCATGTCTATGTCTAAAGCAAAATAATTTTTCCGGTCTGATCTATACGAAAATATTTTGTGATTGACTGAATTACCAGGAAATTTGCAGTAATCTGGACCATCTCTCATATGTTTCATCGCTGTCAGGCGTGTGAATTCTTTGAATCTACAATTCGGAGGTCAAAATTCGGTGGGGTTCAAAATCGCTCGAATTTGGAAAGTTATAGGTTTGGAGAAGGTAGAGGGTATAAGGCATTGAGTTTCAACGACTCTTTATTTGGAGTCCCTAAACGTGCATGTTTCTCTCTGGACACTGCATGAGTTGCATTGCTTTGATACTGAGCTTAGCTTGTACGCATGCGTAAACGTGAATTTCGTGAAACTAAAATGGGGTATTCCGGTTTTACGGAAAATCAGGAACTTGACCTCAAATTTGGATTCAGCACCATTGAAAACCTAAATACATCAACTTTCTGCCCAATGTTACATAATAACATGTGGTAGATAATTAATTAGATAATTAATTAGAGATCATAAGAGATCATAATTAATGGTAGATAATTAATTAGAGATGACACGTTTGAAAAAAAGGCGGGCCTCCATGAACGCACACACACTACGCCGAGGGCCTAAGTGTTTAGTATTTCGTAGTATCCAAGAGATTCTCAGGTAGGTTACGAACCCTCGGGAAAGGGATTTATCTCTTCTCTGTGCATGGATACTTTTTTCAAAGATAGTTTTTTCAAGACCAGCAACTTGATACGTCACACCCTGCTGCCATCGTTCAAATTTTAAACTTTTATTAGCTTCCCTAATTTCTTTTAAACATTTTCTCGACAAACAGACCCGATTACCATTATTCCTGAGCCATACTCTTTTGTAAAAAAAAAAAAAAAAATTAATTGACTGAAATACCCCATTTTTCAGGCCTTAGTGGTTCAAAATCGCTCTATTTGGAGGGAGTTAGGCTTCAAGGCTAAAATCTAGGAAACCATCAAGTTGATCAATTAGATTATTTTTGATCCAACCAACAAAGGTTATTCTATGTTCGGACAATATACTGATGCTCACCCAACTAAAAGGTTTTTCACATCCTCTCCAAACCAGAAATATTTTCAAACATTCGTGTTTGAAAAGAGAAGAATCAGGATCGAGTTTTCGACTACCTCATATTGGAGTCAATCGGGTTGATTGGTTGCAATTATTCATACTCAGTTTCTGCGCTCTCGAGTCCCCCAGCTGTCTTCTCGTTACTAGACCCAAATTCAAACACTCTTAATAACTTCGAACAAAAAATCTGTAGAAAACCTTGGAAAATCTGAGAAAATTTCACATAAAATTTATGTTGCCTATTTAATAGACAAAAAACTTCAAGTTTAGAGGTTTTTGAAAGATTTAAACTAATATTTAAATTAAATCAATCAGATTACTCCATACTGCTCAAAGGGGTGTGCGCATGGGTCGGAAAACCCGTTTATTGTTATTTTCAATCTAAACTAGACCTCATTCTGAGAATTTTGACACCAACCGCGACCGTCTAGCGTGGAAAGACCTTTTTCCATGATTTTTCAAAATTTTGAATGTTTATGACGTCACTGTGGGCTGGGAGGGGTGCGTGACGTCATAAACATTCGAAACTTTGAAAAATCATAGAAAAAGATCTACTCATCCAAAAAGAGAACGGCTGGTGTCAAAATTCTCAGGATGAGGTCTACTTTCGATTAAAAATTTTTTTAAAAATCGGGTGCACCCCCCATTTTCAAGTAAAATCAACCCTTATTTCATTCCTTTGACCTCCTAAGCTGAATAAGTTATTCTAAAACATTTTACGCAAACTTCTAAACGGCTGGACCGACTTTCATGAAATAAGGGTCCCCAAATCACAATATTTCATTCCAAGCTGTATTTCCATTAATTTCAAAACTGATTTACTGTTATAAACTGGGAGTTTACAATCCAATATAGGAATTTATCAACTGGAGAAATAATGCTAGATCTTTATTGGGAACGCTGCTGATTTAGCCCACTAGGATATTAGTACTAGAGAGTACTATAGGGGAGTCAATAATATTATTGTTTGCCCAGCACCCTACATGGATAATTAGACGGCTGTCTACGAACATGGCCAAACATGGCCGAACATTGCCGAATGCCTACTCTTTAAGAGGCGATCTCGTGGACGAAAAACTGTTAATTCTTTTGTTTTCAAAGGACTTTTTCAAGGTTTAAAATAAAATACTACAATAAAACCAAAACGATAACTTTGGAAACAGAAATCTAAAATTTACAGCTCAATTGATAACACAAGATCATCATGATAATAGAAAAGCGCTAAGGACTGACCCTTGGCAGGGTTCGGCCTCGCTCGTTGATAGCCGAAGTCAAGTGCCTGTCCTCCCGATATGTCAAGTACATGGATACACCTGAAATCATTGCTATGTTTTGTACGTAACAATGAAATTTTGTTACTATTCAGAAGAATTTTTCTCATATCTTTACATGCTTTCAGCGGTTCACATAGTGATCACTGCGATCGCCAACGATTGCTCTTCCACCTACGACAGCGGACCACAACTACAAGTAGGTAAACAATCATAACATCCTAAACGAGTATGCAGGAGGTGCTTTATGAGGATCAGCCAACGAAAGACGTGTTTTCTTGACGTTCTTTATTACTTGTATGCTGTAAATGTTATTACTGCGGTAAACAGAACAACAACAGCCCTTGCTTCAACGTCAAGTAGTTTCACAAACACCTTTCCAAAAAACGCTGCAAATTATTACACAACGGTTTATTATTTTTATATAGATCACTCGTCTACAAAATCACCAACCATCCAATATTAAGAGAAAAATAAAAAAATTAAAATAAAATCAAAAAATAAAAAAATCCAAAAAAAATCGAAAAAATCAAAAAAAAAAATCAAAATCACCAACCATCGATTGCATTTCGGTCAGCTCTAATTTGAACGGAGATTAGGCCTCTTTTGCGATTCACACTCGTGTTTTGATTTATATATATATATATTTCAATATAAACCCTTAAATTTTCGTAGGGAGCGAACGGTTTGTCCTACAGAGCTCCGCGTGGTCTCAAAAAATTCTAAAAATTCTATAGAATCTTAAATTGAAGGAAAAACAATACCTTTATATCGAAATTTTTTGAGTTAGGGCGTTTTCAAAATTTCAAAATTGATTTTGGAACCCTTAGGAGTGACCTACATCAACCAAAAGCTTCGGGGCACAACTAGACCCCAAATGGAGCCTACATACCAAATTTCATCAAAATCGGTCAATGCTAAGTGGCAAAAGTGCCGCGTACGGCGTACGGCGTACGGCGGACGGACGGCCAAATTTTTATTCGATTTTTGGATTCTACGTACCTTGAAACGTAAACCATCAAATTTTGAGGGGGTGTTAAAATTTTTTTTTTTCTTGGTCGATTCCAAAGGTTCATTATTGAAAATAATAAACCAAAACACGAAAAATAAGCTGCTGAGAGTTGTCAATGATGACGGACATTCGAGAGAGACTGGAAGCTTATCAATAGTCTGTGCGGTCACGATGAAAACCTCCGTGATGTAACGTCAAATGTGTTTACCCTCTTTCAATTTAGTTGAATAAAACCAATTCTTACTCAGATCATACTCCCCCATAAAAATTCCACACACTCAAACCTCTAAATGACTACTAAATAAAAGGTCGGGAACATAGGTTTTCAACAGATCGATCCTCAAAAATAATCTTCTATTTCTATTCAACGTTCGAAAAACAGGAAGTGAACCCACCACAAAAAAATTAATCAAAAAATTAGTTAGTATAGGTATCTGTATAGTAGCAGTACTAACCTATCTAGGCGGTTTTGTACGCACTAGGTACACCATATTTATGTATATTTACTATTTGCTAGCCATCAGTAGGTACTGACAGTATTTTATGAAATTTCTAGTTAAAATTTGGACCAATATTGTATTTTTTTAATTGGAAGCAATCACTTTCAAATTGAGCTAAGAGTATACGGTGTTTCTTTTTCCTGTTGAAGTACCAAGACAGTACCTGTCATGATAGGTAAATATTCACAGGAAAAACAATGTCCAAAAGTCCATTCATGCAGCATGAATTAATGAGCGAATTTTCAAAGAAATCTTTCAGTTGAAGGTATGGTTAAGAAAAGGAACAATGGTGATGCAATTTCTTTTAGAAAGTTTTTTTTTACACAATTCTTGGTTTTTTGATTTTCAGTATAGCATACCAACATACTGTGTGCACAGGTTATGCTTTGAAGATGTTAGGAGTCCATATTCACGTTCTACTCGTCTCCACAAACTCCAACATTTTCCTACTTTTCGAACATTTTTTTAAAATTTAGAAGTGAGGAATTTATTTTTAATCCCACCATAGCCGGTCCCAGCCCGTATTGCGGAAAGGGGAGGGAAAATAAAGCCCAAAAACATAATTTTTCCTTCTAAATTTGGAAAAATAACGATCAAATCGAAGAAAGGACCTCACCTCGTGATTCAGCGTCAAAAAATAATGACAAAACATGTGCCACACTTGGGGTTTGAAAAAATGCACTTTTGCGCACCCTTGTCACTTTGCACGCGAAAAGTACCAGTTGCGCGCAAAGAAAAAAGTCGGTTCGGGTATGAATTTCTCATGAAATTTGACGTAGAATCTGAATCTGCAATAAAAAATGGGGGTTCCCATTTGAAAAAACAAAGTTAGTGTCAATTTCGCGCACTCGCGCCCAATTTTTTTGCGCGAAAGTATTTTTCCTGAATTCATTACAAAAAAATATGAAAAATGGCGTTGAACCCATTTTTTTACGTAATTAAATACGGAAATGCCGGAGGGTGGACCATAACTTCTGGGACACCCGGTATATACATACAAACTTTTCTTAATTTTGGACAATTTTCATTTTTGAAAAAAGCATCAATATCAGAAATTTTGTGCTGAATCCGAATATACCATAATATATTATATTACCATGATTTTGAATGTAATAACCACAAAAAACGGAAAAACCCCATTTTTTGGAGTTTTTTTGAATTTTGGACCACTTTGGATTGTCCAAAAATGCTGGTTAACGAACTTGACTTATGGTTTGTTGTTACGAACATTTTGGCAAAAACTAAAAAAAAATTCTAAACAATGAGGAATTTCACCATGTCGGAATTTCCTATTTTGACCCCAAAATCGGATTCAACACCTCTAAAAACCCCCTAAGGCTAACTTTCAGCCCGAACTTCCTAATTTACGAATAAACAAAACAGTGTAGAAAATACGAATGTTTAATAAAACCGGGAAAATGACGTCATGCTGGAATAGTTCATTTATGGCCGCTTGAAGCGCTGAGATCGAGAAATTTATAGTCCCCAGATGCAAAATTTCATGAAACAGTAAAGTTCGAAATCGAAAAACTGAAGAAAAAAACAGAAAAAGCGAGATGGGGAAAATTAGGTTTCCTCTGTTTTTGTTTGATAACTTTTCTCTTGGAAAACACGATTTCGTCGTCCCAATGGGCAACACTGGGAGGAGACGGCGATCCGAACAGCCCAATCAGCGAGCGTTCCCGCTTCACGTCCGTTTTCCCGGTTAGTTTTGAAATTAAAAATTTTGATTGTCTCCCAAAAATAACAGGAGACTTATTTTCCGAAATCAGTTCGATTTTCATCTATCCCACACCATTAACTATTCAGGAAAAATGCAAACAGAAATCGGTGAAATTCCTCATTACTCAAGTTATCGTCCGGAATGACACACACACACACACACACACACACATGATTTTTGGAAAAACTTCAGGGATCGTTTCAGAATGTTCCAAAACGGATTTCAGTGTAAAAATTATTCGAAAAAGTCAATTCTAAAAATTTTGAGGCCATTGCAATAGCTTCATTTTTCTTGAAAATTCGCTATAAATGCTGATATTCCAGAAATCCAGAAACGAAACTTCAGGTCTATAATAATAATTTAAATAACCCAATAATTAATTTCATTGCAGATTCTAAAACTACGCCCAAAATCATTTCAATAAGACGTAAAAGCAATAAACCATCAAATCGGAAGCTTCACGTACCTACCTACTACAACCCACTCAACAAGGCACTTTTTGCTGTTTGAATATCTGTAGTGATATTCGTTAGAACAGTATTGTTCTCTTGAATTCTAAGAATTTCAATTAAGGTACACCGGGGTAAGTGTCAATTCGGGGCAAGTGGAGCCTAGGGCGAAATTAGCGCTCCAGACGGAAGGTAGTTACATAAATAAATAGCTTAGCAGGAAAACTACATAAATAACCTAAACTACGTTGCAGGTATGATGGCAGCCCTGCCAGTTCACGTGGTTAGATGTGAGAAAGGTTATTGTCATTCAGTGTTCATTTAGCTTGCTCATAGACCTTGGTTGTTTTTCACTTGTTGACCTGTGCCAGTCTCATTTCGCGAGGAAATGCTCAACAATCTGTGGTAAGTCCTTCCATAATAGTTGCTTGAACTGATGTAGAAGTTTGGTTGCGATATTTACACGTGGGGATTGATAATTTGTAACTTTCCACTTTTCCCAGTTTTCCCTACCCATGGGGTAAGTGGATTCTACAAAACCGGGGTAAGTGGTAAGCCACAAATTATCAATCCCCACGTGTAAATATCGCAACCAAACTTCTACATCAGTTCAAGCAACTATTATGGAAGGACTTACCACAAATTGTTGAGCACTTCCTCGCGAAATGAGACTGGCACAGGTCAACAAGTGAAAAACAACCAAGGTCTATGAGCAAGCTAAATGAACATTTTGTAAGTTCTATTTTGCTCAAGCAACGTGATATTTTAAATAAAGAAAACAATTTTCTGGTCTATTTTTCTTGCACTATTTCAATGCCACTTGCCCCGTTCATTTTCTCATCAGTTCAGCACAGAATTGGGCCAGGTTTCCACTTACCACGCACAGACCGAGGCAAGTGGAAACCCGACGGGAAATTTTAAAACTTATCTTGTGGAAGACTGATTGAAGTTATTGGATTTCTAAATTGGGCCGTCGATTTAGGATAGTTTGGAGAACAAATGATGAAAATTGGAGCGAAATTGGTGGAAAATTGATGATTTGGTGAAAGTTCAAAGTGGAGCTAATGAAATCCTAGGCTCCACTTACCCCGGTGTACAAACACCCCGGGTACCCCGGTATTGCAAATCGAATCATGTTTACAAACATTTTCAACGAAATTGATGAAAACATTCTTGTCTGTTGGCAGCCTCAGTTCTACCCCAGAGACCCTGTCTACTCGGACAATGACTTCGCTGAGGGTTAGTTTCACAATCGTTGGATGTATGAAGTTTGTGTGCCACCTGTTCTGACGCCGCAACACACGTTTTCTCGCACAAATCATCTATGGCTGGGTACTTACGAATGAGCTACATGCACGAAATTCTGGGATATGTTTCTTATATAACTGGTGGATAATATACTGAAATTTTGTCGATTCCGGATCGATAGGAGAAAAGTTATGAACGACCGATTTTCGGAGATAGCTGATTTCAGTAGAATATTCGAACACTTTCGCACTTTACAAAAAATAGTCATCTTCAAATCTCTCCAAACTCTGGTGGATGTTAGAGTAACGAATCCTCAACATCATACCAAGAAATGGTGGGTGGGAATTTTGATTTTAAAAAGTAATGGATGTATGAAGTTCGTGTGCCACCCATTCTGACGCCGGTAAGTGTTGCGGGTTAGTCTAGGCGCGCCTTAATCTACTATATCTAGCCCTAAACGACTGAGCTACATGCACGAAATTCTGGGATATGTTGCTTATATACCTGGTGGACCTTATACTGAAATTTGGTCTATTCCCGATCGATAGGAGAAAAGTTATGAACGACCGATTTTGGGTGATAGCTGATTTCAGTAGAATTTTCGAACACTTTCGCACTTTACAAAAAATAGTCATCTTCAAATCTCTCCAAACTCTGGTGGACGTTAGAGTAACGAATCCTTAACATTATACCAAAAAATGGTGGGTGGGAATTTTGATTTAAAAAAGTACCTAATGGATGTATGAAGTTTGTGTGCCACCCATTCTGACGCCGGTAAGTGTTGCGGGTTAGTCTAGGCGCGCCTTAAATCTATGGCTGGGTACTTGCGAATGAGCCACATGCACGAAATTCTGGGATATGTTTCTTATATAACTGGTGGACATTATACTGAAATGTGGTCGATTCCGGATCGAAAGGAGAAAAGTTATGAACGACCGATTTTGGGTGATAGCTGATTTCAGTAGAATTTTCGAACACTTTCGCACTTTACAAAAAATAGTCATCTTCAAATCTCTCCAAACTCTGGTGGACGTTAGAGTAACGAATCCTTAACATTATACCAAAAAATGGTGGGTGGGAATTTTGATTTAAAAAAGTACCTAATGGATGTATGAAGTTTGTGTGCCACCCATTCTGACGCCGGTAAGTGTTGCGGGTTAGTCTAGGCGCGCCTTAAATCTATGGCTGGGTACTTGCGAATGAGCCACATGCACGAAATTCTGGGATATGTTTCTTATATAACTGGTGGACATTATACTGAAATGTGGTCGATTCCGGATCGATAGGAGAAAAGTTATGAACGACCGATTTTGGGTGATAGCTGATTTCAGTAGAATTTTCGAACACTTTCGCACATTACAGAAAATAGTCATCTTCAAATCTCTCCAAACTCTGGTGGATGTTACAGTAACATATCCTCAACCATATACTAAAATATGGTGGGTGGGAATTTTGAATAGAAAAAGTAATCGGTCTTGGAAGTTGCGGAGGTTCTGTAATCACAACTACTACAGAACCAAATGTTCGCACTTTACAAAAAATCGTCATCTTCAAATCTCTCCAAACTCTGGTGGATGTTAGAGTAACGAATCCTCAACATTATACCAAAAAATGGTGGGTGGGAATTTCGATTTTAAAAAGTAATGGATGTATGAAGTTCGTGTGCCACCCATTCTGACGCCGGTAAGTGTTGCGGGTTAGTCTAGGCGCGCCTTAATCTACTATGTCTAGCCTTAAACGACTGAGCTACATGCACGAAATTCTGGGATATGTTTCTTATATACCTGGTGGACCTTATACTGAAATTTGGTCTATTCCCGATCGATAGGAGAAAAGTTATGAACGACTGATTTTGGGTGATAGCTGATTTCAGTAGAATTTTCGAACACTTTCGCAGATTACAGAAAATAGTCATCTTCAAATCTCTCCAAACTCTGGTGGACGTTAGAGTAAAATATTCTCAACATTATACTTGAAAATGGTGGGTGGGAATTTCGTG
Source organism: Apolygus lucorum (assembly GCA_009739505.2). NCBI lineage: Eukaryota > Metazoa > Arthropoda > Insecta > Hemiptera > Miridae > Apolygus > Apolygus lucorum. Next base: position 4,158,670 of record CM019173.2, on the reverse strand, counting down.
GGTGGGAATTTCGTCAAAAAAGTAATGGATGTATGAAGTTGGTGCGCCACCTGTTCTGACGCCGCAACACACGTTTTCTCGCACAAATCATCTATGGCTGGGTACTTACGAATGAGCTACATGCATGAAATTCTGGGATATGTTTCTTATATAACTGGTGGATAATATACTGAAATTTGGTCGATTCCGGATCGATAGGAGAAAAGTTATGAACGCCCGATTTTGGGTGATAGCTGATTTCAGTGGAATTTTCGAACACTTTCGCACTTTACAGAAAATAGTCATCTTCAAATCTCTCCAAATTCTGGTGGATGTTACAGTAACATATCCTCAACCATATACTAAAATATGGTGGGTGGGAATTTTGAATAGAAAAAGTAATCGGTCTTAGAAGTTGTGGAGGTTCTGTAATCACAACTACTACAGAACCACATGTTCGCACTTTACAAAAAATAGTCATCTTCAAATCTCTCCAAACTCTGGTGGATGTTAGAGTAACGAATCCTCAACATTATACCAAAAAATGGTGGGTGGGAATTTTGATTTTAAAAAGTAATGGATGTATGAAGTTCGTGTGCCACCCATTCTGACGCAGGTAAGTGTTGCGGGTTAGTCTAGGCGCGCCTTAAATCTATGGCTGGGTACTTACGACTGAGCTACATGCACTAGATTCTGGGATATGTTTCTTATATAACTGGTGGACATTATACTGAAATGTGGTCGATTCCGGATCGATAGGAGAAAAGTTATGAACGCCCGATTCTGGGTGATAGCTGATTTCAGTGGAATTTTCGAACACTTTCGCACTTTACAGAAAATAGTCATCTTCAAATCTCTCCAAATTCTGGTGGATGTTACAGTAACATATCCTCAACCATATACTAAAATATGGTGGGTGGGAATTTTGAATAGAAAAAGTAATCGGACTTGGAAGTTGCGGAGGTTCTGTTATCACAACTACTACAGAACCACATGTTCACACTTTACAAAAAATAGTCATCTTCAAATCTCTCCAAACTCTGGTGGATGTTAGAGTAACGAATCCTCAACATTATACCAAAAAATGGTGGGTGGGAATTTTGATTTTAAAAAGTAATGGATGTATGAAGTTCGTGTGCCACCCATTCTGACGCCGGTAAGTGTTGCGGGTTAGTCTAGGCGCGCCTTAAATCTACGGCTGGGCGTCTATGGCCCATTTCACACAGGTGGTCCCTGTAAGGTGTGTTTTGTTTGTACACACAGTACATTACAATCACAGGTAGTAGGTAGGTTATGCGGTCATTACACTTACGAATTAGCTTTAGGCAGAGCGCAGTGGAGAAGACCAAAAACAGGGTAATGGCAATCTTGAGTCAAACGTCAAACCTTAGAAAAGGCGTTAGAAAGAGGTCAAACGTAAGACCTTTTCACATGGCAAACGAGTTCGTTATCAACGTTGAGTTTCATCGGTGAGCTCAATCTACCATTTTCACACCAACTAAGTCCGTGAAATGTATACTGTACACAGTACTAAGTGAGGAAGAAAGAACTCAACAGTACAGAAGTTTCAACCGGAGGGACGAGTAATAAAAAATAATCGAAAATCGATTTGAAAAATAGAGGTAATAATCAATACTTTGTTACCTGGTGAAGCTACTGAAGGACGATCACCTCCGTTCTATGGCCAGGTAGAAGACTCCGCAGTCCCTACGTGATAGGGGATTATTTTGATGGCGAAAATTTTCAAAGGTGCTGCGAAGTAAGGAACTTCCTACACGAGCGAATTCGGAAAACTGTTGCCACTCGCGCGGAGAAACGGCGTACGACTAAACTAAAGGAATAACGACGAGGACGTGAGAAGATAATGGGGTAATGGAGAAGGAACTCCTTATTCCATGGTAATGACAAGAAATGAACGTTGTGTGAGAGAAGTGATGGGAGAGACTAAATCCAGTACAGAGTCCAAACATCGTCATCTGTTTACCGATGACAAGTAGGGACGGCACGATACCCCCGATATATCGGAGTATCGATACTTTTTGGGTATCGATACCGATTTTGTATCGATACTTTTCATGCATAACTCAAACCAATATTTTGGTATCGATACTTTTGCATAGAATATCGGAGGTATCGATACTTTCTTGACGATATTATCGAAAATTTTGCCAAAGTAAATTGGTGAAAAAATACCAAATAGGTAACTAGAAAACAATACCATCTATTGTCTGCCACAGAATAACACTCAAAATAGGCTCAGAATAGTATCAATTGAAACTATATATCGACACGATAGCCTCAAAATAGTACAAATGTGAGTTTAGAAGGAATTTAAACCCGTTTTCCCAAACTTACAAGAAGAGGGAGGCAAGCAATATATTAATCGTGATGGCGACATCAGTCACGTTCGAACGGCTTTTTTCGAATAGTAAATAGTATTATTTGAATTGTAACTGATTTGTTACTTGATCCTTTCGATTTCTAGTGGAAAAAAATATCATGTCATTCAACAGAGATTTCTTGCAAATACGATTTGGAATTGAAATAAAATGGAATGATTATTCATTCATTTTAATTAAATTTTAAATTATTGGCTTTTATTACATTTTTAATTGCCATTGACTTTTATTACATTTTAAATTATTGTTTTTTAACAAATATATTGCCTTTTCCTAATTAGGTAATAGGGTTTTTATTTGGAGTGAAAAATCATCAGCTGGTTGATTTGAAATATCGGTGGTATCGATACTTTGAGCCGATATTATCGAAGTATCGATATTTTATAATATCGGTATCGAAAAGATATCGGGTATCGATACTTCCTGAGAAATATCGTACCGAAAGGAGTATCGATACTTTGGAGTATCGTGTCGTCCCTAATGACAAGTGACGATTCGATACTTTCGATATTTATTGATATCGATATTTTGTTTCGATATTTCCGATATTTCTATCGACATTTTTCTTGCGATACTATCGAATATCGAAAGGAAAATATTAATATCGAAAGAAAAAAAATTATCGGTTGTGATGGTTATATTTCCTCCCACTGTAATTTATCAATTTCCCCTGAAATATGCAAAATAATAAAAACCCAAAACGGAAGATGAACGCAACATGTAAACAACAATGTTGAAATTACATGACAACCCACTATGTCCGACATACAGTCCTCATGCTCGATAATCAATATGTGAAGAGGGACAAGACATCACTTTTCAGATAATCACTTCGCGTCAGATAATCAGATCGATTTCGCGTTCGCCATTTCTGTTTTGTACAAATGTATTAGGTATGTTATGTATATTGTTACAACTTTTTACGAGTAAAATTCGAACTGGCGATTTAAAAAAAAGATGCAAAAACATTCGATATCAGTGAAATTAATATTTTCCTTTCGATAATTTGTCGTGATCACTAAAATTGATAAAAAAAAACTATGCAAAAACAATTCGATATCAGTATTTTTCTTTCGATATTCTATCGATATCACTGATATTGATCAAAAAATAAGCAAAAGCCTCTACGAAATAGGTGAAATCAGTATTTTTCTTTCGATATTCTATCGATATCAGTGAAATTGATGAAAAATATGCAAAAACATATTCGATATCAGTGAAATCAGTAAGTATTTTTCTTCTGATATTCTATCGATATCACTGATATTGATTTAAAAAAATGTGCAAAAACATATTCGATATCAGTGAAACCAATATTTTTTTCAATATTCTAGCAATATTACAGATATTGACTTAAAAAAATATGCAAAATCATATTCGATATTTGTGAAACCAGTATTTTTTTTTCTCGATATTCTATCAATATTACAGATACTGACTTTAGTATTTTTCTTTCGATATTCTATCGATATCACTGATATTGATCAAAAAATATGCAAAACCATCTTCGAAATAGGTGAAATCAGTATTTTTTTCAATATTCTAGCAATATTGAAATAAATATTTAAAAAAATATGCAAAATCATATTCGATATTCGTGAAACCAGTAGGTTAACCTATTTTTTTCTCGATATTCTATCAATAATACAAATATTGACTTTAATATTTTTCTTTCGATATTCTATCAATATCAGTGATATTGATCAAAAAATATGCAAAAGCATCTTCGAAATAGGTGAAATCAGTATTTTTTTCAATATTCTAGCAATATTGCAGATATTGACTTTAAAAAAAATATGCAAAATCATATTCGATATTTGTGAAACCAGTATTTTTTTTCTCGATATTCTATCAATATTACAGATATTGACTTTAATATTTTTCTTTCGATATTCTATCGATATCACTGATATTGATCAAAAAATATGCAAAAGCATCTTCGAAATAGGTGAAATTAGTATTTTTTTCAATATTATTTTATATTCTAGCAATAATATTGCTAGAATATTATTACAAATATTGACTTCGAAATAGGTGAAATTAGTATTTTTTTCAATATTATTTTATATTCTAGCAATAATATTGCTAGAGTAATATTATTACAAATATTGACTTAAAAAAAAAATATGCAAAATCATATTCGATATTTGTGAAACCAGTATTTTTTTTCTCGATATTCTGTCAATATTACAGATATTGACTTTAATATTTTTCTTTCGATATTCTATCGATATCACTGATATTGATCAAAAAATAGGTATGCAAAAGTATCTTCGAAATAGGTGAAATCAGTATTTTTTCAATATTCCAGCAATATTACAGATATTGACTTAAAAAAAAATATGCAAAATCATATTCGATATTTGTGAAACCAGTATTTTTTTTTCTCGATATTCTATCAATATTACAGATATTGACTTTAATATTTTTCTTTCGATATTCTATCGATATCACTGATATTGATCAAAAAATATGCAAAAGCATCTTCGAAATAGGTGAAATTAGTATTTTTTTCAATATTATTTTATATTCTAGCAATAATATTGCTAGAATATTATTACAAATATTGACTTCGAAATAGGTGAAATTAGTATTTTTTTCAATATTATTTTATATTCTAGCAATAATATTGCTAGAGTAATATTATTACAAATATTGACTTAAAAAAAAAAATATGCAAAATCATATTCGATATTTGTGAAACCAGTATTTTTTTTCTCGATATTCTGTCAATATTACAGATATTGACTTTAATATTTTTCTTTCGATATTCTATCGATATCACTGATATTGATCAAAAAATAGGTATGCAAAAGCATCTTCGAAATAGGTGAAATCAGTATTTTTTCAATATTCCAGCAATATTACAGATATTGACTTAAAAAAAAATATGCAAAATCATATTCGATATTTGTGAAACCAGTATTTTTTTTTCTCGATATTCTATCAATATTACAGATATTGACTTTAATATTTTTCTTTCGATATTCTATCGATATCACTGATATTGATCAAAAAATATGCAAAAGCATCTTTGAAATAGGTGAAATCAGTATTTTTTTCAATATTCTTGCAATATTACAGATATTGACTTAAAAAAAAATATGCAAAATCATATTCGATATTTGTGAAACCAGTATTTTTCTTCTCGATATTCTATCAATATTACAGATAATGACTTTAATATTTTTCTTTCGATATTCTATCGATATCACTGATATCGATATTTTTCTTCCGATATCGATATCGCCTTTCGATATTATTTCGATGTTAAATATCGTATCGAAAGGTACATCGAATCGTCACTAATGACATCCATCTTGGTTTTTCAAGGACTGGGCTGGACGGAAAAAGGGATGGGAGGATTTAACATGTAGCCTAATCGATTCGTTATCATGAAATTCGGCACATTTGACCGGTTCATCCACCAGTTTACACGAAATCGATACGAGAATCGAAGTTCCAATGCGATATATCGATCACTTAATAAGAAATCGGACTCGTTTTAACAATTTGTTACTGAATCGAAGTGAGAATCGTGGAAGCATCGTCAATCATCAATCGATATCAAACCATGAAATTCTAATCATCAACCATTTCGATTACTTACATGAAATTACTCTCTCGGCCAATTCTACATTGAATCGAAATAAGATTCGAGGTTTAAATGGGGAGCATCGTCATTCATTAGTCGATAACCATGAAATTTGGACAATTTTCTACTCATTCTACCTAGGAATTGAGGCTCTAACGAGAAATTGAAGTCTCGTCAATCATTTCGATTACGTATCATATTATGATTCTAATCGAGATTCTCTTCGAGATATTATGATTCTAATCGAGCAGAATCGTCATCCAACAATCGATTTTATGATGAAATTTGACTCTTGGCCAGTTATCCTAATCGAAATAAGGATCGATGTTCTGATGGAAAGCTTCTTCGTTTATTAATCATGAAATAATTCGACAAATTTACCAGTTTCCAACTAGAATCACACTAGAAATTGATACGTCCTGAAAGATTAATCAATTTCAAACCAAATAATTGTGAACTGAATTGAATTGATTTTTTGCTTCCGAGTTTACCAAGGTAGCGGAAGCTTTGTTTTCACTTTTCAAGGACGAAAAAAAAAGTTCTCCAAAATCAAAATCACTTCAACAATTTTGGTTCCGTGTCTGTCTGTCTGTGTGTCTGTCATGAATTCCTTGTAACGCGCATAACTATACGAAGTTATTTCCGATTTCTATGAAATTTTCAGGGATGTTACAGATTAGTATTTAGATGGTCCCCTATGAAAATCACTACCTTCGGACTGATAGTAGCCATGCGCATGCGCAAACGTGAATTTCCTTGTAACGGCCATAACTTCCACCTTTTCTACCCGATTTCGATGAAATTTTCAGGGATTATGCGGATTAGGTAGTAGATGGTCCCCAATGAAGATCATCCTTCCCGGACTGACAGTAGCCGCTGCGCATGCGCAAACGTGAATTCCTTGTAACGGCCATAACTTCCACATTTTCTACCCGATTTCAATGATATAGGTTTTCCAAGTCAGATTGAGAATCTTCCAAATCAAATTTAGAATCTTCCAAATCAAAATGAGAACTTTTCAAATCAAATTGAGAATTTTCCAAATCAAATTGAGAACTTTCCAAATCAAATTGAGAATTTTCCAAATCAAATGGGGGATGCGCCTTGATTTTTTAAAGATTTTTAATCGAAAGTAGACTAGAATACATCCTGAGAATTTTGGCACGAACCGCGACCTTCTAGCGTGAGTAGATCTGTTTCTATGATTTTTCAAAGTTTCGACCTCGCGCCCCTCTCGCCTGGGCGGGACCCCCAGCCAACTGTGACGTCATAATCGGTCGAAACTTTAAAAATTCATAGGAAAAGATTTGCACACGCTAGAAGGTCGCGGTTGGTACCAAAATTCTCAGAATGAGGTCTACCTTAGATTAAAAATAACGATAAACAGTTTTTCCTACCCAGGCGCACACCCTATTGAGAATTTTCCAAATAAAATTGAGAATTTTCCATTTCTAACGACGAAACTACGAACGGTGATTATCTGTTCGTATAGCACAATCCAAAAGTTGCTGAACAATTAAAAACAATTTTTTTCAAAATCCGTCCAGCCGTTTAGGCTTTAACTTGGTACCCACATATAGGTTATCTATCCTATTGCACTTACCCGTCTGCAGCCCCTTCCCTCACATTGTCGCTACCTACCTTCGTCCAGACGGCTGGAAACAATAAACAACATGTTCCTTTTTGGAGGAGATTCGCAAACTTCTTGGGTCGTTGACCCATTTATTAGTTGCGATCTGTATTTCAACGATGAACGAGAGGGAGAGAAAGTGACAGTGAGCTTGTGCGAGAAAACCGCCGGCAACGTACTAATCGTCCTATAGATTCACCTGGTCAGAGCAGTGATACGCAAGAATCACGGAACGATGTTGAATACACTGGAAATGATGCACCGCAGAGACAGAGAAGTGGAATAAGGGGCTAAATGATGCACCGCAGAGACAGAGAAGTGGAATAAAGGGCTAATATGCAAGGTACCTGTGTCAAAAATTCTGATTTCTCAATTTGATTTGGAAAGTTCTCAATTTGATTTGGAAGATTCTAAATTTGGTTTGGAAAATGAGGAATTTTACCATGTCGGAATTTCCTATTTTTGACCCCAAAATCGGACTCAGCACCTCGAAAAACCTCCTAAGGCAAACTTTCAGCCCGAACTTCCTAATTTACGAATAAACAAAACAGTGTAGAAAATACGAATGTTTAAAAAAACCGGGAAAATGACGTCATCCTGGAATAGTTCATTTATGGCCGCTTGAAGCGCTGAAATCGAGAAATCTGTAGTCCTCAGATGCAAAATTTCACGAAACAGTAAAGTTCGAAATCGAAAAACTGAAGAAAAAAATAGAAAAAGCAAGATGAGGAAAATTAGTTTTCCCCTGTTTTTGTTTTATAACTTTTCTCTTAGAAAACAAGATTTCATCGTCCCAATGGGCAACACTGGGAGGAGACGGCGATCTGAACAGCCCAATCAGCGAGCGTTCCCGCTTCACGTCCGTTTTCCCGGTTAGTTTTAAAATCAAAAATTTTGATTGTCTCCCAAAAATAACAGGAGACTTATTTTCCGAAATCAGCCCGATTTTCATCTATCCCACACCATTAACTATTCAGGAAAAATGTAAACAGAATTCGGTGAAATTCCTCATTCTCAATTTGATGTGGAAAATTCTCAATCTGACTTGGAAAACCTATATTTCCAGGGATGTTACTGAGTAGTGTTTAGATGGTCCTCAATGAAAATCATAGAGAATGGTTTTTCATAGAGGGATTCATTCATAGAGGGATGGTCCCCTCTGAGAATCTCAAATCCTATTCATTGCATCACTAGGCCTCAATAGCTCAGAGGTAGCACATAGAATTATCCCCCAGGGGTCCCGGATTCAAATCCCAGCCGAGGCTAAGCTTTTTGCTTCCGAGTCTACCAAGGTAGCGGAAGCTTTGTTTTCACTTTTCAAGGTCGAAAAAAAAAAGTTCTCCAAAATAAAAATTTTCACTCGCGTTTTGCGTTTTAGACCTTTCTGAACAATTTTGGTTCAGTGTCTGTGTGTCTGTGTGTCTGTCTGTCTGTGTGTCTGTCATGAATTCCTTGTAACGCGCATAACTATACGAAGTTATTGTCCGATTTCAATGAAATTTTCAGGGATTGTGCGGGTTGGTGTGTAGACGGTCCCCTATGAAAATCATCATCCCCGGACTGATAGCAGCCACTGCGCATGCGCAAACGTGAATTTCCTTGTAACGGCCATAACTTCTACATTTTCCATCCGATTTCAATGAAATTTTCAGAGATTGTGCGGGTTGGTGTGTAAACGGTCCCCTATGAAAATCATCACCTTCGGACTGACAGTAGCCACTGCGCATGCGCAAACGTGAATTTCCTTTTAACGTCCATAATTTCTACATTTTCTATCCGATTTCCATGAAATTTTCAGGGATGTTACAGATTAGTATTTAGATGGTTCCCTATGAAAATCACCACCTTCGGACTGATAGTAGCCACTGCGCATGCGCAAACGTGAATTCCTTGTAACGGCCATAACTTCTACATTTTCCATCCAATTTCAATGACATTTTCAGGGATGTTATAGATTAACTTGTTTTGCTGTTTTGAGATTAACTACTATGCATCGGATCATCTATACAATCGGGTTATGGATACGAGGAAGCTATGTGCCACACCCACTTGGCAGACGTTTTTTCGTTAACTTCTCGCGGTCCAGAAATTGCAGAGAAATACCTTCGCTTGTGACGTTATGAATATTGTAGATGCCTCAGAGTCACTCTTGAAAAGTGTTTTCGTCGTTGAAATGAATTAACCAGGTCCGTAAAGTAACTCTAACTAGTTTGTTTTTGGAGTTTGCATAATTACTCCGAACTGCCAACGAAATAATTTACAGAAGTAAATGATGTTTTCTGGTTCTGCCTTTCAGAATCCGGCTACAGTTTGAACAATAAAGGTCCTTCGACTATTTACAGTTCTCCAACTGGAGATGATAGAGTGAACCAAAAGTATCTCAGTCAGGTAATCCACGTTTAATCACCTTTAAATACTTTTATAATATTTTATGATATAACTAGAAATTTTTATTGTTATAATTTCGGAAGCCTCTTGAAATTGGGATGTAAACAATGAGATTTCTTTATTTCATCAATACAGGGTGTAACGGTTAAGGTCGTACAACCGGCCAGGGTTCGATTCTACAACTAATTTGTGACCTTTTTTGTCTCCTAACTTTTTTTTCTCAACCCCCTTAGAATTGGACTTTTTTCAATTTTAAGATTTTTTTCGTATTTTCGACCTTACGCCATTAAAACAGCCATAACTCCCTTGTTTTTCAGTCAAAATTCAAATGTAATTAAACCTTTGGAAAGAGCTTTAAATTCCTTATCTCCCTAGTGTTAAATAAAATTTTTAAAAGAAGACAAAGATGTTGAAAAATGAGCCCGAATAGTGAAATCTCGAAAATCTCGGAAATTTTTCGTTTTTTCAAACGTTACAAACGCTAACTGAAACTGCCGGTTAAGTTCTCACTGTAACCCCAAAAGTTGACCCAAAATCTCAGCATTCCAGCGGTATGGTCATAAAATTGTTTACAGTGGACTAATGGTGTAAAATCCTCGTTCCCGCGCCAAAAACCGTGAATCTTCCAGTAAAAATCGACGTTTTTCGCGAAAGACATTTTTGCCCTAAAATGAGTTAGGCAGCCATCTTTTCGTACTTTGTCTCACTGAGTCAAATGATGACACAAGACTTATCGAAAAAGCAGTCACTGATATCTTGTCCAATTCACTACTCGAAAATTGTCTTAATTTCTGTTAATTTGTATGCCAATTTTTTTTGTACTAAATCGGCCAAGTTAAACGTTACTACGGTCGACAATAAGGTCAAAGTTTTGTTTTTAATGTCCAACCTCCTCCCCACATTGCAAGTAATCAAACCACCCCATTCATAATAATCTGCCTAAAACAAAATAGCAGTTCATAAAACTGGAAGATATCAATAACAAACAAAAAATAATCTCATCTTATGTATGACCATCTAAATACTAATCTGCAACATCCCTGAAAATTTCATTGAAATCAGATCGAAAATGTGGAAGTTATGGCCGTTTTTTTTTTAAATCTCCCCTCAAAGACAAAATGTCTTTTTTGACGGAGGGGGCACGCCATAAAACAAAATAAATAAATAATATAATGGGGAGGACGCCCAGGACTCACCCGACGCCGGCCCTAGGGATGAGGGAAGATGAGGAAGGTGGGGGTGGGAGAGAAGGATGAAGGGAAGTGCCTCTATAAAACGACCACCAGTTCAAATATGAGCCGAGCAGGACACGGTTGGTGATACCACGGAGTACGCCTACTGAGATGCCCAACTCGCGCAACTCCGTGGCACTTTCCCGCACCACACACCGCGCCACGACAAGGTTGCAGCCATCACCCTGATGTTGTTGGGTGCCACTCCTTTTAGCTCCGACACCGCTTGCCGTAAATTATTTGTGTCATATTTCCTTATCTTGGCCCGCCAAGTCTGCTCCATGTCCAAGCTGCCATTGACAACTTGGACATCCAGGATAATGCAAGACTGGTCGGGCTTGACAGCAACAATGTCGGGCTTCTTACCCTGGTCACTTGGCATGTGATACAATCTCTCTCTCTCAACATCCCAGCCGCTAGATGACAATGCACCTGCTATCTGCTTGGCGACCGCATCATGACGTAGGATGCGGCCCCCATGAGTTCGTGGACACTGCTGCACCACATGATACAGGTGTTCATTTCCACTCCGACAGGCACGGCAAAGGGGTAGCGTTGTCCCGCGACTACCTCTCGAACACCTCACCGCAGTTGGCAAAGATGCCACGCGGATGACGTGAAAGTGTCGGTAGTCGCGGGCCCCAATGCCCTCCGAAGCCCAATCTACCCATTGGGATGAGACAAGGCTTTCGGAGCACTGTCGGAGTTCTTTACCATCCACCGATTCATGCAGCGCAGCAGCGAACTCAGCAGACGAACTGGGTTTTGGAGCAGATGGTGTTGCTCGGTCGCACCATGCTAACTGCTGCCTGACAAAATCAAGATCAGCAGCAGCACAGGCGACCTCCCAGCTTGACCCTTGAAGGGCTAGCAGGCGCTAGCGGCGCAGGGAAGGGATACATGCTGAAAGAGACACAATGCCAAGCCCACCGGATTTGACCAGTGCGTGAAAATAGGCACTTGGGACACCAGGAGGGAACTTCAGCCAAGAGCGCACAGCAGAGCGAACTTCTCGATCTAATGGGGTATTTCGGTAAATTTTTTTTATTTATTTTTTCAAAAGAGTATGGCTCAGGAATAACGGTAATCGGGTCTGTTCGTCGAGAAAATGTTTTTAAAAAATCAGAGAAGCTAAGGAAAGTTGAAGATTTGAATGGTGTGACGTAGCTAGCCAATCGTGACGTAGCTAGCCAACTGTCTTTGAAAGAAGTATCCATGCACAGAAACCCTTGGGGGACCCCTTGGATACTACAAAACACCACTCACACAGGCGCGCGGCGTAGTCCACGGCGTAGTCCTTGCCTAGTGTGTGTGCATTTATAGCGGCCCGCCTTTTTCAAACGTGTGATCTCTTTAATTAATTTTTCTACCACATGTTATAGTATCATTGGGCTAAAAGTTGGAGTATATAGGTTTTCAAGGGTGCTGAATCCAAATTTGAGGTCAAAAACCTGAATTTCCGACCCACCGAAATACCCCATTGTTGCAGCCTCCCCGCTGTAAACCTGCCAAAGACTAACCCATAGGTTAGCTTCGGCAGTAAGTACGTGCGAAGGAGGCGCAGCTTCTGCTGTGGCTTCAATGGAGCCTTGGTAACGCGAGCTAGCGCTCTACCAAGGTCCACACGGCTGGTAGTAATGGTGGCCACTCCCATGAAGTCGACTCCAAGGTACCGCCAAACCTCCAGCACGGATCGAGATGGAATGGGGGACTGTCCTACGACAAAACCCCCATCCACAACTTTCACCAGGAATTCACGTTTGCGCATGCGCAGCGGCTACTGTCAGTCCGGGGGTGATGATTTTCATAGGGGACCGTGTACACACCAACTCGCAAAATCCCTATTTTCATCGTAAATCGGATGAGAATTGTGGAAGTTATGGCTGTGGCAAGGATTTCACGTTTGCGCATGCAAAGGAATTCAGGACAGACACACAGACAGACAGACACGGAACCAAAATTGTTCAGAAAGGTCTAAAACGTAAAACGCGAGTGAAAATGTTGATTTTGGAGCATTTTTTTTCCACCTTGAAAAGTGAAAACAAAGCTTCCGCTACCTTGGTAGACTCGGAAGCAATAATGCAGCTTGTTTCAATGATTTCAGGTCTGTGTTACCGTTTCTCGGGCAATGAAATTCATAGGGGACTATCTAAAAATAAATTTTTTAAAGTATGCTCTATGACAACATTTTTCCTCGTGGTAACTTCAGAATGGCTGTCCCAGGGCTCACTCACGACGTGTCAGGAAAGTAGTCATCAGTTTAGGGAAATTTTTGGGTTTCAAGTCATTAATATTCTCCAAAACTTGGAAAATACCAATATGCGCTAAAACATGCACGAAAAATTCACGTCATTTTGGTGTATAGCATCGTTAGTACAGTAATCGTTAGTACACGAAGAAATATATGAATATTTCCTTCATTAGCAGAAACTGGTAGATCGAGGGTCCGACGCCTACGTTTGCCCGGACGATACCAATCGTGAGTACGAACTGATGTGAACTTACAATGGACTTCAATTATAACTGAATTTCAACTATATCTTCTATATAATCTTCCCACGAGAATGGTGGAATGAGTTCGTCCGAAAGGCCCTGTCATAAATGTAAAATCTGACAGAAAATCTTTGTTGTGATTTTTATCACATTTGATCATTAAAATAAGTGATCTGCTCTTTGTGGGGATGTACAATTGTGGATAAATGTTTCTTAGTTGAACAGGTGAATGGTACGTTTTGATGGTGCAAAGCCATTTCAGCCTTGATGTAAATAAATACATTTTTAATAATAAGTAGTCTTAAACCTTAGTTATAACATGAATTGAATTATAGTAATTTTGATATAAAATTTATAACAAGTTTGAACAGACAATATACAGGGTGTCACCCTTACGGGCGCACCACCGGACATGGTTCAATTCTACTACTAATTTGCAACAAAAAATGTCTCCTAGCAATTTTTTTAGAGGCTTCGTTTTCGACTTATTTCACATTTAAGATTTTTTTCGTGTTTTCGACCTTACATCACTAAAATGGCTATAACTCCCTTAATTTATGGAGTAAATTCAAATTTGATTATATCATCGGAATGAGCGTCAAATTTCCTATCTCCCTGAAGGGGTTTTAGAAAATTTAAAATAAAACGAACGGGTGTAAAATAAACCAAATGTAAAAATGGGTAAAGTTTCGACAATTTTCACTTTTTTCTAAGTTTGTTTCTCGAAACGTCGTGAACGGAAATTTCCATGCTGTAAGCCTAAAAGTTGCAAATGAATCCCAGCTTTCTAACGGTGTAGTCTTTTTTTTTAACACCACTTATTCAGTTAGAAAATGACGTTTTTAGGGCAGAAAACGATCATTTTAGGGTGTAAATCGGCGTTTTTTTTTTTTTTACCAGAAATGCTTTCCAACTTAATAAATCATTTGACATGAAATTTTACGTACTTTTTGACGCTGAATCGAATGGTAACACTTTCCGATCTCCTCGACAAATAAATAGTACTTTTCATGCCCTTTCTGGGTTAAACAGGGTACAACAACTGAGTCCTCGACCTCCAATTTGTTATCTATCGAAAAGATAAAGCTTTCCGCAAATGATCGGGACGATATTTTCAAGACAGAGGGCAAAAATTAGGTAAGTCAACAATTTGGAGGGAGTGCGAGTCATTAATAACCCAGACCGCCCTTAATGACAATTTAGGATAAAACGAACAACGAGATTGAGCCCTTCGCCCAACGGAAAGGGCTTGAAAAGTATGTGTTTGTCGAGGAGATCGGAAAGTGATTCAGCGTCAAAAATTACGTTAAATTTCATGTCAAATGATTTAATAAAAATTTTCACTTTTTTCAAAGTTTGTTTCTCGAAACGTCGTGAACGGAAATTTCCATGCTGTAAGCCTAAAAGTTGCATGTGAATCCCAGCTTTCTAACGGTGTAGTAATTTTTTTTTAAACATCACTTATTCAGTTAGAAAATGACGTTTTTAGGGCAGAAAACGATCATTTTAGGGTGTAAATCGGCGTTTTTCACCAGAAATGCTTTCCAACTTAATAAATCATTTGATATGAAATTTAACGTAATTTTTAACGCTGAATCACTTTCCGATCTCCTCGACAAACACATACTTTTCAAGCCCTTTCCGTTGAGCAAAGGGCTCAATCTCGTTGTTCGTTTTATCCAAAATTGTTATTAGGAAAGGTCTGGGCTATTAATGACTCGCACTCCTTCCACTTTGTTGACTTACCTAATTTTTGCCCTCTGTCTTGAAAATATCGTCCCGATCATTTGCGTAAAGCTTTATCTTTTCGATAGATAACAAGTTGGGAGTCGAGGACTCAGTTGTACACTGTTCAACCGAGAAAGGGCTTGAAAAGTACTATTTGTTTGTCAAGGAGATCGGAAAGTGTTACCATTCGATTCAGCGTCAAAAAGTACGTAAAATTTCATGTCAAATGATTTATTAAGTTGGAAAGCATTTCTGGTAAAAAAAAACGCCGATTTACACCCTAAAATGATCGTTTTCTGCCCTAAAAACGTCATTTTCTAACTGAATAAGTGGTGTTTAAAAAAAAGACTACACCGTTAGAAAGCTGGGATTCATTTGCAACTTTTAGGCTTACAGCATGGAAATTTCCGTTCACAACGTTTCGAGAAACAAACTTTTAAAAAGTGAAAATTTTCGAAACTTTACCAATTTTTTACTTTTGGTTTATTTTACACCCGTTCGTTCTATTTAAAATTTTCTAAAACCCCATCAGGGAGATAGGAAATTTGACGCTCATTCCGATGATATAATCAAATTTGAATTTACTCCATCAATTAAGGGAGTTATAGCCATTTTAGTGATGTAAGGTCGAAAACACGAAAAAAATCTTAAATGTGAAATAGGTCGAAAACGAAGCCTCTAAAAAAAAATTGCTAGGAGACATTTTTTGTTGCAAATTAGTAGTAGAATTGAACCATGTCCGGTGGTGCGCCCGTAAGGGTGACACCCTGTATAAGTTTGAATATAAGTAGGTATACAGGCAATATAAGTTTGAACAGACATCAAAATTATATAAGGTAAGCAAAACTCAAACGTAAATTGGAACCACGAACGTAAGAGGGATTAACTAAATATTTTATCTCTATTTAAACTTACTGTAAAACGATAATTCTTGCAAACGTGGTGAAAATCTGAAAGCTGGAATCCAACCCGCACGGTCCTTAAAAATTTCATCGAAATCAAAAATCGTTCTTCAAGGTCCATCAGAGTTGATTTTTTTTGAAAAATTGTCCAGGAATCACCCAAATTTGATGAGATGTTTAAAATAAGGTAGAAGTCGACTCGTCTTTGGTCGACCTGTAAGCACCTTTGCTCTACTTATCAAATCAATGTTTGGTGAAATAAGAATAATTTCATCAAGTTTACTATAATAGGGTAAACTTGATGAAATTATTCTTATTTCACCAAATTATTATTGGTGAAATAATAATTAAATTTCCAATTGAAATTATTCTTATTGGAATATTATTCCAATCTAAATACAGTACCTGGCTATTTAATGATCATAGAATAGATAACTGTTAGGACCAGAGAAGATGTTTCTCATGAAATTAGTTCATACGAATTACTCACAATGTATTTATAAATATAAATAATAAGATTGCCACAGTTCAAAAATCGCTAAAAATCCTCTTACGAAAATGCTTTCATTAAAAGCATCTTATTTTGTTGAGGAGTACCTAAGTGGTACTTACTAATCCAATTGTAAATAAATTGTTGGTGTAAAAGTGTTCGAATTTTGCGGCAGTAGAGCAAAGGATGGGCACACTGATATTTAACCCAATTTATATTGTTTTGAAAGACACTTAGGATTTAACTCACCCGCTGTACTTTGTCCTGAACGGGTTTTAACTTACTAGCTTGAGTTTTCAATGATGATTTCAGCGTCCAGTTTACGGCCGACTTATAAAGAGATTTTCGACACGATACTCAGTCAAAGACCGGTATGTCAGACTTCATTCCTGGATTTTTCTCTCAAATCAGATTGGTACAGAACTAACTACCTTCATACTATCGTCTTCATATTAGTATGAAAATTCGTTCATCATTCCCCTTTGGTATTACTGAATTCACCATCACTAAGGCGCGAGAATAGTCGTCGATATTGAAATATTTCTTAGGAGATGAGCTGCAAAACTCGCTCGATTTGTCAAAATAATGGGATTTGACGATACATCAAGTAGGATTAGATGGTATAATGATGAACCATCGTGAAGTGATAGTCGGTAGGTAGTGGACATCGCATTTTGGTTGGCGTTGGATAGAAGAGGAGGTACTTCGAAATTTACGAGGTCGAGAACTCCCTACATTGTGAAGTAACACATCGAGTAGGTATGGATGGTGAAATTATGAACCACCCAAAATAAAAGCGAGCCACAAGGAGGATTTTGCATTTTGGTTGGGGTTGGATAGAAGAGGAGGTACTATGGAATTTACGAGGTCGAGAACTCCCTACATTGTGAAGTAACACATCGAGTAGGTATGAATGGTGAAATTATGAACTACCCAAAATAAAAGCGAGCCACAAGGAGGATTTTGCATTTTGGTTGGGGTTGGATAGAAGAGGAGGTACTACGGAATTTACGAGGTCGAGAACTCCCTCCATTGTGAAGTAACACATCGAGTAGGTATGGATGGTGAAATTATGAACCACCCAAAATAAAAGCGAGCCACAAGGAGGATTTTGCATTTTGGTTGGGGTTGGATAGAAGAGGAGGTACTACGGAATTTACGAGGTCGAGAACTCCCTCCATTGTGAAGTAACACATCGAGTAGGTATGGATGGTGAAATTATGAACCACCCAAAATAAAAGCGAGCCACAAGGAGGATTTTGCATTTTGGTTGGGGTTGGATAGAAGAGGAGGTACTATGGAATTTACGAGGTCGAGAACTCCCTACATTGTGAAGTAACACATCGAGTAGGTATGAATGGTGAAATTATGAACCACCCAAAATAAAAGCGAGCCACAAGGAGGATTTTGCATTTTGGTTGGGGTTGGATAGAAGAGGAGGTACTATGGAATTTACGAGGTCGAGAACTCCCTCCATTGTGAAGTAACACATCGAGTAGGTATGGATGGTAAAATTATGAACTACCCAAAATAAAAGCGAGCCACAAGGAGGATTTTGCATTTTGGTTGGGGTTGGATAGAAGAGGAGGTACTACGGAATTTACGAGGTCGAGAACTCCCTCCATTGTGAAGTAACACATCGAGTAGGTATGGATGGTGAAATTATGAACCACCCAAAATAAAAGCGAGCCACAAAGAGGATTGTTGGTTGGGGTTGGATGAAAGAGAACAATATTTACGAGGTCGAGAACCCCCTACATTGTGAAGTAACACATCGAGTAGGTATGAATGGTGAAATTATGAACTACCTACCCAGAATAAAAGCGAGCCACAAGGAGGATTTTGCATTTTGGTTGGGGTTGGATGAAAGAGAACAAAATATACGAGGTCGAGAACTCCCTACATTGTGAAGTAACACATCGAGTAGGTATGAATGGTGAAATTATGAACCACCCAAAATAAAAGCGAGCCACAAGGAGGATTTTTCATTTTGGTTGGGGTTGGATGAAAGAGAACAAAATTTACGAGGTTGAGAACTCCCTACATTGTGAAGTAACACATCGAGTAGGTATGGATGGTGAAATTATGAACTACCTACCCAGAATAAAAGCGAGCCCCAAGGAGGATTTTGCATTTTGGTTGGGGTTGGATGAAAGAGAACAAAATATACGAGGTCGAGAACTCCCTACATTGTGAAGTAACACATCGAGTAGGTATGAATGGTGAAATTATGAACCACCCAAAATAAAAGCGAGCCACAAGGAGGATTTTTCATTTTGGTTGGGGTTGGATGAAAGAGAACAAAATTTACGAGGTTGAGAACTCCCTACATTGTGAAGTGACACATCGAGTAGGTATGAATGGTAAAATTATGAACTACCCAGAATAAAAGCGAGCCACAAGGAGGATATCGAATTTTGGTTGGGGTTGGATAGAAGAGGAGGTACTACGGAATTTACGAGGTCGAGAACTCCCTACATTGTGAAGTAACACATCGAGTAGGTATGGATGGTTAAATTATGAACTACCCAAAATAAAAGCGAGCCACAAGGAGGATTTTGCATTTTGGTTGGGGTTGGATGAAAGAGAACAAAATTTACGAGGTTGAGAACTTTCTATAAATTATATAGTACAGTGCACCCCTGCATACCTTCTTGATGCTGTTGTACCTACTTTTCAAAATAACGTTTTATGAAAACGAAGTACCTACTTAATCATTCATTTTATCTGTAAACCGAGTTATTATTTTATGGAAACCGACCCTCAGGATGTAGGAAGTTTTGTTCTCAAAATTTCATTCGGAGAGGCACGAGTCAGTTTTGCAGCTCATCTCCTCATCTAGTCCCACGAAACTCATAAATAATATGAGGACTCAATTTGAACTTTCGGCAAATCCATTACGTTTCGACAACTACTGGAGTCCTTGTCCACCTCCATTCCTTCCACAATGTTTAATAAAGTGGGTTTTCTCTTTCAAAATATGAGGTCTGATCAAATTTGTCAGTTAGTTATTAAATCAAATATATTTTGCATTGATAGTATAGGGGGGGGGGGGGGTTCCCTCGAGGGTGGGTATTTGCAAGTCAATTTTGGGAATTTGTTTCACAGAGCATCCTAGCAACGACAAATTGTAAAAATTTACCCAATTTATTCGGAACATACTTGCGAGTTTGTTTAGGGTGTGGATAGAACTTTGAAATGTTCGAAAATTGTTGGTGGAAATTATTATAAACAAAAGTAAATATGAAAACATTGGAGTAAATTGGAAAACCTACAGGTTTTAGTGCGTCCTCAATTGGTAACGAGTTTTCAAATTTTCTCAATTTTGAAGTTTGTAGGGAAAAAATGATGATTTAGTCATTTTTAGATGGGTGTAACCTAGGAACCCCTAAATAAGTGAGTATGAAACGCCTAAAATCATGTATGATCGATTGTTTAAAGTTGGTTTTAAATTACCAAACTCGTACATTGCGGCAAAGTTGTTTTTTTTTTTTTTTTTCAAAATTCATTCATTTGCTCATACTGCAATCCAAAATTTGTTAATCTCAATAGATACTTCTAATTTTTCAGCACGACGCCGAATCTCTTCTAAATAGCAAAGGTAGATGACCGAATGAGTTTTTTACAATCTGAACACGATTTAAATCTCCCGGCAACGAGGTTGTACGAAATTTTGTATTTTGTTTTTGAAATTTCGCAGATATCGTGTTTGAGTGTCGAATAACGCGAGGGTGAAGTCACGTCAAGTCCCCGAAGTCCTTGTGTTACTGTGTCCAGTAGGTAAGTACCTATCAGTTGTGGGAATGCTTATCGTTCATAATTTCACTTTTAGTAGGTACCTACCTACTTTGGATTTCAGTGTCACTTAGAAAAATGGTTGGGAAGTAGAAGTTTATTTACGTTGTGACAAAGACAGGCATTTTCATCAACCAAAGACGGCGGACCAAAAAAGACATTTTTCTTTGCTAGGTTCCTGGGTATTTTTGCTTCCGAGTCTACCAAGGTAGCGGAAGCTTTGTTTTCACTTTTCAAGGACGAAAAAAAAAAGTTCTCCAAAATCAAAATTTTCACTCGCGTTTTGCGTTTTAGACCTTTCTGAACAATTTTGGTTCCGTGTCTGTCTGTCTGTGTGTCTGTGTGTCTGTCTGTCTGTGTGTCTGTGTGTCTGTCATGAATTCCTTGTAACGCGCATAACTATACGAAGTTATTGTCCGATTTTGATGAAATTTTCAGGGATTGTGCGAGTTGGTGTGTAGACGGTCCCCTATGAAAATCATCATCCTCGGACGGATAGAAGCGACTGCGCATGCGCAAACGTGAATTCCTTGTGACAGCCATAACTTCCACATTTTCCATCCGATTTCGATGAAATTTTCAGGGATGTTGCTGATTAGTATTTAGATGGTCCTATATGAAAATCACCACCTTCGGCCTGATAGTAGCCACTGCGCATGCGCAAACGTGAATTTCCTTGGAACGACCATTACTTCTACATTTTCCATCCGATTTCAATGAAAGTTTCAGGGATGTTACAGAGTAGTGATTGGATGGTCCCCTATGAAAATCACCACCTTCGGACGGATAGTAGTCACTGCGCATGCGCAAACGTTAATTTCCTTGTAACGGCCGTAACTTCCACATTTTCCATCCGATTTCAATGAAATTTTCAGGGATGTTACAAATCAGTGTTTAGATGGTCCCCTATGAAAATCATCACCCCCGGACTGATAGTAGCCGATGCGCATGCGCGAACGTGAATTGCTTGTAACAGCCTTAACTTCCACAATTTCTACCCGATTTCGATGACATTTTCAGGGATTACGCGGATTAGGTTGTAGATGGTCCCCAATGAAAATCAAGGCCTTAAAATTCACAGTAGCCTCTGCGCATGCGCAATCGTAAAATCCTTGTAACAGCCGTAACAGTTGCGTCTGAGGTCTCAGAACCATTCAACCAACCCCTTTGTAGATCAGTGAGCAAAGTACTGAACTCACACCCAAGAGTCCCAGGTTCGATTCCCAATCTTGCTAAGAAATTTTTTGATTCCAATCACTACCGCACTTACATTTTTCGTCCGAATTTGATGAAATTTTCTAGGATTGCCCAGATTAGCGTGTAGATGGTCCCCTATGAGAGTAGTGAAAGTTACTTAGAGATTGGTGTTTTGAGATTAACTACTATGCATCGGATCATCTATATAATCGGGTTATGGATACGAGGAAGCTATGTGCCACACCCACTTGGCAGACGTTTTTGGATTTGAAACGGACGAGACCAAATGGTCGAAATTATCAAAATTATTTTAGGCAGCGAGGAGTTTAATGGCTGAAGCGCCGCAATGGGCATATTCGGCGAAGGAGGAAAAAGAGTCTGCCGAGTGGGTGTGGCACATAGCTTCCTCGTATCCATAACCCGATTGTATAGATGATCCGATGCATAGTAGTTAATGTCAAAACATCAAAACAAGTTAATCTGTAACATCCCTGAAAATTTCATTGAAATCGGATGGAAAATGTAGAAGTTATGGCCATTACTAGGAATTCACGTTTGCGCATGTGCAGAAGCTACTATCAGTCCGAAGGTGGTGATTTTCATAGGGGACCGTCTACACACCAACCCGCACAATCCCTGAAAATTTCATTGAAATCGGTCAATAACTTCGTATAGTTATGCGCGTTACAAGGAATTCATGACAGACACACAGACACGGAACCAAAATTGTTCAGAAAGGTCTAAAACGCAAAACGCGAGTGAAAATTTTGATTTTGGAGTACTTTTTTTTCGACCTTGAAAAGTGAAAACAAAGCTTCCGCTACCTTGGTAGACTCGGAAGCAAAAGTTAATCCTTTCTATACCCTACATTTGAACCCATTTTTAGGACGTCCCACAGTAAGACTTGGGCGTCCTTATGCGATCGATCTGGGGTGAAGTTGGACAACACTCAACAGAAAAAAAAAATAACCACACAGTAATCCGTTTTAGACCATTCTGAATCCAAATCCGCGAAAAAAACCATAGGTGTATGTGTGTGTGTGTGTGACAAAATCTTGTGTCGTCTGCCCAGGCCTTAGTACTCAACCGATTTTCCTGGTTCTTTTTTTCATCGACGCGAAAAACTATCTAGTTGTGCACTACGGCGCCGGAATTTTGAATTTTGCCTTTTAAGGGGGGAAAGGGGGGGTTAATGCTTAAAAAATGTGCGTTTGCGGGCATAATCTTGTAAACTCTGCCCAGGCCTCAATTTCCAACCGATTTGCGTGTTTCTTTTTTTGTTTGACTCAAATAACTTCCGAGTTGTACATGATTTTACCAGAGTACCAAATTTTGCAAGGGGAGGGGATGGGTGGGGGTATAATATTCACAAAATATCCGATTTTTCAATATTTCGGTTCCTTTACTGCTTACTAATTGTACCCAAGCTTTGAAATTGAGGAAAAATTCTCATTATACCTCTGGATTTTCATGAATTATTCTCTGTGCCACCATGGAACTAATAGTGGTGCCACCATGGTGCCAGGACACCATAAACCGCATATTTCGTGGTTTTTTTTTTGTGTTTCACCTTGAATACGGATGTGAACCTCTACGGACTGCCTACTAAAACTAATAGATGAAAGTTCAATGTTACGACGTATTTCCGCGTTGGTGCCAGTCTGGCACCATTGGTGGTGGTGTGGGGGGGGGGGGGGGTGAACTCGAATTCGCATGTTGGGTATCTCATTCATGAATTTTAAAATGCTCTTCAGATTCGAGGCTCCCATGCTGCTAGAAATGTTAAGGTGGATAATGGTGGGGGGGGGGGTCAGTATTTCTAGCCTAGAGTAATAAATAAATTACATCGAGTGAAACAGTTTTATCGCTTTCCAACTGGTTAAACTGATCTAATACTTATCCAATGGGACGTCCCCTGGAAAGCATGCATTACTAAACAATATGTTTTGGATTTGAAACGGACGAGACCAAAAGGTCGAAATTATCAAAATTATTTTAGGTAGCGAGGAGTTTAATGGCTGAAGCGCCGCAATGGGCATATTCGGCGAAGGAGGAAAAAAAGTGAATCCTTTATATACCCTACATTTGAACCCATTTTTTTTAAAGGGGCTATGTGAAATTTTCGGCCATTTTCACTTTTTTCAATTTTCCGGGTCTCCATACTTGGTTGCATCGTTTGCGATTAAAAAGAACCTCGTATCATTGACGCTTCCCATGGAAAACGCTGCAAATTATTACACAATGGTATATATATATTTCAATATAAACCCTTAAATTTTCGTAGGGAGCGAACGGTTTGTCCTACAGAGCTCCGCGTAGTCTCAAAAAATTCTAAAAATTCTATAGAATCTTAAATTGAAGGAAAAACAATACCTTTATATCGAAATTTTTTTAGTTAGGTCGTTTTCAAAATTTCAAAATTGATTTTGGAACCCTTAGAAGTTACCTACACCAACCAAAAGTTATGGCTGTTACAAGGATTTCACGTGTACGCATGCGCATAAGATACTTCAATTTGGGGGCCATGATTTTCATATTCATGATTTCATTCCATGATTCATAATTCCTAAAAATTTCATCAAAATCAGATGGGAAATGTAGAAGTTATGACTGTTACAAGGAAATATACTTTTGCGCATGTACAGCGGCTACAATCAGTCCGGGGGTAATGATTTTCATAGGGGACCGTCTACACCCCCACCCGCACAGTCCCTGACAATTTCATCAAAATCGGACGAGCAATGTAAAAGTTATGGCTGTGGAAAGGATTTCATGACTGATAGACAGACACGGAACCAAAATTGTTCAGAAAGGTCTGAAACGTAAAACGCGAGTGGAAATTTTGATTTTGGTTGATTGGATTTTATTTGAATAAACTGATCATATACATATTTTATGTTATGATGTTTTTTGTACATATTTTCATGAAAATATGTTTCATTCAATGAATAAAGCTGTTTATTTAAATGATTTCAGTCCTGAAAACTCGATTTTTTTTTAAAGGGGGTATGTGAGAGCATTTCAAATTGCAATTTGATACACTTTCCCTTGCTGAAAAAATCTGAAACATTCTGTAGGATTGTAGATTATTTAACTGTATTGGAATATTTCAAAAAATGGGATGTTTTGATCGTTTTGAAACAGTTTTTTTGCGTTTTCCCGAAAGTTTCACAAATGACACATAACCCCTTTTAAAAAAAGGGTACATTTATACACGTTGAACATGATTAACTGCATCATATCGTTCAAAATACATAAACAATGCACGTTTTCAATAATTTTGAACCACCCAGAAGCGTCCGGTGAGAAGGGAATAGGTTAAAATGTTAGTCCAAAGGGACCATCGCCAGCTCTTCAACATCAAACAACAATTTTCAGTAAATTTATTATTTATCGTTCTTAAAGAATGTGCTGCATTTGATTGACTCCTGGAACTCTTGTAATTTACAAGAGGCTTTTTTGAACGGTTTTTAGCGATTTTTGTTCTGAGAAAATTTGTTCAAACTGGTAAACTACTTCATCTTATAAGAAAATCTGGGGTTGAGAAGAACTACAAACCTTCAGGTTTTGAAGAACTATTTCCTCTTGTAATTTACAAGAGGCTTTTTCGAACAGTTTTTAGCGATTTTTGTTCTGAGAAAATTTATTCAAACTGGTAAACTACTTTATCTTATAAGAAAATCTGGGGTCGAGAAGAACATCAGGTTTGGAAGAACTATTTCCGCTTCCTTCACTTCAGAGGGAAGGGGAGATTCGAGCATGTCGAAAAACGACTGCCAAGATGGGTGGGCAGTGGAAGCGTGCCCATAACCTGCTAGCCATAACCTGCCCATAACCAGCCCATAACCAGCCCATAACCTGCTAGAAATACACAGAGAGCGCAGGATGACGAAGATTAAATGAATTTATTTTTAGCACGTTTTTCACGATACAAAATTACCTATAAGAAGTGATTCTATCACGTGATTAAATACACAACAATGAACTAATCCTCAAACTGAAGTTACCATTGTCCAACAGTTTCCTCGCAAAGAAAGCCCTAAATGAGACATGGAACTTCACTATCAAGTTGATGGTTTCTTACACTTAGAAACAATAACACGACTGAGAACTCTTTCAAATATGTGTCCTTTTTTCAGAATATTTTTCGAACCTCTCATTGGTCCTTTCCTGGTTGGATCGGTATGAAATTCTTCAGCAACTCTGCTGAAACCACCCAAACTACCCTCCAAATTGAGTTGGAAATCGATTTTAAAAATAAAACGCTGCACGTTATTACACAAAGGTTTAATATTTTTTTCTATATAGATCACTCGTCTGCAAAGAACACGGATTTGCCATTGTTACCACCAACCAAATTGAAGAAAAACATCGATCGCATTTCGGTCAGCTAACATTTGAACGGAGATTAGGCCTCTTTTGCGATTCACACTCGTGTTTCTAATTAATCGTACGTCCAACCCTTAAATTCTCGTAGGGAGCGAACGGTTTGTCCTACAGGGCTCCGCGTGGTCTCAAAAAATTCTAAAAATTCTATAGAATCTTAAATTGAAGAAAAAACAATACCTTTACATCAAAATTTTTTGAGTTAGGGCGTTTTCAAAATTCATTTTTGAACCCTTGGAAGTGACATACGTCACCCAAAATCTTCGGGGCACAACTAGACCCCAAATGCAGCCTACATACCAAATTTCATCAAAATTGGTCAATGCTAAGTGGGGAAAGTGCGCGTACGGCGGACGGACGGCCAAATTTTGGTTTATTATTTTCAATAATGAACCTTTGGAATCGACCAAGAAAAAAATGTTTTTAACACCCCCTCAAAATTTGATGGTTTACGTTTCAAGGTACGTAGAATCCAAAAATCGAATAAAAATTTGGCCGTCCGCCTGCCGTACGACGGCACCATCCACTTAGCATTGACCGATTTTGATGAAATTTGGTATGTAGGCTCCATTTGGGGTCTACTTGTGCCCCGAAGATTTTGGTTGATGTAGGTCACTTCTAAGGGTTCAAAAATGAATTTTGAAAACGCCCTAACTCAAAAAATTTTGATGTAAAGGTTTTGGTTTTTCATCAATTTTAGGTAGGTAGTATAGAATTTTTTGAGACCACGCGGAGCTCTGTAGGACAAACCGTTCGCTCCCTACAAGAATTTAAGGGTTGGACGTACGATAAATCAGAAACACGTGTGTGAATCGCAAAAGAGGCCTAATCTCCGTTCAAATTTTAGCTGACCGAAATGCGATCGATGTTTTTCTTCATGTTGGATGGTTGGTGGCTTTGCAGACGAGTGATCTATATAGAAAAATAAAACATAATAAACCATTGTGTAATAATTTGCAGCGTTTTTATCCGATTTTTGGATTTTACGTACCTTGAAACGTAAACCAACAAATTTTGTGGGGGGGGGGGGGGGGTTAAACAATTTTTTTTGGTCGATCCCAAAGGTTCAGTATTGAAATTAATAAACCGAATTCAAGTGGTTGGACGACATCTGAAATTTGACACACTTGGTGCCGAAAATTGACACTGTACTAAATACTACCTTCCTACCTTATATTGCTTCCGAGTCTACCAAGGTAGCGGAAGCTTTGTTTTCACTTTTCAAGGACGAAAAAAAAAAGTTCTCCAAAATCAAAATTTCCACTCGCGTTTTGCGTTTTAGACCTTTCTGAACAATTTTGGTTCCGTGTCTGTCTGTCTGTCTGTCTGTCTGTCTGTCTGTCTGTCTGTCTGTCTGTCTGTCTGTCATGAATTCCTTGTAACGCGCATAACTATACGAAGTTATTGTCCGATTTCTATGAAATTTTCGGGGATTGTGCGGGTTGGTGTGTAGACGGTCCCCTATGAAAATCATCACCCCCTGACTGATAGAAGCGACTGCGCATGCGCAAACGTGAATTCCTTGTAACGGCCATAACTTCTACATTTTCCATCCGATTTCATTGAAATTTTCAGGGATGTTACAGATTAGTATTTAAATGGGCCCCTATGAAAATCGTCAACTTTGGACTGATAGTAGCCACTGCGCATGCGCTAACGTGAATTTCCTTGTAACGGCCATAACTTCCACATTTTCCACCCGATTTCGATGAAATTTTCAGGGTTTATGTGAATTAGGTTGTAGATGGTCCCCTATGAAAATCATTATCCCCGGACCGATAGAAGCGACTGCGCATGCGCAAACGTTAATTCCTTGTAACGGCCATAACTTCAACTGTCCCCCAGGGGTCGCGGGTTCGAATCCCAGCCGAGGCTAAGTATTTTTTTGATCCAATCACATACATCTACTCACTTAATTTTTCATCCGAATTTGATGAAATTTTCTAGGGTTGTCCAGATTAGCGTGTAGATGGTCCCCTATGAGGGTAGTGGAAGGTACTTAGAGACTGGTGTTTTGAGATTAACTACTATGCATCAGATCATCTATATAATCGGGTTATGGATACGAGGAAGCTATGTGCCACACCCACTTGGCAGACGTTTTTGAAATGTCTCCCACTCTAAATGTTAGAAAATATTTCGGTATCTAGCGCCTGACTAACAAACCATATGTTAAACTGCAACACTACAAAGTCATGCAGGTCAAACTACTCAGGATTCTCAGGGTGTTCACCAATCAAAGATTTGACCGAAGGTCGATATTGGACTTTGTGCTTCAAATTGAGTCAAATTTTCCAAATGTCCTGATGATGATAACTGATTTGTAATCTTGATGAATTGCTGGACCCAAGTTAAACTTTTCGTTAATGTTCAAAAATTGTTACTATTTCACTCTTAAAAACGCTGCAAAATTATCACACGATGGATTATTATTTTTCTTTATAGATCACTCGCTTGCAAAGAACACGGCTTTGCCATTGTTACCACCTACCAACCATAGACCTACTGAGATAAATACCGCCCAGGAATTACTTAGAAGATCGTTGGAATAAGTAATTGAGAATAAAGCAGCTGCATGTGTCACACGGTGAGTCGTCGGTCGCCGTCCCTTTCTCGTTGTGTCGGTCTAATCTCTTACGAACCGGCGCTCTGCTGCCCCTCCCCTCTATCTGAAGGAGCAACATTGCCACCCACCACCTTCTCATTGATGGTCAGTTTTCATCAACACCTTTCCCCATTTTTTTCAGGAAATAATCATCCAAATTCCATGTTTCTTGTTGCATTCTTCTTATTTTTATAATCTCTACGCCCATCCAGTTGTTTAGTTCCATTTGTAACTCGCCGTTCGTTCCGAGTTAGTATTCCCTAAATTACTTTAAAATTTTTAGTCACCTAAATGTGAAATTTTTAAGGATTTTCGACATTCTCTAGTGCATCTACCTATGAAATTGTAAAACTAAAAGATTGCCGCAGGAATCATCAAAATCCGACAAGTTCGAGCTGACATCAGGTCACACCATATCACACGTTCACTAGCCATTCAACCTCGTCAGTAGATGACGTCCAGTCTATTAATGGTCGTCTGGCACGTCACACAAGCCAGTCCACCGCCGAAGTCCAAATCATCATGATACAATTTTAATTTTTCTCTTTTTTCAGGAATTTTGAATTGTGCTCTCAAATGTTGGGAAAATACCAAGAATAATTTACGTTCCAAAAGTCAGCAGCCGGTTTGTTGTCATTTCAAATAATTCATAGAATAAAGAGGAGTTATTACTTCCCCGTGTGAAGGAAAAACAGCTTGGAACCGAAAACCCCTCAGCTTGGGGACTGATCAGTTTAGAGGAAGAACAGCTCAACTATAAATGAGTGGTTTTTCCTCAAAATTAAATGACGTCACATGTTAGCTCTTTTCCTTCAAACCCTCTTAGAGAGCTGTTTTTCCTCCACATCAAATGACGAAACATTCCGTTTGCACGTTTTGATTTTTTTTTTATTCTGAATGTTTTGAATTTTTTCAAAATTATCTCCAATAATAATACCGAGAATAATTCTGCGACCCCGGTGAATAAGTGGTCAAGTCAAATTTGCCCATTTTACAGGGGAGCATTATTAAAATTTGAACCTTCACCTAAAATCCGGAGTTTGTCGTAGAAGGTTGAAATTTGGAATGAATTGAATTGAATGAATTTTAATAATGCTCCCCTGTAAAATGGGCAAATTTGACTTGACCACTTATTCACCGGGGTCGCAGAATTTACGTTCAGAGAGCTATTTTTCCTCCACATCAAATGACGAAACATTCCGTTTGCACGTTTTGATTTTAGCGAATTTTCAAGGAAAATGAAGCTATTGCAATGGCCTCAAAATTTTTAGAATCGACTTTTTCGAAAAATTTTCACTATGAAACAATCCCTGTTTCTCCAGACATCATTTGTAAAAAAAAAAACAACTTAACATTCCTTCTCAACCACACCTTCAACTGAATGATTTCTTTGAAAATTCGCTCATTAATTCATGCTGCATAAATGGACTTTTTTATTCTGAATGTTTTGCATTTTTTCAAAATTATCTCCAAGAATAAAACCGAGAATAATTTACGTTTAGAGAACTATTTTTCTAGGAATAATTTATGTTCAGAGAGCTGTTTTTCCTCCACATCAAATGACGAAACATTCCATTTGGCCGTTTTGATTTTTTTTTCCTGAATGTTTTGAATTTTTTCAAAATTATCTCTCAAGCTGATTTTATTTCTCACTGCAAGAGGTGTATATTACTCGTACATCGCAATCTTGTCGCATTTTTTAACTTTTTAACACAGAATGTGTTTTTGCGATGACCTACCGAAAAAAAATCGTCACGAAAAAGCGACAGAAAAAACCGTTACGCGCCTTTTATAATGATTTTCACGTGCAACCAAGCCGTTGGTAAGGAAAT
Organism: Apolygus lucorum; assembly: GCA_009739505.2. Taxonomy (NCBI): domain Eukaryota; kingdom Metazoa; phylum Arthropoda; class Insecta; order Hemiptera; family Miridae; genus Apolygus; species Apolygus lucorum. The sequence continues at coordinate 4,128,019 of CM019173.2, read as the reverse complement.
AGAACTCCCGCAGTGTTCATTGCACAGAAATTGTTCACCATTCGTTGGAAAGCTCTCAATTTATATAGTATTTTTCTTGTAGTTACATATTTATTTATATAACATTTATAGGGTTTTAGACCAAATTAAATGTCTAACAATTATTTATTTTATTATTGCCAAAGACTCCACATTTATTATTGTTGTTTTTTATTTAACGGATGACTAGCATCGCAAAAACACATTGTGTGTTCCTATGATTTCATACAGAGTATGGAAAAAGAAATAAACCGGGGGGTGCAGGGGGGCGGAGCCCCCCGCCGAGGCGCAAAGCGCCGAGTTTTTTTTTGCAAACGTCAATTTTCTGATCGCCAGCTGGGAGGTGTGTATTGAAATGGAATCTTTCAATGAGACGTTAAGTTTTTGCCTTGAATTCACAGTCTTCATTGCCACTTTTTTAATTTGACATTTCCGAATTTTTCATTCGGTAAAGGTTTTTTGATCAAATCCATGAATAATCATAAAATTGTGATGACCCCTATTACCCAATAAGTGAAAGCGTTAAACGTGAGCCAATAATTTGCATAAATAAAAAACAATGGGGATTCCAGCAATAACTTTTCGTGGATTAAAAGGGATGAAGACACGGGAGATTGTAGTTCGCCTCCCGGTGGTCTTTGGTAACTTTTATTGTAATGAATCAATATCACTTTACCAACAGTTTTGGAAGAGAACTTTATTGTAATGAACATTACATACTTTACCAACAATATCAGTTTTTGACTATAACACATGATCTTTCTGTAAGCTGGGGAGAAGCTAACAGGGTATTAGGGAAGCAGGGGGTCGTTTGATCCCACCGCTGCCACAAATTTGTGAGCTTTTGGGTAGTGTTGTGGTACCTAACGAGTTCTTCCTAAGTTAATGAAATGTTACTTTAGATACTGCAAAATATCGGAATCTTAAGCTAAGATACAGAATTATACTTAACTGTTTGGTTGGTAGCAGACTCCTGAGCGGCTTGGAGACGAGGCGTAGCATTCCAGTTAAGATACGTTGAGTTGTAAACTTGAAATATAAACCTGAAGGGTATTGTCACCTGAAGGGTGTTACGTGTATCGACGTTGATCTTTAATAAAATGAATTTACTGTTACTTATGGTTTTCTTTCAATGCAATCCTATATCGATACTGTTACTATCGGAATACTCAGAACCTGGGGTGCGAGTAGTTTTAAAGTAGAAAAACTACAGTTACCAAAATGCTTAGATTTAATGACCAGATAAGATACGGCGATACAGGTACAAAACTCGTTACTATTTTTATCAAAGAGACCAATGGCCGGAAGGGCGATATACTGGATGTTGAGAAGGTTCGTATTTAAAGTTATCAGTTCGAGTTCTGTTTCAATATGGCTCAATATGGCCTCGATGCAATAGATCCAGACGATGTCGTGGGTTTCCAGAGGAGGCAGGTTGGACATGAACACTGGTTTACTTGTTCACTGAGCAAAATCCTAGTGACTTGGGGAGGCAGGAGGTTTTGAGGGGTATCGATATAGCGATACAGGGCGAGTGCATCATAGACTGGAGGGAGAGCTTTGAGATACTGCTGGCTAGGCGATAGCGACGGGATTGAAGCATCTTGGTCATTACATGAGTTTATCATTTGCCCTTTGGGCCAGTGTTGCCATCCCTCTACTGGCAGTTGGCTCCCCTGATGACGTCGGTTGGTTGATCTCTTCCATTCTTCTATGCTCAGCCATCCTTATGACAGTTTTTGTTTGTTGTGTTCTTTGGTGGTGGTCGAACACGGGGATGGAGGCCACGCCAAACTAATGTGGTCTTTTGGGGCTTGCCTGGTCCCAAAGGGGTATCAGGTCTTAAGGACAGGCAGTGCCTGACAGGGGAAATAATGAGCAACTGGGCTGTTGCTCACATTTCTATTGCATTAATTTGCAATCGCAAAGACAAGAAAGTCGAAAAATAATAACATTTTTTTTTGAGGTTGAAATTGTATTCTGGATCAATTGTGTTGTCAAGAACTGGTGTTGTTGATAAAGTAATTTATTTGAAAAGAAAAACAAGTTATTGCTAAAATCTATTGGCAGCTATCTATTGATTTCAAACTATTTTTGGATCTATTGCTAACTTCAATCAGGTTTCCAAGGTTTGATGCAAAAATTTCTCCTTCCAGGATCGCAGATTAGAATCAATCTACGAGTGCAAGGAAACCCCTCAGTATTCCTCTCAAGGTCTGATCAGAAACGCCAATTTCTCTTCACAGAACATTGTGTTAGAGTGCGACCAAATTCTCCCTCAATACCCTATTCAAGGAAGCAACAGTGGTGCCAATTTTTCTTCACGAAAGTGCAGAACTGACTGCAACCAAGTTCTGCAGAACAATTTGTATTCACAAAACCGAGGTGCTAATTGCGATAACAATCTGCCTCCGCACACAAGCCAAAGGCAGAACATTGCCGCCAATTACTCTTCACAGAAGAGCAGAGCTGAATGTGACCAAATTCTGCAGAATCTATGCTCGGGTTTAAATCTAAATAGAAACGCCAATGTCTCTTCTCAAAACCGCGAAGCTGAGTGTGAAGAAATTGCGCCTCAATATAAAAATCAAGGGCAGAACAGCAGCGCCAACTACTCTTTCCAGAAGAGCAGAGATGAATGTAACCGAATTCTGCAGAATCTATGCTCGGGTTTAGATCTAAAGAGAAACGCCAATGTCTCTTCTCAGAACCGCGGAACTGATTGCGACCAAATTTTACCTCAGGGTCAAGGTCAGAACATCGTCAGTCATCCTCCACAAAAGCGCAGAGTTGTTTGTGAACAAATTTTACCTCAATACTCAAATCAAGGGCAAACCAGCAGCGCCAATTTCTCGTCACAACAGTGCAGGGCTGAGTGCGACCAAGTTATACGGAATCTATGTTTGGGTCAAAGCCAGAACTACGCTGAAGCACCAATGAAGAAAACTTTGCTTTGTTGTACTCAAGCTGGCTCAGGAGGACAGCAGAGACCCGTGAACTGTCCACCGCGTGACCTGAAAGTTGTATGCAGAGATCATACTGCTGTACCTAACGATCAGGGAAATCGACCCGTTTTGCTGAAGTGTTGCCAAATATCAGCTGAGGCTAAGCGGAAGCAATTATTAGACCCTCAGGGTAGAGAGAACTCCAGATCGGCGATGAATCATCCAGGCGACGTGATGGAAAAGTTGAGGCAATACCGTGGTGCTCCAAATCCACGTGAAGATCCTCCTTACAACACCCGATACGCCGCGACTCTGAAGCAGAGTAGAACCAACCAACGATTCGGTGAAATCCCTCAAAGAGAGTTCGATCTTCCTTCACAAATGTGCCCGCCAAGTCACCAGTTGGGAGCGCTTCAAAATCAGTCTTTCGCGCCAAAATCTTACCAATGTACGCAAGTTTGCCCTCCTAGCTCTAATCCATCGACTCTCATATGCGATTTGAGTCCTCCAGTCAACAGAGTGCAGTCCAAAAGCAAGATTAAGGTGACGGAAATGGACAGTTCGATCCTCCTAGCCATCGCCAAAGCTGCCATCAACCTGTCATTGGAGAAACAGCAAGAGGATTGTGAGGACGAAGAAGAGATCGACGAAGACTGCGATTCCGCGTTTCCCGACGTTTTGGACTCTATTTTCTAATGAAATATAACCAACATACGCACAAGCACAATCATTTCGTTTTGATGACCTGATTGTTTCGAGCACGAAGCTTCATCTTTACCCTCACAAAATCCTAGTCTAACGGCTCAACCGACATCTACCAAATTTGGTACGTTAACATGGAAATGAATAAGCTATTTTGGAACATTAGATGTTCCAATTGCAAATTGCAAAATTGTGCAAATTTTGCACAACTTTTGAACTGATTAACCGATGTAGATGGAAATTTTGGGGAACTACTGTAATTGTTGATTTTGGGTATGATTTGAAATTGATTACTTTTTGGTTGAAAGTTGATATTTAAAAATAGGAAATTAAGATTAAGATAATTGGTGACCTTACCAGGAGGTTCGATGACTCGAACGCAGAACGCGCACGTGCAGAATGCAGGAACGCGCACGCGCAGAATGCAGGAACGTGGAGAATGTTGTACTAGTGTTGACTCTAATTTACTTTTAAATTCAGTAAAAATGATTTTCTTGTTAACCAGGTGTACCTTTGTTAACCCAAGATCCTAATCCCTTTTCCTATACTGTTGGAATACTTAGGAATTCCCAGGTATATGACGCCCGAACTGAGGGTTCTTGGGGTCAATGTTTCTACCTCTAAATGTGGAAACTCCTGAAGGGTCGCTGCCACCACCCTGGATCGGTAAATGACCTCAGGGAAAAGATTGCCCAAAAGACAAATTTGCAAGGTGCCAAGCCTAATTTAGAGAACTTGAAAGATTCGGAAAGTTCTGAAATAAGGAACACAGAATTACACGTAGGGCTTTTATTAGACGAAATTATAAGACTTATAATTTCGTCTAATAAAAACCCTACGTTAAATAAAAACACTTAATGTTCTGCCGTGAAGCGGGCTTTCACTTGCTCTTATGGAGATTAATTCAAATAGATATAATATATCTATTATGTTCAATGAAATTGTATGTACACTTAATATAAATTACTTCAATATTCAAAATACTTTGCTATATAAAATAACTTCTCAACATAAGACTATTATGCGAAATAAAAATACAATGTTTTACGAGTTACAATACTTGACTTAGACTTCTGACTTTACACTTCATACAACAACTGACTTAACTTCAACTTTACTATTACTTTTTGCCAACTTTGCCTTTACTATTTCACTTTACTTTTACTTTACAGGACGTTTTACAAGAGGGGGAATTTGCCAGATTTTGTGAATAGATTAAGCGCTTAATACGAACTACTTGAGGGAATGGGGCTCACCCTTGGCCTAGCTTGGATCAGCAGATGAACTCTGTGGCGGTTCACCTCCAGGTCCTCGTTCTTGTTAAGGCTCGGAGAGGGAGCCTGGAATCGGGGCAAGTTTGCCTCGGTTCGGGGATCGAACTTGAATTGTGTCGATCGTGTCGGTGGTACGGAGAGAGGCGGTAGTGTCTCGGAGTTTGGGCCTTGGCTGACGGACTTTGAGAACACCAACTGGCGGGTAGGTATCTTGACTATTAATGAAAGTTCGCACTTGACTCACTTCACTGGACTTCTCAGTTCATATACCTTCGTTAAGATTAGAGGGGATGAGTCGCACAGCTAGGTTCGTTGAGGCACAGATGAGACGCATTACTGAAGCAGACTGGGGTGCTGGTGGTGGGGGCACCCCCTTATATGCCCTTCAGCCATCTTGGGTGGCGATGGGGAAGGGCCGATGGTGGCGCTCTCATTGTCCTTGTTGCTGGCGGTGGACATCAATGTGTGAAGACAGTTGCTGTATGGAAGTAATTTATGTTTGGTGCTGGCGCCTGAGGGGTGGAGCCTCCTCCAGGCCCATTACACTACCTTAGCTTACGTGAGTAATTGAGAGGTGAGAGAGGGTTCACCCCAAACTTATTTTGTATTCTATTTTTTCCTAAACTGGCCAAATTAGGATAGTAATTCCGTTTATTTTTAATAACAATGAAATTATAAAATTTTGTATTTGAAGATTTATCAAGATACTTGATAACTTTTTCCATTTTTTAAAAAATCACAATTCAAACGATTGCAGGTTCGACATCACTGAATGCTCTCTATAGCAACGCCCACTGAGACCCACCCTAGCGGTAGGAGCTTGGAGATTTTTTTCAATTTGGCTTCCATTTTACACCATGCAGCCTTTAAATAGTAACTCACACATTGTAATTGAACATTAATAAAATTTCATAAACTGTGATTGATTCCTAGAAAAAATGCATTTAAAAAAGAAAATACACTTCAGTACTAAGTATTCTGTGATAAAAAGTCAGTCAGTCAGTCGCCAGTCGATCCTCGTTCCGGGTTAGTATTTCCCTAGGTTATCGGCGCTCAAACTTGAAAAATTGTACATAAATTTGACATTTTAGAGGATTTTTGAAATTCATTAGCCCATTAGCCTAATTGAAAAACTGAAATATTGCCGCTGGAATCAAAATCGAACAATAATTGCTTAAACCCGTTTATTCAGTGGAGTATCCATGATGTTGAATGTCTTATGTATGTACGTACCTACATTCATTGAGGGAAAGTTGGCTACCCTGGCTTCGGAGCCATCAACAATGGTTTGATTCCAATAAATCTTCCTCTTTTGTTTCGCAACAGTTGTGCAGTTTATTTCAAGTCTTTTCCCCGTTTTTCTCTCTACACTTCTTCAGTTAAGTTGTTCCCATCTTACACTGGCAATTATTGTTCGATTTTGATGATTCCAGCGGCAATATTTTAGTTTTTCAATTCCCTAGGCTGCTGCACTAATGAATTTCGAAAATCCTTGAAAATTTCAAATTTAGGTAACTGCAACTTTCAAAGTTTGAGCGCCAGTAACTTAGGGAAATACTAACTCGGAACGAACGGCGAATTAAACGGCAAAGAAACTTGTTCCACTAATTTTTTGGACAGGATCTCTCGGTAGAAGTCGTATCTTGGGCAGTACAATGAAATGTGATCCAGATCTTCTTCTAGTGGTGAACAAGAGGCAAAATAAGGGGTATTCGACTGACCAATTCGAAGTAAATAGTTTTGCACAGGTGGTGGTCACTCCTCATCCTCATCGTATTCTTTTAGAATGATTTTGGTTTTCCTAGGACTTCTGAAAACCAAGTTCGGTATATGATGACTGGGAAAATTGCTCTGTACGATGAGCCAGAGATGCATCGAAAAAACTCTGCAGAAGTCTGTGGGGGATATAGGTTCTTCATTTCTTGAGTTTGGAGTTGATGGGTCCTCTTGGTCGGCTCACAGCAGAGGAGTCTTCCTAGGGGAGAAGGCCCGTCAATACCAAGCTTAAATACCAGGTCAATACCAAGCTGCAATACCAGGTCTATACCAAGCTTCAATAGCAGGTCAATACCACGCTTAAATACCAGGTCAATACTAAGCTTCAATACCAGGTCAGTACCAAGCTTCAATACCAGGTCAATACCAAGCTTCAATACCAGGTCCATACCAAGCTTCAATACCAGATCAATACCAAGCTTCAATACCAAGCTTCAATACCAGGTCAATACCAAGCTTCAATACCAGGTCAATACCAAGCTTCAATACCAGATCAATACCAAGCTGCAATACCAGGTCTATACCAAGCTGCAATACCAGGTCAATACCTAACTTCAATACCAGGTAAATACCAAGCTTCAATACCAAGCTGCAATACCAGGTCTATACCAAGCTTCAATACCAGGTCAATACCAAGCTTCAATACCAGGTCAATACCAAGCTGCAATACCAGGTCAATACCAAGCTTCAATATCAGGTCCATACCAAGCTGCAATACCAGGTCAATACCAAGCTTCAAGACCAGGTCAATACCAAGCTGCAATACCAGGTCTATACCAAGCTTCAATACCAGGTCAATACCACGCTTAAATACCAGGTCAATACCAAGCTTCAATACCAGGTCAGTACCAAGCTTCTGACATCCATTAGACCCACTCATCCACCAGGAAGGAACTCACATCCACGAAAAATAAAAAAACACTTGAAAAACTTGTCTTAAATTTTATTTTGAAATCAACGTGAAAATACAAACTTTTTTCAATAATAAAAACGGCATTTTTCCGTAGTACAGAGACTGGATATGCCCTACGAATTACACAGCTCTTTTGACACAAATGCACGTCTATAAAACTTTTTTGATCCGTTTCGAAATATTTTCAACCGAACCGAAATTTCTCTCAGTTCAAGTGGCACTTCGATGACAACTTTTTGATCATTTCACTCAAAATGTTACGAAACAACTCGAAAAATACATTCTATAAACTTGAATGAGAGGTAATAAACAAGAGGTAACGTGGAACAACAGAATTTCTCTAATCGATATTACTTTGGGGTTACTCAAACTATATCGTTTTCAAATATCTGCAAACTGAAATAAGGTCGATAACTGAAACTGCGTTGAGGCTGTTTCTAGCATGTAATAAAAATAATTTCTAACAGAAAAATAAGGAAATACTAACCGGCAAGTAAAAATTTTCTACTGATCCGAAGAGTTAGAAGGCACATAAATCACAAAATTAAGAGTACGAAGGTATTGTGGAAACATATCAATAATTACGTTTAAATATGCAACTCGAGAGTTGAATTAAATTAAATTTCATTTTGGTAACGAAAATTCGTTGAATCGTTTTGATAAAAGTCAAGGGGTTTTCATCCGGGCGTTTCAAGGTAAATCTTTGATCTCTTTCAGTTTCACACCATCTCAGGTTACTTTTTACTAATTATTTCTGGCCTAAAGTTATTTGAAATGGAGAGTCTACTCAAGGAAAGATGAGGGTGGCCTAGGTACTTTTTGAAAATTAAGTTGGCACTAGCTTCTCCAGACCAAGTTGGTTCTGTTCGTAACCTCAAAATGTACGGAGATGGGAGTTAGAGCAGAAATCAAACGTGGATAGGATGGGATTGCAGTGCAAGATGGATGGGAGTCAATTCCTGACTTTTTTTCTCGCAATATTAGGTTGGCACTATCTGCTCCAGGCCAAGTTGGTTGGATTGGTAACCTCAAATTTACAGAAAAGGTGGGATTTTCGGCCTAAAACAAGCGTGGAAAGGATCGGATTGCAATGCAAGATGGATGGGGGTCAATTCGTGACTCTACAAGAAAGACGAGTAACCTTTTTTCCTAAAATTAGGTAAGCGCTCTACTCTGAAAACAAGTGTGGAAAGGATAGGACTGCATTGCAACGTTGGCCAGTCTCAGGCGGTGGTCCCCATTGGCTGTGGTGCTTGGATGGGTATCAGCCAGCGGTCCCAATTGGCCTGGCCTCGGGTGGTGGGGGGAGCCAGCGTATTCGCATTGGCTCTTGGTGGTTGCCAGGCCTGGGAAACCGCCATGGTGGGTGGGGCCCGGGACTGGCTGGGTCAATGCCCAGCCAGAAGTGAGGGGAGTCCGGTGGACCCCCTAACAACCCCGGGCGATTCATACCTAGTTCATAAACTTTGACGTCTCCATTCTTGTAAAAGTTAAGGAAATAAAGGATTTGATTTGAAGATACATGAAAGTCATTTCAAGGTGGAAGAATGTCGGTTTTGTTATGGGAGGATAAAAAACCTGATGACAAAATCGAGGTACCTTCACCTAGGAAAGGTAAAAAAATAAAAAATTAAATAAGTTCTCCGGACAAAAAAAATTTAAAGGCAAGACCTCCTGAGTAAGGTTAAAATGATAAAGAAATTGAGGGCAACTTCACATGAGACTGGACCTGATTCTTTCAACACTTCAATAAGTGAGGCTAATTGGAAAATTTCAATTCAACAGTTCAATCAACTTTTCTGAAATCAATCTCAACGACTGAAATAACTCCAAAATTTGTTTTTTCCCCCTTTTTTCAATACTTATGGCACAGCATCTTTGAGAAGGAGGAAACATTTGGCGCCACCAACTTTTTAAAATATAATTTTTTAAATAGTAAGTGAGGTTTTTAAAAAGTTCAAAGATAATTTTTTATTTTCAAAAAATTCTATCTTGGATTGGATAGGAGACCGCAGAGAAGGAGAAGAAGTGAAGTTCAGTCGTTTTCATCTTTCGCACTTCGAAGATTTCATTTGTAACTTTGTGTATCATCATAATCATGCTCTATCACCTAAAACTTGATGTACAAATGACCAGAAAAGAAAATGTAAGCTGAAAATGGAGCAACAGTGAAACTTTTGGAGACCATAACGTATAAGTCGATCAAAAACTCTACAAGAAGTTTTCAAATCTGATGGATTCAACTTTTTGAAGTAGATTTGGGAAGCCCGGGTGAGGATATTTTACATACAAACTGAACCTCGAATAACTACACAATGGTATAGAAATACAAGTTTTTTTTCCCTTGAAGAAATAAGTTGGTAACAAGTATATTTTATTTTAAAAAAGATCGCAGATGAGCGCCTGAAAGAGGTTATTTACATCGAGACGAGACGCTAGACCGCCTTCATAACTTCACTATGCGACAAGCTATTGAACTAGTACTGGAATGCAAGGCACACATTAACATGGGCCTTTACAAAATATCATGTCGTACCTTTACATGATATTTTGAAGTAGGTTGGTGACAACAAAGTGTTTAATAGTAATTTACATTGTAATTTTTGATTTTTTTAAAAAAAGTTAAAGGTTATTTACATTGATAAGGTATATCTACCAAACTATAACTTATCACGATAGACTTGTATAATTTGAGAACGTTAAGAAATCAAGTCTGAGGTCACAGGAAGAGACATTTAAATAAGAAATCTGAGAAGATCATAAGAAAAAATGGACTTCTCTTTAGGTACAAGTGAAGATACCAACCACCACCAGACTTGACGCATCTTTGTCGTTGTAATAATTATATTTTTCGCGTGTATCGAAAAATATAATTATAGGGACGGATACGAATACATTATTAAAATAGTAGCGAGAATTTACTCGGTTTGGGGTTGTTTCTTAGTAGGCGTAGGTTGCAACTCTCTCTCGACGGATGGAGTTAGCAATGCAGAAGGCGGCAACAATGCAAACGAGCTGCAACAAAAAAATCAAGAATACTACATTATACAGGAATTTTGAAATAATAAATTATTAACACTTTCAATACTCCAGACGAAATACTCGTCGAAACGAAATGGCACTCATGTCTGACTATAGAACCAGAGTTGTTAAAATAGGAATTCCAATTCCCAATACCAATTCCAATTACTTTACGAACAAAGTAATTGCTATTACCATTACCCATTCCTGTAATGGGAATGGAATTTTCAATCACTTTTTCCAATTCCTCGTAATGGTAATGGTTTTTCCAATTCCATTATTCTGGGACTGGAATAACAGTTGTGACTGGTCAGCGCTTCTTGGGAGGTTATGTTGGTGACAAAGAAGGGAAGCAGGCATATCTCAAGAAGAAAATGGAAAAGTGGACTGACAACATCAAGAAGATTTCGATGGCAAGCATCACACAGCCTCAGTCAGCTTATGTGGCATTCACTAAGTCTGTCCAATTTCAATGGCAATACCTTCAGAGGGTAGTTGACAGCAGAGGAGAGGACTATTCCAGTCTGAGGGAGGCCATTTGGTCTATATTTCTCCCTGCATTGATTGGTGGTACCATTTCAGCAGAGGAGTGCGCCTTATTTTCACTATCCGTAAGTAGAGGAGGCTTGTCAATTACAGATCCAGTACGTTCAGCCAGCCTGTCGTACGAAACTTCAAGGGAAGGTTCGGCTGAACTTGTGGACACAATCTTGGGAGGAGAGCCACTTGAAGTAGGGGACCATTTAATGAAAATGAATGCCGCTAAGCGGGTAGCAGTACGTAGGAGGGATGAGGAAGAAGAGTCCCTATTACTATCTACGCTGAACACCTTTCCAAGTGAACGACAGAGGGCAATTTCTAGGTCAGTGTTTGCACTCAGTAAATGCAAAACATCCGGATGACTCACTGTGCTTCCCTTGAAGAGTCAGCATTTTGATCTCTCTGCAAATGAATTCCGCGATGGATTGTCACTGAGATACAAGCTGAGACCACAAGGGCTGCCACTGTCGTGTGATGGCTGCGGTTCAGAGTTTTCCCCCGAACATGCGCTAAATTGTAAAATGGGTGGCTTGGTATCCCGGCGTCACAATGAAATAAGAGATGTATTTGGGGAGCTCATGAGTTGCGCATGGGGGAATTGTGTAAAAGAGCCTCTAATAAAGGAAGCGACGGCCTCAAGTCCTGCTTTGCGAGGAGACCTTGCATGCCGAGGGGTTTGGGAGGCACAGAGGGATGCGTTATTTGATATCCGTGTTGTTCACACCGACGCTCCCTCTTATGTCTCCCGCCCCGTCCCAGCAGTGCTGTCCTCTGCTGAGCAGGAAATAGAAGGAAATACGCTGACGCATGCGAAGAGCGCCACGCTACATTTACCCCATTGGTGTGCTCTGTAGATGGGATGTGGGCTCCACAAGCAATAGCCTTCATCAAGATTCTGGCGGAGAGGCTCTCTGAAATTTGGGTAAGGCAGCAAAGCAAAGTGCGAGAATGGCTCCGCGCTCGTCTGGCCTTCGCTGTACTACGAGCAAGCAGCTTATGTTTCAGAGGCGCTCGGAAACGTTGGAGGTGTGCCGACAACCTGTTAGGCTTTGATGGGAGTGCAGCCATCCAGCTTGGCTTGGACCCATCCTGAGCAAGTCTTTCTTCGAAAATATTCTTCATCTCTGGCTCTCTCTTTTTTAAATCATCTCTCACGCGGCTCCTGTTTTGTTTTTCCCTGAGTTGTTAAAATATATCGTTACCACTTAAAAAAAAAAAAAAAAAAATTTTCCAATTCCCCATAACTCGTAGTTGGAAAAGTAGTGGGTCCGTCCAATTACCCATTACAGGAAGAGTAATGGGTAATGGGTACCCATTCCCCATTACCACCATTCAATCAGTAAGTTGACCATCCTCCAATTCATAGGGGACCGTCCCAACATCCAATCCGTTGGGGACCATCCTACAATTCATGGGGGGACCGCTCACAAATTCCTTGGGGACCAACCTCCCAATTCATAGGGGACCATCCCACCATCCTAATCGTTTGGGACCACCCTCATGAATCATAGGGGACTGTCATACCATTGGAGGATGGTCCCCAATGATTAGGATGGTGGGATGGTCCCCTATGAATTGGGAGGTTGGTCCCCAAGGAATTGTGGAATGGTCCCCTATGAATTGGAGGATGGTCCCCTATGAATTGAAGGATGGTCCCCAACGATTAGGATGATGGGATGGTCCCTTATGAATTGGGAGGTTAGTCCTCAAGGAATTTGTGAGCGGTCCCCCCATGAATTGTAGGATGGTCAACTTACTGATTGAATGTTGGGACTGTACCCTATGAATTGGAGGATGGTCCCCTATGAATTGGAGGATAGTCAACTTACTGAATGAATGGTGGTAATGGGGAATGGGTTCCCATTACCCATAACTCTTCCTGTAATGGGTAATTGGAACGACCCACTACTTTTCCAACTGCGAGTAAGGGGGAATTGGAAAAACCATTACCATTACAAGGAATTGGAAAAAGTAATTGAAAATTCCATTCCCATTACAGGAATGGGTAATGGTAATGGCAATTACTTTGGATTAACCCTCTATGTGTATAGTGTGTCCCACAGACACCTATTCAGCCTAGAAACGTGATCATTTTGGATTAGCGAGAAACAAAACATTCAAAACAAGATTGAAAGTTTTGAATTTATTTATTATTTATTTTATTATTTATTATATTATTTATTTATTTTCAATTTTGTTTTAATTTTTATTTTGAATAATTTGGAGTGGAGTGTTTTTAAAAACATTCCACTCCAAATTATTCAAAATAAAAATTATAATAAATTCAAAACTTTCAATCTTGTGTTGAGTGTTTTGTTTCTCGCTAATCCAAAATGACCACCTTTCTAGGCTAAATAGTTGTCTGTGGGACGCACTATACACATAGAGGGTTAAAGTGTCTCCTAAAACCCCAGTTATTGGTTTTATGTGTTCATAATCATAATCACTCCACTCATTTCATTGCTAACAAGAAAAGTAATTTTGAAAAGTAATCATTACTCAAAGTAATCATTACTTTACAACTCTGTATAGAACGCTCCAACGGAACAAGGCAAACCCACTTTAGGTATTTCATGGATACATCGGAGTTTCTGTTATAGTATCTACACAATTATGGATAAGAAAAGCATGGACAAACGTGACATTATTTATTTGACGAGTCAGAAGAAGATGACACGGCTTCAGCTATAAGTTTTATTTTGGTTAAGACAGTCTCAGAAAAACTACCAGGTAAATAAACGGTTTTTCCCATATTTCTCTGGCAATTATTGTTCGATTTTGATAATCCCAGCGGCAATCTTTCAGTATTTCAATTCCCTACGGCCATGCACTAATGAATTTCTAAAATCCTCTAAAATTTCAAATTTAAATACAACTTTCTAAGTTTTTGCCCCTTCAATTTCGCGAAATACTGACCCGTAACGATGAACAAACGGCGACCAACTGAGATCCCGTTAATTTGAATTTTTTGAAATGGGGTATTTCGGTGGGTCGGAAATAGGGTGTGCGCCTGGGTAGGAAAAACTGTTTATTGTTATTTTTAATCTAAGGTAGACCTCATTCTGAGAATTTTGGTACCAACCGCGACCTTCTGTCATGTGTAAATCTTTTCCTATGAATTTTTAAAGTTTCGACCGTTTATGACGTCACATTGGGCTGGGGGGTCCCGCCCAGGCAAGAGGGGCGCGTGACGTCATTAACGGTCGAAACTTGGAAAAATCATAGAAACAGATCTACTCACGCTAGAAGGTCGCGGTTGGTGGCAAAATTCTCAGAATGTAGTCTACTTTCGATTAAAAATCTAAAAAAAATCAAGGCGCACCCCCCATTCAGGTTTTTGACCTCAAATTTGGATTCAGCACCCTTGAAAACCAATATACTCCAACTTTAAGCCCAATGATACTATAACATGTGGTAGAAAAATTAATTAAAGAGATCACACGTTTGAAAAAGGCGGGCCGCTATAAATGCACACACACTAGGCAAGGACTACGCCGCGCGCGTGTGTGAGTAGTATTTTGTAGTATCCAAGAGGTCCTCCAAGGGTTTCATCTCTTCTTTGTGCATGGATACTTTTTTCAAAGACAGTTGGCTAGCTACGTCACGATTGGCTAGCTACGTCACACCATTCAAATCTTCAACTTTCCTTAGCTTCTCTGATTTTTTAAAAACATTTTCTCGACGAACAGACCCGATTACCGTTATTCCTGAGCCATACTCTTTTGAAAAAAAAAAAAAAAAAAAAAAAATTAAAAAAATTGACTGAAATACCCCATTGGTTCTAAAGTATTGATTTTTTATCTTTAATTCTACATCAACCAGATCATTCTGTTACATTGAAATGAAAACGCTGCAAATTATTACACAGTTGAGTTTGGTGGCCGCCATTTTGTTAAGGCATTGAAATGGTTGCAGGAGATTTGAAAGATGTAGGTATCTTTCCAAACCAAAAATTTCGAAGTTTGGGAAAGCTATGTTCAGGCTAACCTGAGATTACACAGGACTGTGGTGAATCGGAAATCTCCATGAAGATTTATGTAGATGGCTAAAATATTTTGAATTTTCTCAAGGTTCTCAAAATTTGTAGATTATGCTTGAATTTTGAGCTCAAAACTTGACACTTCTTAAAATAAATAAGCTATTTAAACAAATTTAGTTTTTTGTCACTGTCCGGGGCAATGCCTAATTTGTTGATTTACCCAAATTAGTCACAACAATCGAATTTCGTAACAATATCTTACCTCTACTCCTGCAATGACGAAGAGGACGATGGAACCGTTTTTACCAGTGCCTTTGATTAAATCGGTGATCTTGTTTGCACAACCATCTTTGTAAGCGTTCGCCACGCTGCAACTAACTGGAAATCAAAATTGAGAAACAAATTAATAAGTTGCACAGATTGAGTTGACAGAGAAAAGGATTCTATTAACAATGTAACCCCGAGGTCCCACTCCTGAGGATTACCATTGAGCGCACCTCATTCAAACGTGCGCGGGCCAGATCCACCAGTTCCCCACCCACAGCGCCACCAGTATCACCAGGGTTACAAGGACCCAGTTCACACCAGCCAGTGCCACCAGTAGGTCCCCCACTCCAGGCGCATGCGCAGAAGTGCCGATCTGCCCCCTCCAAAACCAAAGGACCCCATTGAGCCAGCCTGAAGCCTCCATTCCTTGACTGACCTTGTCTGTGGCGAGAGAACAAGCCTGCCGAGACTGCCCCCCCCCCCTCCCGATCGTTCAAGTGCTCAATCCTGGTTTCAACCCTGACTACCCGACCCTTCGACTTCGACAACTACAGCGTCAACCATATTTTGTAGATAGTGAGTGATAGTTTCAAGCGATTTTCTCCTCAAAGAGTGTGCGAAACTGGCGCTCAGAATACCAGCAAATGGACAGAGACTGAGAATGGCCCTTTCCTAATTTCCCCCTTTTGTAAATATTAACTTTAACATTTTATTATTTCATTTGTAAAACTATTTCTTGTCCACACGTGGTGTCCACCATAAGTGTCCACCACCTAGTCCACCTTGTCTACCAAGTAGAGTTTCTTTTGATATACAGAGTAGTGAGTAAGAGAATAGGAGTAGGTAGATAGAGAGAGTAGGGATTAGAGAGTGTGTGAACACATGTTAGGGTGCGTTCAGAACGCGGAGGTAAGAGGCACGCTTGAGGGTCGACGTCGCTATCGATGGCTATCGCGGGAAAACAAGTACAAAGAAATGAATGGGGGCGTTCAGAGCAAGGAGGTCGCGGATGCGCTAGGAGGGACGCTGGAGGGTCGATGCTTTTGGTTTTCAAAAAACTTTGATCGCGGGAGGTCGATGTCG
Organism: Apolygus lucorum; assembly: GCA_009739505.2. Lineage (NCBI taxonomy): Eukaryota > Metazoa > Arthropoda > Insecta > Hemiptera > Miridae > Apolygus > Apolygus lucorum. Next base: position 4,111,501 of record CM019173.2, on the reverse strand, counting down.
CGATGTCATCGCTGCTCCCTGGACTGTGATTGGTTGTTTCAAGGCCGCATCTCCACTCTCTCATCCCAGTCGCCACAGTTTTGTTTTATTTATTGAACATGAATATGAAAGTAAATGATGAAAGGTTTCCATTGAATGAATTATTGTTTTTGAATGTTTTATTTACCCACGTTGCGTACAAAAGAAACAAAATTGTTACAGAAAAAAAAGAAGAATTAAAATCTAACATTTATATTTTTATCCAATACTTTAATATTTAATATTCAAAATTAAATATTAATAATATTCAAATTCGAAATTTATCATTATGTAATGTAATATTAGTTTAGTATTTAACTAATTCGTGCTAAATAAGATACTTCCTATTTATTTATTTTATTTTTTTTTTTTTGGGAGAGAGAGTACCGGCTAAATGGCATGAGTCAATGGCGGCCTATCCTTGTTCCGTTACCCTCTAGATTTCAATTTTGTCTTGGTAGTTTATGTTGCGATTCAAGTATCGAATTTTACCATTATACATAATATAATATTAGTCTAGTATTTAATTAATTTGTGTTTGGTAAGATACTTCCTATTTATTAACTTATTTTTATACGTATTTATATATATATAGTAATTGTATCATATTTATTTTACCATGTACATAGCGTTATCGACATGTTGTTCATTAATTTAGAGTCCTCTACGTTTGATAAATGTTGTTTTAATTTATTTGCTATTGTTTTCATAAGGAATTATTTGTTCAGCAATGGATAAATGAAGTAAAATAAATTGTTCGTTACAAGCTTTAGAAAAGGTGCGTTCTGCATGAAAGATTTATTAACTCTGGGTTACTGAAATAATCTGTAAGCAGTATTTTTGAATATGTAGTTTATGCTACCAAGTTCCGTCTCTTTTTCAAAGTCTTCTTTGTTTGAATTTAATTTGTAAATAAGCTAGGCACTTCCCGGCATCCTCTTCCGCTGTGGCATCAAATGGTGTAATTCCCCGTATTTCGAGTGTATTCCCTTGTGGGGTGGTTCTGGAATCATCTGCTGTTTAAATTTCCGATAATAATCAATTTGGCTGCCGTTCGATCGAGGATGAGGTTATTCCTCCCTCTATCCTGACCTCTCCATCGACCTCTTTGTTCTGAACGGACTAGCCAGGAGGGAGGATGACTTGACATCCCCCCTCTACCTCGACCCTCCATCCAGCCTCCTAGCTTCCCTCTTACCTCCGCGTTCTGAACGCACCCTTACATTTCCCGGATTTGACAATACAACACCCATACTGAAGTACTTCTATCTTTCTCTGGTTTAACTCCCACTGACCAGGTATATTTCACTAGTAAATTCAAGTCTAGGTCATTTTACAGTAAATTCACTTGCTTTGCTTAAATAACTTAACGTAACTTCATTTGATATTATTAACTTCACTTTATTCAACTTAACTTCAACTAGTCAACAGACTAGTTAGTTCCTACTTTCTAAGTAGGTGGTGGCAGCTCTACACTCACAGGGAATATCAGACAGCTAAGGTAAGTTGTATCCGCAATAATCATAATAGCATTTTAGAGTTACTTGAAGTTTCTTTATTGGATTCTTGATTAGTTTCTAATTTAGATTCTTCTGCTCCCTTCCGAGGGTTCCCTTAGTGATAAAAGGGGTTACAAGACATTGTACAGAATTTGAAATTCTAGGGGTTGTAGGGATCCATTCATCCAATCCACAATCACCGTCATCCACCATCGAAATGGCGCCGTTGAATGTTCGTTTCATCGAATATTCAAAGCATATTATGGATTACATTGAATCCAGGTGAACGCAGAAATTATCTGTTACTAATATTTTTACGGCTCAAAGACGGAGGGGGCACGCCATAAATAAAAAATCAAATATTAATGGGGAGGTCACCCAGGACTCACCCGACGCCGGCCCTAGGGGTGAGGGATGATGAGGAAGGTGGGGGTGGGAGAGAGGGATGAAGGGAAGTGCCTCCATAGAAACACCACCAGTTCAAATATGAGCCGAGCAGTACGCGTCTGGTGACACCACGGAGTAGGGCTACTGAGATGCCCAACTCGCGCAACTCCATGGCACTTGTGATCAGCTGCCTCTTCCAGGGGCGTCTGGTGAGAATATTCGTGAGGCAAACAGCTTGGCCAGTCATAGAGGAATAAACAATAATGAAAAACTCCCGATCGGTGGCTACAGCTTTCATACAAGTACGCAACCACGAGAGACATTTTATGTAAGCGAAAATCATCAGAAATTTCCGCGTAACGCTCCCCTCATAACGCTCCCTGCGTGACGCTCCCCGCGTGACGATTTTTCATTTATGTGCCATAGTAAAGACATAAAATGTCAAAAACGTTGCAAATTATTACACAAAGGTTTATTATTTTTCTGAAGATCAAGCGTCAGCTTTACCCTCGTCACTACCTACCAATCATGTTTTCGCTTCAAAATGTTGTTTATTTAGATGAAATAAACCCTTCACACTCCATTTGAAGAAATAAAGAATTCCTTGGTTTAGAAATTTGATTACAGGTTGATTAAGGAAGCAAAACATGTACAACCCAAAGAAACGAACAGTGATTGCATTCTGGTCAGCTAAAATTTGTAAGGTGATGAGGCCTCTTTTGAGATTCACACTCGTGTTTCAGATTTATCGTAAGTTCAACCTTCAAGTTCTCATAGAGAGCTAACAGTTTATCCTATAAAGCTCTGGGTGGGTTCATTCGATTCTAAAAATTCAATGGTACCTATCTCAAATTGGTGAAAACACAATACCCTCATAACGAGAGTTTTCGAGAGAGGGGGCCTTAAGAAGTTACAGCCCTAATGTTTCACCGCTCAGAAGTGACTGACATTAACCAAAACCTTCGGGGCACAAGTAGACCCCAAATGGAGCTCTTACACCAAATTTCATCAAAATCGGTCCATGATAATCGAGGAAAGTTCCGCGGGCGGACGGATTTTTTTATATTCGATTTTCAAAATATACGTAGTAGCTACCTACCTCAAACGTAAACCATCGAATTTTGAGGGGGTTCAACATTATTTTCTTGAAATAATAAACCAAAAAAGAGAGACTCTGAACGTCATAATATGACATCATAATTCGTTTTTTCGCCACAGCAAATAGCGGCTGCCTGGCGCTGACTGGTGTCCCGTTCCCAATTTCACTGTACCTAATCGTTTTTCTTGTAGATAGGTACCTACTTTGTGACGACCCTACATTTTATACGGGACAAACCAATTGGTTTGTTCCCGATTTGTTGGAGCTACGCCTTTAGAGATATCCGATTCATAGAGATACGAATCGATATCCTCTTCAGGCCGGCTGATTAATCTAATCACAGGTTTGAAGGGGTAGGGTCGTCACACCCTCCTCTGTCTCATATATGGGCAATTAGGTGTATTTCAATCTGAAATTCATCCTATATTGTTACATGGTAGCAGAGCGTGGTTTGGTGGAAATGCACTGAATTTATTTCATCAAGTCCCCTCCACTTTTTCTTGGGTATTCCAGAAGGAATTACCCAAAGAGATATCCAGAAGGAATCTCTATATTAAATTCATTCCCTTATTATACTTCGCCAATCCGGCAATTAAACTCATTCCCTTGTTAGGCTTTGCCAATCTGGCATTTTATTAATTTCAATTACGTTTTTCTTTTATATAAGCCTTTTCTAAGTTTGCCTTTTCAATCATTACACTTGAATGTTTCGCCGTTCGTATTCTTTATTTGGTTTGCTTTCTCCTCAGTTCCATTGATTTGTTCTTTTATGTATAAATGGCCCATTCGTGGCATAAATGACCCATTCGTGGCATTCTTCTTCTTCTTCTTCTTTTTGAATAGTACCATTACGATGGAGGAATTCCCTTGAAGCTTCCAGACGTCCTCTCCTGGGCTTCATGCTATTTTCAGTCCCTTTGACTTTTTTCAAACATACTTCTGTTTGAAACCCAGAAGTATGTTTTAGGGAGAGGAGTGTGACGACCCTACATTTTATACGGGACAAACCAATTGGTTTGTTCCCGATTTGTTGGAGCTACGCCTTTAGAGATATCCGATTCATAGAGATATGAATCGATATCCTCTTCAGGCCGGCTGATTAATCTAATCACTGGTTTGAAGGGTCGTCACACCCTCCTCTGACTAATTATGAACATTAAGGTGAATTTCAATCTGAAATTCATCCTATATTGTTACAACTTGGAAATAATTGCATATTGTAGAAAGGAGGTTTAACATCATAATAATATTATGACCAACAAGCAAAAAGGTTAGGTACAGTGAAATGTACAGTAAAATTGGGAACGGGACACAAGTCAGCGCCAGGCAGCCGCTATTTGCTGTGGCGAAAAAACGAAGTTTTCCTTCCTTGAGATAATGTGGTTGGATGGATATGTTAAGTCTTGCCATGCATGGGTTAATTAGCATCCATGGCTCATCTTCCAAGTTTCTCTGCTTTCAAGGTCACGAAACAGTTCCTTGACTGTTTGCTATGGCTGATAGCGTGGTAGTGGGGGTGTGGTAATACTTGACCCCGCGATGACCCCCCGGCCACCCGCCGATCGTCGTCTCTCACTCTAAACAGTCCCGAAAAATTCATTTTTTTGAACTGCTTGCCTTGCAGCGCTTTGCCCCGCGCTAGTTCACTTATCATCCGCAATCCGTCGTAGTTATCGGCCTTTTTAACTCTCGGGTGTGTTGCGGGCTAGTATCCAAGGCAAAATACGTACTTTCTTATTCCATTCTCCTATTTCATCTAATTTACTTGGTAATAATGAAAAAATCCCTAAATTATATTAAAATTTTCCAAATTGGCTATTATATTACTTGCAAAAAATGGGAATATAGGAGCATCTCAACAAAAATTAATTTATTCATTTTGCTTATTTTTAGTAAGGCAAACAGTGTTTGCTATATTTGCCTGGAGGAGGCGCCACTGGCCTCTTCGCATTTCTGTCCATTCGCGTAACCGCATCGTATAGTGGATAAAAACGGAGTAAACGTTATGGAATTCCATTTAGATTCTGTAGGTAAATTAATGAGATGGAACAAATCCTAGAGTATTCAAAAGGTACACAATCCCTTTAGATAATGAGGTTTCACAAGCAGAAATTATGATTTTTGAAGACAGTTACCTCCAAATGACTGCGCGATGGTAGTTCCAATGTTACGATCAGATTCAGATTGTTTTGGGCAGCATGATGGAGGGAGGCTGACTGTTACAAAAGTTGCTGGTCCGTTGTAACCGCAGCACCTGAACTGTTGGATCAAAATAACATCAATCAGTTCAATGTTGGGATGGTTATCGTTACAAAAGTATCGATACTGAATCGTATTCGAGTATCGATATTGCTAGTATCGATAATTCAAAAAAATTGAGTATCGATACTTTAGTGTCACAAAATAATAACATTAAATGTTTCTAATTTTCTAAATGTTTCTAATTTGTTAGAAATTTTTTAATATTTCCAAGGAAAATAATTTTCTGAACGTTTATTATTTTCTTACTACCAAGTGTCCAAGCTGAGTGTACAGAGCACCAATATCGAAAATCTTATATAATCATATCTAAGCTCAAAGAAAAAAATGGTCGTAGTTTTTACATTGTTTCCAAACGAAAAACTTCCGGAAATAATAAGAAATATTTATTTTGACAAATAGGTAGGGACTTACGGTGGTTTGAAGGAGGTCAATAGTGCCGGGATTGTTTTTGTAATTATCGTAATCACTCTCAAGCTGTTTCCTGAAGCTCTTCTCAACGTCGCCTCCTTGAGCGAAGTAGACGAAGAACCCGGCGAGAACCAGTTGGCAGACGAGGATGATACTCAGCAGGGTAGCGTACTAGAAAAAGTTATTTCAAAACAATATTGGTTTATCCATGGACATGATAATGAAGATATGTTTTCCAGGTGGAACGTAACGTAATATTATTATGAGAAACTGGAACACTAATCTGACTTATAGCACTGATAATGGTACAATAGAAATAACACAAGACAATTAAGGTCGGTAGCAAACCTAGAACACAACGAGTGTCTAAACCACACCAACAGTATTAGTTCATGTATCCTCCGCTAGAGATAATGCGAAGCAGCTGATTCAAGGGAAAATGCTTTAGTATCCCTAGCGGATGGTAGATGAACTAATGCTGCCAGTGTGATTAAGACGTTTGCCAACTTTTTAATAGAGAGTTACAGCGGGCCAAGATACGTACAAAAATGCGAGACTCACGTCAAAAACACGAGCCTCTCGCATGACGTGAGGCTCACAGAAGACGGTTGACTCGGCCCTCTCGTGTTTTTGTTGTAGAGTCTCGTTTTCGACGTGAGATAACCTACTAGGCCAACTCCTTGTTTTTGTGGCTGAGCTAATGGCTGCCGTCAATCAGCTGATCATTCTGTTTCTTTCGTTTTGAAGAGTTTCGGTGAATCTTTTGTGAGTTCTTTATCTTCAGGGTCGCAGTTAAGTGAATTGAAGATTGAAGAATTGGTCCCTTATACATTTCGCTTGAAGTGAATATTGCTCCCTCATACATTTCGGTCTGTTGCGGCGTCTGAAGTGTGGATGGCGGATGTTTGATCTCGATGACATCAATCTCAATTTCTTCCCCTTTGAAGGCAAGTTTCCTCTACCCTTTTGAACGACTTCGTATTTATTTTACTTCGAAAAGGTAATATTGGAATATAATACGAAAATATTTATTAGTCCGAGGTCGATCATAAACTACCAATCTCGTTGAATTCGGTTGTCTGTCATCTACTTCTCAGACAAGGGGATGGACTGAAATGCACGATTAGGTGCTCACATTCATTTTGCATTTATTTATTTATACTTTTACGATTATTTTGGGTAATAAACGAGCGTACTTCATTGATTTCCTTATATTTTCCTTTTTCGGTTCAATGAAAACAAAAACCGCGGATTGAGTTGACGTTACCTATGAAGTGTTGAAAAATCTAAAGCAACGTCAAAATCACGTGAGCCTCACGTCCTTGATGTGAGACTCACGTTGGAAAGTTAGTATCCACTCGATGCTCGCCCTAGCAGCTTCTCGCGTCTAAACGGTTCCAAATGTTGCTGTAACTCTCTATTAGCAGGAATCAAACACTCAATTCACATGATCGTTTCCAAGTTTGTAATAATAGTAGGTAACAAATTCTCGGTCCATCGAGCGGTTTCCATGAGGCTAAGAGGCCCAAGGAAACATGTCCGAGGGCTCAGACTGGAGCAGCAATTTGGCTCCCACAAGATTAACGCCTCACTTTCATTCCTTCTACAATGTTCAATAAAGTGTTTTTTTCTCTGTCAAAAATAGTGATCCTCTACAAAATATAATACAAATCCTGCTAAAATCTTCCAGATACTTAGTGGTCAAAATTTTTTTGACATTTTCATGTCTTTCATATGGCACATAAAAAAAAAATCGTCACGAAATTTGATGCGACGAAATTTGTTGCGACGAAAATTGTCCCAAGTCGCCACAATGATGATTATGACCATCAGAAGTGAAGTTGTTAGGTACTTTACAGGTAGGTGTTTGATATTAGTGTAGAACACTGAATACACTTTCAGGAATGATGAGTGCTAAAGAATTTAGAGATATGGGGAAATGCAATGGTTGATGGAGTTGTGAGTCTGGTCAGTGCAGAAGAGAATGGAGGGGGGTTGTGTGAACTCAACTCACCAAGACTACACCCAAGATACACACTATTTCCCAGAGAAAGAAAGGTTGATGAATGAAATGTGATGAATTGGTTGATACAATAGCAGGAAGTACCACCACAGGTGATACTTAAAGTGTTAGGTAGGTACCTACTACTGGAAGCTTGCAGGGGCAAGCAGGTAAAGTTGGAGTGTGAAATGCACATACAAATAACTCTAGGGAGTGAAATGAAGTGTGGTACCTTGATATTTGGTGTTCCAATGGGATGGATCCTGGCCAGGAATCCTTGTAGGTAGGTAGCTGCAAACAGGTGGTGAGCAGGTGGTTGATGGCTGACTCCCTGAGTGAGAAATTCGCGGAAATACGCGTAATTTCGAGGGGAAAAGCACTTTACCGGCGCGCACAAAGCTATCACTGAAGATATACAGGTGAATTTCGAGTGGATGCTCACAGATTGACCTGATATTAAAGGATTTGACCAACAGGAGCGTCAATGGCGGTTGATAGGCACACTTTTAAACTGTTCTTGCTTGAGGTTGGAATAGAACTCATCATGTCTGCTTCAGGGGGGAGTAGAATGCAGACAATCCGCCAGAGTGCATTGGCAGCACCAGAAAATTCATGTATCCTTGTGATTCTGTAGCTCTCTTGATCCATGAAGTGGTGTGTTCAGTTGATTCCAGCAGTTTAGAGACACTTGCATGGCATCCACAATTCCAACTTAGTTGATTAGGGAATTTATGAATTATTGGGATCAACCTGGCTTTAAGTAATTGTAACAATTAAATATGAATAAAGCAGGATACCAGAAGATTAAATTACTTTATGGTGGTAACCCTGGGTGCCTTTCAATTGATGCGATTTGATTGGTTGGCACAATCAAAGCTACAAGACACAACGACAATGGCCGTCCTTGAATTGACCAGGAAACTATTCTGTTATCAAGAATTCGTAAACATATTTTGCCGGTTGAGTTTCGTGAATCTAAGTAGAAAGTGAGTTGGTTTCATCAAAATACGTGCAATTAGTGGGTGAAAAGAGTGATGGTAACAAGAAAAACAAGCAACAAAGAAGTTAATATGATCATCAACATGGATAACAACAACAGGTTGGTTGAAAGTAAACAAGTGAAAAAAAAACTAAGTAGGTAGGTAGGAAAGTGGCGTAAAATTAGGAAACCCAAACATACTCCCCCAAGTTTTACGCCAGGTTACATGAAAAGCGGCACAAGTTTGATGGTGGGACGTTTGAAGACTCCTTTGGACGTCTTCAGCGTGACTACTCTCACCACATTGTCCGTTCCAGGATGGGTCTGCAGGATGCGTGCCATTGACCATCTTGAAGGTGGGGTTTGCAGATCACTGACCAAAACCAAATTGCCAACCTTCAGGTTAGGCGGGTTGTTCACCCATTTGTCCCTGGATTGAAGACTGCGGACGTATTCCTCTTGCCAGCGAGTCCAGAAAAACTGCACTCTTTCTCTGACCAGTTCCCAGGCATTGAGGCGTGACTTGGGAACATCTGAAAAATCCACTTCAGGGAGCGCGTTCAATGGCTGACCAATGATGAAGTGCCCTGGTGTTAGTGCATCAAGGTCATCTGGGCAGTCGGAGACAGGTTGCAAGGGTCGCGAATTGAGAATTCCTTCAACTTTAGTGAACATAGTTGCAAGGTCCCATGTGGTGTAGGAACGATCGCCAAATGATTTATTTATCAAGGCTTTGGCGGATTTGATGCCTGCTTCCCAGGCTCCCCCCATGTGGGGACTATGTGGAGGATTGAACTTCCATGTGATGGACAGATGCGCTGTGTGGTTAACCAGTGATTCTTGCGTGTGTGCTTTGTTAAACCACTCAAACACATCACGTAAATAGCCAGATGCACCAACGAAATTGGTTCCGTTGTCGGAGTACATCGCTGCAGGGATTCCTCGTCGAGCCACAAAGCGATCGAAGGTGTCAAGGAAGTCCTCGACGGAAAGTCCGAGTGAAAGTTCAATGTGGACAGCGCGTGTAGATAAACAGACGTAGAGACACATATATGTCTTGATGGTAGGAGCTTTCCTCAAGTTTGATGTCCTACAGAGGAAGGGTCCTCCAAAATCTACCCCAGTGTGCAAGAAGGGGCGCACAGCGTGGAAGCGGCTAGCTGGGAGATTACCCATCAGCGGTGATAATATCCGCTTAGAAAAGCGAATGCAGATAACGCATTGGCGTTTAATTAGTTTCACCAGATTCCTGGCTGAAGGTATCCAGTACTCTTGACGTATGCTTGCCATGAGAGCATTAGGACCAATATGGTGGTTGAGACGGTGATAAAAGTCGACCACAAGCGAGGTGAAGTGGGAACGACTTGGGAGCAATATAGGATATTTCTGTGATGATGGTAAGGGCGCATTATGGAGTCGTCCACCGACTCTGAGGATTCCCTCTTGATCAACGAAAACTGCAAGACGCTTGAGCTCCAATGGTAACTGGTCAGGGTTGATTGTGGTAAAGGCTCGTGGATAATATGCGTGTTGGATTATGCTAACACAATGGAGCTTTGCTTTGGTGAACTCTGATGCAGATAATGGGCCTCTACATCGACAAAGTTTGTTCTGCTTTGGGATCTTGCAGTTAAACAGGAAGCGCTTCACATAAGCAATCACTCTGACTAGCCGCAGGAATGATGAGTGGCGTTCTGTGTATGCAATAAAGAGCGAACTAGTTTGCACAGCAACAAGAGATAACATTGTGGGCTTCAATTCAGGTATGTCGACTGCCGAAGTATCAGTTGATATTGGCCACTGATCAATAGATTTGGAACACCAGTCTGGTCCAGACCACCAAAGGTGGCAGTTGGAAAGACCTGCAGGCAAGACACCACGTGATCCGATGTCTGCCGGATTTTCAGCTCCCTTCACATGATGCCAAGACTCAAGTTTCGTGACATCGAGAATCTGTTGAACCCGATTACCTACAAAGGTTTGCAAAAGGTAAGTTGGGGTTTTCAACCACGCCAGGACTACCATGGAATCGGTGAAGCAATAGACAGTTGAGATGTTGAGAGTTTGCTTCAAGCGGTTGAGTGAGGAGAGAAGCTGCGTCAGCAAGAGCGCACCACAAAGCTCAAGTCTGGGAATGGTGACAGACTTGAGGGGTGAAAGTTTAGTCTTGGACTTCAACAACTTCATATGGACAGCATCGCCTTGAGTTGCACGTAGGTAAATTGCTGCGCAATAACCTTTCTCTGAAGCGTCTGAGAAGCAGACGAGCTGGTAGGTGCTATCAGTCTTTGGGAATGGGCGTGGGATATTAATGGACATGAGCTGCGGTAATTGACACGTGAACTCACTCCAAGCAGAGGATACTGTGTCTGGAACTTGGTCATCCCAATCTATCTTGGCCTTCCAAGTCTCCTGAAGAAGGCACTTTGCATAGAAGATGACAGGTGAAAGATATCCCAATGGGTCGAACAATCGAGCAATGACAGAGAGAATGTTCCTCTTGGTACAGTCAGGCTCAGGTGGGGTAACCAAGTATGAGAACACGTCGGTTGATGGGTTCCACTGCATTCCCAAAATTTTGGTGACTGAAGACTCATGCGATTGGATCTGCACTGGTTGTTGTGGCTTGGATGCGTTGTTATCCAAAAGGGGTGGATAGTTGGAGTTCCATTTATCCAAGGTGAAACCTCCTTTGGCTAAAAGTGAAATTAGTTGGGTTTTCACGTTGATTAGGCCTTCCACAGTATCACTACCGTAAGCTATGTCATCGACATATGTATGGTACATGATTGCATTTGCTGCCTCAGGAAACTCGACACCATCATCATGCACGAGCTGGTGCAAAACACGTTGTGCGAGATATGGTGAGGAACTCAGGCCATACGTCACCGTGTTAAGCTCAAAATGTTGAATTGGTTGATCAGGGCTTGGTCGCCAAATGATTTGTTGGTATTGCCGATCCTCAGATGCGATTAGGATCTGGCGAAACATCTTCACCAAGTCACAGGTGAGGACATATGTGAAGCGTTGGAAATGGAGAACGATGTCGCAGATGTCAGCTTGAAGCTTTGGCCCTGTCAGCAGGTGGTCGTTCAATGAGCCAGATGGAGTGCAATAGCTGGCATCAAATACCACCCGTAGCTTTCCATTATCCTTGCGCAGGATAGGATGATGCGGGATGAGATAGGCAGGAGGATTTGTTGCAGGAGACATGTGGCCCAACTCCAAATATTCCTCCATGAAGGCTTGATACTTGTCTCCAAGCTCCGGGTCACGTTTGGTCCTGGACTCCAGAGAGCGGAACTGTCCAAATACCTTCTGCGTGTTGAGCTGGAACGATGGCGGAGATGATTTGAAGGGGTAGCGGAGAATGAAGCGACCAGTCTCATCGCGTGCATGTGTGTTGACAAAGTGCTCCTCGCACTGCTGTTCCTCAGGAGATAGTTTGGTGGGTGTGACGACAGGCTCTTCAAGTTCCCAGAAGCGCTCAACAAGGGAGCTGACATCAGTGTGAGTCAGAAGTGCATGACCATTTCGATTAGCTGAGTTGCAAACAAATCGACCCAGAACTGTAAAGCCAAAAACTGTGTTGATCAGCTTTGGACCTTGATCATGAACTGTGATTGGTGCGCCAATGATGACATCTGGGTACAAATCTGCACCAATTAGGAATGATATGGGACCCGGTGTTGTAAATTCTGGGTCGCTCAAGTTATAGACAGTGTAGTCATACCACATATCCGATTCAAGATGCTCTTGCGGAAGAGGTGGAGTGATGGCGGGTACTACCACGGCATCAGTTGATAAGATGGATGATGTTGATGGGTTATGGAAGGTGAGATTCACTTGACCAACAACGCTGGTAAGTGTTGAGTTGTTGACCCCAGAGATCCTGGTTTTGAAAGGTCTCGAACTCTGACCCAGCTGGCGCGCACAATTCTCGGTGATGAACGAATACTGGCTACCTTGATCCAGCAGTCCACGAAATTTATGTAGCTTGCCTTTGGGGTCGACGATATGGGCAACCACCGTGCCAAGAAGCACTCCACTGCGTTGAGGAGCAGTGTTGGTCCCAGAGAAGCTAGAGCTATTGCTTGGAACAACAGGCAATGTTGTGGATGAGTTGTTAGGAACACTTGATGCGTTGGTGATATGATCTTCAGGCGAAGGCAATCCAAGATGAAGATCGGTGTGATGTTTCAGACCACATTCACGACATGTGAAGGTTGATGGACAAGCCCTGGTCTTGTGAAAGGGGTGTAAGCAATTTCTACAGCCAGGGTATTGTCGCAAGAGATCCAAACGTTGTTGAGGAGTTGATGCTTGAAATTGTGGGCAGCTAGAGATAGTATGCCCTTTGTTACAAATGTAACACGATTTGTTGTTAGAGGTTGGTGAAGATGGTTGCGGTTTGCGATGACCACTAGTGTCATTGGTGTTGGCTACACAGGCTACGTGCGATTTCCTAGCAGCGTAATTGTTTGGTGATCTAACAGGCTTCGGTTGTGCCTGTTGCAGTGGTTTAGGAGCCTCAGATGTGGCTGCCAAATCTTGAGTGATGCGAAGCACCTGACAACGATTCTGCACAAAGGTTTGAAGCATTGTGACCTTTGGATATTTGGTATCCACGATGGATAGCTCAAAATCTTCTCTAGTCTTTGGATCTAGAGATTGCAGGGCTAATTCACACAACAGGTAGTCTGAAAAGTCAGGAATGTTGAGGTTTTTAAGCGAGTTGATACTCTCCATGACACGCGAGATATACTGCTGAAGAGAATCAGCGGTGGGTTTACCCGATGCCGCCTTAAACTTCAAGAATGAGTTGAGGTAAGTCACTGCCAGCTTACGCTCATTGTCGTAGACTTTGCAGAGCGCGTTCCATGCCTGCACAAAGTTTTCAGACACTTCTTTTATGTGCTTGATTGAATCCAAAGCAGGACCACCAAGATAGCTTCGAAGATAATGAAAGCGCTCAGCATTGTTCAATGTTGGTTCCTCGATGATAAGCGACGTGAAGAGCTGCTTAAATCCCGACCAATCAGTCAGTTCACCATGAAACTGTTTTATATTGATGCGTGGAAGTATGGTACGAGATGATAGCGGAGCAGTAGATGAGTTTAGAGAAGATCTATCAGCAGGAGCTGGTTGGGACAACGCCATGATTTTCTGGTGATACCCTAAAGCCTCATAATATGCATTTTTGACCTCACCAACAAGTGCAGTATCCTGAAGGCTAGGAAATGATGGCTCTTCTTCAGTGGTTTCACTGAGTTCAATTGCATTGTCATACTGCTCCCGAAAATCTTTGAAAAGCTGCTCTATACTAGCAACCATACCCCGGAACATGATGCGTTCAGTTGCAGTGGTCATTGCAACCATGCCTTTGTTTCTTATGGCTTTGATGTCATCACCAGCAGCTTTGAGAAGGCGTTTACACTTAGCCAATTCACGATTAGCGGGAGGTGCCATTTTGAATTTACCAACCTAGATATGTATGAAAAATAGAATTTATAAATAAATAACAAGGTTGATGATCATATAACAATGATTAGATTTGTTTATAAAAGTTATAGATACTTGTAGAAAAATATATTTGTTGATTTATTTTGTTGAATAAATAGATAATTAATAGATTTGTTGATAACAATGGACTGTATTTAAATATCTCCACAGGTACTGACTCAATCCGGTTTGACTGGACCACAAACTTTTGTTTGATATTAGTGTAGAACACTGAATACACTTTCAGGAATGATGAGTGCTAAAGAATTTAGAGATATGGGGAAATGCAATGGTTGATGGAGTTGTGAGTCTGGTCAGTGCAGAAGAGAATGGAGGGGGGTTGTGTGAACTCAACTCACCAAGACTACACCCAAGATACACACTATTTCCCAGAGAAAGAAAGGTTGATGAATGAAATGTGATGAATTGGTTGATACAATAGCAGGAAGTACCACCACAGGTGATACTTAAAGTGTTAGGTAGGTACCTACTACTGGAAGCTTGCAGGGGCAAGCAGGTAAAGTTGGAGTGTGAAATGCACATACAAATAACTCTAGGGAGTGAAATCAAGTGTGGTACCTTGATATTTGGTGTTCCAATGGGATGGATCCTGGCCAGGAATCCTTGTAGGTAGGTAGCTGCAAACAGGTGGTGAGCAGGTGGTTGATGGCTGACTCCCTGAGTGAGAAATTCGCGGAAATACGCGTAATTTCGAGGGGAAAAGCACTTTACCGGCGCGCACAAAGCTATCACTGAAGATATACAGGTGAATTTCGAGTGGATGCTCACAGATTGACCTGATATTAAAGGATTTGACCAACAGGAGCGTCAATGGCGGTTGATAGGCACACTTTTAAACTGTTCTTGCTTGAGGTTGGAATAGAACTCATCATGTCTGCTTCAGGGGGGAGTAGAATGCAGACAATCCGCCAGAGTGCATTGGCAGCACCAGAAAATTCATGTATCCTTGTGATTCTGTAGCTCTCTTGATCCATGAAGTGGTGTGTTCAGTTGATTCCAGCAGTTTAGAGACACTTGCATGGCATCCACAATTCCAACTTAGTTGATTAGGGAATTTATGAATTATTGGGATCAACCTGGCTTTAAGTAATTGTAACAATTAAATATGAATAAAGCAGGATACCAGAAGATTAAATTACTTTATGGTGGTAACCCTGGGTGCCTTTCAATTGATGCGATTTGATTGGTTGGCACAATCAAAGCTACAAGACACAACGACAATGGCCGTCCTTGAATTGACCAGGAAACTATTCTGTTATCAAGAATTCGTAAACATATTTTGCCGGTTGAGTTTCGTGAATCTAAGTAGAAAGTGAGTTGGTTTCATCAAAATACGTGCAATTAGTGGGTGAAAAGAGTGATGGTGACAAGAAAAACAAGCAACAAAGAAGTTAATATGATCATCAACATGGATAACAACAACAGGTTGGTTGAAAGTAAACAAGTGAAAAAAAAACTAAGTAGGTAGGTAGGAAAGTGGCGTAAAATTAGGAAACCCAAACAGGTAGGTACTTTACAGTTAGGTAGGTACTTTACAGTTTGATATTACCAGATCAGCTGAGTCGAAAATTGAGCTCCCAGATCAGCTGAGTCGAAAATCGAGCTCCCAGATCAGCTGAGTCGAAAATCGAGCTCTCAGATCAGCTGAGTCGAAAATCGAGCTCCCAGATCAGCTGAGTCGAAAATTGAGCTCCCAGATCAGCTGAGTCGAAAATCGAGCTCCCAGATCAGCTGAGTCGAAAATCGAGCTCCCAGATCAGCTGAGTCGAAAATCGAGCTCCCAGATCAGCTGAGTCGAAAATCGGGGGGGGGGGGGGGGGGGGGCATGAAAATGTTTCAATGTGTTGCAGACTCGTATGCAAGCGTTTTCTTTCACTTCTTTCACGAATACAAAGCTTCCCTACCTTCGGTAGTGAGGAAGCAAAAGTTGGTAGGTAAAAAAAATGTTGGTGGGTAAAAACGCTGCAAATCATTGCTCAAAGGCTTCTTCACTCTTTAGATCACTGATCAGCTGAGTGAGCTCCAAAGCCATTTTAAAATCTTCATGAATTTTCCCAAGGATCTCAAATATGAACACGGTGCGCAACGCACACCAGCTTCGTTTTGGTTTATTATTTTCAATAATAAGCCTTTGGAATCGAGCAAGAAAAAAAAAATTTTAACCCCCCCTCAAAATTTGATGTTTTACGTTTCAAGGTACGTAGAATACGAAAATCGAATAAAAAAATTTCCGTCCGTCCGCCGTACGCCGTACGCGGCACTTTTCTTAGCAACACTGGACCGATTTGGTTCAAATTTGGTATATGGGCTCCATTTGGGGTCTAGTTGTGCCGCGAAGCTTTTGGTTGATGTAGGTCACTTCTAAGGGGTGAAAATTAAGGGTTGAAATTTTCAAGAGTGCCCTAGCTCGAAAACTCTCGAAATAAAGGTATCGTTTTTTCACCAATTTTAAATAGTACAGAATTTTTAAAAATTTTTGAGACCACCCGGAGCTCTGTAGGACAAACCGTTCGGTCCCTACGGGTATTTGAAGGTTTTCCTTCGATAAAACAGAATCATGAGTGTGAATCGCAAAAGAGGTCTAATCGCCGTTCAAATTTTATCTGACTAAAATGCGATCGCTGTTCATTTCTTCGATTTGGATACAGTTTTGCCTTCTGCGTAACCAGTAATCAAATTTCCATATCAAGCTTTCTATTTTTCGAATCGAGTGTGAAGCGTTTAGTTCTTTCTAATAAACTTGATTGTGAAGGTGTGAAGCCATTATAGTGTGGTAGGTAGTACCCACCAATAGGTAGGTGTGGTAGGTAAAAAAAAATTGGTAGGTAAAACAATGTTTGTAGGTAAAAAACGCTGCAAATCATTGCTCACTGATCAGATCACTGATCAGCTGAGTGAGCTCCGAAGCCATTTTCAATGCTATTGAATGGAAGTGCTCTTCCAGGCGTCTCCAGCATTCGAGGATATCTTCTTCACTCCTCACATCACTGATCAGCTGAGTGAGCTCCAAAGCCATTTTCAATCCTATTGAATGGAGGTGCTCTTCCAGGCGTCTCCAGCATTCGAGGAGATCTTCTTCACTCCTCACATCACTGATCAGCTGAGTGAGCTCGAAAGCCATTTTCAATCCTATTGAATGGAAGTGCTCTTCCAGGCGTCTCCAGCATTCGAGGAGATCTTCTTCACTCTTCTGATCACTGATCAGCTGAGTGAGCTCCGAAGCCATTTTCAATCCTATTGATCGCAGGAGCTGAAATTTGAGAGGGAAGGTCAAGGGAGAATACAGATGGTGGTAGGTGCTATTGATGGAGAACCAGTGATCTATACAGAAGGATGATCTATACAGAAAATAATAAACCTTTGAGCAATGATTTGCAGCGTTTTTCAAATGAGACCTCGCATTTTTTATTGCAGATTCGGATTCTACGTGAAATTTCATGAACATTTCACTCCTCAACCGATTTTTTTTATAGCGCGCAACCCGCATGAGCGGGCGCTCAAAGATGCGCAACCACGAGGTTCCGTCAAACTGTGCATGTACAAAGTTCCCAAGTGTGACACATGATATTTTAGTATTTTTTTTACGCTTAATCAAGTTTTGACTGCAATTTGATCAAATTATCAAAAAAAAAACTTTTTTAAAAAGAAAATGGTCTTCTTACTCACTTTTTGAAGACCTTTTCAGTTAACTTCTGAATGTTTACGTGTGAAGAGTCGGTACCAACTACAAAAAATTGATCTTTCCCTCCTACATTCTCAACATGGACTGAGGACCGGGGTTTTGAGTAGACTGGATGGTTTTGCCCTTAAAAAAAGGCCATTTACTCTTTTAAAAATTTAATTTTTTTCTCGATAATTTGATCAAAATGCAGTCAAAGTAAGAAACTAATATCACCAATTGATTTAGCGTAAAAAATACTAAAATATCATGTGCCACACTTGGGAACTTTGTACATGCACAGTTTGACGGAACCTCGGGGTTGCGCATCTTTGAACGTGCGCTAAGCGGGTTGCGCACTATATAAAAAAATATAAAAAAATCGGTTGAGGAGTGAAATGTTCATGAAATTTCACGTAGAATCCGAATCTGCAATAAAACATGGGGGTCTAATTTGAAATAACGAAGTTGGTGTGCGTTGCGCACGATTGCGCACTGTGGTCATATTTGAGAGTTTTCGCGGATACCCTGTATATACGTAAAACGATACGTACATAATAATATCAGGTTACCCAATAGTCAAATAATTTAAAACATCATAATTTTAAACATCTTTTCCACGTACATTTTAGACCAGTTTTTCCCTAATGAGGAAAGTGGTCCTTATTATACACTATTAAAAGACCAGTCCTCCCATTTTGCTCCGAGTATTTGGTCAAAGTGACACAGAAGGGAACAGGATCGAAAACATTGGTTTAAATGAAGCCATTTTAGACAGGTTTTCCCCTATTGAGGGAAATGGGGAAAATGGTCCAATTTGCCTGATTTACTAATTAGTAAATATTAATATTCCTGACTAGTTTCCCAATTTTCTCAAAATTAGAAACGTTCCTCCCAGAAATCCACAAGAATCCTTCCCGGCGGCCACCACGTGCAGGCGCTGGGGTTGATATGATAAAAAAAAGATTTGAGACAACAGAAAGTGATTAAAAAAAAATATAACCTACATTTTTTTAAATCACTTTCTGTACAATATATTATATTGTGTATAATTAATGTCATTTTGAGAAAAAAAGAAAAACTTTTTCTGCTAATTTAACGCGAGAAATACAAAATAAAACAGAAAAACGAGCACGAATTATTTCCATAATTCAGCGGATCATCCGCCAAACGGTTCATTTTGTTCACAGAAAACGTAAAGCAACATTCGCGAACAGGACACGGTGGCATGAGCGATCCTTTTGTCAGTTTATTTGGGGAAGACAAGAGGGACACTAATAACTGGTTTCTAAGAGGAAGTAACTGGTTTCTAAAGGAAAATAACTGGTTTCTAAGCCATGAAGACAATCGGTCAGGGCAAAGTGACTGACGGTGTCAAAGGCCTTAGCGACATCCAGAGCGGCGAGATGTAATTGCCGGCGTTTAATACGGGCCAGCGAGATGACAGTTTGGAGAACTGTAAGGTTCTCCGCTGTGCCATCCGCTGGCCGAAACGCTCTCTGGACGTCACCAATGACACCAGTCACCTGGAGGCGAGATGCCAGTACTTTCTGGAAGTGGCGGAAGACTACCGAGGACACAGAGATCGGTCGATAGCCTCCAGGCCCACTTCCCCCTTTCTTTGGGATGAACACTGTTCGGGTACGGGTTAACGCTTTCGGGGGTCTTCCCGCAAGGAGGAGTAGGTTGAGGATGAGCAGCTTAATCGTCTTAGGTGCTTTATTCCAGCGACGGGCGGAAATACCATCAGGTCCAGCGGAAGTGGAGTTCTTGACACGGCACTTATGTGCCTCGTCAAGTAGCACCGGCGAACACATGATGCCGCGTAAGGAATCCCTGGTGGAGACTGGGGGAACCACTCGCTCTCCAGGGTCATGACTGGGAGCACTCAAAAGTGGCTCCCAGAAGTCCACAAACTCCTGGAGAGGGGGTTGAACTTGATTTTCCCCAGGCTCCTCCAGTACCTCCGCAGCTACACGCGCCGGATGCTTCCTCCACAAACTCTGAACCCGGTGGTACTCCCGCCGTCTTGCTTGCTTAGCTGCTCTGCGACCTCCACGCAACACCATTCTAAGAGGAGGTCCTCTTTGGTGCCGCGTCACGGTCGCATCCCCAACCTGCGGGAAGATTCTCCCTAGATAGGCTGCAACCTCATCCTCCAGGTTTTCTGACCCTTCAGCAGCCCGCCTCGCCAGATCCTGCAGGTAGGTGCTTTCGTAGCCTTCAATGCGGCCTACCTGCCCCCCGAGCCTCATGACTTCGGTCTTCAGATCGGCAAGAAGACCGGAGGTCCCGGGGGAGGGATTCTGAATGGCAGGCTGCTGCTCCACGTCAGCAATAGGAGATGCAGGAGAGGCCCCACTGCTATTTGCCAGGATAGCATCCTGGACAAGCTGCCTATAGTGAGGCCTCTGGCGGAATTTTGAGATGGCATTGACTGTGCGTGTGGGAAAACGCTCACTTAAATAGACATTGATATTACGTACCCCACTGCGCACAGCCACCACCTCATCACCCGCCATCCTGCGCAAATCCTCGGAAGCATACCTAGGCTTTACTCTTTCTATTTCAATTGCAGCATTAGCAGCAACAGGATGCTTCCGTCTGACGTGGAGACCAAGGCCAGACCTGGTAGTGAATGCTCGCTCACAATGGGCAGTGCGAGAGAGGCAGTGGAAGAGGAAGAGGGAAGGGATGATGAGGAAGAGGAGGAAGGAGAGGATGGCCGACGCCCCTGCCTGGGGCGCCTCTGAGCGCCTCCCCCAGAACCCCGCGTGCCAATGGGCCGGCGGGGGTTATGAGGCTCGTCGTCGTTTGTGTTCATAACGGGGGAAGCACATTTTAGAAGGGTCAGGGAACCCGGTAACAAGGGTCCCCTCCCTAATCGCCAGAGGGTCATTCAGCCACCCCTGGAACTACAAGAGGGGTCCACCAAGGAAACCTAATGGGACCACCTCTGCTCATCCCAGGGGGCCCGGGTTGCGCGACGGGGACGCATGACCTTGACTTGGGTAGGGATAAGAAGGGCTCCGAGGAGATAAAAACACCCTCTATTACCCTACCCCAACAACCCTCATCAGGTCATCTTCGCCTGAAGATGAGGACACAATGAAAGTCTCCTTCTTTACTCAGTCGAACCTTCGATAACCAAATCAATCAGCGCCTGCACTTGATGGTATCTGCGGAAACAAGTATCCTGCGATTTAGAGTTGCGTTTCAAATTTTGAGTGGTTTTGATCAAAAGGCTCCGAGAGCCATTTGAAAAGGGTTAAGTGGCCCAAAGAGTTTACATGGCTTCCACATGCCAGTTTCAGACCTGTCATTTCTGTTAGACCACTGTCATTATTTACATTGTATAGTTCATTAGAATCCTGTGTTTCTTTACAAATTCATGAGACCTGACTCATACTGGAGTTTCTTTTGAGACTGTTCCTCCGTCTGCCTCTGGGGCGCAAGCCAGAATACTGCTAGTAGGTACCTACCACGCCTCTTCATAACTATGGCACCTACCTATCTATTTAGAGAGAATCATCGTTGAATAGAACATACGGCAACCTCATTTTGCATACTTACTACATAAGAAATAAGTTGCCATTTCAGTGATAAATGCCCTAGAGTTATCCGGTCTCAAAACTTCAACTAAACACATGCTTTTCTGTATACAGGGTTAAGCCTAACTGGTCTGCCATACGGTACCAGTCGATTCTATAAGTAATTTACAACAAAAAATGTCTCCTAGCAATTTTTGTTTAAACCCTTCGTATTCGAGTTATTTCAACTTTAAACTTTTTTTTCGTGATTTTGACCTTACGTCATTAAAACGGTCTTAACTCCTTTAATTTGCTGCGCCAAAATCTCAGTTTTCCAATGGTATATTCAAAAAATATTTTACAACCAAATTTAGGGGAGAAATTTGTGTTTGAACGCGGAAAAACGTGCATTTTTTCTACGAAATCAGCGCTCCGCCTGGTCGATCTGAGGGGTCGGACGATAGAAGTGGGTGGGTTGGCGCCCTGATTTCGTAGAAAAAATGCACGTTTTTCCGCGTTCAAACACAAATTTCTCTCCTAAATTTGGTTGTAAAATATTTTTTTAATATACCATTGGAAAGCTGAGATTCTGGCGCAGTTTTTACTGTTCTTGCATCTTGAACAGATATTGGTTCTCGTAGTTCAAATTGCGATTGAAAAAATGCGAGGTTTCTAAAATTACGTAAAATTCTCTTTTTAAAGGACGTTTTTATTTCTCAAACCTTGACTCACAAAAACGGTTAAGGCATTTATCCGATAGGAAATTTAATGCTCTTTCCTACGGTATCCTCAAATTGTAATTTACACAGCAAATTAAAGGAGTTATGACCGAATTAATGACGTAAGGTCAAAATCACGAATAAAAAGTTTAAAGTTAAAATAACTCCAAAACGAAGGGTTTAAACAAAAATTGCTAAGAGACATTTTTTGTTGCAAATTAGTTGTAGAATTGACTGGTACCGTATGGCAGACCAGTTAGGCCAGATTAGGCTTACACCCTGTATAGGCCACAAAATGTGAGTCCCATCCTATAGGATTCACTGAATTTTTGAGATTTTCTATGTCTAGAGACTACGCTGCATGGTGATCCTTGGGTAGTACATATAAAACTTACGGAGGAAATGCAGCAAGGGTCTTCATTGACGGCTCCGCAGCATCCCAGGAAGGCGACGATGAACGTGACACCTCCCAGGACCATCATGATGATAGTTGTGATGCTCACATACCCTGCAGCAAAGTCCTTGACGCTGTGGGTCTGTAGGTAGAAGTACACAGCGAACGACAATATCGCCAAGCCAACCAGCTAAAACAGAGAACGCAGAAAATACCACTTTAGTTCGAAGATTATTGAGACATTGTAACTGAAATGATTATGAACCGCAGACACGAAAAAATATTACGTTGATGGGTGAATGGAGTGACCATGTTTTCGATGTAGTTTTTAGAGTCTATTATTCAATTTATTATTGTCGTTTGGTAACATAGTTAATCACAGTGCAAAATATGAAAAATTAAGTTGGAAAACCTAAAAAAACGCTGCAAATCATTGCTCAAAGGTTTATTATTTTCTGTATAGATCACCCTTCTGTATAGATCACTGGTTCTCCATCAATAGCACCTACCACCATCTGTATTCTCCCTTGACCTTCCCTCTCAAATTTCAGCTTCCTGCGTTCAATATGATTGAAAATGGCTTCGGAGCTCACTCAGCTGATCAGTGATCTGAGGAGTGAAGAAGATCTCCTCGAATGCTGGAGACGCCTGGAAGAGCACTTCCATTCAATAGGATTGATAATGGCTTTGGAGCTCACTCAGCTGATCTGTGATCTGAGGAGTGAAGAAGATCTCCTCGAATGCTGGAGACGCCTGGAAGAGCACTTCCATTCAATAGGATTGATAATGGCTTTGGAGCTCACTCAGCTGATCAGTGATCTGAGGAGTGAAGAAGATCTCCTCGAATGCTTGGAGACGCCTGGAAGAGCACTTCCATTCAATAGGATTGAAAATGGCTTTGGAGCTCACTCAGCTGAACAGTGATCTGAGGTGTGAAGAAGATCTCCTCGAATGCTGGAGACGCCTGGAAGAGCACTTCCATTCAATAGGATTGAAAATGGCGTCGGAGCTCACTCAGCTGATCAGTGATCTGAGGAGTGAAGAAGATCTCCTCGAATGCTTGGAGACGCCTGGAAGAGCACTTCCATTCAATAGGATTGAAAATGGCGTCGGAGCTCACTCAGCTGATCAGTGCTCTGAGGAGTGAAGAAGATCTCCTCGAATGCTGGAGACGCCTGGAAGAGCACTTCCATTCAATAGGATTGATAATGGCTTTGGAGCTCACTCAGCTGATCAGTGATCTGAGGAGTGAAGAAGATCTCCTCGAATGCTTGGAGACGCCTGGAAGAGCACTTCCATTCAATAGGATTGAAAATGGCTTCGGAGCTCACTCAGCTGATCAGTGATCTGAGGAGTGAAGAAGATCTCCTCGAATGCTGGAGACGCCTGGAAGAGCACTTCCATTCAATAGGATTGAAAATGGCTTTGGAGCTCACTCAGCTGAACAGTGATCTGAGGAGTGAAGAAGATCTCCTCGAATGCTTGGAGACGCCTGGAAGAGCACTTCCATTCAATAGGATTGAAAATGGCGTCGGAGCTCACTCAGCTGATCAGTGATCTGAGGAGTGAAGAAGATCTCCTCGAATGCTTGGAGACGCCTGGAAGAGCACTTCCATTCAATAGGATTGAAAATGGCTTTGGAGCTCACTCAGCTGAACAGTGATCTGAGGTGTGAAGAAGATCTCCTCGAATGCTTGGAGACGCCTGGAAGAGCACTTCCATTCAATAGGATTGAAAATGGCGTCGGAGCTCACTCAGCTGATCAGTGCTCTGAGGAGTGAAGAAGATCTCCTCGAATGCTGGAGACGCCTGGAAGAGCACTTCCATTCAATAGGATTGATAATGGCTTTGGAGCTCACTCAGCTGATCAGTGATCTGAGGAGTGAAGAAGATCTCCTCGAATGCTTGGAGACGCCTGGAAGAGCACTTCCATTCAATAGGATTGAAAATGGCTTTGGAGCTCACTCAGCTGAACAGTGATCTGAGGAGTGAAGAAGATCTCCTCGAATGCTGGAGACGCCTGGAAGAGCCCTTCCATTCAATAGGATTGAAAATGGCGTCGGAGCTCACTCAGCTGATCAGTGCTCTGAGGAGTGAAGAAGATCTCCTCGAATGCTGGAGACGCCTGGAAGAGCACTTCCATTCAATAGGATTGAAAATGGCTTTGGAGCTCACTCAGCTGATCAGTGCTCTGAGGAGTGAAGAAGATCTCCTCGAATGCTGGAGACGCCTGGAAGAGCACTTCCATTCAATAGGATTGAAAATGGCGTCGGAGCTCACTCAGCTGATCAGTGCTCTGAGGAGTGAAGAAGATCTCCTCGAATGCTGGAGACGCCTGGAAGAGCCCTTCCATTCAATAGGATTGAAAATGGCTTCGGAGCTCACTCAGCTGATCAGTGATCTGAGGAGTGAAGAAGATCTCCTCGAATGCTGGAGACGCCTGGAAGAGCCCTTCCATTCAATAGGATTGAAAATGGCGTCGGAGCTCACTCAGCTGATCAGTGATCTGAGGAGTGAAGAAGATCTCCTCGAATGCTTGGAGACGCCTGGAAGAGCACTTCCATTCAATAGGATTGAAAATGGCTTTGGAGCTCACTCAGCTGAACAGTGATCTGAGGTGTGAAGAAGATCTCCTCGAATGCTTGGAGACGCCTGGAAGAGCACTTCCATTCAATAGGATTGAAAATGGCGTCGGAGCTCACTCAGCTGATCAGTGCTCTGAGGAGTGAAGAAGATCTCCTCGAATGCTGGAGACGCCTGGAAGAGCCCTTCCATTCAATAGGATTGAAAATGGCCTCGGAGCTCACTCAGCTGATCAGTGATCTGAAGAGTGAAGAAGCCTTTGAGCAATGATTTGCAGCGTTTTTTACCCACCAACATTTTTTTTACCTACCAACTTTTTTTTACCTACCAGCTAGGTAATACCTACCACACCATACTGGCTTCACACCTTCACAATCAAGTTTATTAGAAAGAACTAAACGCTTCACACTCGATTGGAAAAATAGAAAGCTTCATATGAAAATTTGATTACTGGTTACGCAGAAGGCAAAACTGAATACAAATCGAAGAAATGAACAGCGATCGCATTTTAGTCCGATAAAATTTGAATGGAGATTAGACCTCTTTTGCGATTCACATTCATGATTCTGTTTTATCGGAGGAAAACCTTCAAGTACTCGTAGGGACCGAACGGTTTGTCCTACAGAGCTCCGGGTGGTCTCAAAAATTTTTAAAAATTCAATACTATTTAAAATTGGTGAAAAAACGATACCTTTATTTCGAGAGCTAGGGCACTCTTGAAAATTTCAACCCTTAATTTGCACCCCTTAGAAGTGACCTACATCAACCAAAAGCTTCGCGGCACAACTAGACCCCAAATGGAGCCCATATACCAAATTTGAACCAAATCGGTCCAGTGTTGCTAAGAAAAGTGCCGCGTACGGCGGACGGACGGAAATTTTTTTATTCGATTTTCGTATTCTACGTACCTTGAAACGTAAAACATCAAATTTTGAGGGGGGGTTAAAAATTTTTTTTTTCTTGCTCGATTCCAAAGGCTTATTATTGAAAATAATAAACCAAAATTTCATCTAAGTAGCGATTTCAATCAACTGAATTGAAAGCAAAACCATTAAGTAAGTTCCTCACATAAATGCATCTATATTTTTAAACTATAATTTCAGCTGTTATTAGTTACCTCGGATACATTTCTTCGAAGGTTCGGCCTGTGAAGGAATGAAGAGAGAGGGAGAGAATGGGGAAAATCATACTTCATTGGTAGGTATTAGGCATTAATTTCATGATGATAAATACAATGAAATAATTACTTGGTTAGTATCAACTATTTTTTGATAAATATGAAATAATATTTCAATTTTTTTGATCCGTAACCCTACAACAAATTCATATCATGAATTTGTTGTAGGGTTACGGATCAAAATAATTTAACAAATTAACAGTATGCTCCGTAACGAACAATGAAAAGAAAAAAGCAACGGCACAAGGGATGATCCCCAAACCGTTTTATTAAGGTCAGTTGAACAAAGAGTAATTATCAGTAATAAAAAATTGACAAAGCTGCTATGCAGTAGAGTAAAAATGTACATAGAGTATATACTTACATAACATGTGTTAAAATATAATATAAATAAAAAATAATATATAATATATAAAATAATAATTATAATACATAATAATAAATAATAATAATATATAAAATAATAATAATAATAATAAATAATAACAATAATAATAATATGTATATATATAAAATAATATATAATATAAAATATATTATATTTTTTGTTCTTTTAATTTTAAGTACCTAGTTGTAGTTTATAACTTATTTAATTTAATTATAAATAATCTTTTAGGCTGATGAAGGCGGCGTTGTATTTGCCGAAACATGTACCAAACGACAATAATAAATTGAATAATAGACTCCAAAAACTACATCGAAAAAATATTAATTAGTTCCAATAGGTTTCTCAACATTCAATTTACAATAAATGAGGAATTATAATATATAAGAATTTTGGATTTTCGATTCCGAATTCGGCATCCATGAAAACCTGGAGTGAAGATTTCGCTTGACGTCATAACTTCCGATAACGCGACAGGCCTTCCCAATTATCGGTCATCGGACACCCCTCGCTCTTTACCCCACCTTTTCAGAAAGCTCTCACTGACGACTTTCAGTTAACCCGATGAAACGAACCGATATCTGATAAAACAGCCGGTATCGCCCATTGTAGCCTTTTCGTAACGTCCAAGGACAAGCACCTAATTCCCACAGATAAGGAATGCAATGTTTACCTGGTACCTTCTGCCACAACCAAACTATTGAACAAAACATCGCAAAACTTCAAAACCGACCGAATACGAGGATTAACATTGAAAATAACAATAATAGATTCCTTATTTTCAATAAGAGACGAAAGGAACCTTCCTGCTACCTCCCTCCGACGTTCCCACCAAGAAGGTTTAGGGGAGAGGGGGGGGGGAGATTTGGTGGGACATGCACCCAGATAGGAAAACGCTGCAAATTATTACACAATGGTTTATTATTTTTTATTTTTCTATATAGATCACTCGTCTGCAAAGCCACCAACCATCCAACATGAAGAAAAATATCGATCGCATTTCGGTCAGCTTTAATTTGAACGGAGATTAGGCCTCTTTTGCGATTCACACTCTTGTTTCTGATTTATCGTACGTCCAAACTTTAAATTCTCGTAGTGAGCGAACGGTTTGTCCTACAGAGCTCCGGGTGGTCTCAAAAAATTCTAAAAATTCTATAGAATCTTAAATTGAAGGAAAAACAATACCTTTATATCGAAATTTTCTGAGTTAGGGCGTTTTGAAAATTTCAAAATTGATTTTGGAACCCTTAGAAGTGACCTACATCAACCAAAATCTTTGGGGCACAACTAGTCCCCAAATGGAGCCTACATACCAAATTTCATCAAAATCAGTCAATGCTAAGTGGCAAAAGTGCCGCGTACGGCGGACGGCCAAATTTATATTCGATTTTTGGATTCTACGTACCTTGAAACGTAAACCATCAAATTTTGAGGGGGTGTTAAAATTTTTTTTTTCTTGGTCGATTCCAAAGGTTCATTATTGAAAATAATAAACCAAAATTGCTATTAGACACTTTCTTACTAAAATTAGTTGTAAAATCGACTCCCGAAGTTTTTCGGTCCTTAACATGAGACACCCTGTATAAGAATTTTGCATTTTCGATTCCGAATTCGGCATCCATGAAAACCTGGAGTGAAGATTTCGCTTGACGTCATAACTTCCGATAACGCGACAGGCCTTCCCAATTATCGGTCATCGGACATCCCTCGCTCTTTACCCCACCTTTACAGAAAGCTCTCACTGACGACTTTCAGTTAACCCGATGAAACGAACCGATATCTGATAAAACCGCCGGTATCGCCCATTGTAGCCTTTTCGTAACGTCCAAGGACAAGCACCTAATTCCCACAGATAAGGAATGCAATGTTTACCTGGTACCCTCTGCCACAACCAAACTACTGAACAAAACATCACAAAACTTCAAAACCGACCGAATGCGAGGATTAACATTGAAAATAACAATAATAGATTCATTATTTTCAATAAGAGACGAAAGGAACCTTCCTGCTACCTCCCTCCGACGTTCCCACCAAGAAGGTTTAGAGGGGGAGGGGGCGGGAGATTTGGTGGGACATGCACCCAGATAGGAAAACGCTGCAAATTATTACACAATGGTTTATTATTTTTTATTTTTCTATATAGATCACTCGTCTGCAAAGCCACCAACCATCCAACATGAAGAAAAATATCGATCGCATTTCGGTCAGCTTTAATTTGAACGGAGATTAGGCCTCTTTTGCGATTCACACTCTTGTTTCTGATTTATCGTACGTCCAAACTTTAAATTCTCGTAGTGAGCGAACGGTTTGTCCTACAGAGCTCCGGGTGGTCTCAAAAAATTCTAAAAATTCTATAGAATCTTAAATTGAAGGAAAAACAATACCTTTACATCGAAATTTTTTGAGTTAGGGCGTTTTGAAAATTTCAAAATTGATTTTGGAACCCTTAGAAGTGACCTACATCAACCAAATCTTCGGGGCACAACTAGACCCCAAATGGAGCCTACATACCAAATTTCATCAAAATCGGTCAATGCTAAGTGGCAAAAGTGCCGCGTACCTACGGCGGACGGACGGCCAAATTTTTATTAGATTTTGGTTTATTATTTTCAATAATGAACCTTTGGAATCGACAAAGAAAAAAAAAAATTTAACACCCCCTCAAAATTTGATGGTTTACGTTTCAAGGTACGTAGAATCCAAAAATCGAATAAGAATTTGGCCGTCCGTCCGCCGTCCGCGGCACTTTTGCCACTTAGCATCGACCGATTTTGATGAAATTTGGTATGTAGGCTCCATTTGGGGTCTAGTTGTGCCCCAAAGCTTTTGGTTGATGTAGGTCACTTCTAAGCGTTCCAAAATCAATTTTGAAATTTTGAAAACGCCCTAACTCAAAAAAAATTAAATAAAGGTATTGTTTTTCCTTCAATTTTGGATTCTATAGAATTTTTAGAATTTTTTGAGACCACGCGGAGCTCTGTAGGACAAACCGTTCGCTCCCTACGAAAATTTAAGGGTTTATATTGAAAAAAATATACATATATAAATCAAAACACGAGTGTGAATCGCAAAAGAGGCCTAATCTCCGTTCAAATTAGAGCTGACCAAAATGCGATCAATGGTTGGTGATTTTTTTTTTGGATTTTTTTGCTTCTTTTTCCTTCATATTGGATGGTCGGTGATTTTGTAGACGAGTGATCTATATAGAAAAATAATAAACCATTGTGTAATAATTTGCAGCGTTTTTATTCGATTTTTGGATTCTACGTAGGTACCTTGAAACGTAAACCATCAAATTTGGAGGGGGTGTTAAAATTTTTTTTCTTGGTCGATTCCAAAGGTTCATTATTGAAAATAATAAACCAAAAGCAAGGGATATTTTTTATAAAATCTAGTTAAAATAATTAATAAGTTAATATATTCATGAGCAACTCCAATATCGTCATCTTTCATCGACAAATGAGTTATGCATATTAGAGGTATCTCTCGGCGTGGGTATTGAATAAACACTTTCGTCTTCAGCCGGAGCTCAATAGATAACGCGCTATTGGCATTATCAGATAACACCATCGACTAATTTTTGGCAGGGCCAAAATTACGATAGGGGGAGTTGCTCTGACACTGACAATTTGAAAATGTGACTAAATAATTGAGTTTCAAACTAGGGATGTCCGATACTTCATAAGTATCGATATAATATCGTATCGATACATCTAGAAAGTATCAAAAAATATCGATACGATAGGTACTTTTAAAAAGTATCGATATTTTGAAGTATCGATACTTTCAAACAAATGGGTGAAATTGTCGTTTATGTTTCTCTCCATCAGTGTGACATCTCTCAATCGCGAGGATAATAATTAATATAGAAATAACAAAACAATAAATCACGCATTTTTTAATTTAATTTTTTTGTTTTCTTTTTAAGGAACTTGTTTTTGTATTGCAATTGGTTGGGTTAACATTTTGGTGGTCCTTCCCAGATGATGGAGGACAGCAGGTTATCATAGAGAGCTGGAGGAGGTGGTACATCATCTTTGTTTAATTTGTTAAAGTGGTTGGTCTCCCAACAATCTACGTATATATAGAGGTACTGTCAAGTAAGTACCTTCATGTCGTAGGTGTCGAAACAGATAAAATGTGAGAGAGAAAAAGTATTTCCTCCGATACTGGAAAAAAAGTATCGATACTACGATATATATCAGAGAAAAGAAGTATCGATATGTATAGATATTTTTTTCAAAAAATATCGATACTTTGGGGACATCGCTATTTCAAACCGACATACTAGATACACTTGAAGGTATCCTTAACCCTAACTGGACAGAGCTGAATTTTTTGAATAATTTTTTTTAATAAGGTATTAAAAGTTAAAAAGTGATGTTATGAGGAAAATTTTGAAATTTTTTTCATCGATTTCTATGGAAATTTTTGCCTCTATTTTGAGACTCCCGATAGCCTACAAAAAATTCTGCTGTCCATGAAATTTGAAATTTCAATTTATTTTTGGTTACTCCAGTGACACCTTGGGACAGCTGTGAAGTTCCTGAGATGTTATCGATGACACTAGTGACACCATGGCCATGGTCCAATAAGGGTTAAAAATTCGTCTAACAATTGCTTCTACTATGTTGGGGTTGATTAATAAGCAGTGTTTCAAATGGGAACTCAAATCGAGTGAATTATTGGAGGAACTGAAGTTATGAGGGTGAAAGCACCCTGTAGAAACCTGTCATTGTTTGTTTCTGAGATCTTCCCATCGATACAAGATGCGTTTGATAGTCACAAAAATCAACTTATCCATTAGATTTCCTTCCCTTCTTTCTGCCGGCTATTTTAGATAATTTACTAGGTGTTCTCTATTTAGCCAAAAACTTATTTCAAAACATGTCAGAATGCATGTC
Source organism: Apolygus lucorum (assembly GCA_009739505.2). Lineage (NCBI taxonomy): Eukaryota > Metazoa > Arthropoda > Insecta > Hemiptera > Miridae > Apolygus > Apolygus lucorum. The sequence goes on along the minus strand of CM019173.2, from coordinate 4,079,974 downwards.
ACCAGTACGGTCGATCCCCTCAATATTCCTCAAGGTTTGGATAAATGGCTGGGAGAGGCCTACTTCAAACTCAACAGGAGGAATTTGATTTTTCAACTCACTAAGGATTAGAATTCCATAGGATTTCATCTTTTTATTAACATACAGTAACAGTGTGGTCAACTTTTTTTCGTTGACAATTCTTTATTGCACCAAGAAGCTAATTTATTAGTTAACATATTCCTTGACATATTACTGTGATAACGATCATTATATGAGTTCATTGAAATAGCTTCATTTTCCTTGAAAATTTGCTAAAATTGAACCTCTAAACCAAATTTCATTTTTTCTTGAAAAGGTGGTCGGATTTCGCGTTCCTGAGAAGTTCCCGTACAATGAAGTTTCTGATTTATTAAATTTTTCGCATGACTGGAATGATTGTTTTCCCAGGTTATTTCCATTGTTATCGAAAACACGAAAAACGGTGTGCCGTGCTGTTTTTTTCGGTGTCACGTCATGATCTCGTGGCACAACACAATACAACCGTACAATATACCCGTACAGACAAAACTGTATTCGGTTGTGAAGAGTCAGTCGGCCTTGCAGCGGGTTGATGGTTGAATTTCGCGTGACTGGAGGACCCCCTCGACGAGTGGATCTCAATAGGTGCCTAATTATCGGTCTCCCCAACTCGGCACGGCTCCACAGTTAACTACAGTTGACAAGGACCACAACCAGGGCTAGGTCACGTATGCCCTTCTGAACTCATTCAGCTCTTAAACGTGTAGGTACGAGTTGAGTCATAACAAATCCACGCTCAATACAACGAAATACAAGCGGTTGACGAGTGCGATGCTTCACTCTACATTTCTCTTCATTTAAAACCCGCAAATGGCATTGGCGTTTTTAGAAGCTAAATAGGAGCAAGTACGGTGTTTTCCTGGTGTTGGAACGTGATTCAGTAGAACACATTACTAATTTATGCACAAATCGAGCGTTTAGTTATGCACCACCAAAATTCCTTACCAGTTTAGTTGGCAAGATAAGAGATAACACTACTTTCGTTGCTTGGAATCTCTTTCACATGGAGCAAGGGGGATTTGTTTCTGTATTCTGTATTCAGTAGGTACTCTTGACGTTCACCCAGCTGACTAAATTTCCTCGCAATCACTTCCAGTAGTAGCTCCATTTCTGTTCATAGTAGTAGAGAAGGTCTCTGTGCACTAATTCCAGAGCTCTATTTCTTTTCATAGTAGTTGGGAAGTTCTCTGTGTACAAAATTTCAGAGCTCTAAGATGTGAACAGGAAATCAGTTTACTATTATAGTAGAATAAAACTAGCAATTACTACAGCCGTCTCCAAGAGACTGTATATGTGTTTATTTCAAAGCTCTAAAATGAACGTGAAAGAAATTTGCTGCATTGCTCAACCACCTGATGTTACTTTCCTAACTTCATCACAATCGCTTTCAGTACGGTATTTGGTTTTCAGGAGGCAATACACCAAATTTCGGAGCTCTAAGATGAACAGTATAGAAATTTGCTGCATTGCTCATGTGACTGATTGATGTGTGCATTGCTGTGTGTGATTTGCTGCTCGCCAGATGTGTCTTTCCTAACTTAATCACAATCGCGTTCAGTATTGGGTTTTCAGGAGGCAATGTACAGAGTTTCAGAGCTATTTGATGACATTTTTGTTTAACGCTGCTTAGTCTCAAAGCTTCCTTTAGCAGTAAGGAAAAATCTCTCTCAAATGGGAGGCTTTTTCGGAGGAAATTATCTCTTTTACTGTTACGATCAGCAAGGAGGATTTGTCTCTGTATTCAGTACTCTTGACGATCACCCAGCTGACAGAGGCTAAGTACTAAATTCCAGCGCAATATTTCTGTTCATAGCAGTAAAGAAGTTCTCTGTGTACAACATTTCAGAGCTCTAGGATGAACAGGAAAGCAGTTTACAGTAAAATAAAACTAGCAATTCATCCAGTAGTCTCCAAGGGACTGTATATTTCAAAGCTCTAAAATGAAGAAAGCTTGCTGCATTACAGTCCGGGCAACGAAGACTAAAAAAGGGCCTGAGGTAGAAAAAAATAGAACCCAAACCAAAATTGGCACAGATGTAGGGAGGGGTATCCTTATTAACATACTAAAAGTCCTGGAGGGTGGGGCACGAGCTCGAGGGGAGGGGGGTCCCTAAAGGTCCCATTTTGGGGTTTTTCGTAAATAGTTCGAAAACAGTTCCAGAGAAAATAGTTCATTTCTCGATAAAACATTCCCATAGTAAATTAAAGCTGATAAAATTCTCTACAACTTTGATTCTATACGTTTTACCGAAATTCCGAACCGTTACCGAGTTTTATGCATCCAAAAATGGAGGAATTTTGAAAATTCGGTTTTTAGCTCACGTTTTCTGGATAACATTGTTGAATTTCGTCCAAACGGTTGATCTGAGAAAAAATGTCTCTTAGAAAAAGTTGTAGAGCATTAAATTTCCTTGAAGAATTGGTTGATTGCCAATTTATCATTTACCAATCAAAAATTACGCCAATTTCAAAATTTTGCCAATTTGTGTCATTTTTACTCAAATGTTGCCATTCCCCTTTTTATGTGCCCTCGAACTTCAATCGTCCTTCTTTTTGTCATCTGTCGTCATTTAATGCTATATATACGTCCTTGCTTGCTCACTCATCTGACGTGACTTTCCTTACTTCATCACAATCGCTTCCACTACTGAGTTTTCAGGGGCAATACACCGAATTTCAGAGCTATTTAATGACATTTTTGTTAAACGCAGATTGGTCTCAAAGCTTCCTTTAGCAATAACGAAAATCCTACAAAATTCGATGCCGAGTGAATCATTAGATATATTTTCCAAGAAAAATTCTGAATACAATTTCCGTTGAGGCAGTTTCCTGTGAGGTCCCCGGCGGAGTCAGCAGTAGCGGGACAGGATGTCACTTATCAAGGTGATGATAAGTCGGCTAAAGTGGAAGGTAGTTTTTATGAGATTAATATGCGGGCGTAAGAGGTCGGCGACCCTTCCTGAGGTCTCAAACCTCGCGCTTAGTCGGATTTTAGGCCTTCTTTAGGAATACAAAAAAAATTACCAAGGAGTTTATTCGATGGAAGAAAGCGGACTGAAAGTAAGAATTCTGTCATCGTGAAAAGAGATGGAAACGCGGTTGTGGAAAATCTCGGAGAAAACCAACGAGTAGATTAAAACGACTGTCAAGTGGGTGTGACACTTCGCGTCTAATAGGTATTCAGTAAAATGATTATATATCGAGGGCTTAGAGACAACATGTGATATGAAAATTCTGCTGGTTTTCAGGAAAACGAAAAAACTCTTCCACTTTGCTTGCTTTGGATCTGTATATTTTTTGCCATCCACAGCAAAGAAACAGTTTTTTAAGGATATTTTGATGATTAAAGAAATCATAAAGGTAGGTATTTTATTCTCAAACCAACAATGATAACAAGTTGCCTCGATTAATCTTATTTCATATTACATGTTGTCTCTTAGCCCTCGAAATGTGCCCACCCCACTCTAAAACGCAAGGAAACTACCAGCAACTTATAGTACAGAGCTATCCAGATTGGATCTCCATTCATTGCACCCCTGAAGAAGGGGGAGGGGGGAAGGATCTCCCTATAGGTCTACCAGAGAAACTTTGCATCCCTTTAGCGCATTCTTCTGGAGAACATAGACCTACTTATCTCTTATCATCAAGCAAATTTCTGCGCGTACAGTAATTTTTCGCGAATTTCTCCCCTTAAAAGTGACTTGATTCCCCTCCTACTGCAGATTGAAGTTCGTGCATTTCCGAAATTGAAATTCCGTGACACTACAGTAACATAAAATTTCTCACGGCTCCAATTTCCGTGTCAAGGTTTCACCTTGGAAGGTTGACTCGATCGTTATAGTTCGCGGATCCGCCACCTAGGGGGCGCCACACAGATGCAAACTTTCTGTGGTAGACCTATGGCTACTTCTTCCAGTGAACTGACTGAAAGGGGGAGTTTCGGCGGTCTTGTACTCATCTATAGCTAACTGATCGATTTATTATCCGTTTTGAGCCAAGTTATTTCAAAGTACTGTTTGTTTCTTTATGCACGAGTGATTTATGATTTTGACAACCACCTGGAGGAAGAGGAAATTTCGGAAAATATAATCAGAGAATTTGCTTTAATTTTAGATTCTGGAATTTCAAGTCAAATCCTATAATAGGGCCTTAGAATAATGTTTAACACCAGGAATACCCAAGGGAAAAAATTGCCGTAGAAGATAATGCCTAAGCTCCACTTACCCAGGGATTGAATGGGCTATGCGAAGTTGAAAGAGATATGCCGGACTCTCGAATCTACTATTTGCCGATCCTAACAGGGCTGAGCAACCCCCATCTGCAAGCAGACGGACAAACCTCACATCACCCATGTGGGGATTGGAAGGAACTTGCCAGTCTGAAGGTGCAGGAGTGTTGTTCAAGACCGTCTGTCCCCCTGGGTATCTGCTTGTCTCGAAAGCCACAGGTTGGGCCGAACTTTCTAGGTGAAGTTCAACCAACAAGACAGGTTGGTGCCTGAGTTCAAAGCAAAACTCACTTGCTGAGGGACATCCTCAGGGGACTGCCCTTGGTTGATCCAGGTATTTGCCTGGAACAGCTCCATGGTACATGGTTTTAAAACAAGTGAAGCCTCTGTCAAAAAACACCACGAAGAACGAGGAAAACTGATTGTCACTCCCCAGGGTTCCTCACTCAGAACTGTGCTCTGGCAAAGCGTAAAAGGAGTTTTGGCAAATAGTGTCAGAGGAGGTCAACAGGTAGAGTTGTAGGCGCCCTCGTGACTAAATGAAACGGTCCACTCAAATAATGTGATTCAAATATCAAAACTAACTAATATAGAAACTAAATAAGAGAAGGTGAAGACTAATAATGCTTGATAAACTACAAGGTAGAATCGTATTGTAAAAACTCGGCGCTCCACGCCCCTGGACCCCCGGTTACCTCTATTTACATACTTTGGACGAAATTATTGAAATACAGAATGTATTTTAGCTCACGCGTTTCACATAATTTCGCTACTTTCCTCCCACTAAATCAGAATCTTATATAATCACCGCATCATAATAAAGTATCGCATAGATTATGTTATGTTTGTGTGTCGTCGAGTGAAGGAGATGACCTTCTAGATGCGGCGTTTGTGTTTTCTTTAACCCCTACTCAACGAAGAGAGAATGGTCCCTAAGCTAGTGACTACACTTTCGCATTGGCGGCTAATTAGCCTAACCGGCATGCGGAGTGCATGGAACATAGGCTAGCCCGGCAACCCCGGCGTTTCAATCAGAAACCGACCGTCAGGAGGCGGGATATTTACCTAGTGAGCCTAGTACTTTGAGGAGATCCTTATTTGAGGAGAAGGTAGAGAGCGAAATGAATAAGTCGGTTGACTGAACTAGATTGGCATAAGGGAGCATCCCTGACTGGCTTATATACTCGTATAGTTTCCTCGGGGGAGAGAGAGGTGGAAGGGTAACATCATGTTGACGTGTTTCCCCGTACCTCGTCTCCCCCAGTGGGTGATGACTCACTCAGGGATCCTCCTGTTGGCTTCTTTATTTAAGAACTAACTGCTGATTGATATGTGGGTCATAACAGATTACATGAATAGGTGGCCACAGATACGTCGGAATATCTCATAGGTTACACCAGGTTACACGATCCTTAGTCCCGTATCATCGATATCCATGTTGTCATCCCAGATTTCGTTATGAAATTTTGTTAGCTTTTTTGGCTAGTTAGTCCATGGCTAAAACACATTCTGTGTTAAAAGAGTGAAAAAATTGCTTCTTTTCGTCAGTTTTGTGTCTGGGTTGGTTCTGCCAGTTTGCAGTGCACTCGCGTGTTCGATCACATAAGCTAGTTGTTTCATGTGCGCTATCAGAGGTAGCGCTGCTGTTGTAAGGACAAAACTCGTCACGTCACAGACTCCCGGTACATATAAAAATTTCCATCTTCCGTAAATTCTCTAAATTTTTTGGATGCGTTTTGAAGCAGCACACTTGAATTTTCTTCTATATCATTGTTCATCCATATCTCTTTCAAAAAAAAAAAATAATAATAATAATAAAAAAATAAATAAATAAAAAATTGTGAGGCAAATTCCCCGTTATTCTATATCTATCATATAGATGAGTCTGATACCGATAAGAAAAAAGTAAAGTAAATCACCATCTCAGGTTGAATTTTCGTACAACTACTTTCTTCCAAAGGGAAGTTCTTAATTTGTTCTGATGATTTCGCTCACGGCGGAGCAGGGTTCAAAAACGGTGGTCACCTCGAGTGCTCACCAATCCAGATAATCCCCTGGGCCAAATGGCCTTAACTTCGGAGATCTCACGGGAGCCGGATCATTAAGCCAGCTAATCACCTCAACTATTACACTAGATTACAAAATTTAGGGGTGATCTGGCTGCCTCGTTCTTTCACCACTTTTCTTATGGTATTTGGTGCGCTGAATCCGAATCTGACGTCAGTTTTTTTGATTACGTCGGATTTTCAAGATATAGCTAGTTTTAAGATTTTTCTAGTTCTCACTTTTCTTCATTTTTTAGTGAATACCCATCTTGCTCAAATCTCCTCAAAAAGTACTCAGACTTATAGGAAATTTCATGTAGAATCCGAATATGTACTTAGTTTTTAAGTAAAACTGTGTTAAACCCCCTATTTTCCACAAAACGTATCAAAAAACTCCGGTTTTCAACGTTTTTTCTTCGGGTTTTCCCTTACATTTTGCCACTTGAAAAAAAAATTAAGGCTAAAAACAATGTTCTCGGGCTTTTACTTTGTAGGGGGGACACCCCAGAGGAGAATGAGACCAATCGCAGCCTCCTAAACCCACTAATATCGAAGGAATGAGCTTTTTCATGGCACTGAGATGAAAATTCACAAAAACCGTTAGTTAATTTTTCGAGATAAGTATGTGCGTTCCTAAATCTGTTTTCCTCAAATGGATTTTCCTTTCTTCTACATTTTTTATGCTTGTCACCTATTAACAGTAAGATCGAAAATAGGTACTCAAAGGGGGAGTAAATCATAATTTGGAAACTCTTGTTTTGTTAAGTGATTTTAATTCAGTTTTACAAACGAAACACAATAAACTGCAGAAAAGTAAACGGTGTAAATCTGTTTCATGAAGGCTCAGATGAATCAAAAGTTGGTAAAATGTTAGGTTATTCCTCCACCTCAGAGGTTTCATCGCCGGCATCTATGTAGAGAAAACTTCGCCGCCTGAGGTAAATCTCTTTTTAAGGTCCAACAATAGTCAGCCATCATGTGAACTTCCCAATACCCTTTGTACCGTTCTTCCATGGTTTTATATCTTGGTGGAACCTCTCAGGTAGAGGAATAACCAAACATTTTACCAACTTTTGATTCATCTGAGCCTTCATGAAACAGATTTACACCGTTAACTTTTCTGCAGTTTATTGTGTTTCGTTTGTAAAACTGAATTAAAATCACTTAACAAAACAAGAGTTTCCCAATTATGATTTACTCCCCCTTTGAGTACCTATTTTCGATCTTACTCTTAATAGGTGACAAGCATAAAAAATGTAGAAGAAAGGAAAATCCATTTGAGGAAAACAGATTTAGGAACGCACATACTTATCTCGAAAAATTAATTAACGGTTTTTGTGAATTTTCATCTCAGTGCCATGAAAAAGCTCATTCCTTCGATATTAGTGGGTTTTAGAGGCTGCGATTGGTCTCATTCTCCTCTGGGGTGTCCCCCCTACAAAGTAAAAGCCCGAGAACATTTTTTTTAGCCTTAATTTTTTTTTCAAGTGGCAAAATGTAAGGGAAAACCCAAAGAAAAAACGTGAGAACCGGTGTTTTTTGATACGTTTTGTGGAAAATAGGGGGTTTAACACAGTTTTACTTAAAAACTAAGTACATATTCGGATTCTACATGAAATTTCCTATAAGTCTGAATACTTTTTGAGGAGATTTGAGCAAGATGGGTATTCACTAAAAAATGAAGAAAAGTGAGAACTAGAAAAATCTTAAAACTAGCTATATCTTGAAAATCTGACGTAAACAAAAAAACTGACGTCAGATTCGGATTCAGCGCACCAAATACCATAAGAAAAGTGGTGAAATAACGAGGCAGCCAGACCACCCCTAAATTTTGTAATCTAGTGTTATTCAACATTCTCCTCTAAATATTAGAGACGGCTTAAGACGAAAACGCAATTCTGAGTCATTCTGCCCGCTGGTGTAATTTTTTTGGAGCCAACTTTGAAGGTTTTGTGCACATTATAAGTCCCTCCGGACACCAAACTACATTTTTCAAAAGAAAACACAACAGAGAAAAGAAAGTACTCTCTGCACTTTCAATCATTCAGTTAGAACACTGTGGAATCCCCTCTCTTTTCTCTTTACTGTTGTTGGATAGAACCAGCATTTGACCAGTTCAGCATGAGATGAGCGAATTTTAAAACAATCATTTTAGCAAGTTTTGAGCATCAAAATTTGTTAGTAGCGGGCGATTTTAAGGAATTTTCATGTTGACTCTAATCATACAATATTCCTACATTACCTACTTGCTTCTGCTACTTGTTTGTCTTTTAGTGACTCCACAATGAATCTAATTTAGTAACGAACGTACTCCTAAAAAGAGGTGTAAAACGAGTTGTGCCCTCTTGAGAGCGAATCGATGGTGACCTTACATTTACACTGCGCAATTTACCTATTTCACCTCCTCTCAAGAATGAGTTGTTGTCTGAGTTCGTGCAAATTCTCACCTTGACCTCAAAAACGAAAGCTCTCATTTTAAATTTAAAAATTGTGAATTAGAATTAAATAATTGATTTCGCAAAGGAAAACTAAGTAGCCAAATCCTAATAAATAAACTGATTTTTAGCTACGTTAGGGTCGATACGACTCGGGTTGGGTCCTCTTGAAATCAAAGGCTCTTGGATTTTTTCTCAGTATTATTCAAAATTTCCCCACTGAACTGTGACTTATGTACGGAGGAATTGTGTATATTTTTTGACATTGAACAACAATTTTAAACTGGACAAGGTATGTACCTGTACATTTGCTGTAGGTACTTGTCATAGCTGACTCAGTCTAAGGTTAAACCTACCTGGGTTACTTTGGTTCTCGCATGTGGTTGCATATTTAACTTGAAATATGCCAATATGTTGTTATTAAGTAGCTAATAATTGTTTTTCAGTCGTGAAGATTTGCTTGAAGTTTTCTGGATAGCCCATCTAGTTTCTCTCTCTTTGAATGCCCTCCGAGGAGGTGGTGGTGGTCTGGGCATCCCTAAGCCAACCATTAGGTAATATGATACTATATTTCAAAGTGGCTACCAGCTACCTACACTACTGTTACTTATTTTGGAACACCTGTTGTTCACAAATACCTACCCCCTTTTTCCTTCCAGCCTGCTGGCAGACGTTTTTGATTAATAGTGCCTGAAGCAGATGAAAGAGAGGTTGATAAAACTGATAAGACTGATAAAAAAAAATGTATACCCACATGTATGAATACTACACTAGAGAATATAAGGTAAATATGAAGTATTAGTATAGTACATAAGATTGTTGAACTGTCTGAAATTTTATTTTATATTACACTGTTAAAGTCTGTTCCATTTTATAGTTAATTAAGTTCGTTGTTTTGTTTTATGAATATTTTTAGCCTGAAGATGCAGACAAGCTGTTCTGTGAAACTGTTGCTAATTAAAAAAGAAAAAATCCAAGAGCCTTTTATTTCAAGAGGACCCAACCCGAGTCGTATCGACCCTAACGTAGCTACGTTCATCCACGACTCAGAAATCCACAACAATTAAAACTGATTTTTGACAAAAATAATCGTTCACCGACATTTTCATACAGGGATCACCATAATAGTTATCTTGTTAATTGGTAAAAACCGGATTTCTATGCAGCATAATCGCCCCAAATTTGCCTCAGAATGTGCAGTGAAAACTTGTACGAATTTATCATCCATTTTCCTTGGGTTGGTTTCTATCTAGGAGGAGGTATTAGCGAACGTAGTTTCTGAGGGATGAATAAATAGTCTTATCAAATTGTATTATCCCCCCAAAATTATAACACAACTCACACAGTTTCATAATCCAGAGAGTTACCAACATGATCGTGAACGTAATATTTCATATACTAGAGAATTTATCATAAGATACTAACTACTCCAACATATTATTCAACCATTTTTACGCCAGCGAATCGAATAAATAACCACGTTTATTTATTTTTCTCAAAACTCGCCTGTAAAGGTTTAAAAATATTTTACCTCCTATACCTCCATAATTATAAGAGTTATTTTGGTGATAACAACAGAGTTTGACACCTTTTGAGAGATTGTGTCACTAACGACTTCGTTAACGGATGTTTTTCGAGACTATCAAAAATAACGTATGACACTCGTACTACCTTTGTTTCGGAATTTCTTTTACTGTCTTTTCATAATGGCTAAGAACTCACAACCTTGTACCCAACTGCGACGATTGAAACCCCGTTTCAAACCTGATTTAAAACACGGAAAATAATGAGAGAAATTGTTTCTTGAAAGAATTTAGGTAGCTATAAGTGCTCTGATCAACTCTATCATCAGAAGCAGAAGATGCATGTTATTCATTGAAAGGAAGCTTTACTGCACGCACTACTGCCCACCCAACTTGGCAGAAGAATTTACTGGGATATTGGTTTATTATTTTCAATGATGAACCTTTGGAATCGACCAAGAAAAAAATTTTTTTAACACCCCCTCAAAATTTGATGGTTTACGTTTCAAGGTACGTAGAATCCAAAAATCGAATAAAAATTTGGCCGTCCGTCCTCCGTAAGCGGCACTTTTGCCACTTAGCATTGACCGATTTTGATGAAATTTGGTATGTAGGCTCCTTCTGGGGTCTAGTTGTGCCCCGAAGATTTTGGTTGAGGTAGGTCACTTCTAAGGGTTCCAAAATCAATTTTGAAATTTTGAAAACGCCCTAACTCAAAAAATTTTGATATAAAGGTATTGTTTTTCCTTCAATTTAAGATTCTATAGAATTTTTAGAATTTTTTGAGACCACCCGGAGCTCTGTAGGACAAACCGTTCGCTCACTACGAGAATTTAAAGTTTGGACGTACGATAAATCAGAAACACGAGTGTGAATCGCAAAAGAGGCCTAATCTCCGTTCAAATTAAAGCTGACCGAAATGCGATCGACGTTTTTCTTCAAGTTGGTTGGTTGGTGGCTTTGCAGACGAGTGATCCATATAGAAAAATAAAAAATGATAAACCATTGTGTAATAATTTGCAGCGTTTTTTTCATAGGAAGGAGAAGGACTTTGTCACGTTTCAGTTCATACCTACCTATCGATGAGTTTCTATCTTGATCCAATGACGGTGGTTGGGAGCGCCCATTGCAAAAGAACGGACAACCCATCCCATTCCTTATCTGTGGTTGATTAGCGATAAAAATGGAGGAAACAACGATTCGTCATTTAGAAAAAGCATTTTGTTGATAACGGAATTGAGATATCTCGAGCCGACGACAGAAAAAGTCGCCTGATTTTGTTTTATTATTTTCAATAATGAACCTTTGGAATCCTCCAAGAAAAAAATTTGTTGGTTTACGTTTCAAGGTACGTAGAATCCAAGAATCAAATGAAAATTTGGCCGTCCGTCCGCCGTACGCGGCACTTTCCTTGGTTACCATGAGCCGATTTTGATGAAATTTGGTATAATATACTTCATAATATGAAGTACTAGACCCCAAATAGAGCTCATATAATATATTATATTATATGAGCTCTATTTGGGGTCTAGTAGTGCCAAGAAGCTTTTGGTTTATGTAGGTCACTTCTAAAGGATGAAAAATAAGGGCTGAAATTTTCATAACGCCCTAACTCATAAAATTTCGTTATTAAGGCTAAAGGGGACGACAGTTGAGCGAATGAGAGGGTGAATACCAAACTTATATCTAGCTAATCTTCAATACATTTTGGATTTGTCTCAACAAAACTAAACCAGCTGTCATGCAAAAATTTCAAATATCCACCAAAAAAAAGTTGTCATCTTATTTTGCCTATAAATATACTTTTGAGCGATTTTTCCCGCAAAAACGATTACAGCCGCCATTCTCAAAGATGTCAAATAGCTCTCAAAATATCCCTCATAAATAAATATGGTAACAACCCGCCCGAAACAGGAAAATTTACAGTAAAAACGTAGCGCAAATTTCATCTAGTCTTCCCAGGCCACGTTTGTTTAGTCCAATTTTTCGCTTTCGGCCTCTAATTTTCACACAAATTGTTTTGTGATAATTCCAACATACAGAAGGATAGTTTCCAAACACGGGGTGTATTCGAATTTTCGAATTAAAAACATACTTCAATTATTAAATGAAACTTTAAAAAAATATTTAAAAAAATTTGTTTTGTTGGTAATATGTTAGAGATGGCTGGTAAGATTTTCTTGTTCTGATAACATACATATGGTTAGATTTGAAAATAACGATTTTTCAAGCTTAGATAAACCGGATGAAAGTATGGGGCGACACTAGTGCCATCTATCATCTCAGAATCATACTAGACCCCCGTCCCCTTTAGCCTTAAGGTATAGTTTTTTCTTCAATTTAAAATAGTCGCGAATTTTTAGAATCGAATGAGACCACCCAGAGCTCTGTAGGACCAAACTTTCGCTCCCTATGAGAACTTGAGGGTTGGTCTTTCGATAAATCAGAAACACGAGTGTGAATCGCGGGGTCGAAGAGGCGGGGTTCCTCCGTTCAAATAATCTGAATGATAAAATTATTTTATCTGACCAAAATGCGACCTTTGTTGTTTCTTCGAGTTGTACTCAGTTTTGCGACCTGAGCAACCAGTAATCAAATTTCCTGATGAAGGCAGCCACAATTCTTTATTACTTCGCATTGAGTGTGAAGCGTTTATATCTTCAAAATGTTTCCGATTATGAACATGCTTTACAGGTGAGTGATCTATACAGAAAAATTCAAAAGTCATAATTTGCAGCGTTTTTCCCGTTTATCATAAAAATGATTACATATGGGAATTAGATTTTACCAAACGAATATCCCCTGTCTACAGTGAATCGAATGTGCTGCTGGAAATTCCAGGAACTTTGTTGAAGTTCCTTTCGATTTTTTTGACATTTTCATGTCTTTGCTTTGGCACATAAACTGAAAAATCGTCACGAAAACTTGCTCACGCGACCAATAAATAAAATGGACTCACTGTGTTGCGTAGAGAACAATCAACTGTTTTCTTATTTTGATGCTTGGGTACATGAACTAACAATCTTACTTCACTACCTTGTTGTGTAGTGGTTGATATTTTGTTTTGGTTAATTAGTTACAACCATTTACGTACTTCTTCCACTTCAAAACAATCAGTGAACAAACGCGAGAGTATCGTGAGCGAAAAAAATTGACGATGGACAAAATTTGTACATTTAATGTGCGCCCCGACGTGGGATGCACGGGTGAGATCTGCCTAGTAATAAATACAATAAGAAAACATGCAATAAATGGTATGCAAGCATTTATAATAATCATCTTTTTCGTAAGATTTTACAAATCTCAATGATTCTTTCTTGGCATACTAGGTTTAGATGATAATGGTTAGGTAAAATTAGCTTCATACCAAAGAGATGATGGTGTTTTACCCATCCTGATAGTTGTTTTTCAAGTGCCTATCCAGGTTTCCTCATAAATTGTCATTATTGTTCTAAATCTAAATTTATAATATTAACCATTCTCCCTGTCTTTAGTTTTTTGGAATCTATCTGAATATTTATTCTACAGTTCCAGAGAATCGGATGACTGTGATGTAGTGATGGTATAGGCTGGTAGGCAGCTGCTGAGGGGTGTGAGGATAAGGATGTTTCAGCGCGTGAAATTTCTCGGAGTGTTTCATCCAATATTAATCAATAATTGTTGCTATACGTCCACTTTATCAAATTTGTGGCTCATTCCACCGTTTAAAAGCTTAAACTCGGTCTTCTTCAGAGGCTACAACAGCTTAAAATATGCTCCATTTCATCATCAGCCAAATGGTAACCCTCTAAGGTTCATTTAGGAAATTTAAGGAGGAAATGGTGATTGAATTCGGGGAAAAAAACATGTTATTTCAGTGCTTTTTCGAGTTGTTCAAAGTTTTAAAAAAAAATGCATTTTAAGTAGAGTTGAAAAAAGTGCTACAAGAGAAAAGTTGTTGCAAATTAGTAGTATGATGTAGAAGCGATTTCTGAAGTATTGTTGCTAATGGGGGGTGCGCCTTGATTTTTGTTAGATTTTTAATCGAAAGTAGACTACATCCTGAGAATTTTGGCACCAACCGCGACCTTTTAGCGTGAGTAGATCTGTTTCTATGATTTTTCAAAGTTTCGACCGTTTATGACGTCACGCGCCCCTCTCGCCTGGGCGGGACCCCCCAGCCCACTGTGACGTCATAAACGGTCGAAACTTTGAAAAATCATAGAAACAGATCTACTCACGCTAGAAGGTCGCAGTTGGTACCAAAATTCTCAGAATGAGGTCTACCTTAGATTAAAAATAACAATAAACAGTTTTTCCTACCTAGGCGCACACCCTATTCACTTAATTTTCGTAGGTATGCCATTCTAGATGTAAATACCTTCTTTCTGTCAATAAACTCATATTCTATTCTATTCTACTGAATTCCGATATTTGAATTTTCCAGCCTTGCGATTGGGCGGAACACCCTTGTATACTTCATTATGAGAGTTGAAAATCAACTTCAAAATAGTTAGCCAATTGTATAAATTTCAAGTAGAACATTGCAGGATGAGCGAGTAATTATCACTTTAGTGCTAGAGAGTCATTCCAATTCATTGAGAAAACAGATTTTTAGAACTCCAAGCGGGACTTCTTTTTGTAGAAAATTACTTTTAGCATGGATTTTGGTTTTATGCATCATATCATCATTTGTAGAGATCTGTAGGAGCAGTCAAAATAATGAAACCAAAGAAACTATGAAAAGACACCACATTATTCTACATATTTAAAATGCTTGCATACGAGTCTGCATCACATTGGGACATTTTCATGTCAACCACTACATAACAAGGTAGTGAAGTAAGGTTGTTAGTTCATGTACCCAAGCATCAAAATAAGAAAACAGTTGATTGTTCTCTACGCAACACAGTGAGTCTATTTTATTTATTTATTGGTCGCGTGAGCAAGACTTGCTTAGTTTTCGTGACGATTTTTCAGTTTATGTGCCAAAGCAAAGACATGAAAATGTCAACATTTTTATTAGATTTCCGATTGCACTAATAAGAACAGTTGATCTGAATGTTCTTGTGGGTGAAAATATTGTGGAAGTTAATTATGAGTAGGGATGGCAACGATATATCGATGTATGTAATATATCGATGTATTAGGTTTGATATATCGATATAGAGAACCGATATTATCGGTCAATATCGATATATTTACCGATATATCGCGACTTGTTTTCAACAAGTAAAAATTAAATATTAAAATGGATAGATGATAAGGGACGTCAGTATTTGTAAAAAAATGAAGTAATTTCATTCCAAATTTTGTAGGTACCTACGTGATGGGGTTGATTTCAGATTACTGACTTCAGCTCAAACATGATGGTTTACTACACTACAGTGGCGCCCAAGTCTCAATTATTTGACTTGAGCCAAAAGTAATGGAGGCATGTCCCAGATTGAAACGACCCAATACGAGTTGAAGCAATTTATAAATTAATGAAACATTGCTATGGCGAGGGTAGGTATCTGTGATTTTTTATATTATGTTGTTAGGACACCTAAGAGTAGTCTATCCCCAAATTTGCAACCCCAAAAACCATTTGCTACTGACCCAGTGCTCTGACAACCATGACATTTTCGCACTTTTACAACTACGTATGATAATTTCGATAATTCACACCAGTAACTTTTTGAAGCAGGTTGAATACTTACTTCGACCGTTTCTCCAAGTAGATCTTCCGATATGTCGAGTATATCGATGTATTTCTTCCAAAATGATATTAGTAACGTTTCAATTCACCTACCTACTTACTTCAATAAGATTTTCAAAGTAGATCTTCCGATATTTGTCACTCGATTTGCCATCCCTACATACCTTGTAACGTATACCATGATACTTTTGAGAGGGTTAAATACTAACTTCAAAGAGTTTTTCCATGTAAATCTTCCGATATGTCGAGTATATCGATAAATTTCTTCGAAAATGATGTTTGTAGAGCATAAAACGTTTTAACTCACGTATCTACTTCAACAAGATTTTCCAAGTTAGATCTTCCGATATATCGAAATATCGATGTATTTCATCCGATATATCGTAGGTATCGATATCTTATGACGATATATCGTTTGATCAGTATATCGATATATTTAATTCGATATGCCATCTCTAATTATGAGTGGAACCGAGAACAACACCCTTTGACATTAAATAATCAATTAACAAGGAGTTTTATGAAATAGAAACGAGAAACAAGTGCCACACCCAGTAGGTGGACGTTTCATCAAGTACGTAAAAGCGCCCTGACCGACTGATTGAAGCACTTGCCGTGACATTCAAGGAGACAAAACGACCTTCATTCGTCCCAGCACAGTCAGTCTTTTATTGTTCGCATTTTTAGCTCGTTCGTTGAAGGAAAAACACAATGTTGCTTATGAATTACTAATACCAATTTACCGGTGAGTCAACTAAATGTGAGTCACAGTCAACAGTAGGGAAACACTGAATATCATTTTGGTTACTGCGAGGCCGAAAAGCTTTGAGCTCGTTAGTATTGTAGGCAGGTGGGTAAGCCGAGTTGTGGGGACAGTTCAGCTTCGTCCACTTTAATTCGTATTTTGAATAACACGGACATACATCGAATGGCCCTAGGTAATCCGATTTATTAGGATTAAAAAATTCGTTTTGTTGCCTCACTATTGACGACAAGGAAGCCTTTTATTAGAAAAACACACGAAACATAAGTTGTGCCAAAAGCTCTGAAAAGCAAAATGCAAGTGAAAATTTTGATTTTGGAAGACACATTATTTTGTGACCTGAAGCACAAATTCATCTCCTTATCTTCGACCGGAAGCAAAATAATGCGACTATCTTTTTGGTTGCACCCCAACCTCCCCACTTCTACCTCAGTAAACCCTTATTTTGCCTCGGAGACCACTTTCACTTTTTCGATTCCCGACAGAGGAAGCTGAGGCAAATGTGGGGCCGAAAGATCTCTTCCAGATGTCGACCTGTTTCCGAGTTGGCCGACCCAGTAGGCGGGGAAGCAGAAAGGTCAGCTATCTCTTGCACAACCTTGGTCTCCCATTGCCGACTGGATGAGTCAGTGGACGCGTTTTAGAAATGACGAGTTCGATTAAAATTAATATATCCGGAAAAAACAAGATACATTTGATATTGTGAGATTTTTTTCTGAGCTGTGACCACATTTCCTGTACCCTGTTGTGATAAGAAAAGAAAGAATCTAAAAGTCCCAAACTCGTGCCAAAAGATCAACAATAACGAAAGGAAGTTCGATGAGTTCGTTGGCTGGCATTTCCTTTATATTCAACAGATCAGTGCTTTTTCAATTTCCAATCTGTCCAATATTTACTTCTTCTCCTTTTCAATTGTAAGAATTGCTTCAAAGCTTCAAAAACTAAGAATTTCATGACTCACTAGCTGAAAAGCCAGCCAAAAGCAGGCAAAAAAAAGTCTGCCAAGTGGGTGTGGCACATAGCTTCCTCGTATCCATAACCCGATTATATAGATGATCAGATGCATAGTAGTTAATCTCAAAACACCAATCTCTAAGTACCTTCCACACACAGGGGACAATCTGCACGCTAATCTGGACAATCCTAGAAAATTTCATCAAATTCGGATGAAAAATTAAGTGAGCAAATGTATGTGATTGGATCGAAAAAATACTTAGCCTCGGTTGGGATTCGAACCCGCGACCCCTGGGGGACAGTTGAAGTTATGGCCGTTACAAGTAATTCACGTTTGCGCATGCGCAGTCGCTTCTATTAGTCCGAGGATGATGATTTTTATAGGGGACTATCTAAAACCTAATCCACATAATCCCTGAAAATTTCATCGAAATCGGGTGGAAAATGTGGAAATTATGGCCGTTACAAGGAAATTCACGTTTGCGCATGCGCAGTGGCTACTATCAGTCCGAAGGTGATGATTTTCATAGGGGACCATCTAAATACTAGTCTGTAACATCCCTGAAAATTTCATTGAAATCGGATGGAAAATGTAGAAGTTATGGCCGTTACAAGGAATTCACGTTTGCGCATGCGCAGTCGCTTCTATCAGTCCGGGGATGATGATTTTCATTAGGGACCATCTAAATACTAGTCTGTAACATCCCTGAAAATTTCATTGAAATCGGATGGAAAATGTAGAAGTTATGGCCGTTACAAGGAATTCACGTTTGCGCATGCGCAGTCGCTTCTATCAGCCCGGGGATGATGATTTTCATAGGGGACCGTCTACACACCAACCCGCACAATCCCTGAAAATTTCATAGAAATCGGACAATAACTTCGTATAGTTATGCGCGTTACAAGGAATTCATGACAGACAGACACACAGACAGACAGACACGAAACCAAAATTGTTCAGAAAGGTCTAAAACGCAAAACGCGAGTGGAAATTTTGATTTTGGAAAACTTTTTTTTTCGTCCTTGAAAAGTGAAAACAAAGTACCTTGGTAGACTCGGAAGCAAAAATCGTAGATAAACACGTACCTAATTCATTAAAAGAAAATTTTTTTTATGTCGGCCTGGAATCGAACCCGGGTCCCCCACGTTCGGACAACATACTTACGTACATACGGTTGGGATTTTGTGTATATAAGATTAAGTAATAATATTACTTAACACATATTACTTAATCTTATATACACAAAATCCCAACCTACAAATACAATCCCAACAAATACAGTACTGTATTTGTAAACTTAATCAAACAGTGAGTTTTTCTAAGTCTGGATATTTTCGAAAATTTGTAAACCAAGTATTCAACAGTTTTTATTTAATCTGAGTAATTTTCAAAAATTTGCCATCCAAGTAGTTTTTTGAAAAACCGTTAATTACAAAAGTTTGCCAACCAAGTCGTTAATCTATTAGATAGATTATTCAAATTATATTCAAATTTCGGTTTTGAAAAACTGTACAATTTTCGGTAATTCCCAGCAAAGACAACCTTTGTTTAAAAAAAAAAATCTGCAGAATTGTCGAAAATTTGTCAAGTAGGTAAATCATTACATTTTTTAATCCGCGTAATTTTCTAAAATTTGCCTACCCACCGAATTGTTCATCTTCTTTTTTCTTCAAAAGATGTGTAAATTTACAAAAATTTGCCAACCAAGTTAACTTTTTTTTTTTGGAAAAACTGTTAATTACTAAAGTTTGCTAACCAAGTCGTTAATATATTTGATTTTGAAAACTGTGCAGTTTTCAGTAATTCGCCAGCCAAGCCAACGTTTGTTTTTTAACAAATCTGCAGAATTTTCGTAAATTTGTCAATCAAGTCGTTAATTAAGTTGATTTTGAAAAACTGTACAATTTTCGGTAATTCGCCAGCCAAGCCAACCTTTGTTTTTTAAAAAATCTGCTGAATTTTCAAAACTTGTCAATTAAATCATTACTTTTTTTAATCCGCGTAATTTTCTAAAATTTGCCTACCCACCGAGTTGTTCATCTTCTTTTTTCTTCAAAAAATGTGTAAATTTACAAAAATTTGCCAACCAAGTTAACTTTTTTTTGAAAAACTGTGTTAATTACTAAAGTTTGCCAACCAAGTCGTTAATCTATTTTATTTTGAAAAACTGTGCAATTTTCAGTAATTCGCCAGCTAAGCCAACCTTTGTTTTTAAAAAAATCTGCAGAATTGTCGAAAATGTGTCAATCAAGTCGTCAATCTATTGGGTTTTGAAAAACTGTATAATTTTCAGTAATTCGCCAACAAAGCCAACCTTTAAAAAAAATATCTGCAGAATTTTCAAAAATTTGCTAATCGAGTCGTTCTCTTTCTTTTTTCTTCAAATTTTTTTAAAAATTTGCTAATAAAATTACGAATTACGTGGCATCCACAACTCTTCGAAAACGATGTTTTGATGGTAGGTAGTAGATACTTCCTGTCAAAATGAACTTGAAAGCGAACCTTGCGTGAAAGTATGGTTCATAGGTACTGGAGATGGTTCTTTGCAGACTAGTGAGTTATACAGAAAACCAATAGGTACACCTTAACGTAATAATTTGCCAAGTTTCGTTGGAAATCCGAATAATTCGAAAAATCGCCAAGGAACAGTTTCACTAACACGCTCGCATTGGTATTTCCGTTGTGGTGTCTCCAAAACGATCTGTCTTTGAAGGTGAACGTCGAGCCGAGCGAAGAATTGCAAACAAGGCAACATTGTTATCCGGAGGTAAAAGAACCCTTGTACACAGCCCCCCCCCCCCCTACCTCTCATAGCACCGCCTTTATTTGTTCACTAGTTCAAAAACTGTAGTCAACAGGAACTAGAACCCGAGCAAACAACCCGCAGATCAGCAAAATGCTCTTGGAAAATAGATATGAAGTGGGGAATTCACAAGTTTTTTCCCTTGAAAGTCATGCAGCTGATGAATCTTAGTTATTACTAGAGCTCGGCAATTCCTTTTATCCGTGTGACGTCACACAGAATGGATGTTGGAAGAAGAAGGAGAAGAAGGAGAAGAAGAAGAAGAATAAGAGTAATCTCCCTGAAAGGCGGCCATGTCGACTCCGTTGTAAACAAAGATTGTATAGAATATTGCTTAGGTTTTTCATTATGCCAATCTGTGCGGTTATTAGTTGCTCTTCTCGTCCCGGAAGCGGTATTCAATTTTTTGGTTTGCCAAAAGTGATTAGAAACAGTGTGCAAAGACAAGAAATTTTCCGAAAAAAGAAGAATATCAGCCTTTTGACGTCGCTGCTTCCCAGCCTTCTGACAACCATGATTTTCGATGAACTGACACTTTTATAACCAGCTTCAAATCATCTTATTATTATTATTTGTACACGTTTTCTTTTTCATCATTTAGGTATTTGTTTGTTTCCCCGGGAAATATCATGTTGTTCACCTCTTGAAACCAACTGCTCATCACGAAAATTCTGTAATCTTCACATCAAGTTCATGGTGTAGGTACTGCCTATCGTTAATTCTGTGCGAATTGTTTATTGTTTCAATGTACAATGAGATGTCTGAATAAATTGCGTGTTTTTCATTGAATGTTGTACATTATTCCATTATATCAACACACCTAACTACAGATCTCAATACGATCAAAATCATCAAAAGGTAGGAAGGTTTCATATCACAATGTAGGGTCAGAAAAGGATGTAAATAGGCACTTGTCTCCAGTTCTCCATGTAAATAGGTATCCAAGTAGTAATACGTTTGTTCAATGTGGCGAATAAATATTCAAATTTTCATTCTGAAAAACTTATTTCGAGAGTTTTAAATTGACACTAATGTTTGTGTCAGCCTGGTTTGCTTGTCAGCATGACAGTTGACACCTGTCATGTCCCTGTTCTTTGTGTCAAGACCCCTCAGAGTCTGTATCAGCTATTTGCAATCTGATCGCTACTTACGATTACACAATTGCTATAAAAGAATAGAAAGAAGAAAATAATGAATATACCACTATCATTCTGTTTGCATACCAAGAAATAGGACCTGTGTGGTATGTAAATATAATGACCTTGCTGACAGCGAGTCAAAATGGCGCCCTTTCACGACCAGCTGATCGGGTAAGCTGAGAAGGTTAGGTTTGATAACCTAAGGTAGGTTAAATTGAGTCTCACGGATATCACCTATATATGCGAAATAAAACCTCAGAATATGGACGTAGATGCCCAATACATGCATTTGTACATATGCGCGAAAAAATCCGAAAATATGCCTTCAAAATATGCGCAAAATAGTTGAACAATTGAATAATAAGAGGGAAACAAAGTCTTTTCAGTACATAGATACTTGTATTTATTCAATTTTTTTGTATGTACATTTTTATAGAAAATCATTTTATATGTGATGGATTGATGAAAACGAAGACTGAAACCCTGATTGAACCAGATTGAACGTTTTCCATTTCACTTGCATTATCATCAGATTTACTGACATTGTTATTTTAAACAATTGTTATTATTTGAAACTCGAAAACACAGTAGTGTCGCCACAAGCTGCTCGTAAATCCCCTCGTGACAGGTTTTGAAACTATTGAGAGAAGAGAGGGGGGCACCTGTTAAGCCCTCCTTTAGTTGTGTTGGAACAGTTATCGTTGTATCTCGCTTGAGTGTGAACCTTTGAGGTGTCATGTGATCATTTTGATATCAAATTTGTAGTAAATGCTGTCCGAGGGGGAGTATCGCTAACTCGAGTTCTGTCTCTGAAATAGTACAGTTTCGTCAGGTAATAAAATTAGTTTACAATTCGGAAGTGTTGTTCCTTTGCAAATACCATGTCTTCCGACGAAGAGGAAGGTCGGCTTCGGGAGGAGGGACCCCACCATAACATCAGAAGATGGGATAAACAACTTACGTGCCAGATTTAGTGAAAATCGTGAATTCAATAGTGACTCTGTGAACAATTATTTCGTGAAAACGTCGGAAACGCTCGGGATGTTTGTGAAAACTTCGCTCATTCAAGTCTACGTCCGCCATTTTCAGGACGAGTCGAAAATACCTCGAGGGGGAAAACCCTCCACCGGACCAGAGAGGATGGACGAGGCGAGGGGGGGTACACCCTTCCAAGATCACGCACTTCCGAACGCGATGTTGCCGAATTTTTACGAGTGCTGACGAAACACGAGTGGAGATCGTCGGAGACCTCCTGTTCCTCCACCCCCCTCACCATACGCTCATGACAAGTATTATTTCAGGAATGAATTACACAATTTATTATTTGAACAAGCGAGAGTTATGAAAGAAATGGCTGACAAAATCTCTTTGAATCAAGAATTACCTCTTCAAAACGCTGCCCAAATGATTAAACCTCTTTTTTCTCATCTCCTCAAAACTTCAATCTTCGCTAGGGGGCATTGTCAACGAACTGAACACAAAGTTTTTGAGCGTCACACATCAGTGTTTGAGACTACCTCAGCAAGTCACCTATCAAAGCAACCCATCACCAATGCAATTATTACTTGCTTTGCCTGCAACCAAGGAGGATACATCGCACCGAACTGTCCCAAGAAGAAGCAGTTATCAAGACCAGGCCCGGGAGAATACAGAAGTCTGATGCCCAAGCCAGCAGAGAAGCACGTTGGCCTATGCGTTGCTAATCCAGAAGGCACTTTTACTTACCGAGGTGATGTATTCCACTATTTTTGGTTTATAATTTTCAATAATGAACCTCTGGAATCGACCAAGATTAAAACAATTTCTAACCCCCTCCTCAAAATTTGTTGGTTTACATAGAATCCAAAAATTGAATAAAAATTTGGCCGTCCGCGGCATTTTTTTTTTAGTTTCCATTGACTGATTTTGATGAAATTTAGTATATGGACTCAATTTGGGGTCTAGTTGTGCCCCTAAGATTTTGGTTGATGTCGGTCACTTCTAAGGGTTAAAATTTTGAAAACGCCCTAGCTCAAAAAAAAAAAAAAAAAAAAAAAAAAATTGGTATAAAGGTATTGTTTTTCCTTCAATTTAAGACAGTATCGAATTTTTGAGACCACACGGAGCTCTGTAGGACAAACCGTTCATTCCCTATGAGAACCTAAGGGTTGGACTTGAGATGAATCAGAAACACGAGTGATCTATGTAGAAAATTTATAAACCTTTATGTAATCATATTCAGCGTTTTTCGTCTCAGGATCAGAATGCTCTCTCCTTCGTATGTCCATTAGTTCTAAATTACAAGGCACTTCCTTTAACAATATAGTTCATTTGCATGGAATAGGATCTGCAGTAACCATTTCTAAATGCCAAAAACGAGTTTTAATTACCACCAATGGTCGTGATACCATGTTTTGTTTCACATAGTGGCAGATAGAGCTGTCTTCCAGTGCCCATAATTTTGGGGCGAGAAATTCTTGTGACAGATTATTATATGGTGATTATCCCAAATACGTGCAAATTGAGGAAGGACATCCTCCTATCATGTCTTCTACTACGGAGAATATTTTACTGGACACTACTGGACTTTTTATGAATGAAATTCGTGTTAAATCGAGGACACAATTCTTGGAATTGAGTCAAAAGTTTTATTGGATAATGATATTAAGAGAGATAAGCATTCTGGAACTGATAACACTTGCAAATCTAATTATGAATTTTCTGATTTTTGATAGATCGATGTTCTCTGGATCGGTTTACAAAGGATGTGGTTGTGTTGTTCAGTGAGATCCCAGGCTGTCACACCATAACCGTTCCATTCTTTGATTTACCCACACATACAGACTCATTATCAGAAAATCGTCAAGTTTCACCAGTAAATGATGTGAATTTCAACGAATTACACACAGATATTCCTATTAGTCAAAAATCAAAACTCGTTAATATTTTACAAAAATATTCAAAATTCTTCATCACAGGAGTTCTAACCACACGCATTACCACTGGAACATTTAAAATTCTTCTCATTGATTCAACTAAAACAGTACAACAACGTCCTTATAGACTCAGTCCTGTTCCTGTACAATGTGAATTAGTTCGAGAGCACATAAAAGAACTTGAAGATGCAAAAGTAATTTGTCCTAGCTCATCCCCTTTTTAGTCCAATAGGTACTTCTTGTTCAGAAAAAGACTGGAGGTTTTCGGATGACTGTTGATTTTCGTTCCTTGGATTTGAACACAGTCCCAGAACATTTTCCTTTGCCGTTGATTACTGATCAAATTGCTCGATTTAGTGGAGCTAAGTATTTCACCATCTTGGATGCTGCCTGTGGATTTTATTAAATTCCTGTTCAGGAAGACTCCATTGAAAAACTGTCTTTTGTAACACCAGATGGACAGTGGGAATTTTTGGTTTTACCTTTTGGGGTACGTAACGGACCAAGTGTCTATCAACGAGCTATCATGAAAGCTTTAGGAGTCTTAGCACATGATTATGTCACATGCAACATGTACGATAATTATGTTGATTTCTGCTAGCACTCCGAGTGAGGCATTAGAACGCTTAGATTGTATTCTGGGAATATTAACAGCTGCTGGTTTCTCATCCAATTTCTCTAAATGCTCATTTGTTGTAACTAAAATCAAATATGTAGGTTATGAGATAGAGAACGGAGAGTTGCGACCCAATAAAACTAAAGTTGAAGCTCTCACAAATTGCGACCTCCCACAACTCTTTGTACACTTCGCCAATTTCTTGGTCTAGCTTCAAATTTTAGACAATTTGTGCATAATTTTGCACAGTTAGCAACCCCTTTGTTCCAATTGATGACAACAAAGGATGGAAGATCATGAAAAGGTTAGACAACATTTTATTGGCCTCCTAATTGCAGAGCCAATGTTAACCATTTTCAACCCTTCTTATCCAATTGAATTGCATATTGATGAAAGTTCTTTAGGTTTTGGATCAATACTGATTAACATCATTGATGAAAGCCAAGACCTGTTGCATACTACAGCTGTTAGTGTCGTCTCCTCCGCTGTTTCAGTGGTTAGGCCTGACTTATTTTTGCGCCTACTTGTGAATTAAAATTATTTGCAGTAAATCTCTTATGTCCTGCCTAGGTACTAAGTTTCCTAACAATCCTAGCTGGGGATTGGGTAAGCTGAAGTTTAAAGACGTATGACTGACCTGGCGATCCTCTTGGGTCCAGATAATCTTTAGAGATTTGTCCCATACGAAACTTTGTCAGCATGTGCGTCTGACAATAGCAAAAGAACCACTCTATCAGAATCACGTTACTGAAGGGTTTTTATTGAATTAATGGGAACAAGAACTTGTAGAAAAACTATTTATTCAAATAACGAAAGGTACGAGAGCGGTAAGTATGACTAGGCAGATAACGGACAACAAAACTAGTAATTAGAGTGGGGGAAACTTCTTCTTGTTCACTTTCAAATGTTTATTCACCCGAACAACAGTTACCACTCTTAAGAGCTGAAGACCCTTGTTGTGGTTTATGCCGCAATTCATTCTCATAACTATTTACAAAGCTACCAATTCATTGTAGTAACTGACTGTGCTTCGCTTCGTGCAACACAGAATAAACAAGAACTAATACCACGAGTCCAAAGAAGGTGGTCCTTTTTGCAAGGTTTGAAAACCCATTGATGACAATAATGATAGTACTGTAACTTCGGAACCAATTATTGAAAATCCAAATGCAAATTCTTTGTTAATCAGCACCCTCATAGAGCAGCAACACCAAAAACTAAGACCTCATGGAAAACATCGTATATTGATCCTGATATTCAAAACACTTATGAAATTCATGGAAGAATTTTGTGTAGGAAAGTACAGAGACATACACGCCCAAGATATCTTCACATTGTACAACATTCACTAGCACACATGAATTTCGAGATACTGCTACTCGATTGATGCATAAGTCGATTTGACAGCATAAAGCTTGAGGAAAACGATTTGGTTTTTGCACAGATGGAGGTGAGGAATCTAATCATATTGGATAACGCTTATCGAGTACCGTTTAAATTGTTAAAGTTTTACCAAATGACCGCTACTTATTGCAGTATGTTTCTGGAGGATCAAGGAAGTACTTGAAATACCCTCACGAACAGTTGCGCAAGGCTCCTAATTTTGATGGCTCTAGCACTATCCCTGATGATAGCAGGGATTTATCGAAGTAATTTTGACTTTCTTGACTGTTTTTGTTCATAGTGGACTACCCACTGCTCTTCCAAGGTGACTGTGGATTCGCCCAGTCTTGTTATTTTGTTGAATGTGGATTATTCCACCTATGTTGACTTTGGATCCCCAAGTCTTCTCAGTGATCATCATGTTGAATGTGGACTATCCCACCTATGTTGACTTTGGATCCCCAAGTCTTCTCAGTGATCATCATAATCATTTTCTCAGTCAAGTATGAGTCTAATTTTGGAATGTGGGCTGGAGTCTACCTTGCTTGGCACCCTTACGTTGGCTGCGTCATAGTTGGACCCTTGTTCTATGTCCTTCCCTTTACGTGGTCTACGTCTTACAGTCATTGCTTTTCTGATAGTGTGACTGTCAAGCCCAAGTGAGATAGACAACCTTCCCAAGCAGTTCTTTTGAATGAGTTCCTTTTGAACGAGTTGCTTTTAATGATTCCTAACGACTGGATTCACTTGGCTCGAATATATTGATCAAAGGATAATTCCTGTACCTCCTTGCACAATTTGTTTGTTACTTGGAATTGTTTGTTCATTGAAATTTTCCTCGTGCCTCCAACCTCCACTGTGCATGTGCATTAATTTACTTGCCAGTTCTAAGCTGTTATTTTGAATTGTTTGCCTGAAGGGGAAACCCTTCACTTATGGAGACGGGAGTAGGCTGATATTCTCTTCACTAATGGGCTGTGTCTGGTCCCCTAGGTGAACTGAGCTCCCGAGGACGGAAGCAACGTCAGGATCGCCGTGTGATGGATTGATGAAAACGAAGACTCAAACCCGGATTGAACCCGATTGAACATTTACCATTTTACTTGCATTATCATCAGATTCACTGACATTGTTATTTTAAACAATCTTTATTATTTGAATCTCGAGAAACACAGTTGTGTCGCCAAAAGCTGCTCGCAAATCCCCTCGTGACAGGTTTTGAAACTATTGAGAGAAGAGAGGGGGCACCTGTTAAGCCCTCCTTTAGTTCTGCCCGAACAGTTATCGTTGTAGCTCGCTTGAGTGTGAACCTTTGAGGTGTCATGTGATCATTTTGATATCAAATTTGTAGTAAATACTGTCCGAGGGGGAGTATCGCTAACTCGAGTTCCGTTTCTGAAATAGTACAGTCTCTTCAGGTAATAAAATTAGTTTACAATTCGGAAGTGTTGTTCCTTTGCAAATACCGTGTCATCCGACAAAGAGGAAGGTCAGCTCCGGGAGGAGGAGCCCACCATAACATATATAAATCAAAATACGAGTGTGAATCGCAAAAGAGGCCTAATCTCCGTTCAAATTAGAGCTGACCGAAATGCAATCGATGGTTGGTGATTTTGATTTTTTTTTCTTTGATTTTTTTTTTATGTTTTTTTTCCCTTCATATTGGATGGTTGGTGATTTTGTAGACGAGTGATCTATATAGAAAAATAATACACCATTGTGTAATAATTTGCAGCGTTTTACAATAGTTTTACTCAGTTTTTAGACAAAACATTTAATTGTTAAAATATGTTAGCTTGTAAGTACTACCAAGTGCTTTTCCAAATTTTCACTTGTAAAAGATTTTCTCAAATCGTGCAATAATAGTTTCAAACGGGAGAATGACCGCTCCACATCTGCTGAGACAATTGGTAGATAAGTATTTGAAAGGGTTTTTACGGTTGAGGTCGTCAAACGATGGAGGTCAGGATTTGGACTCTTCAATTGCATTTTTGCAAAACTGGGAAGGAAAAATTGATTAGAGGAAATAGCTGACAAAACTGGAAAATATGGCTTTTGTCAAGAAATCGTGTTGTTGGACTCTTGAGGGTTGGTCAATGAGAAAGATCGATTTCAGGCCGACGTTTCGGATAATTTATTATCCTTCTTCAGGGCTACAAAGAGGGAGGGACAGACAGCAATTTAGTGTAGGTAGGTACAAACAGTCAAACTTATGCTTGGTACAAAAGTGTTGGAGTGGTTACCTTGGAATTTTCGGTTATCTATTCTACATTGTAGGTAGTTGGAGTCCTGTGCCATGGTGGTATTGGCTATATATCAACATTTGAGGCGATATGCAGTAACTTTCCTCATACATTTTCACAGTGAACTTGTGGAGAACTTAGAGAACACGTGGAGAACTTAGAGAACACGTGTTGACTCTACTGTTACAGTTCAATGAATGATAAGAGAATCTCAGTAGGCTCTATACCAACCTCATCCATATGGCCTAACTCATATAGCCTGGGCTACTAGTCAAAGGAGAAGGAGATAGGTTTCTTGGTCTACAGGGTGTCCAAGTAACTACGCTCCCCCCACTTATTTTCTTTAATTGCGTGAGAAAAAAAATCGGACAAACGCTATTCTTCATAATTTTTTGCGTAAAATTCAAAAATGACAAAATTGAGCAGCACGCAATTGCGCAATCGTGCGCAACCATGATCAACTTTGTTTTTTCAAATGGGAACCCCCATTTTTCATTGCAGATTCGAATTCTGCGTCAAATTTTATGAACATTTTACTTCGACAACTTTTTTTTTTGGACGCGCACAACCCGCTCAGCGAGCGCTCAAAGATGCGCAACCCAGGGATTGCGCCAAAGTTGAGATGAAGGTAAACCTCAAGTGTGGCACGTTACTTAGCAGTGTTTTTCTACGCTGAATCGCGTGGTGATGTCCCTTTCTTGATTTGATTTCATTTTACCTCATTTACAGCCAAAAAAGTCAATTTTTGAGGAGGAAATCATCGAATTTCCTTGGAATTTTTTCCAAGTATCGTTTCCATCACAAATTACTTCTTCTCTGACTCAATTTTATAAATCTTACAATTTTTTAACACTTCATTGGGATGATTCATTACCCTTCATAAGAAAGTGGATGATTTCCTCCTCAAACAGTGACTTTTTCGGCTGTAAATGAGGTAAAATGAAATCAAATCAAGAAAGGGATATCACCACGCGATTCAACGTGGAAAAACACTGCTAAGTAATGTGCCACACTTGAGGTCTACCTTTATCTCAACTATGGCGCAATCCCTGGGTTGCGCATCTTTGAGCGCTCGCTGAGCGGGTTGTGCGCGTCCTAAAAAAAAAGTTGTCGAAGTAAAATGTTCATAAAATTTGACGCAGAATTCGAATCTGCAATGAAAAATGGGGGTTCCCATTTGAAAAAACAAAGTTGATCATGGTTGCGCACGATTGCGCAATTGCGTGCAGCGCAATTTTGTCATTTTTGAATTCTACGCAAAAAATTATGAAGAATAGCGTTCGTCCGATTTTTTTTCTCACACAATTAAAGAAAATAAGTGGGGGGAGCGTAGTTACTTGGACACCCTGTATAGTGAAGTCTTCCAATAGTATAATAATATTCTAGTAGATTAAGAAAGTGATGTATATATTTTGCTGCTGCCATGATTTTTGTAGCACCCCACAACTATTTTCCTATCTGTACAAGCACCTGATTTGTTACCCTCTGTCTTGTGCAATAATTGCAACTATTTATAGGGGCTCTTTAATCAGATTTAGAACTTATGTAAATAGTAGCTGATAATGTAAATGAGATATATTATTTTGTGATAATTTTGTGTAGATGATAAGCTTAGATAAGAATATTTTGTGATTGGTATGTTCACCATAGATTAGAGTTTGTGTGTCTGCCACACCACCACACAAAAAGTAGAGAACCAACCAACTTATTAGTCTCTCTTATCATCCATTGAACTGTAACAGTTGAGTCAACACGTGTTCTCTAAGTTCTCCACGTGTTCTCTAAGTTCTCCACAAGTTCACTGTGAAAATGTATGAGAAAAGTTACTGCATATCGCCTCAAATGTTGATATATAGCCAATACCACCATGGCACAGGACTCCAACTAACTACAATGTAGAATAGATAACCGAAAATTCCAAGGTAACCACACTTTTGTACCTAGCATAAGTTTGACTGTTTGTACCTACCTACACTAAATTGCTGTCTGTCCCTCCCTCTTTGTAGCCCTGAAGAAGGATAATAAATTAACCGAAACGTCGGCCTGAAATCGATCTTTCTCATTGACCAACCCTCAAGAGTCCAACAACACGATTATATACCCAGTGGTCGAGAAACTGAACCTTATTTGTCAAGAAATGCCCATTATATGCACTTATACCAAAAACTGCGAATATATGCACGATAAATTTAAATTTTGAGCGACAAAATGGCTTGAATATGGCATATTTTGGCTCCTTACAGCTTGGGCATATCGCAAAAAAAATATGCGAATATGCAAAATAACTAGGGCTCGGCATTACGTTTGAATTACTGGATTTAACAGTGCATTCCTCTTTTGTTGGGCCAATTAATTAAATACGCACTTGTTTCGTTCCCTTCGGATGATGTCACCGAAGTTCCTTTGCAGTTTCTTCGTACTGCCGCCTCATTCTGCCAGAGACAACGTATTATTTATTAAAAGTCCAAGGACTGGTTGACTCAGTCACGACTCGGTGTCAATTCAGACGTCGAATGTCAGTAAAACCGAGAAGTTGGACACAATAGGAAGTCATTGAGTTGTCAGTTCCTCTCTAGAATACGACGTCGATGCCTTCTCGCAGGTATTATGAAGCTCTGAACACAATTTCTCACGAGGAAGCATCACAGGGTCGAAGAAATTTGCTATCCCCCAAAAAGACTCTGCGAGGAGTAAAAGGTGCCAAGCGAAAGACTGGCAATATGAATGAATAACAGAAGAAAATGGAAATATCAAATTATTTGGTGTAAAAATGTTCGATTGTTTTGATTGATTACAGAGCTGATGAATTTCCCAACGTGGAAACATCACGGTCGAGAAATTGTTTCTGACGACGTCTATGATGATCCTTGCTGCTACGTGATGATTCAAGCATTCATCTTGAATACGAAAATTGAGCGAAATCGGAGAAAATAAAACCAAGGGTGGTGGAAAATCACGTTTGCGCGAGGAGAGAAGGTTCGATGGCGATGCAATTTATAGGGAACAGTCAGGACGGAAATCCGCACAAACCCAGAAATTTTCATCAAAATGCAGACTAATAAGCAAGACAACGAGTTTACGACAGACACATCCAAAATTGTTCAAAAAACCGGTGATAAGTGCGATTTTCCCCCAAAAACCTAAAATGCACTGTTTTTGTCCGTACCGAGTTATATTAAATATAACTTAATTATATTATATTATTATGTTATATTATATTTATTATTAATTATAAATTTTATAATAGCATAATATAGCAGATTGGAGTTGCTGAGACGTCTTCTGTTGCAGTTCAATGATAAAATCCAGTCAGACAACTCTAGATTAAGGGTTTTGAGGTTTTATTTTGCAGCGAATCCACTATATTATCGATACATATCTATAACGCGGTAAATCACATTTCTAAGCCAGAATGAAGTTCTTCCCTCGAATTTTGGTGGAAATGCTGCGATCTACCGTAAGATGGGGCACTTTGTTACAAAGCGGGTGCTTCAATATCTCCAAAAATGGAGTATGAGCGACATTTTCATTACTTTATAAAGTTGATAAACATAGTTTTTTGTAGGTTTCAAGTCTGTCGAAAATTAAGTTAAATTTGCATAAAACAAATCAGAGAAACACTTCTCAGCAGATGGTTATATTAAAATCATTTAGATAGCCAAATCAAAATCAGCTGATGGTCAGATCAGAATCAGATAGATGGCTGGATCAGAATCAGATGGATGGCTGGATCAGAATCAGATAGATGGCTGGATCAGAATCAGATGAATGGCTGGATTTATATCAGCTAAATCTGATCACCTGATGGTTAGATCAGATCTGCTGATGGTCAGATCAGAATTAAATAGATGGCTGGATCAGAATCCAATTGATAGTCAGATCAGAACCCAATTGATGGTCAGATCAGAATTAGATAGATGGCTGGATGAGAATCAGATAGATGGCTGGAACAGAATCCAATTGATGGCTGGATCAGAATCAGATGGATCAGAATCCAATTGATGGCTGGATCAGAATCAGATGGATGGTTGGATCAGAATCAGCTATAAGGGTGGATTTATATCAGCTAAATCTGATCACCTGATGGTTAGATCAGATCTGCTGATGGTCAGATCAGAATCAGATAGATGGCTGGATCAGAATCAGATGAATGGCTGGATTTATATCAGCTAAATCTGATCACCTGATGGTTAGATCAGATCTGCTGATGGTCAGATCAGAATTAAATAGATGGCTAGATCAGAATCAGTTGGACGGCTGCGATCAAGCTTCTTGGAGCAGAATGAGGAATTTCACCGAATTCTGTTTGCATTTTTCCTGAATAGCTAATGGAGTGGGATAGATGAAAATAGGGTTGATTTCGGAAAATAAGTCTCGTGTTATTTTTGGGAGACAATCAAAATTTATTATTTCAAAAATTAACCGGGAAAACGGATTTCTTCAACGTGAAGTGGAAACGATCGCTGATTGGGCTGTTTGGATAGCCATCTCCTCCCAGTGTTGCCCGTTGGTACGACAAAATCGTGTTATCTAAGAGGAAAGTTATCAAACAAAAACAGGGGAAACCTAATTTTCCCCATCTTACTTTTTCTTCAGTTTTTCGATTTCGAACTTTACTGGTTTTGTGAAATGTTGCATCTGAGGACTATAGATTTCTCGATCTCAGCGGCCGTAAATGAACTATTCCAGGATGACATCCTCCCGGTTTTTTCAAACGTTCATATTTTCTACACTGTTTTGAATGTCCTGAATCCGATTTTGGGGTCAAAAATAGGAAATTCCGACATGGTGAAATTCCTCATTCTGGAAGACCCACCTTAGTTTGACGAATATCTTTTCTTAACCTTCGATAGATAGAAAGAAAAAAATTCACCGAAGGGGCCAATATTAAACCAATATGTAGCGCTTTGCGAGGTAGAAACTTCTATTAAGGTCGTCCTTGAGGGAAGAACCGGACTGCTTCGGCCCTCAAGAAGTCCTCTCGCAGGAACTCAAGGTGGCTTCGTGGGAAGCGGCTCAACGATGCGGACTCGACCATCAAACTCAATTCCGTACTTCCCTCAACCCACCTTAAAGATGAAACGAAAAGTATTGGAAACCGATTTTCTCAATTGCCCCTCAAAGAGAGAGATTTCTACTTTATTTGATCAACTTCCATACTGACGTGCCAGGTAGGAGTGTCGACTCTCCCCTCCTTCTGGTGAATATTCAGGGTCTACGCTCTAAATTGCGTGAAATTGAGTTCTTCTTGGAGGATCGCAGCGACATCTCAGTTATTGGTGTTACCGAACACTGGTGTAATTTGGACGAAATCTCTTTTCACACACCTTCTGGATTCTACATAGCCTCATATTTTTCAAGGAAGCTTAAAAGAGGAGGAGGATCAGCCCTATTTGTTCGGCAGGGGATTGTTTCTGCTGAAATTAACATTGTCGACATATCAGTTGAGGATGTTTGTGAAGTCTCGGCTATCAACATAGAGTCTCTCAATTTAACCATATGCTGTATATACAGGCCTCCATACCAAAGTAATTTTGAGCATTTTATGAAGCAGATGGATTGTCTGTTGTCCTTGATCTGCAAACGCAACCGAATGACTGTTATGGGCGACTTTAATGTCCATTTCGAACACATTTGCTCGAACCCTTTGTACCTCAGTAACCAGCGTCTGTTTGTGAACTTACTCGAGGCCTATGGGCTCAGTGTTACTCTCCGTGAATTCACAAGACATCCTAGTGGAAACCAGCCAGGTGACCCATCTTGTTTAGATGTGTTCATTACGAATTATGGATCTCAGTGGTACAGGACAACTATTAGCGGAGCGAAATTCAGCGATCATTGCGGAGTGGAACTTCGTTTGTTTAAAAATATCCCCCCCGTTGATCCTATCTTTAC
Source organism: Apolygus lucorum (assembly GCA_009739505.2). Taxonomy (NCBI): domain Eukaryota; kingdom Metazoa; phylum Arthropoda; class Insecta; order Hemiptera; family Miridae; genus Apolygus; species Apolygus lucorum. The sequence continues at coordinate 4,045,291 of CM019173.2, read as the reverse complement.
ACGCTCCAGGCTCACTAAACCGGACAATATTCTTCATCTATGCTATTGGCTCTCATCGGAGACCTGGTTTACGGTGTATCAGGCCGTTTGTGCCGAGGCCTCAGCTTCTGAGTTTTTAAGAATATTCATTTCGGCATTGGACGCTTCATGCCCTTGGACATATCGAACAAGGCAAGGATCATCTAAGAGGCACAAGCACAAGTTTAAGTTTTCCCAGGAGCTCATCGATCTTCGAGACGAGTATCATTCTTTCAAGGATTTATCTCGTTCTTCAAGTAGTTATGACTTCAGTATTTTGGCTTGCATCGCTCGTAACAAGTATAGAAGAGCATTACACCGGTTTAATCGGGAGGCTAATGATATCAGAATAAAAAATGCTCCTAACCTGCAAAAAGCCTGCTGGCAGGTAGTTCATGATGAACTTAATGTTAAAGTTTGTAACCATCAACAAGGTGCAAACTTGAATTGCAGCGGCTTCAGTGAATCTTTCGCCCGAGTCTTTGAGCAGCGTACTTTGTCTTCAATTTCTCCAGGTTTCCTTGAGTTTCTGCACCGAGCTCCTGTTTCTCATAATACATTTGCTCTGCAGCAAGTAACGGTCGAAGAGGTGTATGCTACCATAGCTGCACTGAATAGCAGTGGTGCCGCTGATTTTCTGGGAATAAATTCTCCCATTGTCAAGGCTGTAGCCCCTAACATTATTGAGCCTTTAACCTTCATCATCAATCGATGTTTCGAGGCTGGTGTATTCCCGGAGTGTCTCAAAAAAACGGTTATAACTCCAATACCTAAGAAAGGCAACTCGATGGACTATGATAACTACCGCCCCATATCAAAACTCCCTATTTTTGTCAAAATTCTCGAGCATCTAGTACTGAAAAGATTGAGTGCTCATCTGGAAGAAAATGCTCTTCTGCACTCCCAGCAGTTTGGATTCCGAAAAGGTAGAAACACTTCGTCAGCAGCTTCATCGTTGATTGTCCATATTCTTCAAGCTTTGGAGAATAAACAGCAAGCCTCAATACATCTTCATGACCTCTCCAAAGCATTTGATTTGGTTGATCATAGCTTGCTACTGAAGAAACTAGAGTATTATGGTCTCTCATCAGTGACGGTATCTTTCTTCAAAGGTTTTCTTGAGGGGTGGAAGCAGGTGGTTTCTTACAATGGATCTCTGTCTAAGGAGGTTGACATACCATGTGGAGTCAAGCAGGGGAGTGTCCTTGGACCATGCTGTTTTCTAATTTTTATAAATGACCTGGCGTATCAATTCATGAAGTCCGGCAGTGTTTTCTTATTTGCTGATGATGTGACAAACCTGGCAATGGGCTCTGGTCCGATTGAGTTACAGAGGAGTCTTAGTTGTGATAGTGAGTTGATCGAGAAATGGTGTTCTACAAATGGTCTGTTGCTGAACAAAGAGAAAACACAAATCCTCAACTTCGCATTGAATCGTCGGCAGGACCAATCAGTCAATTTCCTAGGGTTGACTATTGACAACCGATTATCTTGGCAGCCTCATATCGAGTCGCTTATTCCTAAACTAACATCGTGTACGTTCATGTTGCGAAGATTGTCTAAAGCTGTTTCTAAGAAGATGTTGTTATCTGTTTACCACGCCTGTTTCTCAAGTAGAATGTTATATTGCCTGCTGTTGTGGGGAAATTCTAGTCACTCAGTGGACGTATTTAGACTCCAAAAGCGAGCAGTTCGTATCCTGGCGGGCTTGGGTTGGAGTGAAAGCTGTAAAGGATCATTCTCTCGTCTCGGAATCCTGACTCTGCCAGGCGCATATGCCTTTGCAGTCCTCTGCCTCGTTAAATCGAATCTCCCTCTCCTGATGTCGAGCGCCCATCGTTTTAATACTAGAATTAGAGATGACATTGCTATCCCTTTCACTCGCCTCAGCGTTGCACTGCGAAATAACCCGTATCAAGTTGGTCCAAGACTGTTCAATGCTTTACCTCTCAAGATCCGCAACCTTCCGGAAAAGACATTTATCAGGACGCTTAAAGTCAATCTTGTGCAAGCCGAACTTTATTCTGTTGATGAGTTTTACAACATTGAGTGGGTTAATAAACCTGTATAAATATACTAGATTTTTTTGTATTAAATTAAGACCAACGAATCAATCTAAAGTTACTCGAATTAAGTTTTCTCTATTTTTTTAATATTAGGTACCTATGTCGTCTTATCTAGCAGAGGAATTTTTTATACAAGTACTCTGTCTAGTTGTTTTTTGTCGTTATGTTATATTTTCAGCTGTGATATTTGTGTAGTTATCTGTGATATTTTGAGTTTTCAATGTCTAACAGTGGTGTGATTGTATTTATTGTATGTATGAGTGTGTGTTTGTGGATGTCCTCCCTCGTTGGTTGGGCTGTCGCCTGGTTGGTCCCGGGGGCGGTCTCCTTGGTGCCTCGTTCTCGGCTACTTGCCAGAGATCGTGGTGCAGGGTTTATCTGGCGGTGGTGGCGTTCAGTATTTGTGCTGTGCGTCGTGGCCGTTGGGTGCCTGGTATGGGGAGCCGCCATGGTGGGTGGGCCCGGGGCCGGTCGGGTGGCGCCCGGCCGGCGGGTGGGGGCCCGCTTGCGTAGCCTCCACCCACTGGACAACTTTCACCAATCATAGGTTGAATTATTATTTTTTTATTTTACTTTTTCTCTCATCCTTCCTGTTATTTAAACCCAGCCTGATTCGTTGGTTCTTTTATTTCTTTTATTTCTGTACCATTATATTATTTTGTATTATGTTTATGACTGATGTTTGCCTTATTGTAGGCTGGTACATCTGAATAAATACCTACCTTCTAAATAAATACCTACCTTTCAACTACGTGTTTGTCACTTATTAATTACAGCACTTCTGCAGCAACCAAAACGCTGCTAATTATCACAACAAGGTTATTTTTCAGTGTAGATCACTCACCTGCAAAGAACTCTGCTTCGCCATTGCCTTTACCTCATGCTCGGATCCAGGGGGGGGGGGGGTCATGACCCCCCCCCCCCAGAATCAGCCAGCATTTCAAAAAGCAGAGCAGAACGAATCGTTCACAAACCCAAAAAATCCAAAATCAAAAACATACCCAGTTTTTGGTAAATCAAAAACTAAAAACAAATTATCAAATTAAAGAAGTCAACTTATCATATTGCTAAAACTAAAAACATTGGAAATAAAATGTACGAATAATAACGACGATTGTTTTTGTTTCGTTTTCTTTTCTGCCAAATTCAGTATAAAAACGATCCTGCATCCACTGAGATCAATCTGCATCCACAATCGATTGTTGTGGTTTCAATGTTTTGATTTGCAAACTGAAGTTGCTACGCTGCCATAAAAAGTCCCACTTTGTTTGAAAACACATTAGGTCAATTTTTTAAAAGAATATTTGAAATAAACGCCGTTACCTATCAGCTTGTTAATAATAAACAGATTTTTTTATAATAACAATACATTTTATACAGGGTGTCCCCGAAAACGCCCCCCACCATATTAAAATCGTCCAGGTAGTGGTAAAAAAAAAATGTTTTTTTTAATCTTCATGATTTTCCCCAAGGATCTCAAATATGACCACGGTGCGCATTGCGCACGTGCGCAATAGTGCGCAACGCACACCAACTTCGTTTTTTCAAATGAGACCCCCTATTTTTTATTGCAGATTCGGATTCTACGTGAAATTTCATGAACATTTCACCCCTCAACCGATTTTTTTTGCTGCGTGTAACCCGCTCAGTGCGCGCTCAAAGATGCGCAACCGCAAGGTTGTGTCAAAATGTGCATGTACGAAGTACCTAAGTGTGATGCATGATATTTTCGTATTTTTTTAGGCTGAATCACGTGGTGATGTTAGTTTCTTGATTTTACTGCATTTTTATCAAATTATCGACGAAAATTGAACTTTTTCAAAAAGGAAAATTGCATTTTTACTCATTAAGCATGTTCTGTGCCCATCCGTTAACTTCATCCTTGTTAATACATTAAAATCTATGTTTTGACATAAAAAAAAACTCTCCGATCGCACGTAATTTATTGCAGTATTCTAGAGAACCTTGCTTCATAGCTACCGATATGTAGCTATTATTTTGTTTACTGGTTGCAGCGTTGCATTTTTTGTGATTAAAAAAAAGTGCCCCCCCCCCAAAGACATATCCATGTCAAAACGATTGTTTATCACACTGGACTCTTCACTAGTGATTTCACAAGGACCCTCTACTTGTAATTTCTCGTAAAAAACCCGTCCTGTCTACTTGAAAATCTTTTTTCGATTACCTTGGAAAAAAGTTTTTAAGTAGACTGGGTGGTTTTGCCCTTAAAAAATACAATTTTCCTTTTTGAAAAGTTCAATTTTCGTCGATAATTTGATAAAAATGCAGTAAAATCAAGAAACTAACATCACCACGTGATTCAGCCTAAAAAAATACGAAAATATCATGCATCACACTTAGGTACTTCGTACATGCACATTTTGACACAACCTTGCGGTTGCGCATCTTTGAGCGCGCACTGAGCGGGTTACACGCAGCAAAAAAAAATCGGTTGAGGGGTGAAATGTTCATGAAATTTCACGTAGAATCCGAATCTGCAATAAAAAATAGGGGGTCTCATTTGAAAAAACGAAGTTGGTGTGCGTTGCGTACGATTGCGCACGTGCGCAATGCGCACCGTGGTCATATTTGAGATTCTTGGGGAAAATCATGAAGATTAAAAAAAAAAAAACATTTTTTTTTACCACTACCTGGACGATTTTAATATGGGGGGGGGGGACGTTTTCGGGGACACCCTGTATACAAATACAATATTAGTTTTTGAGTAGACAAATATTTTTTAATGGGGTTTTTTTATTTTTTTTTATTTTTTAGTCGGTCTTCGTTCGTTCATCGTTCCGGGTTAGTATTTCCATAAATTGAAGACGCTCAAACTTTAAAAGTTGTACCTAAATTTGAAATTTTCAATGATTTTGAAATGCATTAGTGCAGCGGTCCAGGGAATTCTCAAAGAGAACTCTCAAAAAAAGGTATAGTTGTTTCACCGATTTTAAATAGTACAACATTTTTAGAGACCACGCGGAGCTCTGTAGGACCAACCGGTCGCTCCCTACGAGAACTTAAGGGTTGATCTTACGTAAATAAGAAACACGAGAGTGAATAGCCGAAGAGGTCCAATCTCCGTTGAAATTTTAGCTGACCAAAATGCGATCGCTGTTCGTTTCTTCGAGCCGTATTCAGTTTTGCTTCCTTAGCAACCAGCAATCAAATTTCCGTACGAAGGAACCACAACTTCCTATATTTAAAATCGAGTGATTGAATTGAATTGAATTGAGCAACAGAACATCCCTCCAGGGGAACTCACAATAGGTAGGAGGGATTCACTGTTACAAGTGAGGAGAGGGGTCCCTCTGAATGACGACTTGCGCCTCCCGAGCGTATCACTAGCAAATAATGATTAGAAAAAGAACCAAAACATTTAAGAATCGAATTTTTTCATAATTTTTTGCCCAAATTTATCAGAAAACTCAATCTGTAGTAGTAGAAAGGTGAAACATCCAACTGCCAACCAGTTCTTGCATATTTAATTGGAACGAGTAAAGAAAAGAATATCAGAAATTATTGTTAAAAAAACGTATTATTGGTGTTACTGGAGGTGGTCACTGGAATGACTCGATTGAATGGTTAAATACAAAAATGTATCGGTAGGTTAATTTTGGTTTATCATTTTCAATAATAAGCCTTTGGAATCGAGCAAGAAAAAAAAATTTTAACCCCCCCTCAAAATTTTATGGTTTACGTTTCAAGGTACGTAGAACCCGAAAATCCAATAAAAACACTGCAAATTATTACACAATAGTTTATTATTTTTCTATAGATCACTCGTCTGCAAAGCCACCAACCATCCAACATGAAGAAAAACATCGATCACATTTCGGTCAGCTAAAATTTCAACGGAGATTAGGCCTCTTTTGCGATTCACACTCGTGTCAATTCACTCAAGAGTGCCCTAGCTCGAAAACTCTCGAAATAAAGGTATCGTTTTTTCACCAATTTTAAATAGTATTGAATTTAAAAAAATTTTTGAGACCACCCGGAGCTTTTCAGAACAAGCAGTTCGCTCCCTACGAGTACTTACTTTTTACCCATTTTCGGCCTCTGATGCGTTTTTGCATCGTCATATTTAATGATTTTTTAAAATAAGTATTGAAAATAGTGAAAAATCTTTGCATACAAATTTTTCTCTTTTATGCTGTTTCTAAAATTATCAGAAAAAATTTTTCTTTGAAGTTCGGGAACTGAATGCGATTTTGGAAATTTTTCGAAAATGAGACCTTTTTGCCAAAGGCACGAGTATGGTGGCTCAAATTCGATTCTGGGCGAGTGAGCCTTCTGGGCCATGAGTTGAAAGAGATTACGATCCTCAGGCTTTTTTATTTTACCAAAAACAATGAACTGGATGAATCATATCGCTTTGGAAAACTCTCAAATCTCATTAAAAAGTAAATTTCATAAAATATCGAACCGTCATTTAATGACGCTTTATTTCGGCCGGCATTGTGTAAAACAGTTCATCCTCCTCTCGTCATTATTCAGTTATTTCTACCCTTGGCTTGAAATGGGTTAAGGCTTTTCCTTCGATAAAACAGAAGCACGAGTGTGAATCACACAAGAAGTCTAATCTCCGTTCAAATTTTATCTGATTAAAATGCGATCTCTGTTCGTTTCTTCGATTTGTTTTCAGTTTTGCCTTCTGCGTAACCAGTAATCAAATTTCCATATGAAGATCTCTATTTTTCGAATCGAGTGTGAAGCGTTTAGTTCTTTCTAATAAACTTGATTGTGAAGGTGTGAAGGCAGTATGGTGTGGTAGGTAGTACCTACCACACCATACTAGTACCTACCATTAAAAATCTAAATGACATTTTCATGTCTTTGCTCTGTCACATGAACTGAAACAACATAATATGTTGTTCCGATATTATCGGAAGATTTATTAGGAAACGCTTGCATACGAGTCTGCAACACATTGAAACATTTTCATGCCCCCCCCCCCCCCCCCTCCCCTCCCGAGACATCTGGGAGCTCGATTTTCGACTCAGCTGATCTGGGAGCTCGATTTTCGACTCAGCTGATCTGGGAGCTCGATTTTCGACTCAGCTGATCTGGGAGCTCGATTTTCGACTCAGCTGATCTGGGAGCTCGATTTTCGACTCAGCTGATCTGGGAGCTCGATTTTCGACTCAGCTGATCTGGGAGCTCGATTTTCGACTCAGCTGATCTGGGAGCTCAATTTTCGACTCAGCTGATGTGGTAATATCAAACTGTAAAGTACCTACCTGTAAAGTACCTAACAACTTCACTTCTGATGGTCATAATCATCATTGTGGCGACTTGGGACAAATTTCGTCGCATCAAATTTCGTGACGATTTTTTTTTTATGTGCCATATGAAAGACATGAAAATGTCAAAAAATTTTGGTAGGTAAAAAAAAACCCCCGCTGGAAATCATTGCCCAAAGGTTTATTATTTTCTGTATAGATCACCCTTCTGTATAGATCCCTCCCTACCAACCGTAGGTACCTACTACCTACTAGGGTATTTTTGAAAATTTCAACCCCAGCCACCAACTTAATGGAAATCAGAGATGGGCGAATTCTTATTCATAAATACGATTATGAATACAAATCATACCTGCGATTTTATGATTATGAATACGAATACAAATACATTGGTACCTATTCACACCTTGAATACGATTTTCCCCCGTATTCGTATTTTGAATGCGATTTTATGATTATTTCTACGAGTCCAAAAATCAAATTTTTTTAAACGATTTTCCCTGAAAATCATACTTTCTTTATGATTTTATCCCGAACTCTCGACATATTTCTAACCTAGCATTGTTTAAATAATCAATCGAAATTCGAAACGCTCACCAATTCTTATAGGATTTTTCACGCAGAATCGAATGAGACCAACCCCAGGTCGCTACGACCAACCGAAACTAGAAACTACGACGACCGCTAAAAATTGTATTTTTTACAATTAGCACTGAAAATCATGAAAAAATAATGATTTTTACCGCAGTTTTGGTCTCTTGCCAAAATGATTAATAAAAATTCGAAACGCTCACAAATTCTTATAGGATTTTTCACGCAGAATCGAATGAGACCAACACCAGGTCGCTACGAGCAGCCGTATAGAAACTACGACGAAATGTCCGGCAAAAATCATAATTTCTTAGTGATTTCCAGTGCTAATTGTTTAATAAAATACGATTTTCTGCGGAAATGTCGTCGTAGTTTCTAGTTTCGGTTGGTCGTAGCGACCTGGTGTTGGTCTCATTCGATTCTGCGTGAAAAATCCTATAAGAATTTGTGAGCGTTTCGAATTTTGATTGATTATTTAAACAATGTTAGGTTAGAAATATGTCCGGAGTTCGGGATAAAATCATAAAAAAAAGTAGGATTTTCAGGGAAAATCCTTTAGAAAAATTCGATTTGTGGGGAAATCGTAGTAAAAATCATAAAATCGTATTCAAAATACGAATACGGGGGAAAATCGTATTCACAGTGTGAATGCAATTGTATTCGTATTCATAATCATAAAGTCGCAGATATTATTTGTATTCATAATCGTATTTATGAATAAGAATTCGCCCATCTCTGATTTCCATTAGGTTGGTGGCTGGGGTTGAAATTTTCAATAATCCCTAGTAGGTAGAAGGTACCTACGGTTGGTAGGGAGGGATCTATACAGAAGGGTGATCTATACAGCAAATAATAAACCTTTGGGCAATGATTTCCAGCGTTTTTGAAACTACCTACTTGGTTCTATTCTTGCCACCAAGGGCTGAGGAAAGTGCCGCGTACGGCGGACAGACGTCAAAATTTGTTACTCCATTTCCGGATTTTAGCTACCTTGAAACGAAAACCAACAAATTTTGTGGGTTAAAATTTGGTTTTCTTGGTGGTTTCCAAAAGTTCGTCATTGAAAATAATACACCAAAAGCTGTTGGTGGCGCCAAAGTAAACTGACGTGAGAGGTTTGGAGGATTCAAAGGCGGTTCGGTAGTTTGTACTCACAGCGCAGACGAGATTGAAGATGAAAAGAAGCAATTTGATGGTGCAGGAACAGAATCCCATTTTGGCGGCTGTTGAATCCCTCTGAAGGACGAACTTTTGGTGCAACACGTGTCCGTTTGGGTGGGAGTCCTTCGTTGGAGAAGAGAAAACACAAACAACGAGCGACGGCGGCGGGCGAATCGAAACTGGTGGGAACGCTGGCCGGTACGCTCGGGTTTGTTGTTGTTGTGAGGGAGGGGGAGAGTTCGGTTGTTGTTGTACGATCTGTGGTGGAGGGGGGGAGGGTAACTGCGTCATTCGTGCGTTGAGGGGTTCGAGTTTCAAGCAAGGCGACCTACCGGAACAGGCCGCACCGGGTCTCGAGACGCGGCCTAGAATCGATCACTCAACTCGTCCTTTGAATGAAGATGAAAATTAATTCTCGATTTCAAAATGAATCATTTGATTTTACGCTTTTTATCGATTATTGCAAAATTGTGTGATGCAATCGATTTTCTGCTGAAAAGCTTCCCCATAAATAGCTTTTCCAAGTCAAATGGAGAATTTTCCTAACCAATTTGGAAATTTTCCAAACTGAGAATGTTTTAAGCAGATTTAGGGCTTTACTTCATTAGGGCAGTTATAACGGTCCCAACTGTTCGTGGACGAAATACGTCATTGGTGCTTGCTATTAATAATCAGAAAGTAATCCACTACAAAATACCTAGTCACTGCAAGTATGTGTACGGCAGCACATTTTTGTGATTTCTTGAGGGAAGCTGCTGCTAAACTTGACTTTTCTGTTCAAAACTCTATTTTGGTAATGGATAACGCAAGAATCCATTCCAGCAGAGCAGTGAAAGAAGCAGTTGAAGCATTGCCCTAGTCGGTGAAGTGCCTGCCACCATACTCACCGACTTTGAATCCGGTAGAAAATGCGTTTTCTAAAATCAAATCTGTGGCTAGAGGCTTGCTTGGAGCAAGTCAGTCAAGTGACATCGAGGAAGTCATAGTTCGGAGCGTCGAAAAAATCACCTCGACAGACTGCTCCAACTTCGTCATTAACATGATGATGAAACTGCCTGCTGCAGCTGCTGGACACCCTTACTTACTTATCCGGCTCTACGGTCCTTGGAGAACCAGGGCCTTCTCAACAATAGACTGCCACTCCTTCCTTTCCCGAGCATGGCTTCTCCATCTTCGAACGCCGAGTCGAGTCAGGTCGTCCTCTACATCCTCCAGCCAGCGCAGACGTGGTCTTCCCTTCATCCGCCTTCCTCCAGGTGTCCCATATAAGGCTCTTCTTGGGTACCTCTCGGCGGGCATCCTTTCGACGTGACCCAGCCATCTGAACCTAGCTCGTCTGATGAATGCCACCAGGTCCGGCTCACCATACAGACGTCTCAGCTCGGCATTCCTTCGAATTCTCCAGACTCCGCTCTCACAGACCGGGCCAAAGATTTTGCGCATAATCTTGCGCTCCCAGCAATTCAGGAGACGTTCGCTTGCAGAGGTCATGGTCCACGTTTCACAGCCATATGTGACCACAGGACGTACAATAGTCTTATAGACTGTCAGTTTTGCTCGGCGCGAGAGCCCTCTAAATTTCAAGGCTTTCTGGACTGCCCAGAAGCACCTATTACCAGCAGCAATGCGTGATTTTATTTCAGTGGTCACATCATTATCTTCAGTGATAATTGCACCCAGGTACTTGAAGTCATGGCATACGGGGAAGTCATGGTTTCCAATTTTGAAGGTTGTCTGAGATGGTGATGGCTTTCTTGACGATTTCATGTACATGGTCTTATCGACATTAATTTTCAGGCCTCTCGCACTTGCTGCCTGTTCGAACTCCTCTACCGTTCCTGAGAGAGCGGATGCCGTTCTAGCCATAATGTCAACGTCGTCGGCATAGGCAAGGTGCTGCGTGAGCCTGTTATAAATCGTGCCTCCAGGATTTGTTCGGATACTTCTCGCGGCCTGCTCCAGCGCAAAGTTGAAGAGAGTCGGCGCCAGTGGATCGCCCTGGCGTAAACCAGTGGCAACGGGGAATCTATTGGCAAGGGATCCTAACACCTTAACTCTGCATGCAGCACTCTTCATTGTCAGTCTAACCATTCGCACCAGCTTTTTTGGGACACCAAGCCTTACCAGATCCTCATAAAGCTGGTCTCGGAGGATGCAAGAATCCATTCCAGCAGAGCAGTGAAAGAAGCAGTTGAAGCATTGCCCTTGTCGGTGAAGTGCCTGCCACCATACTCACCGACTTTGAATCCGGTAGAAAATACGTTTTCTAAAATCAAATCTGTGGCTAGAGGCTTGCTTGGAGCAAGTCAGTCAAGTGACATCGAGGCAGTCATAGTTCGGAGCGTCGAAAAAATCACCTCGACAGACTGCTCCAACTTCGTCATTAACATGATGATGAAACTGCCTGCTGCAGCTGCTGGACACCCACTCCATTTAATTAATTTGTACCTAGTACTTCTGTATTAACTTGTTTCGCAACAATATTAAATAAAGTTATTTTTTATGGTTGGACCAATGAGTGTCATTTGATTGAAATAAGGTTTTATTTGTTTGAAAAAAAGTTTCATTTGATTGGTACGAGGTTTCATTTGATTGGAACAAAGTTTCATTTGGTTGGTACGAAGTTTCATTTGATTGAAAAAAGGTTTCATTTGACTGAAAAATGCTGTAGAACTAGAATAAATTGAAAATTATTCAAATCAATTTGAGAATAGTGATTATCCGACGGGAATTTATCAAAGATCTCTCTTGGTAGGTGCGAATTGGTGTGAGAATTCGATTAAATTTAGACAATGAATGATTGCAATTTACGTAACTTGACCCGGAACTTCTTTGCAGAAGAATACACAGGGTGTCTACACTTTGGATGGGCAAAACTTCAGTGTTCGACTCTACAAGATATTTCCAACAAAAAATGTCTCCTAGAAATTTTCTTTTTTACCCACTCAAAATTCTATTTTTTTCACTTCAAAGTTTTTTTTCGCTATTTCGACCTCACGGCACTGATATGGTCATAACTTCCTTATTTCTCCTGAAAATTCAAATCTGACTACACCGTTAGAAAGAGCTTTAAATTCCTAAGCTACCTAGTGCAAAATCAAAATATTTCAGCAATAAAATAGTTTCAAAAAATCAAGTCAAAAAGCCAACTTTAAAAAATTTTTGAAACTTGACTTTCTTCGACCAAAGTTTTCACTCTAAATCCCTGCCCATTTCGATGGGTGCTCTTCGGAGAAAACATGCTCCAATTGTCACCTTTCCAACAGTCTATCAATTTTTCTTTTTAACATTCAAATTGGAAGAGTAAATGAAGTTTGAATGTCAAACAACGTGATTTACAAGCAAATCCAGTGTTTTAAGCGGTTTATGGTCCCCCTCGTTCTCAAGATGGCTTGACGATTTTGGTATCATTTTCTAGGTAATTTTTTACGCTGAATCCAATAGTGATACTTCCGAATGATTCCGACTGCTAGAAAGTGGATTTTCTTTAAAAAATTGATTTTGCACTAGGTAGCTTAGGAATTTAACGCTCTTTCTAACGGTGTAGTCAGTTTTAAATTTTCAGGAGAAATAAGGGAGTTATGACCATATCAGTGCCGTAAGGTCGAAAAAGCGAAAAAAAACTCTAAAGTGAAAAAAAATAGAATTTTGAGTGGGCTAAAAGAAAATTGGTAAGAGACATTTTTTGTTGGAAATACCTTGTAGAATCGAACGCTGAAGTTATGCCCTGAAGTTGTTATGCCCTGTATATTCTTCTGCAAAGAAGTTCCGGGTCAGTATTTCACGAAATTGAAGGCGCAAAAAACATAAAAAGTTGTACCTAAATGTTAAAGGATTTTAGAAATTCATTAGTGCACGGCCCTAGGGAATTGAAAAACTGAAAGATTGCCGCTGGAATCATCAAAATCGAACAATAATTGCCAAAGAAATATGGAAATATGGAAAAAAACCGTTTATTAAGTAGTTTTCCCCATTTCTCTTTGGCAATTATTGTTCGATTTAGATGATTCCGGCGGCAATATTTCTGTTTGTCAATTCCCTAGGTCCGTGCACTAATGAATTTCTAAAATCCTTGAAAATGTCATACTTAGGTACAACTTTTTAAGTTTTTGCGCCTTCAATTTCGCGAAATACTAAAAACGAACTGCGACCGACTGAGACCCCCCTAAGTTCTCATAGGAAGCGAACGGTTGGTCCTTCAGAGCTCTGGGTGGTCTCATTCGATTCTAAGAATGCAATACTACCTTAAATTGATGGAAAAACAATACCTTTATACAGACATTTTTTGAGCTAGGGTGTTTGGACATCTTCAGCCCTTATTTTTCAACCCTTAGAAGTGACAGACATCAACTTAGGGGACTTGAGAGATCTTATATTTCCCTTAGGAGTCGGTCGCCTTTCATAATACAATAATAATTATTGTTGTAAATGAATAGGAGTATCTCCGGGTAGATTGCATCCACCACTCGCTCGCTGAATTATGACGATAAACGCCCGCGACTCGGTTCGATCGACTGACAAAAAGTTATTTTTAGCTTCGACTCATCACCTGAAAAGTGTCATTCTTTCCGCCTAACGTGTGAAGTAGAGAAATATGGAGGACCTACTCACAGCTCATCCGGTTTCACGATAATGAAGTCGACTAACGAAATGCGAGGTTGAGGAACGGAAAATCTGCCAAGTTGGTGGGCAAGAAGTTTCTTCACATGGGCATGTAAAAGTAACTTCTCATGTAAAAGTAACTTCCTCGTGTAGAGTAACACAGACATCTAAAAGTGTTTTCCTCGTGTAACAGTAACAGACATGTAAAAGTAAATTAGATGGTTTTCTTTCACAGAATCCGAAAATCGAATTTAACCCCTGGTGTGTATAAACCCTCTGGTGGACTCCAAGTGTATAAAGGGTCTGACAGACACGCAGCAAGTATAAAGTTGTTTTTGAGACAAATGACAGGTTAATTGATACATTTTTCGTCATACCAACATTTTATTAGTAAAAACAAAGTAACTAGACTTAATCCCAAGTAGTCTATGGGGTCTCAAGGAGTCTAATTTGAATAGAATTTCAAAAACTATTATCAACGATACCCAACATGCAAATTTGAGTTCTCCCCCCCCTTCCCCTTCCAATACTCCTGCGTTGCTAGTCTAGGTAGGTAATTCGCAGAAGTTCACATCCTAGTTCAAGGTGAAACTCAAAAAACCTCGAAATATGTGATTTCTGGTGTCCTGGAGCCATGGTGGCACAAAGAATACATAATTCATGAAAATGCAGAGCTATGTTGATAATAATGAATTTCATAGTTTGGGTACAATTAGTAAGCAGTAAAGGAGCCGACATATTGAAAACGCTGCAAATTATTACACAATGGTTTATTATTTTTTATTTTTCTATATAGATCACTCGTCTGCAAAGCCACCAACCATCCAATATGAAGAAAAACATCGATCGCATTTCGTTCAGCTATAATTTGAACGGAGATTAGGCCTCTTTTGCGATTCACACTCGTGTTTCTGATTTATCGTACGCCCAAACTTTAAATTCTCGTAGTGAGCGAACGGTTTGTCCTACAGAGCTCCGCGTGGTCTCAAAAAATTCTAAAAATTCGATAGAATCCTAAATCGAAGGAAAAATAATACCTTTATATCAAAATTTTTTGAGTTAGGGCGTTTTCAAAATTTCAAAATTGATTTTGGAACCCTTAGAAGTGATCTACCTCAACCAAAATCTTCGGGGCACAACTAGACCCCAAATGAAGCCTAAATACCAAATTTCATCAAAATCAGTCAATGCTAAGTGGGGAAAGTGCCGCGTACGGCGGACGGCGGACGGCGTACGGCGGACGGCGTACGGCGGACGGACGGCCAAATTTTTATTCGATTTTTGGATTCTACGTACCTTGAAACGTAAACCATCAAATTTTAAGGGGGTGTTAAAAAAATTTTTTTCTTGGTCGATTCCAAAGGTTCATTATTGAAAATAATAAACCAAAATTGGATATTTTGTGAATATTATCCTCCCTACTCGTCCCCTCCTCACGCTAATTTCGATTTCTGGTCATTCGAACTCTCCGAACAAAAAAGAATTTCGCAAATTGGTTGGAAATTGTGGCAAAATTAACTAATTAAAAACGTACGTTTTGGTTTATTATTTTCAATAATGAACCTTTGGAATCGACCAAGAAAAAAAATGTTTAACACCCCCTCAAAATTTGATGGTTTACGTTTCAAGGTACGTAGAATCCAAAAATCGAATAAAAATTTGGCCGTCCGTCCGCCGTCCGCCGTACGCGGCACTTTTGCCACTTAGCATTGACCGATTTTGATGAAATCTGGTATGTAGGCTCCATTTGGGGTCTAGTTGTGCCCCGAAGCTTTAGGTTGATGTAGGTCACTTCTAAGGGTTCCAAAATCAATTTTGAAATTTTGAAAACGCCCTAACTCAAACAATTTCGATATAAAGGTATTGTTTTTCCTTCAATTTAAGATTCAATAGAATTTTTAGAACTTTTTGAGACCACGCGGAGCTCTGAAGGACAAACCGTTCGCTCCCTACGAAAATTTAAAGGTTTATATTGAAATAGATATATATAAATCAAAACACGAGTGTGAATCGCAAAAGAGGCCTAATCTCCGTTCAAATTAGAGCTGACCGAAATGCGATCGATGGTTGGTGATTTTGATTTTTTTTTTTGAATTTTTTATTTTTTTTTATTTATTTTTTTATTTTTTTATTTTCCTTCATATTGGATGGTTGGTGATTTTGTAGAAGAGTGATATAACATATCTTCTATATATTATATAGAAAAATAATAAACCATTGTGTAATAATTTGCAGCGTTTTTTGGTTGCCTGTGTACTAAGTGTCTGAGGGACACGGTGGTTTTCAGAAACTAGGGAACAAAGTACTTTTCCTGACGGTTAGATCACAGCTGAAGGTTTGAAATGGAACCTTCTATAAAGGAGGGACAGGATCTGAACGCCTGGGATATTCAAGATGCTCACTGCTGTCAAAATATTTCATTGAAATTTCCCTCGAGTTTCTCAGACACTTTTTACACACCAGGGGTTAAACAAATCCGTCCGTCCGCCGTACGCGGCACTTAGTTGCCATGAACCGATTTTGATGAAATTTGGTATGTGGGCTCCATTTGGGGTCTAGTTGTTGTTGGTATTTCCATGTCACGGATGTTTCCATGTTCAATATTCGATAAGTTGAATTCAATATTCAATAGACTGAAAAGATGCCAAAATTCCAGTAACTATTGGGCCATAAAATTGTACAATAAACTGCCGATTAACTACAAGAAATTAGACATGAACAATTTCAAAAAGCAAATTACAAATTTTTTGAAGAATCATGCATTTTATTCAATTGATGATTTCCTCCAGTTTCACTTTTAACACAGTTTTATTGAATATCAGAATCACTTAGTTTTCTTTTTCGTCATAATTGAGAGGAAAATTGAAAGTAGTACGCTCATTTATGTGCCTGACTTTGTACCTACAATTTTAATTATTTACATTGTTCTTGTTATGATGGGGTTTTAATTATTCTGTAATTTGTTCCTTGGCAGTGATAGAAGCCTGGGATTTCGATTTTTGGGCTGTGATTGTATTTTGTTTTGCATTGTTGAGTTTTAATGAGTATTGTTGTGAGGCATGATCTGTTAAGGGCCTTGGTCCATCTCCGCTGTTTTTTTATTATTTTTTATTTTCAATCTGACGATTGTTATATACCACTGGTATGAAAAACAATAAAGAGCTCTCTCTCTCTCTCTCTCAATAATCTAGGTCGTTCATCTCACGTTTCTCTGTCTCCGTTCTAAAAAGGTTGTTCTAATGTGCTTTCAATTATTTTTTTCAACCGTCATGTTCAGTTCTGAATTTTGTATTAAATGAGTGTTAAATTGAAATTCGTCTTTTGTTGAATGATCAACCTAGCTGAATTCAAATTTAAATTCCAAGTGTTGTGCCCCGAAGCTTTTGGTTGATGTAGGTCACTTCTAAGGGGTGAAAAATAATATTACTTCTAATTTTGAAAACGCCCTAACTCAAAAAATCTATTTAGTCTATATAAAGGTATTGTTTTTCCATCAATTTAAGATAGAATTGAATTGGATGGAATGAGACCATCTTCGGCTCTTCAGGACAAACCGTTCGCTCCCTTAGGACTTGAGGTTTGGAGATTTCCATAAAATTTTGATTTTGGGGATATGGCATCCGGCTACAGTGTATTCCATTTTCCATATATTTTTTAAAAAATCCAAATTCGAAATTTCAACTCGCGTTTCAAGTTTTATCATTATTATTATTATTTGGTTATTATTATTATTATTTGGGGTGAAGGAGGACAGCACTCAACAAAAAAAAAATAACCACACAGTAATCCGTTTTAGACCATTCTGAATCCAAATCCACGAAAAAAAAACCATAGGTGTATGTCTGTGTGTGTGTGTATGTGTGTGTGTGTGTATGTGTGTGTGTGTGTGTGTGTGTGTGTGTGTGTGTGTGTGTGTGTAACAAAATCTTGTGTCGTCTGCACAGGCCTTAGTTCTCAACCGATTTTCCTGGTTCTTTGTTTGTTCGAAGCGGAAAACTATCTAGTTGTGCACTACGGCACCGGAATTTCGAATTTTGCCTTTTAAGTGGGGAAAGGGGGATTAAAGCTTTAAAAACGTGCGTTTGCGGGCATAATCTTGTAAACTCTGCCCAGACCTCAATTTCCAAACGATTTGCGTGTTTCTTTTTTTGTTTGACTCAAATAACTTCCGAGTTGTACATGATTTCACCAGAGTATCAAAATTCGCAAGGGGAGGGGGCGAGTGGGGGGATAATATTCACAAAATATCCGATTTTTCAATATTTCGGTACCTTTACTGCTTACTAATTGTACCCAAGCATTGAAATTGAGGAAAAATTCTCATTATACCTCCGGATTTTCATGAATAATTCTCTGTCCCACCATGGAACTGATAGTGGTGCCACCATGGTGCCAGGGCACCATAAACCGCATATTTCGTGGTTTTTTTTTTGGTTTCACCTTGAATACGGATGTGAACCTCGACGGACTGCCTACTAAAACTAACAGATGAAAGTTCAATGTTAAGACGTATTTCCGCTTTGGTGCCAGACTGGCACCATTGCAAGAAATAGTGATCCCCCCTCCCTCACCCTTATCCACCATAACATTTCTAGCGGCGTGGGAGCCTCGAATCTGAAGAGCATTTTAAAAACCATGATCTACGATACCCAACATGCGAATTCGAGTTCACCTCCCCCCCCCCCTTCCACTCACCATTGGTGCCTATTATTTTATGTATTGGCAATCCTGCTTTCCCCACCACTATGTAACTCATTCCTTTGTTCCTTGTAGTTTCTATCATGATGTGATCTCTAATAAATCGTGGTTCTATCGTTCTGTTTAACTCTCGCTTTTCGTCTATTTCTTTCAGCCCGGTTCCCAGTGGTTATTTTACTAGTGCCAGTCTGGCACCAAAGCGAAAATACGTCTTAACATTGAAGTTTCATCTATTAGTTTTAGTAGGCAGTCCGTTGAGGTTCACATCCGTATTCAAGGTGAAACACAAAAAAAAACCCAGAAAATATGCTGTTTATGGTGCCCTGGCACCATGGTGGCACCACTATTAGTTCCATGGTGGCACAGAGAATAATTCATGAAAATCCAGAGGTATAATGAGAATTTTTCCTCAATTTCAAAGGTTGGGTACAATTAGTACCTACTTACAATTAGGTATTCTGGTAATATCATGTACTACTCGGAAGTTATTTGAGTAAAAAAAAAGAAACACGCAAATCGGTTGGAAATTGAGGCCTGGGCAGTTTTACAAGATTACCCCCGCAAACGCACGTTTTTTAAGCATTAACCCCCCCTTTCCCCCCCCCCCTAAAAAACCAAAATTCGAAATTCCGACGCCGTAGTGCACAACTAGATAGTTTTTCGCGTCGAAGAAGAAAAGAACCACGAAAATCGGTTGAGAACTAAGGCCTGGGCAGACGACACAAGATTTTGTCACACACACACACACAGACATACACCTATGGTTTTTTTTCTCGCGGATTTGGATTCAGAATGGTCTAAAACGGATTACTGTGTGGTTATTTTTTTTCTGTTGAGTGTTGTCCAACTTCACCCCAGATCGATCGCATAAGGACGCCCAAGTCTTACTGTGGGACGTCCTAAAAAGTGAAAAAAATACTTCCTGTCAGCGCCTACTGTGGGCCGCCATCCTATTTCAGGCGGGGGAAATAGTCACGACCTTCCATTCACGTTGACTCATCGAAGATATCGACTTTTGGAGTTGGAAAGAAATTTCCGGACGTGGAGATAAAAGCTTTGAAGAGGCACTCGATGAGTTATCCGTTCTGGAAAAAAGATAATTTTGTGGGTACACAGAGATTGCCGTACCTATATTGGTTTATTATTTTCAATAATAAGCCTTTGGAATCGAGCAAGAAAAAAAAAATTTTAACCCCCCCTCAAAATTTGATGTTTTACGTTTCAAGGTACGTAGAATACGAAAATCGAATAAAAAAATTTCCGTCCGTCCGCCGTACGCCGTACGCCGTACGCCGTACGCGGCACTTTTCTTAGTTACCACGGACCGATTTCGATGAAATTTGGTATACGGGCTCCATTTGGGGTCTAGTTGTGCCGCGAAGCTTTTGGTTGATGTAGGTCACTTCTAAGGGGTGAAAATTAAGGGTTGAAATTTTCAAGAGTGCCCTAGCTCGAAAACTCTCGAAATAAAGGTATCGTTTTTTCACTCATTTTAAATAGTACTGAATTTTTAAAAATTTTTGAGACCACCCGGAGCTCTGTAGGGCAAACCGTTCGGTCCCTACGAGTACTTGAAGGTTTTCCTTCGATAAAACAGAATCATGAGTGTGAATCGCAAAAGAGGTCTAATCTCCGTTGAAATTTTTTCTGACTGAAATGCGATCGCTGTTCATTTCTTCGATTTGTATACAGTTTTGCCTTCTGCGTAACCAGTAATCAAATTTCCATAATCAAAAGTCAGTGGAGAATACTGAAGGCGCCTGAGTGGTCACTGATCAGCTGAGTGAGCTCCAAGGCCATTTCCTCTCCTGTTGAACGCAGGAACCTGAAATTTGAGAGGCAGGGTCAAAGGAGAATGCTGAAGACGCCTGAGTGGTCACTGATCAGCTGAGTGAGCTCCAAGGCAATTTCCTCTCCTGTTTAACGCAGGAACCTGAAATTTGAGAGGGCGGGTCAATTGAGAATGCTGAAGGCGCCTGAGTGGTCACTGATCAGCTGAGTGAGCTCCAAGGCCATTTCCTCTCCTGTTGAACGCAGGAAGCTGAAATTTGAGAGGGAAGGTCAAGGGAGAATACAGATGGTGGTAGGTGCTATTGATGGAGAACCAGTGATCTATACAGAAGGGTGATCTATACAGAAAATAATAAACCTTTGAGCAATGATTTGCAGCGTTTTTTTTTTGTAATTGGTACGTCGCTTCGTCTCCAATTTTATTAAAAGATATTCAGTAAATGAATGTGTTTCACATTCCTTTCAAATTCCTAGTTTGGATGAGGACCTATAGGAACTACTCCTAACCCTACTTCTATAGCCAGATTTAATTTAAAATTCTACAGATTTATTTCAACCTTTTACAAATGCAGTTCGGTTTTTACAAGTTTAACTGATCACAACCCTGCTCACGAGAAAAAACATCTTTCCTATTACCTAGCGGGTGGTAAGGAAAGAAAAAACAACGCGATTTAGCTTAGCTAATGTAACAGTTGCCCTCACCAACAACGTTTTACCTGCCTCAGCTACAACATGATCTACCCAATCATGTTACGGATGCAAGGAAGCTAAGTGCCACACTCACTTGGTTTTTTGTATTCGCTTCCATAAAACACCTACAAGAACCAGTATGGTTCAAGTAGCTGTCATGCTAGAAAAGCATTTTTAATCGATTTTTGAACTTTCGGATCATAGCAATTGGACTCGGAAAAATTTGGATGAAAGTAGAGATACAAAATTAAGTTCATACGCAGAATGAGTGGAAAAAGATGCCAAAAAATTACTTTTTTCGTCTAGTTAACATTAATCCATATTTACTTCCCTCAATCAAACCTAAAGCTGATGTAAGAAAAAAAATTGCAAAAAACGTACCTACCAATTTCCTAGAACACCAATTTAGAACGGATCTGAAAAACTACAGATGAATTTTTCTCTCGTTTCAGTCAAAAATGTCTGACGCTGTCAGTTTTCTTGTTGATTTTATCAATTTTTTTTAAAGTAAGTAGGTAAATAATAAATGAACAACAACCACCTGAACATCCTGTATGTGTAACTTGGAATCGACTTCAAAAATTATGTGTTTTTAGAGTTCCAATTTACTGTTCTCTTCTTTCGAGAATAAAATATATTAAGATACTGAAATAGCTCAGTAGTTTTACCTCTATTGACTTTCTTTAGAAACTATCTGAAATTTGTTCCTAGGTGAATAAAAATCGAAAGTTTGTGTCTTAAATTGATCGAAATCGATTTTTGGTTTATTAACCTTTGGAATCGACGAATGCAGGTTGAAATTTTGAAAACGCCCTAACTCAAAAAATTTTGATATAAAGGTATTGTTTTTCTATCAATTCAAGATAGTATTAAATTTTTAGAATCGAATGAGACCAACCGTTCGCTCCCTATGAGAACTTAAGGGTTGGGCTTACTATAAATCAGAAACACGAGTGTGGACCGTCAAATAGACCTTATTTTCGTTCAAATTGTACGTAACCAAAATGCGATCGTTGTTCGTTTCATCAAGTTAGGGATGGCAACGATATATCAATATATGAAATATATCGATATATTGCGGTTTATGTATCGATAATTTATATCGGTATAGAAAACCGATATTATCGGTCAATATCGATATATTTACCTCTATCGATGTGGTAGATATGTAGTAGATATGTCGCTATATGAATTAAATGATGTACCGTCAATGAGACATCGATTATTCTACCTAACTTTCTTTCTAACTTATCTCCAGTACTCTGTGCTCTCTACTCACTGGAGAAAATTGTTTCAATGTATCGCAACATCTTCTTGGAAAAATTTACTAACATTCCTTTGGAAGAAATGTATCGATGTACTCGACTTATCGGAAGAACTAGGTACTTGGAAAATCTGGTTGAAGTGAAGTATTTAACCTACTTATCAAGTTTTGCTGGGTATCAATGATAGAAATTCATGGTGTAGATCGGTGGGTTTGTACAGAGAACAGTGTAAGTAACTAGAATATAAGTTACTTGAGAACTGTTGACAAAAGCGGTCTTTATCGATTGCCACCCGAGTTCTAGAAAATAGTCACCCAAACGCAAGAAATCAAATGTGCGATAGCCACCCGAGCCCTCGACTACGAATGAAGGGTCTTGAAGGGGCGATCATGCCTTTCAGAAATTTCACGATTGCTCCCCGCATCGATCGGTCGAGAGAAATGAAAATTTTCGATTGCCTCCCGAAAAAGGAAAATCTTCCCTAAGTGCTTTTTGGAAACAGCGATGTGGATGTGGAGGTAACTTTTAATTGCTTGACATAGGTAGCTGTGGTAAATTTTATCAGAAAAATTTCACGGCTATTTTCTCCAGTCATTATTCGATAGATGACCTTTAACCCTCATTGTCCTGAGGTATCTTTTCGGAAGTTCGATTTTTTAAGCATTCCGCAACACTGTTCAACCACTTTCAAGCCAACACCGACATTCTTTTGGCTACCTTCGTACTTCAATTATAGTGTAAAAAAGTCTGCCAAGTGGGTGTGGCACATAGCTTCCTCGTATCCATAACCCGATTGTATAGATGATCCGATGCATAGTAGTTAATCTCAAAACATCAAAACAAGTTAATCTGTAACATCCCTGAAAATTTCATTGAAATCGGATGGAAAATGTAGAAGTTATGGCCGTTATAAGGAATTCACGTTTGCGCATGCGCGGTGGCTACTATCAGTCCGAAGGTAGTGATTTTCATAGGGGACCATCTAAATACTAATCTGTAGCATCCCTGAAAATTTCATTTCAAATCGGATGGAAAATGTAGAAGTTATGGCCGTTATAAGGAATTCACGTTTGCGCATGCGCGGTGGCTACTATCAGTCCGAAGGTAGTGATTTTCATAGGGGACCATCTAAATACTAATCTGTAGCATCCCTGAAAATTTCATTGAAATCGGATGGAAAATGTAGAAGTTATGGCCGTTATAAGGAATTCACGTTTGCGCATGCGCAGTGGCTACTATCAGTCCGAAGGTAGTGATTTTCATAGGGGACCATCTAAATACTAATCTGTAGCATCCCTGAAAATTTCATTGAAATCGGGTTGAAAATGTATAAATTATGGACGTTACAAGGAAATTCACGTTTGCGCATGCGCAGTGGCTACTATCAGTCTGAAGGTGGTGATCTTCATTGGGGACCATCAACAACCTAATCCGCATAATCCCTGAAAATTTCATCGAAATCGGGTAGAAAAAGTGGAAGTTATGGCCGTTACAAGGAAATTCACGTTTGCGCATGCGCAGTGGCTACTATCAGTCCGAAGGTGTTGATTTTCATAGGGGACCATCTAAATACTAATCTGTAATATCCCTGAAAATTTCATTGAAATCGGATGGAAAATGTAGAAGTTATGGCCGTTACAAGGAATTCACGTTTGCGCATGCGCAGTCGCTTCTATCAGTCCGGGGATGATGAATTTCATAGGGGACCGTCTACACACCAACCCGCACAATCCCTGAAAATTTCATTGAAATCGGACAATAACTTCGTATAGTTATGCGCGTTACAAGGAATTCATGACAGACAGACAGACAGACAGACAGACAGACAGACAGACACGGAACCAAAATTGTTCAGAAAGGTCTAAAACGCAAAACGCGAGTGAAAATTTTGATTTTGGAGAATTTTTTTTTTTCGTCCTTGAAAAGTGAAAACAAAGCTTCCGCTACCTTGGTAGACTCGCAAGCAAAAACGTCTGCCAAGTGGGTGTGGCACATAGCTTCCTCGTATCCATAACCCGATTATATAGATGATCCGATGCATAGTAGTTAATCTGAAAACACCAATCTCTAAGTACCTTTCACTACCCTCATAGGGGACCATCTACACGCTAATCTGGACAATCCTAGAAAATTTCATCAAATTTGGATAAAAAATGTAAATGTTATGGCTATTACAAGGATTTTACGTATGCGCATGCGCAGCGGCTACTATCAGTCCGAGGGTCCGGGGGTATCTTCATTAGGGACCATCTACAACCTAATCCGCACAATCCCTGAAAATTTCATCGAAATCGGGTAGACAGTGTGGAAGTTATGGCCGTTACAACGAAATTCTTGTTTGCGCATGCGCAGTGGCCACTATATATCCGAAGGTAATGATTTTCATAGGGGACCATCTAAATACTAATCTGTAAGATCCCTGAAAATTTCAATGAAATTGGATGGAAAATGTAGAAGTTATGGCCGTTACAAGGAATTCACGTTTGCGCATGCGCAGTCGCTTACATCAGTCCGAGGATGATGATTTTCATAGGGGACCGTCTACAACCTAATCTGCATAATACCTGAAGATTTCATCGAAATCGGGTAGAAAATGTGGAAGTTATGGCTGTTACAAGGAAATTACCGTTTGCGCATGCGCAGTGGCTACTATCAGTCCGAAGGTGGTGATTTTCATAGGGGACCATCAAAATACTAATCTGTAACATCCCTGAACATTTCATTGAAATCGGATGAAAAATGTGGAAGTTATGGCTGTTACAAGGAATTCACGTTTGCGCATGCGCAGTCGCTTCTATCTGTCCGAGGATGATGATTTTCATAGGGGACCGTCTACACACCAACCCGCACAATCCCTGAAAATTTCATAGAAATCGGACAATAACTTCGTATAGTTATGCGCGTTACAAGGAATTCATGACAGACAGACAGACAGACAGACAGACAGACAGACAGACAGACAGACAGACAGACACACAGACACACAGACACGGAACCAAAATTGTTCAGAAAGGTCTAAAACGCAAAACGCGAGTGAAAATTTTGATTTTGGAGAACTTTTTTTTTTCGTCCTTGAAAAGTGAAAACAAAGCTTCCGCTACCTTGGTAGACTCGGAAGCAAAAGACAAACCATCGATCCCTGAGATAATATCGTGTTAAAATCCGACCCATTTCTACCATGAACTGGTGACAGTGAAGGTCAGTTTCATGAATTAGTTCAGATACCTTATCATAATAACTGTTCTGCCAAACTAATTTAAAATCTTACAGAAAAACAACCCAAGATGTTGAGGAAAATAAATGAAAGTTGAGGCGGGAAATATCCAAAAATAGCAGAAAAGTTTGATTTTTAATGGTGTCTTTTTGGATACCTTGGGAGCAGAGGGGTCGGATGGTGTTAGTGGGCTAACAATTTTATTTGTTTGTTTGTGATTTTATTTCGTTTATTTATTCATTTTGAATAAAAAGTTGCTGGTTCCGTCTACCTTAAGTTAGATACAACGAATTTTAAGTATCTAGTTTTAAAATAATGATAGCCCCCCCCCCCACCCACCCTGAATTACCTGTCGTTTTAGAACCTCACTATACCCACCTCCCTCACCTCCTGAGTTGTCCAAAAATATACCATACGGTTCTCATCAAATTAACAAAATTCACATGCATCTCGATCTAAACTAGCAATTTTATGCCATTTAATTGGTCAAAATACACCAAAATCTTGAAAAATATTATTCAAAAACAATTTTTTTAACAAGTGGGAAATTAAGGGTTAAAACGGTTCCTTTGAAATGCGTACAAGTTTGCAATATCATGGATATCTAGCTTTGTTGGTGTACAACTTTTCATAGTCGATTTGGTAAGTATATGACGACCATAAATTTTTTGACTATTTTCAAAACTTCATGTGACACTTCCCAAAGGTTCATTACTGAAAAAATTACCTAAACGATTTTTGGTGACCCCCATCAAATTTCATTCACTCATTTTTGAACCAATTTCCAACGAATTTAATGCATTTTAAAACTGAAAAATCCCTCTAATTATAGGTTTTTTTAGATTCTACATCGAATAGTTCGGAAAAGGACTACAAAAATCACTTTTATAAAAGAAAACAATCAATTTATTTACAGTTTTTTAGATGTTCACTTGTTCATAGCTAGAATTAGGCTGTACAATATCGATATTCCAATGTGAAGCATGATATATTTGGATATTTTGTGAGTTCTAATTTTGGCACAATAGTTTTATCAAATAAAATATAGTATAGGAATCCTCATTTTGGCTTCGTACGTAATAAATCATCTTCGTACGACAATAGTTGTTTAGTAATACTGCAATTTCGGCACCTTCAACAGAATCATGACGCGGAATTATCAACAAGTGATTTGCCTCAATGGAAGAAAATATATCGATGTTGGATCGCATTGAAGGAAAAAGTAACTAGTTACAGAATAATAAGCGATAAATTTAACCCACATCGATAAAAAAACAACCAATTATTGACAAAATATGGATTATTCCGATAAATTGATACCCATCCCTGCTAGAAACACTTGCGGATCTTTACAGAATAAATCGTTTAACAATTCAGTAAAATTTCCAATCTTGAATTCGAAGATGTGTGGTAGGATGTGTTGAATAAACACCTTCAAACCAAGTACTAACAACTTAAGTACCCTAGGTACCAACCGCGCGTAGGTACCGACTATATAAGTACCTACCCTAGGTACCAACAACCATGTTGGTACCCTAAGTACCGACCACGTAAGTACCCAAGGTACCATCATGTAGGTACGGTAAAACCGTCAAACTTCACCCCAACGGGGGTAACTTTACCCCAAAAAGTGAGAATCTTCAATTGTGACGTAAGCGTGGTAGAACTTAGATAAAAGTTAGCTATTGTGTTTCTCCACATCCCAGAGAATCTCTGATTAGAAACAATTTGGCTAACTCTATATGAGAAAGCGTGTAGGATCAATAACTGGATTCCGGCTGAAATCAATTATTCAGTCATTGACAAAGAGGCTCTGGCGGTAATCAAGGCCATCAAATACTTCAGATCCTACTTGGAAGGAAAGGAGTTCACTGTTCATACTGACCATCAGGTTTTATCCCATTTACTGAACTTGAAGGAACCCAAAGGACGACTTGGTAGATGGCAAGTGTTCCTTATGTCCTACAATGTCAAGATCAATCACAGGAGTGGGAGAGAACTTGAAGACGCTGACGCGATGTCCAGATTGTGCCTCAATCGATCAGTTGAACCTACCGTGAAAAGTCTCTAGCAGGCGAATGGAAGAAAGCATGTGGGCGAATCAGATAGACAAGATGTACTCCGGACATACCATGATGATCCCGATTCAGGCGGACACGATGGCTTTTTCAGGACATACTATAAACTTAGAAAGCGGTTTTACTGGAAGAATATGAAGCAAGATATACATAACTATGTTAAAACATGCCACGTGTGCTAAACCACTAAATTCAAGTATAAACCGAAACCTGATACCATGGTTATTCCACTCAAAGCCAAAATGCTGTATGAATGTTTTCATGTCGAATTTTTTTTTTTTGGCAGGCAGGCAGGTGAGAAAATCTTTAAGATCCACAGGTGGATCTTCAAGGAATCAATAAGCCAAAATGCTGTATGAATGTTTTCATGTCGACTTTGGAGAAAAGAAAAAGAAGTCGGATTCAACACCAGTCACCCAATCCTTCTTGGTTGTTGTGGACGAGTTCAGCCGGCTCACTTTTGCGAAGGCTATGAAAGAAAGCAGCACTGCAGTACTACGATTTCTTAAGGATTTTCCTCACATAGACAAGGTGAAACGGATAGTCTCCGATAATGGACTCCAGTTCATATCCAAAGAAATTGCTGAATTTGCAAAGGCAAGATGCATCAGCTGGGTCACCACATCTCCTTACCACCCAGAAGGAAATGGACTGGCAGAGAGGAAAGTGAGAGACATAAAGCAATTTCTAGCACTCTATCCTAGTTTCAAAGGTGGGTGGAAAAGATGCCTTGATGCTAGACACATGCCTGGTGTTAGACGCATGAATCGGTCGCACACAACGGCTCTAGGCTGTTCACCTCACTTCAAAGCTCATAACATCGTTTCCCTCCTTCCAGCCGACAGCAAATATGGAATCCAAGGGCATCTTCTGAGTGAAAAGTCAATGTCGGACGTAGATCGACAAGCTTACAGTGAAAAAATGAAACTCCAGTTTGATAGAAAACATCCGAAACAGAGTCCTAAATTCGAAGAGGGTGTTCAATCCTAGTTCAGTGTGGCTTCAAAGGGAAAGAACCAATCGTCAAAGGTCCCTTCATAGTGAGAAACATCAAGAAAATAATGGTTACCCGAAAAACATTCTCTACGATGATGAGGAAGGAAAAATAAGAAAGCAGCAGTGAAGAATTGTGTTTTATATCATTGCAGGAGCAATGCTACTTCTCAGAGTGGGGGGGTGTAACTACCTTACTAATTGGAATGCTGCACCAGTTGTTATTAGGGGTATTCACGGTCGGGCCGTTCTCGACGTGTTAACGTGTTATACGTCGAGAACGTGTTTAACGTCGAACGAATCGGTCGTAAACATGTTATCAAAGTGTGTTATCAGTCGTCGTAAGTAAACACACCCGAATGGTCTGTTAAAGTGTGTGCTAAACGTGTTATCCGTCGCAACATCAAAAAGAAAATGGCCGATAACTTGCCAGCTGTTTTTCAGTCAGTTTACTTGTGAGTTAATTAGTTTCGTCTTAGTTTTTTTGAGTTGGAGTCTGTTGAGTTGGAGTTTGTTTGTTTGTCTCGGTTATTTTGTGAGTTATTTGAGTTGGAGTTGAAGGTATGGAGGTCTCTTGGAGGTATGGAGGGAAGAGAAAGGTAGTTGGGAGGAACAAATAGATGCAATGAAAGTGAAGGAAAAATGCGAAAAACTGTTTTCTTGACCACTTCATCATCTACAAGTTCTTGTTTATAACTTTTCTTCGACATGACTGCAGTGAGTAATCCTCAAATTTTCAGTGTAAAAAGTAAAAAATCTGTAAACAATATAGGTGGTATAAAAGTTGTCTCCTGTGGTAAAAAAAACTTTGCTTGTTTCTTTGCCATGGAAAAAACAATGATGGACGTTGTAGATTTTTTTCTCCTCAGTTTTACCGAATTTATGGCGTTTTCCCCTTCTCGTTCACACTTCCTCCACCGAATCATGCCATACAATAACCATACGACCCTAATGGCTGCGATCTAGCCAGGTAATCGAAGAAGAAGGAGTGATGAGACTTCAACAACTTTAGCACGTTTAACACGAGTCGACTGGGGTTGTTCACGGTTTTTTGTTTAACAAGTTTACCACTTAACACGTTTAACACGATAAGCTCAACCGTGAATACCCCTATTATTTATTATTTGTTGTATGGTTGTCAAGGAACGAGAGGTTGGAGAGAAAATTGAATTATTAAAGTGAGTTTTGGAATAATGCAAGACGTGTTTTCTATTGTAAAATAATGTTTTATATTGGTTTTATAATTGTTTTATATTTTATATTTTTAAGTGGGTGGTCCCTTACAACTTTTATCTAAGTTCTACCACGCTTACGTCACAATTGAAGATTCTCACTTTTTGGGGTAAAGTTACCCCCGTTGGGGTAAAGTTTGACGGTATCCTAGGTACCAACCCAAATTACAATACATTATTTCTTAAGTTATTATCACAATTTTATTTATTTACACGAGTGATACCATTATGTGAACAAATATTACAGTTAAGTAGTGTTTTCATCGTTGAACAACCATCATTTTCACACAATGTGATGGAACATGTTTATTACGTGGACACCCGACTCCCAACGATCGACTCTTTCCAACAAACGAATTCACAGCTTCGACGGCTGAGCATCAACAGTGTGGAGAGTCGAGTGAGACCAAGATTGGTTCTTATGATGATTTGATGCGATGTTTGTTGACGAAACAACCAGTCAAAGGATCGATGTTGATGAAACATTGGAAGAATAGTATTGATACGACCAGCATTGAATCATTCGATATTCACTTAGGAGGGTCTCAGACGGTCGCCCTTCGTTCTTAGTATTTCGCAATTGAAGGCGCAAAAACGTAAAAAGTTGTACCTAAATTTGAAATTTTAAAGGATTGTAGAAATTCATTAGTGCACGGACCTAGGGAATTGAAAAACTGAAAGATTGCTTTGATTGATAAAAATGGAACAATTATTGCCAAAGAGAAATGGGAAAAGCTACTGAATAAACGGTTTTTGACATTTTCATGTCTTTGCTTTGGCACATAAACTGAAAAATCGTCACGAAAACTTGCTCACGCGACCAATAAATAAAATAGACCCACTGTGTTGCGTAGAGAACAATCAACTGTTTTCTTACTTCACTACCTTGTTGTGTAGTGGTTGACATGAAAAACACATGAAAATGTCCCAATGTGTTGCAGACTCGTATGCAAGCATTTATAATTTTCTTCATGTTGGTTGGCGGTAACAATGGCAAAGCCGTGTTCTTTGCAGACCAGTGATCTATATAGAAAAATAATAAACCTCAATCAATGCTAACTGAGGAAAATGCCGCGTACGGCGGACGGACGGCCAAATTTTTAATCGGTTTTTGGATTCTACGTTCCTTGAAACGTAAACCAACAAATTTTGAGGGGGGGTTAACTTTTTTTTCTTGCTCGATTCCAAAGATTCATTACTGAAAATAATGAACCAAAATCGTCCACATAAACGCGAGGGACTTTACAATCGTGTTGCTGTTTGTTGAAGTAGAAAATCGGTAACACGATCGTAAAAATCAATATAAATTGTGTTAGGAAATTAACTCGATAATAATATTATAATGTATAATATATATATATGATGATATATAATGATAATAATATATAATAGCATATTATTTTTCCATGCTTTTCCCATATTTCTCTGGCAATTATTGTTCGATTTTGATGATTCCGGCGGCAATCTTTCAGTTTTTCCATTCCCTAGAGCCGTGCACTAATGAATTTCTAAAATCCTCTAAAATTTCAATTTAAGGTAAAACTTTTTATGTTTTTGCGCCTCCAATTTCGTTAAATACTGACCCGGAACGAGGAACGAACGGCGACCGACTGAGACCCCCTTAAACATTTTTGAATTTTACCCAGAAAATAAATTTTTAAAAAGTAAATTTTACATTATGTTTTGTAAAATACGGAATTTTGAGACGAATGCAAAATTTACCTCCTCATGGTTTAACACACTGAGCTCCTCCCTGATCAACTTGGCTAGCTAAATTCGCATCTGGTTGCCCTAATATGACACACTGAGCTCCTCCCTGATCAACTGGGAGTGCTGTATTCGCTCCTGGTGGCCCCAATATGACACACTGAGCTCCACCCTGATCAACTTGGCGAGTTAAATTCGCATCTGGTTGCCCTAATATGACACACTGATCTCCTCCCTGATCAACTGGGAGTGCTGTATTCGCTCCTGGTGGCCCCAATATGACACACTGAGCTCCACCCTGATCAACTTGGCGAGCTAAATTCGCATCTGGTTGCCCTAATATGACACACTGATCTCCTCCCTGATCAACTGGGAGTGCTGTATTCGCTCCTGGTGGCCCCAATATGACACAATGAGCTCCTCCCTGATCAACTTGGCGAGCTAAATTCGCTCCTGGTGGCCCCAATATGACACACTGATCTCCCCCCTGATCAACTTGGCGAGCTAAAGTCGCTCCTGGTGGCCCCAATATGACACACTGACCTCCTCCCTGACCAACTGGGAGTGCTGTATTCGCTCCTGGTGGCCCCAATATGACACACTGAGCTCCCCCCTGATCAACTTGGCGAGCTAAATTCGCATCTGGTTGCCCTAATATGACACACTGATCTCCCTGATCAACTGGGAATGCTGTATTCGCTCCTGGTGGCCCCAATATGACACACTGAGCTCCCCCCTGATCAACTTGGCGAGCTAAATTCGCATCTGGTTGCCCTAATATGACACACTGATCTCCCTGATCAACTGGGAGTGCTGTATTCGCTCCTGGTGGCCCCACTATGACACATTGAGCTCCTCCCTAATCAACTGGGAGTCCTGCATTCGCTCCTGGTGGCCCCAATATGACACACTGAGCTCCTCTCTGATCTACTGGGAGTCCTGTATACTCTCCTGGTTGCCCCAATATGACACACTGAGCTCCTCCCTGATCAACTGGGAGTGCTGTATTCGCTCCTGGTCGCCCCAACATGACACACTGAGCTCCTCCCTGATCAACTCGGAGTCCTGTTTCGCTCCTGGTGGCCCCAATATGACACACTGAGCTCCTCCCTGATCAACTGGGAGTGCTGTATTCGCTCCTGGTGGCCCCAATATGACACACTGAGCTCCTCCCTGATCAACTGGGAGTCCTGTTTCGCTCCTGGTGGCCCCAATATGACACACTGAGCTCCTCCCTGATCAACTGGGAGTGCTGTATTCGCTCCTGGTGGCCCCAATATGACACACTGAGCTCCTCCCTGATCACCTGGGAGTCCTGTATTCGCTCCTGGTGGCCCCAATACGACACACTGAGCTCCTCCTTGATCAACTGGGAGTCGTGTATTCGCTCCTGGTGGCCCCAATATGACACAGTGATCTCCTCCCTCATCAACTGAGAGTGCTGTATTCACTCCTGGTGGCCCCAATATGACAAACGTAACTCATCCCTCGTCAACTGAGAGTGCTGTATTCACTCCTGGTGGCCCCAATATGACAAACGTAACTCATCCCTCGTCAACTGGGAGTGCTGTATTCGCTCCTGTTGGCCCCAATATGACAAACTTAACTCATCCCCGATCAGCTGGGCAAGCTCTGGTGCCAGACGGTTTCGATTTCTTATCCCCCACTCAGCTCCCTCCTGGTAGAATATCAATTTCGATACTTCTCTTCCAATTTTCAAAATGCTGGAATGGAATACAAGAATCTATAAACACAGGCTGCATCACAACACCACTTAACACTAGGTATTTAATTTATAATCCTATTTAGGCAACTTTGAGTGATGCGATAAAAGTTATAATACGTACGAAAAGCTACAACCTAAATTAATAGTATACAAATCCGACTAGGTTCGTATTTTTGATATGATTGCTGAATTATTTGTCAATTGTCGTAGACCTTACAAAGTCGGTCTCTAGCCTGAGAACATGCGAGTCAATTACAGCCCCTCATTCAAGTCGGACAAATTGTGTAGAAAGTGGAATAGTCAGTAAATAGGAAGTCCCGAACAATTTTCTCGAAATGTTTCGTACAATCAAAACAAATTTCTTTTTATAACCCAGAATTTTGAGCTAGAAATGTGACGTCAACAATCGATTTATTAGCGTCGATTCTCAATGTTCACAATCGGTTGACGGGACCGATTTTCAACCACAAAATTTAGTAAGGGACGAAATCATCGCCTTTTTCGGTAACTTGATGTCGCATCCCTAGTTGTTTTGAGAGCTAATTATGGTGTATTAATTTAGTCTAGAACGTGTTTTTACACATATTTACCTCATCACAACCTTACTTTACTATGCAGGACAAAAACCCTGCCCCATTTTGAGGGGAATAATCAAAAGTTTAATTTAATACGGCAACAAAAGTCAATTGGGACGTGTTTTGTTGAAAAATTGAGCCAGGACCTGGGGAAAAATTAGAAACTATAAAATAATAATCAGCATTGCATTGCCTACATAATGATAAGAATTGGGTAGAGGCTCATGGCTTCTTCGTGATACATTGAAATCCTTCCAAATCATTCCCAGAGTAAAAATGTTGCTGTTTTTGGAATCCAACGAGAGAAATTCGTGCGAGTGATCAAAACAGTTTCGTTGAAAACAGCGACTTGGGTGAAGTTACAGGAGAAGTATGAACATTGTGATAGTAACATCAATAATATTAATAATAATAACAATCAACATTAACAGTTCAGGTTTTTAATGGTGGTTTCGACGTTTTCGGACAGGGTTTTCGGCAGGCGCAGTCCAACGGCGGTATTTTGGCGCCTGCGCCGCTCGAGTTGGAAGGGAAGGCGAGGAGGCCGAGCTGTGCGTGCGAGGCTTCGGCGATTGCGCGCGCGCGCACGCACGTTCTGAACGCATCGATCCCGACCGAGGGATCGCAAGGCTGGAAAATTCAAATATCGGAATTCAGTAGAATAGAATAGAATATGAGTTTATTGACAGAAAGAAGGTATTTACAATTTACATTTTATTTGCCATTGTACATGTAGAATGACATACCTACGAAAAATAAGTGAATTTCCTTCTGCCCACCAACCAAATAAGTACTTAAGGCTAAAGGGGACAGCCCTCTAGTTTGATTCTCTTTTAGGAGATGGCGCTAGCGTCGCACTCAAAAGTTTTCCCAATGTTTTTAATCCTCCACGAAAGATTTTTTCGATTATAATACGGGAATGTATCCAGAATAAGTAGATCTCGGTTTCCACCATTGAATTTTTACCATACTATAATTATTTTTATCATGAAACCGCAGAATTCGGGCAATTAAAGGTGTTGAGTAAAAAATGAGATAGCTTGCATATTCATTGTCATTGATGATTGATGAATGATTGGTTAGAAATCTGATTCTTGGACAATTGGAGACGGAAAGGGTAAAAGAAAAATAACTTGTGGTGGCAGACCAATAGA
Organism: Apolygus lucorum; assembly: GCA_009739505.2. NCBI lineage: Eukaryota > Metazoa > Arthropoda > Insecta > Hemiptera > Miridae > Apolygus > Apolygus lucorum. The sequence continues at coordinate 4,010,487 of CM019173.2, read as the reverse complement.
ACAGCGTTCTTACATGAATGATCCAGGAGGAATCTTCGTAGGACTAGTCCGTGGCGTCACCACTCGAGTCTTGAATGTGCCGAGCACATTTCTAACCAAGGAATCAATTCCCTGCATTCCCTTATATCGAAATATTTCTCGTTGAAGGCGCTGCCTCCACAAACCACATAATGGGGTGTGCGCTTGGGTCCAAAAAACTGGTTATTGTTATTTTTAATGCAAACTAGACCTCATTCTGAGAATTTTGACACCAACTGCGACCTTCTAGCGCGAGAAGACCTTTTTCTATGATTTTTCAAAGTTTCGAATGTTTATGACGTCACAGTGGGCTGGTGGGGGGGGGGTCCCGCCTAGGTGGGAGGGGCGCGAGACGTCATAAACATTCGAAACTTTGAAAAATCATAGAAAAAGAGCTACTCATCCAAAAAGAGAATGGCTGGTGTCGCAACTGCGAGAATTATTTCGTTTCTAAATAATTTCCTAAATTTGACGTTTGACTACTTCAGTATTTCACTGTCCAAATTCACATAGTTTCGGTAAATTTAGGAAATTTAATTTAATTTTTTAAAGTTATTTATTTACAAAAAAAGGGAAAGGCCTGAAGGTAATGTGATAATGAAGAGCGACAATGTTTGTATTCGCAAAATAGATGAATTACACAAAGGTCCCAAAAAAGAAGAAGTTGAAAAATATCAAATGGTGATTCGCAATGGGGAATTTGCCTCACATTTTTTTATTTTTTTTTTTCGAAAGAGGGTTCATTGTTATGAAAAGAAACCGTAGTGTGCTGCTCGAAAAAGCATCCAAAAAATTTAGAGAATTTAAGGAAGATGAAAATGTTGAATGAAGCGGCAATTTGTTTTTGGGACAGCCACGTTGAAACGTCACGAATACTTGAACCAATCAGGATTCCGTTGCTCCATGAGACCCCTTCTCTCTTTGGTTATCCGCGGGAAAGGTTATGTAAACAAAGAATCCACGTGAGCATCAAAGTGTCACTTGGTTGTTGATGAGCTCGATAGCTGTTTCATAATTTTGTTCATTGATTGCCAATCCAGAAATACAATTTTTGGCTACACCCTCTAGATACGAAGATAAATAATGAAACTTTTCAACTCCACTCAATCTAATATTACTATGAACATGTGTATTAAATATTTGCCAGAACTCACTAAACTTGAGTACGTCACCTGAAAAGTGTGGAATGACAAGATAATGAAGTTTTACTTCGGCATTCAGACGAAGTGCTTCTTGTCTATGAGCAGGAGATACTTCTTCTGTTCGAGTTCGTACAAGATGGTTGAGAGAGGCCATGACCATCTGTGCTTCTACAGTGGCAGAAAAGGTTTCATTTTGGTCATCTTCATAAGTCAATTGTGCTCTTTTGGACGATCTTACGTAGCCTTGCTGTTGCTACCACTTGTTGAAACTCCTTGATTCTCCGTGGATCTTTTACGTCCTATCCGTAATTATAACCTTACAATATTAACAAGAAATATCGGTTCAAGTTTACTACACAATCGACTTTAATTTTCTCAACACATGTACCTGAAATTTACCGAAACCATGTGAATTTGGACAGTGAAATACTGAAGTAGTCAAACGTCAAATTTAGGAAATTATTTAGGAACGAAATAATTCTCGCAGTTGCGTCAGCTGGTGTCGAAATTCTCAGGATGAGGTCTACTTTCGACTAAAAATCAGGCGCACCCCCCATTCCTTGGAAAATTTCAGCGAGATAAAAAAAAGTAAAAAAGCACCTAATTCCTACGAATTGCGGGAGAATTCCCGCATGACCTTAAAAACTCCTCATTCCGTCAAATTGCACGAAATATCACTCTAACAGCGCCCAGTTCTTCCAAAATGCGGGAAATTTTACTCCGTAAAAGCCCTATTCTTTCAAACTGCGGGAAATTTTTCCTTGAAGGCACCGCCTCCCCGACCATATATCTGTTCCGAATTGCGGGAAAATTCCGGCATGAGGTGGAAAATTCTTCATTTTTTCGAACTGCGCGGAATGTCACGCAAAAATGCCCAATTCTTCCAAACTTTTTTAAACTAAATTTTTGTAAGTAATTAGTAATTTTTTGTAAACTAAAATTTTTCCGAACTGCGGAAAAATTCCAGCATGAGTGAAAAAATGCCAATTTTTTTCGAATTGCGGGAAATTTCACGCCAAAAGCGGCCGGTTCCCCCAAACAGCGGGAAATTTCTTTACTGCAGGCGCCGCCTCCGCTAACTACGTCATTGCGGGAAAAATCCAGCATGAGTACAAAAATGCCATTTTTTTTTAATTTGCGGGAAATTTCACGCTAAAAGCGGCTGGTTCCCCCAAACAGCGGGAAATTTCTCTTCTGAAGGCGCCGCCTCCGCTAACTACGTCATTGCGGGAAAATTCCAGCATGAGTACAAATATGCCATTTTTTTCTATTTGCGGGAAATTTCACGCTAAAAGCGGCCGGTTCCCCCAAACAGCGGGAAATTTCTCTACTGAAGGCGCCGCCTCCTCTAACTACGTCATTGCGGGAAAACTCCAGCATGAGTTCAAAAATGCCATTTTTTTTATTTGCGGGAAATTTCACGTTAAAAGCGGACGGTTCCCCCTAACAGCGGGAAATTTCTCTTCTGAAGGCGCCGCCTCCTCTAACTACGTCGTTTGCGGGAAAATTCCAGCATGAGTACAAATATGCCATTTTTTTCTATTTGCGGGAAATTTCACGCTAAAAGCGGCCGGTTCCCCCCAACAGCGGGAAATTTCTCTTCTGAAGGCGCCGCCTCCGCAAACTACGTCATTGCGGGAAAATTCCAGCATGAGGTTGAAAACTCCTCATTCCTCGCGATTTCTCGCTGAAGGCTGCTGGCGGCAGGGGTGTCCTCCTCACCATTTACTGATTTAATTTAACGAATGAAAGCAAATGAATCAATCACAGGACAGACAATGTGACAATTTATCAAACATCGATTTATTTATTTGTTTTTGTCTAACCTTCTACATAGAATAGGTCACCTACGCATAGATTATTAACTACGTCATTGCGGGAAAATTCCAGCATGGGTACAAAATTGCCAATTTTTTTCGAATTGCGGGAAATTTCACGCTAAAAGCGGTTGGTTCCCCCAAACAGCGGGAAATTTCTCTTCTGAAGGCGCCGCCTCCGCTAACTCCGTCATTGCGGGAAAATTCCAGCATGAGGTTGAAAACACCTTATTTTTTCGAACTGCGCGGAATGTCAAGCTGAAAATGCCCAATTCTTCCAAACTTTTGGGAGATTTATCGTTGAAGGCACTGCCTCCGTAAACTAAATTTCTTTCCGAACTGCGGGAAAATTCCAGCTTGAGTACAAAAATGCCAATTTTCTTTCGAATTGCGGGAAATTTCACTTTTGCATAGAAAAATAAAAAATAATAAACCATTGTGTAATAATTTGCAGCGTTTTTTCGAACTGCGCAGAATGTCACGCTAAAAATGCCCAATTCTTCCAAACTTTTGGGAGATTTATCGTTGAAGGCACTGCCTCCGTAAACTAAATTTCTTTCCGAACTGCGGGAAAATTCCAGCTTGAGCACAAAAATGCCAATTTTTTTTCGAATTGCGGGAAATTTCACGCTAAAAGCGGCCGGTTCCCCCAAACAGCGGGAAATTTCTCTTCTGAAGGCGCCACCTCCGCTAACTACGTAATTGCGGGAAAATTCCAGCATGAGTACAAAATTGCCAATTTTTTCGAATTGCGGGAAATTTCACGCTAAAAGCGGCCGGTTCCCCCCAACAGCGGGAAATTTCTCTTCTGAAGGCGCCGCCTCCGCAAACTACGTCATTGCGGGAAAATTCCAGCATGAGGTTGAAAACTCCTCATTCCTCGCGATTTCTCGCTGAAGGCTGCTGGCGGCAGGGGTGTCCTCCTCACCATTTACTGATTTAATTTAACGAATGAAAGCAAATGAATTAATCACAGGACAGACAATGTGACAATTTATCAAACATCGATTTATTTATTTGTATTTGTCTAACCTTCTACATAGAATAGGTCACCTACGCATAGATTATTAACTACGTCATTGCGGGAAAATTCCAGCTTGAGCACAAAAATGCCAATTTTTTTCGAATTGCGGGAAATTTCACGCTAAAAGCGGCTGGTTCCCCCAAACAGAGGGAAATTTCTCTTCTGAAGGCGCCACCTCCGCTAACTACGTAATTGCGGGAAAATTCCAGCATGAGTACAAAATTGCCAATTTTTTCGAATTGCGGGAAATTTCACGCTAAAAGCGGCCGGTTCCCCCAAACAGAGGGAAATTTCTCTTCTGAAGGCGCCGCCTCCGCTAACTACGTCATTGCGGAAAAATTCCAGCATGAGGTTGAAAACACCTCATTCCTCGCGATTTCTCGCTGAAGGCTGCTGGCGGCAGGGGTGTCCTCCTCACCATTTACTGATTTAATTTAACGAATGAAAGCAAATGAATTAATCACAGGACAGACAATGTGACAATTTATCAAACATCGATTTATTTATTTGTATTTGTCTAACCTTCTACATAGAATAGGTCACCTACGCATAGATTATTAACTACGTCATTGCGGGAAAATTCCAGCTTGAGCACAAAAATGCCAATTTTTTTCGAATTGCGGGAAATTTCACGCTAAAAGCGGCTGGTTCCCCCAAACAGAGGGAAATTTCTCTTCTGAAGGCGCCACCTCCGCTAACTACGTAATTGCGGGAAAATTCCAGCATGAGTACAAAATTGCCAATTTTTTCGAATTGCGGGAAATTTCACGCTAAAAGCGGCCGGTTCCCCCAAACAGAGGGAAATTTCTCTTCTGAAGGCGCCGCCTCCGCTAACTACGTCATTGCGGAAAAATTCCAGCATGAGGTTGAAAACACCTCATTCCTCGCGATTTCTCGCTGAAGGCTGCTGGCGGCAGGGGTGTCCTCCTCACCATTTACTGATTTAATTTAACGAATGAAAGCAAATGAATTAATCACAGGACAGACAATGTGACAATTTATCAAACATCGATTTATTTATTTGTATTTGTCTAACCTTCTACATAGAATAGGTCACCTACGCATAGATTATTAACTACGTCATTGCGGGAAAATTCCAGCTTGAGCACAAAAATGCCAATTTTTTTCGAATTGCGGGAAATTTCACGCTAAAAGCGGCTGGTTCCCCCAAACAGAGGGAAATTTCTCTTCTGAAGGCGCCACCTCCGCTAACTACGTAATTGCGGGAAAATTCCAGCATGAGTACAAAATTGCCAATTTTTTCGAATTGCGGGAAATTTCACGCTAAAAGCGGCCGGTTCCCCCAAACAGAGGGAAATTTCTCTTCTGAAGGCGCCGCCTCCGCTAACTACGTCATTGCGGAAAAATTCCAGCATGAGGTTGAAAACACCTCATTCCTCGCGATTTCTCGCTGAAGGCTGCTGGCGGCAGGGGTGTCCTCCTCACCATTTACTGATTTAATTTAACGAATGAAAGCAAATGAATTAATCACAGGACAGACAATGTGACAATTTATCAAACATCGATTTATTTATTTGTATTTGTCTAACCTTCTACATAGAATAGGTCACCTACGCATAGATTATTAACTACGTCATTGCGGGAAAATTCCAGCTTGAGCACAAAAATGCCAATTTTTTTCGAATTGCGGGAAATTTCACGCTAAAAGCGGCTGGTTCCCCCAAACAGAGGGAAATTTCTCTTCTGAAGGCGCCACCTCCGCTAACTACGTAATTGCGGGAAAATTCCAGCATGAGTACAAAATTGCCAATTTTTTCGAATTGCGGGAAATTTCACGCTAAAAGCGGCCGGTTCCCCCAAACAGAGGGAAATTTCTCTTCTGAAGGCGCCGCCTCCGCTAACTACGTCATTGCGGAAAAATTCCAGCATGAGGTTGAAAACACCTCATTCCTCGCGATTTCTCGCTGAAGGCTGCTGGCGGCAGGGGTGTCCTCCTCACCATTTACTGATTTAATTTAACGAATGAAAGCAAATGAATTAATCACAGGACAGACAATGTGACAATTTATCAAACATCGATTTATTTATTTGTATTTGTCTAACCTTCTACATAGAATAGGTCACCTACGCATAGATTATTAACTACGTCATTGCGGGAAAATTCCAGCTTGAGCACAAAAATGCCAATTTTTTTCGAATTGCGGGAAATTTCACGCTAAAAGCGGCTGGTTCCCCCAAACAGAGGGAAATTTCTCTTCTGAAGGCGCCACCTCCGCTAACTACGTAATTGCGGGAAAATTCCAGCATGAGTACAAAATTGCCAATTTTTTCGAATTGCGGGAAATTTCACGCTAAAAGCGGCCGGTTCCCCCAAACAGAGGGAAATTTCTCTTCTGAAGGCGCCGCCTCCGCTAACTACGTCATTGCGGAAAAATTCCAGCATGAGGTTGAAAACACCTCATTCCTCGCGATTTCTCGCTGAAGGCTGCTGGCGGCAGGGGTGTCCTCCTCACCATTTACTGATTTAATTTAATGAATGAAAGCAAATGAATCAATCACAGGACAGACAATGTGACAATTTATCAAACATCGATTTATCTATTTGTTTTTGTCTACCCTTTACATAAAATACGAATAGATTATTGTAAAGAGAAGATGTTGATGTTGTTGTTGTGGATGTTGTTGTTGTAGATTGTTGTGTGTCGATTGTATTGTATTGTGTTGTGTAGATTATTTATAATTCAGATGTTATACCTAGTTTTAAAAAACTAAAAAAAGCGTAAAAATGTCAAGGTTTTGAGCGCTTTTTGTCTAGTCAGCAGCAACGGTTCATGGAGTTGTAATTTTGGGGGGATAAACTGCCTTACGCTTCCTAACATAATTTTCTGTATTCTGAGGATTCTGAGGTACCTTGCTGTGCCAAACGTGGAAGATGCCAGGGTCCGTGGCTCGAATCACTTTCAGGCCGCTCCGAACGTATTTTCGATACAACGTGACGTCATCGCCCGACCAGCCGTCCGAGAGACCGCCGATTTTCTCGAGGTCAGACCTGGGAAATTCGAGGGGGAAAAAAATTTCAATTAGATTAATCTCAATATCAAGAAGAACGCAGCAAAATATTAAACAATGATTCATTATTTCACTGTTCAGATCACCCGCCATCACAGAACTCGGGTTTATGGTTTATTTCTCCAATAATTAACCTTTGGAGTCGAACAAAAAAAAATCATGTTCCCTCCAGTGGCGTCTCCTCCAGGCAAACATAGCAAACACTGTTTGCCTTAGGTACTAAAAATATGCAGAATGAACAAATTATTTTTGTTGTGATTCTCCTGTATTTCCATTTTTTGGAAGTAATATTTACCAAGCCGATTTTGGATTTTTTTTTTTAAATTCAGGAACTATTTCATGATAACCAAGGAAGTTAGATGGAATAGGAGTATGGAATAAGCATGTATTTTACTCAGAATACTAGCCCGCAACACACCAGAGGGTTGTAGAGATTGTTAACTACGATCGATTGTGGATGATACGTGAAGTAGCAGGTGATGCAAGGCAAGCAGTTAAAAACGCTGCAAATTATTACACAATGGTTTATTATTTTTTATTTTTCTATATAGATCACTCGTCTGCAAAGCCACCAACCATCCAACATGAAGAAAAACATCGATTGCATTTCGGTCAGCTTTAATTTGAAAGGAGATTAGGCCTCTTTTGCGATTCACACTCGTGTTTCTGATTTATCGTACGTCCAAACTTTAAATTCTCGTAGTGAGCGATCGGTTTGTCCTACAGAGCTCCGGGTGGTCTCAAAAAATTCTAAAAATTCTAAAGAATCTTAAATTGAAGGAAAAACAATACCTTTATATCGAAATTTTTTGAGTTAGGGCGTTTTCAAAATTTCAAAATTGATTTTGGAACCCTTAGAAGTGACCTACCTCAACCAAAATCTTCGGGGCACAACTAGACCCCCGAAGGAGCCTACATACCAAATTTCATCAAAATCGGTCAATGCTAAGTGGCAAAAGTGCCGCGTACGGCGGACGGACGGCCAAATTTTTATTCGATTTTTGGATTCTACGTACCTTGAAACGTAAACCATCAAATTTTGAGGGGGTGTTAAAAAATTTTTTTTTTCTTGGTCGATTCCAAAGGTTCATTATTGAAAATAATAAACCAAAACGCTGCAAATTATTACACAATAGTTTATTATCTTTCTATATAGATCACTCGTCTGCAAAGCCACCAACCATCCAACATGAAGAAAAACATCGATCGTATTTCGGTCAGCTAAAATTTGAACGGAGATTAGGCCTCTTTTGCGATTCACACTCGTGTTTCTGATTTATCGTACAACCAAACCTTAAATTCTCGTAGGGAGCGAACGGTTTGTCCTACAGAGCTCCGGGTGGTCTCAAAAAATTCTATAGAATCTTAAATTGAAGGAAAAACAATACCTTTATATCAAAATGTTTTGAGTTAGGGCGTTTTCAAGATTTCAAAATTCATTTTGGAACCCTTAGAACGGACCTACATCGACCAAAATCTTCGGGGCACAACTAGACCCCAAGGGGAGCCTACATACCAAATTTCATCAAAATCGGTCAATGCTAAGTGGCAAAAGTGCCGCGTACGGCGGACGGACGGCCAAATTTTTATTCGATTTTTGGATTCTACGTACCTTGAAACGTAGACCATCAAATTTTGAGGGGGTGTTAAAATTTTTTTTTTCTTGGTCAAAAAGGTTCATTATTGAAAATAATAAACCAAAAATGATTTTTTCGGGACTGTTTTGGATGACAGGTGACGATCGGCGGGTTGGCAGGGGGTCAGTGCGGGGTCTAGTATTGCTGTACCCCCACTATAACAGCGTAAGCAAAGGCAAACAATCGAGGAGCTGTTTCGTGGCCTTGAAAGCAGAGAAAATTGGAAGATGAGCCATGAGTTACGCTTCCTTAGCAACCAGTAATCAAGTTTAATGACGGAATTCTTTATTTCTTTAAATGGAGTGTGAAGCGTTTATTTCATCTAAATAAACTCGATTATGAAGCGAAAATATGGCCTGACGAATATTCTCACCTGACGCCCCTGGTCCCCCCCCCCCCTCAAGTTTGACGGTTTACATTTCAACGTACGTAGAATCAGAGAATCGAATAACAATTTCCGTCCGTCTTCCGTACGCGGCACTTTCCTTAGTTCCCAAGGACCGATTTTGATGAAATTTGGTATGTAGGCTCCGTTTGGGGTTTCGGTAGTTGAGCCGCGACGACTTTGCTTGATTTCGTCACTTCTAAGGGTTGAAAAATAAGGGCTGAAATTTTCAAAACGACCTAGCTCGAACACGAGATATACGAGTATTAATTTTTCATTCTTTTAATATAGCGACGATTTTTAAGAATCGACGCCACCTCGATAATTAATTAGCTAATAAGTGGATGATCATGACGTTTTTTCATCAATTTAAGATAGTGTTAAATATCTTACACACAAATTCAGTATTCTAATTTCAATGCATATTTCAATCAAAACCATTGATGGCAAAAACTTGGATCAATATAGAGTGGGGATTTTAATCAATAATCTGATTAATTCGTAAAAATTAAACAAAAATTTTAATCAATTAATTTGTTTGACTTGGATATGATTTTTAGCTTGGGGTCTGTGAAAATTCTCCCTTGATGAGAAAAACAATCGATCATGGATAAATAATATTTATATGTAGGTACTATTATTCCATCATAAATAAATTATAATAAAATATTATAAATGATATTTATGTATTATTATTATTATAATACATTATTTAATATTAATATTAAAATTAATATTAAAATTGATATTATTATAATATTTATATGTAGGTACTATTATTCCATTAGGAGAGAAATTAAATCAAGTTTAATACTTGAAATGAAGTATGTAGGCAGGAAGAGAAACCAAAACATTATAAATGTAAACACGTGATTTATTGAATTAAGTACCACAACTTTTGTTGTCACGGCCTGGCATCGAACCCAGGTCTCCCAGACTACTGATTCTCGCACTTCAGTTACCGAATTTGTTCATCAATCTCTCGTTTCATTTTTTCGGGGTAAAAAAAACGCTGCAAATTATTACACAACGGTTTATTATTTTTATATAGATCACTCGTCTACAAAATCACCAACCATCCAATATGAAGAAAAAAATAGTAAAAAAATCAAATTTTTTTTTTTTAAACCAAAAAAAAATCAAAATCACCAACCATCATAATCAAAATTAGCACTTTGGTCAGCTAAAATTTGAACGGAGATTAGGCCTCTTTTGCACTCTCGGGGCACAACTAGACCCCAAATGGAGCCTACATACCAAATTTCATCATAATCGGTCAATGCTAAGTGGCAAAAGTGCCGCGTACGGCGGACGGACGGCCAAATTTTTATTCGATTTTTGGATTCTACGTACCTTGAAACGTAAACCATCAAATTTTGAGGGGGTGTTAAAATTTTTTTTCTTGGTCGATTCCAAAGGTTCATTATTGAAAATAATAAACCAAAATGACTTGTACATGCCTTTTTACTTCCTGCCTACATCTTCCAACGTCATTCCAAGTAATAAAAAATTCAATTTTTTTTGTAATAGTAGGTACCTACCCAGACATATACGTGATTTATTGTTTTCCCAATCAAGGGAGAAATTCTCTGTCAAATTGATTGGGAATAAGGTCGTCAGGAATAAAACTCCTCCTTTGTCGAGCTTTCGGTAAATTTATCACCTTCCTCAGGGCTCGAAGGATGTGTTACCAAAAAAAAAGTTGGTAGGTAAAAAAAAAAACAAACGCTGAAAATCATTGCCCAAAGGTTCATTATTTTCTGTATAGATCACCCTTCTGTATAGATCCCTCCCTACCAACCATAGGTACCTCCTACCTACTAGGGCATTTTTCAAAATTTCGACCCTTCATTTCCATTTGGTTGGTGGGTGGGTTAGAAATTTTCAAAAATGCCCTAGTAGGTACCTATGGTTGGTAGGGAGGGATCTATACATACGGGTGATCTATACAGAAAATAATGAACCTTTTGGCAATGATTTGCAGCGTTTTTTTTTACCTACCAACTTTTTTATTACCTATCAAATATTGGTTGGTACTACCTACCACACCATACTACCTTCACACGTTCACAATCAAGTTTATTAGAAAGAACTAAACGCTTCACACTCGATTCGAAAAATAGAAAGCTTCATATGGAAATTTGATTACTGGTTGCTCAGAAAGCAAAACTGAATACAAATCGAAGAAATGAACAGCGATCGTATTTTATTCAGATAAAATTTGCACGGAGATTAGACATCTTGAGTGATTCACACTCATGATTCTGTTTTATCGAAGGAAAACCTTCAAGTACCCGTAGGGACCGAACGGTTTGTTCTACAGAGCTCCGGGTGGTCTCAAAAATGTTTGAAAATTCAATACTATTTAAAATTGGAGAAAAAACGATACCTTTATTTCGAGAGTGTTCGAGCTAGGGCACTCTTGAAAATTTCAACCCTCAATTTTCACCCCTTAGAAGTGACTGAAATCAACCAAAAGCTTCGTGGCACAACTAGACCCCAAATGGAGCCCATATACCAAATTTGAACCAAATCGGTTCAGTGTTGCTAAGAAAAGTGCCGCGTACGGAGGACGGACGGAAATTTTTTTATTGGATTTCCGGAAACTAAGTACCTTGAAACGTAAAACATCAAATTTTGTGAGGCTACCAAGGTAGCGGAAACTTTGTTTTCACTTTTCAAGGACGAAAAAAAAAGTTCTCCAAAATCAAAATTTTCACTCGTGTTTTGCGTTTTAGACCTTTCTGAACAATTTTGGTTCCGTGTCTGTCTGTCTGTCTGTCATGAATTCCTTGTAACGGGCATAACTTCCACATTTTCTACCCGATTTCAATGAAATTTTCAGGGATGTTACAGATTAGTATTTAGATGGTCCCCAATGAAGATCATCACCCCCGGACTCATGGTACCCACTGCGCATGCGCAAACGTAAAATCCTTGTAACAGCCATAACATTTACATTTTTCATCCGAATTTGATGAAATTTTCTAGGATTGTCCAGATTAGCGTGGTAGATGGTCCCCTATGAGGGTAGTGAAAAGGTACTTAGAGATTGGTGTTATGAGATTAACTACTTTGCAGCGGATCATCTATATAATCGGGTTATGGATACGAGGAAGCTATGTGCCACACCCACTTGGCAGACTTTTTTTTTCTTGCTCGATTCCAAAGGCTTATTATTAGAATTAGTTGAGAAGAACGTTGTCTATTTACAGAAAATACCTAATGAGTTACAAGTTGAATCGATTTCGAGGGTTAGGTCTTCATCAGTAATAAACAATAACATCACTGAGAGCTTAGATTATATCGATACCTTAAAGCACAAAGGGGCTATGTCCAAAAAATATAGTTCTGAGAAAAACGCAAAAGAAGTTATCACCAGTGCACAATTCCTAAAATAATGGCTTATTACACCAAACTCTTTAATATCTTCAAGAAATGTTCGAGCTATAATCGTCAAGAAGGTTAATAATAGTTTTGTTAAATTTGAGTTTTTCTGAAGTTGAAAAAAAATATTAAAAAGTGGAAGATGGATGGACATAGCCTCTTCGTGCTTTAAGGTATCGATATAGTCACAGGTGAAAGGGAGCTTGAATCCCATTGGTCGAGAAAGTGAGACACACCCAATCAGATTGAAGCAGATATAAGTGAAAGGAGAATCCTATTGGCTCAGAGAAGTTGGAGGGATCTTGGAGGATCTTCAGTTGAGTATTGTACATAACTTTTGGCATTGGGAACTTTGAAACATTGTATTGTCCGAGCTCATGAAATTCTACGATCAGTGATATTTTAACTGTGATATATCTATTTTAAATCATTATTATTTCATTTTATGTTTATAGTTTGTAGTATTGACTTGTGATGTACTGTAAAATATCAGTACATCACAAGTCAATACTACAAACTATAAGGCCTAATTTTAGGCCTTGTCCTGTAGGGATGGGACATCGATATCGATAATATCAAAACATCGATGTTTTGCTCGTAATATTGATGTTTTACACTCGATGTTTTGGTCCGATGATATCGATATTTCGACGAGATGGTCTGATAACATCGTTTGATTAATTTGACTTACTAGGTACTGCAAGGGAATCCAATTTCAGACCAGATAACTTGGAATTTGAAGAACACCTTCTACTATTCAATTGTTGTGATCAGCTACCTCTTCGCGTAAATATAGTTTAGTCGGAACGATAGGAGGTCGATCCCCGGTCGAGGGACGTTAATTTTTGATGATTCAACACAATCATCACTTTATATGACAATATAATTACTGGAAAACAATAGAAAAAAGTTTCTTTATGCTTGAACCAATAACGGAAATGGGGAAGGTATGGGATATCGAAATGAAGTGCATAAAAATCGGATAATTTATCACGAATGAAAAAAATTATAATGGATTTATAATGGATTTTATTTTATCCAGTAAAATAAAAGCAACTACTTCTTATGAGTGGAGGAAGAGCAGCCTCATCAGGGTTTCTCCCTTGATTCTATTTGGTTGACAAATGAATTAAATTTCCCGCTTTTTAAAAACATTGATTTTTCACCTTACGATGTTTCATCGATATCGATGTATCTATGAAATATCGACAACGACATCTACATCGATGTTTTTTTTTGTTCGATGTCCCATCCCTATTGTCCTGTATATCAAATATGCATTATCTGATATCTGATCCTTCACTTTTATACTTATTGTAACCTTGAAACCTGGAGTTGGGGAGTATTGTTAATTGTTCACACTTTCAAGGTAAATAAAGTATCCTCACTTGTACTGGCAGGTCATGGAGAAGCTGAAGTCCTTCCAGAACCCCGTGTCCCTCGATATGAGGAGTCTGTCCGTTTCCGAAGGGACAGGTCGTCCTTGAAGGGTGTAAACTACCTGAAATCGACGTTATTATAAGTGGGCGAGTCAATTAATGTTTACTCGTTTCAATAAAGTAGCTACCTGAAAGGTTGATCGGATGATACCATACGCGACAATATTGTTCCATTCAAGGCAACGGTTGTCGGAGACTCTAAGTTAGTTTCCAGCAGGGGAAACATTGCAGGGAAAAAAGTTGCTCGGGAATTTTTGACTTGAAGCACATTGAGTCGTCCAGTTCCAAAAGCCACTTTGTCCAATTTTCGAACGATTCGAGATAACTATCGATTTTAATTAAATCGCAGGTGACGAATCGAATGGTGAAGTTTTTTTCTTTCTAAACCCATATCCCTCCCAAAATGACCCTGAACAGTAGTGTTGCTTTCCAAAACCCACTATGTCCAATGAGTATTGGGTTCCAAAAGCCGCCATGTCCATCTCATTTCTCCTGTTTCAAAACCCATTTTGTCCCACACTGTTATGCACCCTTCTTTATCATTGTGTTTCAAAACCCACTTTGTCCACAGTTCTCTTCAGTGTTCTTTTCTTTCAGTTTTGTATTAGTTTTTTTCGGACCTTAGTAATGTTTTCAACACTTCAACATTCAATGAGTGCAAAAGAATTATTGTTACATTGTCCAGGAAGAACAAAGTTCCCTTGGTAAGGGGAGAGCCTGCTTATCGATCAGACATTGGCGCAGGAAAATCAATATTAAAAACAGGGAAAACGCTGACCAAAAACCTTGGTATAGATACCATTCCCAAGGGTAAACCTGTCAATGAAAAAAAACTGCAAGATCTATTGAAAACACATTTTGGAGATAATTGGGTTAAGTACAGATGAAAGGCTCGAATATTACAAAAAAAAAAAACTTCATCCTTGAACCAGCAAATAATTCGATTATGTATATTATTATTCTGAAGATGATGATGACATGTCAGACGGCGAAGTGGTTATAGTTGACCAAGAAGAGCAAGTCACAGACTTTCAGGACAATGCTGATGAGATAATAAAACGCTGCAAATTATTACACAATGGTTTATTATTTTTTATTTTTCTATATAGATCACTCGTCTGCAAAGCCACCAACCATCCAACATGAAGTAAAACATCGATCGCATTTCGGTCAGCTAACATTTGAACGGAGATTAGGCCTCTTTTGCGATTCACACTCGTGTTTCTGCTTCATCGTACGTCCAAACTTTAAATTCTCGTAGGGAGCGAACGGTTTGTCCTACAGAGCTCCGGGTGGTCTCAAAAAATTCTAAAAATTCTATAGAATCTTAAATTGAAGGAAAAACAATACCTTTATATCCAAATTTTTTGAGTTAGGGCGTTTTCAATATTTCAAAATTGATTTTGGAACCCTTATAAGTGACCTACATCAACCAAAATCTTCGGGGCACAACTAGACCCCAAATGGAGCCTACATACCAAATTTCATCAAAATCGGCCAATGCTAAGTGGCAAAAGTGCCGCGTACGGCGGACGGACGGCCAAATTTTGGTTTATTATTTTCAATAATGAACCTTTGGAATCGACCAAGAAAAAAAAAAATTTAACACCCCCTCAAAATTTGATGGTTTACGTTTCAAGGTACGTAGAATCCAAAAATCGAATAAAAATTTGGCCGTCCGTCCGCTGTACGCCGTCCGCCGTACGCGGCACTTTTGCCACTTAGCATTGACCGATTTCGATGAAATTTGGTATGTAGGCTCCATTTGGGGTCTAGTTGTGCCCCGAAGCTTTTGGTTGATGTAGGTCACTCCTAAGGGTTCCAAAATCAATTTTGAAATATTGAAAACGCCCTAACTCAAAAAATTTCGATATAAAGGTATTGTTTTTTCTTCAATTTAAGATTCTATAGAATTTTTAGAATTTTTTGAGACCACCCGGAGTTCTGTAGGACAAACCGTTCGCTCCCTACGAAAATTTAAGGGTTTATATTGAAATGTATATATATATATATAAATCAAAACACGAGTGTGAATCGCAAAAGAGGCCTAATCTCAGTTCAAATTAGAGCTGACCGAAATGCAATCGATGGTTGGTGATTTTGATTTTTTTTTTTTCTTATTGGATGGTTGGTGATTTTGTAGACGATCTATATAGAAAAATAATTAACCATTGTGTAATAATTTGCAGCGTTTTATTCGATTTTTGGATTCTACGTACCTTGAAACGTAAACCATCAAATTTTGAGGGGATGTTAAAAAAAAATTTTTTCTTGGTCGATTCCAAAGGTTCATTATTGAAAATAATAAAACAAAATCGCAGAAAAATTCAAATGAAGTCTGCAAAAAATAAGAACTTTCTTAAAGCTTGATAGATTTGTAAATGTGTTAAACTATCATCACGCTCGTTTTTTAGGACGTCCCACAGTAAGACTTGGGCGTCCTTATAAGATCGATCTGGGGTGAAGTTGGACAACACTCAACAGAAAAAAAAAATAACCACACAGTAATCCGTTTTAGACCATTCTGAATCCAAATCCGCGAAAAAAACCATAGGTGTATGTCTGTGTGTGTGTGTGTGTGTATGTGTGTATGTGTGTATGTGTGTGTGTGTGTGACAAAATCTTGTGTCGTCTGCACAGGCCTTAGTTCTCAACCGATTTTCCTGGTTCTTTTTTTGTTCGACGCGGAAAACTATCTAGTTGTGCACTACGTCGCCGGAATTTCGAATTTTGCCTTTTAAGGGGGGGAAAGGGGGGGTTAATGCTCAAAAAACGTGCATTTTTGGGCATAATCTTGTGTCGTCTGCCCAGGCCTTAGTTCTCAACCGATTTTTGTGGTTCTTTTTTTGTTCGACGCGGAAAACTATCTAGTTGTGCACTACGGCGCCGGAATTTCGAATTTTGCCTTTTAAGGGGGAGAAAGGGGGGGTTAATGCTTAAAAAACGTGCGTTTGCGGGCATAATCCTTTAAAATTTGCCCAGGCCTCAATTTCCAACCGATTAGTGAGTTTCTTTTTTTGTTTGACTCAAATAACTTCCGAGTTGTACATAATTTCACCCGAGTACCAAAATTCGCAAGGGGGGGGGGGTGTAGTGGGGGGATAATATTCACAAAATATCCGATTTTTCAAAATTTCGGTTCCTTTACTGCTTACTAATTGTACCCAAGCTTTGAAATTGAGGAAAAATTCTCATTATACCTCCGGGTTTTCATGAATTATTCTCTGTAGCACCAAGGAAATAATAGTGGTGCCACCATGGTGCCAGGACACCATAAACCGCATATTTCGTGCTTTTTTTTTGTGTTTCACCTTGAATACGGATGTGAACCTCGACGGACCGCCTACTAAAACTAATAGATGAAAGTGCAATGTTACGACGTATTCCCCCTTTGGTGCCAGACTGGCACCATTGGTGGTGGTTGGGGGGGGGGGGGGGGGGTGTGAACTCGAATTCGCATGTTGGGTATCGTAGATCATGGATTTTAAAATGCTCTTCAGATTCGAGGCTCCCATGCCGCTAGAAATGTTTTGGTAGATAATGGTGAGGGGGGGGGGGTCACTATTTCTTGCCTAAAGTAATAAACCAAATTACATCGAGTGAAACAGTTTTATCGCTTACCAACTGGTTAACTGATCTAATGCTTATCCAATGGGACGTCCCCTGGAATGCATGCATTACTAAACAATATGTTTTCATTTTACAATTTTGGTTTATTATTTTCAACTAGCTGAAAAGCCTACTAAAAGTAGGCAAAAACGATTCCTCCGACTCACTCCTCCACCACTCCCTCCGACTCCTCTCGCCCCCAGCTCCTCCGACTCCTCCCGCCCCCAACTCCGACTCCTCCCGCCCCCAACTCCTCCCGTCTCTGATTCCGCCCACTCTTAACCCCTCCGTGCATACGTACGTACGTACGTACGGTTGGCGTTTTATATTATTAGATAACTAGCTGAAAAGCCTACTAAAAGCAGGCAAAGACTATTCCTCCGACTCTCCTCCCGCCACCAACTCCCTCCGACTCCTCCCGCCCCCAACCCCTCCGACTCCTCTCGCCTCCGACTCCTCCCGCCCCCAACCCCTCCGAATCCTCTCGCCCCCGACCCTTCCCGCCCCCAACCCCTCCGACTCCTCCCGCCCCCAACCCCTCCGACTCCTCTCGCCTCCGACTCCTCCCGCCCCCAACCCCTCCAGCCTACAACTCTCCCTCTGCCACGACCCCTCCGTGCATACGTACGTACGTACGGTTGGCGTTTTATATAATTAGATGAACCTTTGGAATCGACCAAGAAAAAAAAATTTTTAACACCCCCTCAAAATTTGATGGTTTACGTTTCAAGGTACGTAGAATACGAAAATCGAATAAAAATTTGGCCGTCCGTCCGCCGTACGCGGCACTTTTGCCACTCAGCATTGACCGATTTTGATGAAATTTGGTATGTAGGCTCCATGTGAGGTCTAGTTGTGCCCCGAAGCTTTTGGTTAATGTAAGTCACTTCTGAGGGTTCCAAAATCAATTTTGAAATTTTGAAAACGCCCTAACTCAAAAAAAATTGACATAAAGGTATTGTTTTTCCTTCAATTTAAGATTCTATAGAATTTTTAGTTTTTTTGAGACCACCCGGAGCTGTGTAAGACAAACCGTTCGCTCACTACGAGAATTTAAAGTTTGGACGTGCGATAAATCAGAAACAAGAGTGTGAATCGCAAAAGAGGCCTAATCTCCGTTCAAATTAAAGGTGACCGAAATGCAATCGATGTTTTTCTTCATGTTGGACGGTTGGTGGCTTTGCAGACGAGTGATCGATATAGAAAAATAAAAAATTATAAACCATTGTGTAATAATTTGCAGCGTTTTTTGCTAGTACCTATACTTACTTGGAAATATTGTAGCTACTTTATTAGGAAAATTTTTAATACCTAAAGTGTACCTATTCTTATTTACTTAAAAATTTGTACTTGATAAAAATGTGTCAAAGCTGCATTATCGAAAGGGTGTGATTTGTTTTCAAACCCCACTTTGTCCAAAGTATACTGTTCCAGAACCCACTATGTCCACCGTACAGTTCCAAAACCCACTACGTCCAACTTTTCAACTGGATTTTTAAAAAAAGGATGGATCAGGGATTTTCAAAATATATCCTAAATAAAAATTAATTTTATGAAGAAAATTAAAAAAAATAAAAAAATTGGCTAAAAAACTCTATTTTGAAATATCATAACAGTTTTTCACGAATATCTCACAATTGGGTAGTGAGGACATGGAGGCTTTTGGAACTGGACGACTCACAGTGTTTCGCATGATAAATTTTATCATGCGAAACATCATGGGACTGGGTCGGTACCTTGCAGCTGTTACACTGAAACATACCTCAATCTCATTTGCCTTCTACAGATTTTACACAGAAATGAACTGCTCCGAAAAGCAAAATGAGAGTGGAAATTTCGATTTTGGAGGACCCATTTTGGTTCAACCTGTACCTCGAATACGAAGCTCCAATGTCCTACGAAGAAGCAATTCCTACTTATAGCACTCCTGAGCAACCTTCCCTGCTCCATGCCATGAAATTGGCATCCACTTCCTCCCAGTTCACTAGAATACCTACTCGATGGGGTTTCCTTGTATGAACAAGTCACGCTAAGTGTTCATATAAAAGGGTTGAAGGAGGGATTTTGTGCGAATTGAATATTGAGAGCTCCATTTGAAAGCTATAAACGTTTGAAGAAAATAGTCGAAAAGGCGTAGGCGGGAGGTAGGCACCTGCTGGCGGGATCTATACATCATATTTTATGAAGGCAACTCAAACTCGTAAAGGGCAGAGCTCATTTTTTCACGTTTTTATCGGACTTTATAGGAGCAATTGGCAGAGGAAGGTAGGGAATGCCCCCAGCTGCAATAGACACTTCCGGCTTGAATGGCCCCATAACCCTTGCTGAATGTCTGAGGGGGAACGAAACCACTTTGAAGAGATTTTCAGTTTGCGTTTCATGTACACGGTCCTATTCCCGGGTAATTCAGTAAAGCAACAGTGTCGTATAAGTTTGTACGTTAAATCAGTTTAGAGCGTCAAAGAACGAATTAATTAACGTCGAAATTCCGAATGAAATCATCATTAAATGATCACGAATAAATTAACGTCGAAATTCCGAATGAAATCATCATTAAATGATCAAATTTTGACGATCACTGACAATGTTGTGATGCCTACGAAGATGAAAACACGTCTGCTTCACCACATTGATAGTCCAGGTCATCGATGTACTCCAGGAAACCACGAGGCCCCAAAAACACTCCCTTGCTTCACACCATAGGGAATCCAAACCTCCTGAGATTCTATTTAATATTCTCACCTTAGGAACGAATAAAAAAATTTTAATTTTTTTTTAATTTTTAAATTTTAAAAATTTTATTGAAGCATTTTTTATTTTTTTATTTTTTATTTTTTAATTTTTATTTTTTTATTTTTTTTTTGAAAAAAAAAGGAATCCACGTGTCAGTTCTGCCTTCCTTTCTCTTTATTGAAAATCATACATTGTGGGTTCCCCATTTTCCCCCTGCAAATAGTTTTTTCAACTTCGCCTTTCAACTTTGATATAATATTGAGATCATCTGATGTTAACAGTTAACATCAGATGATCTCTAACAGTTACTTTAGTCAGTACAATTTATTGATTAAATTGCATATTCACGGGGTACATATTTTGTGTGTATTTTCCCGGCATCCTTAGATCGTGTAGTTCACCACACTTCATCATTAGTTTCAACGTACTCTTATTTCCTAATCGAGAAAGAATGCAAAATTTGAATGTAAAAGAGGTTTATCAAGGAAATTTAGCATTTAGAAGATAAATTTTTGGTATCCGTTTCATTCGACTTAAATTAATTTGTACGTCGCCCACCTGAGGGTTGTAAAGGCTGAATATCACGGGGTAGTAAACGGAATGGCCAGCTCTGGAGTTCCATCTGCATCGCTCCAAGAATCTGAAACGGGTAATAAATTCAATTAATATTCTCTAATAGGCTTTTTCAGGTGACAGCTTCTGATCCAGCGTTTAAGTTTCAGGTAGGTGCCTACTTGATCTTCTTCTTCTTCTTGTAGCACTACAGACTCAATCGGTCTTTGGCTTGAATAACCGCCCGTGTCCAAACTGTTCTGTCATCACTCCATCTTATATTTGCGCGCCTCATATCACTCTCTACCTGGCCCTTTGACGCCCTCTTGGTCGTGTACCCTCATTTTTGAGGTCAAACACTCTTTTTTCTACTTTTTAATATCCTTCTCAAGATTTTCCTCTCAAAGCAGTCCATCTTCCTGGAATTAGACGTAGTTAAAACCCAAGTCTCACGCCCATAAGTTGCCACAAGTCTTATAAGAGTCTTGTAAATTCTAAGTTTTGTCGCTCTTGACAAATTTCTGTCTCCTAGAAGCTTGGCGAATGCGAAGTAGCTTCGGTTAGCAGCAGCAATAATTGCTGAAAAAGAATTATTCTTCTTTTCACTTCAGCATCTTCTTCGCACTTATTCGTCACCAGTGATCCCAGGTACACGAAATTATCGACTATCTGGAATTCGCGGCTCTGAATATCGCAAACTTCAGGGTGATTCCCTGTTCTAGACACTACCATCACCTTAGTTTTGTCCCCGTTAACTTGCAGTCCGTGCTGACCAGCCTGTTCTTCTAAAGCTTGGAAAACTGGACCTAGTTCCCGTTTTGATCGGCACACTAAGTCAAGGTCATCAGTAAAGCCTTATAGGACTTTAGACTTGTTAAAAATGGTTCCCCTATTAGTTTCTAGAGTGGCATTGGAAACAATCTTCTGGAGGAGGATATTGAAGAGCACTGGGGAAATCGGGTCCCCCTGTCTAAGACCATTGTAGACTACAAACTCATTAGACAGGGATCTACCTACTTTAACTTGGAGGGACGTGGCTCTCATCGTCATTTCAGTCAGTCTTATGATCTTTGTTGGAATGTTGATGTCTTTCATTGCTTCATAGACTGCTTTTCTGAACACCGTATCATATGCTTTGCGGAAATCAACAAACATAATATATTATGCCACGTTGGGATGCCAAACTCCCACGTTTTCTCAAGGGTCCTTCTCAATGTGAATATTTGATCTACCGTGGATCGATTAGGACGGAAACCACACTGGTAGTCACCAAGCCCTTTTTCAGTGAATGGAACGATACGGTCGCATATTAAAATGGATAGAATTTTATAAGCCGCACTTAGGAGACAGATTTTTAGGAGACCTACTTGATAACTCCAATGAATCAACACCTGAGTGGGTAATTCTCCAGAATGTTCTGAAACTACGAAAAGGCCATTCACTACCTATCATGTTTCTAGAAGGTTTGTGTCAAAGGATAAAAACAATACAGTAAATCACTTTCTGGTTGCAAGAATTTGCTGGTACACGAAAGGTTGAAACAATCAATTGCTGGTTTTATTCATATAGTATTCAAGTTTTTTTAAGACTTCATTTGTGCTAATGAAATAATCAACCTTTAACGTATGCTCAGTCCTGGGGGGAGCCCAGTACCTTCTATTCGCCGATGACCTCAAAATACGCTGCAGAGTCGAATCGTATTTGCAAGATTCCCTTGATGCTCTACTGCAGTGGTGTAAATTGAATAGCTTAGACCTCAAACCGACTAAATGCTCAGTTATGACCTTCTATAGATCCTGGGTACCTCACTTCCAGAATTATATATGCTTGGCGAGAATGTCTGCTACTGCGGGTTTCTTCATTGAGGGTGTAATGACTCATATACTCGAATATGTTAGTTCTTCAATAAAGGACAAGGGAAACCCTGAGTGACTCATCATGCCAGGTAGGTAAGGTGAGGTACGGGGAACAAACACGTCACTTGACGTCACCTTCCTCCACTCTCCCCTTACCTTGTTTAACCAATGTAAATGGAGGACTCAGGGCTTCCCCTTCATGCATTCGTCTTCGAAAACTCGACTAGATTATTTCTTGCTCTACCTCGCCTTCTCTCTGAAGCCCACAGTTCCTCGGAGGTCTCGGTAGGTGATAAGCTCATCGTGCCAGCCTCTGCTCCCATTTCACCTAGTAGTTGTCTGCCCCCAACTAGGCCTAGGTAAATGTGCTGCCTCCCTCCGGTCGGTGAGCAATCGCGCCGAGGTACGTGGCTGAGCTGAAGTCCTTAAGCACTCCTCCATGCGGTAGGTGGTAAAACGCGCCGGGCAGAAAGTGCTTTCCCGTCCTTTGTCTTCGTTGAGTAGGTACCGTAAAACCGTCAAACTTTACCCCAAAAAGTGAGAATCTTCAATTGTGACGTAAGCGTGGTAGAACTTAGATAAAAGTTAGCTATTGTGTTTTCGTGATTCTCTGGGATGTGGAGAATAACGAAAACACAATAGCTAACTTTTATCTAAGTTCTACCACGCTTACGTCACAATGGGGAATTTGCCTCACATTTTTTTTTTTTTTTTTTTCGAATGAGGGTTTGTTTTTATGGAATAAAACCATAGTGAGCTGCTCGAAAACGCATCCAAAAAAATTAGAGAATTTAAGGAAGATGGAAATTTTAAATGTGGTGGCAATGTGTAAGAGGCTATGTTTGAAACGTAACGGATATTCTACCAATCTGACTTCAAAGGAGGTTCTGTGGCGCTTACCACAGAAGCGGAACATACACGAACTTTCACCTTCCGAGTAGTGCGCACAAGAGTGCGCCACGAACTGGCAAGAAGAACCCAAACACAATATTAAAAATAAAAACAATATTACTCACTTTTTTACAATACGAATCTATCTACTAGTTTATCAAGCATTATTATTCTTCATCTTCTCTTATTTAGTTTCAAGATTTGAATCACATTATTCGAGTAGCCATTTCACTGGATCGTTTTGTGTCGCGGTGCTAGAACTCTGTCTGTTGTCGTTGTTTTCGCGTCGTTTTTTTTTCTTTTTTTTCGTATGACGTCAACAATACTCCTCGATTTTCGCGGTGTTTTGTAACAGAGGTTCACTTGTTTAGTCATTTTCTCCAACGGTAATTTTTTCCCGTTGGTTATTCCTAGTGTTAAACGTTATTCTAGGGCCCTATAATAGGATTTGACTTGAAATTCCAGAATCTAAAATTGAGGCAAATTCCCCATTGAAGATTCTCACTTTTTGGGGTAAAGTTACCTCTGGTGGGGTAAAGTTTGACGGTTTTACCGCACCAATAAAAACCGACAAGAAAAACCGACGTGTGAAGGTGACCATTCGCCTTCACACGCCGGCACGCCGTTATAACAGAGGGATTCGGGCATTCTTCCGGGCAGCCAACTCTCTTTTTCCGACCATGTGTTTGGTGTTTCCAGCTGTGCGATGCAGGTTCTGGGTCTTGTCAAATGAAATACGCGAGAATTTAACTTCATACTTGCCTCCGCCGTCTAGACTCCTTTTTACAAGAGTCAGATCAGCCAGATATAGAGAGTCAGAGAGGTATATAAATGCAGATCGCGCTGAGTGAAGTTGATTTTGACATACTGGAGGAGAGGTGCTGCTTGCAGAGTCCTGTATCAAGCACTGTTTGGCCGATGTTATGTTCACGGGTGTGATCGACTCGCCAGGATTAACATTGCCGTCCCCCGCCCTGGCTCTTTTTCAAGACTGATATGATTATCTACAAAATACTTATTGTAATATTTTTTCTCGTCAGTCAGTTTTGGTATTAACTTTTGTAATTATTTTTCTCGTCATAATGTTGTTTATTTTATTATTAAATATAAATTTTATGGTTATTCATTCTATTTATTAAAAATAAATAAATATATCATTCAAAGAATTATTTACCTGGCGCTGAAAACTACGTCTACATCACAGAAAAATAGCAGCACGTCGTCGTCGTCCATGATATCAGCTGTTTCCCACTCCCTCATTGCTCCTACTCGCAAGCCCTGCGGATACATTGAAACAGACGTGACAGAAGGTTGTAAGCACGATATTCCACAAAACATAGTTTAAATCGATCTTCATTCACCTCAAATAGTACCTAGGTAGTTAATTGAAGACGTTCACGTTTTTCCCCATCAGAACCACCCACACTTATGGCGATAGTGGAGGAAATGAACTTTCAAGTTTTGCATCGAGTGAAACTAAAGTCTCGTCAACACCGTCAACTTATAACATTAAAAACTTAGTAAAACCGTCTATAACACCTGCCAAGTTGGTTGGGGAGTTAAGCTTCGTCACAAAAATAACAAGGACATAATTATAAAGTCAGTTGAAAAATACAGAACGTTGGTTCGAAAATGATTACCAACTCGAACGAGTCACTTCTATACCAATACCACTTTGCCGCGGCCTTCTTGTAACAGGACTGTTGTAGTGACTCCTCCATAACTATTAAAATAACATCCCTAGCAACGAGTAAACATAGATGTGAAAAACCGTAACCCATTATCGAAATTACATGGGTTGTAATTCTGATGAATTTTAT
Source organism: Apolygus lucorum (assembly GCA_009739505.2). Classification (NCBI taxonomy): domain Eukaryota; kingdom Metazoa; phylum Arthropoda; class Insecta; order Hemiptera; family Miridae; genus Apolygus; species Apolygus lucorum. The sequence goes on along the minus strand of CM019173.2, from coordinate 3,985,147 downwards.
GGGTTGTGAAGTCTGATGTCAAGTCGAGTCTGTGTACTTTATTTTATTTAGTTTAGTGCATTATTTAGGATTCGATTACAATGCAAGCTTCACACTGGCGCAGTCGAATATACCTACGATGGCAACATGTTTTGGTTCAACATCTTCAACTTCTTCAATCGGAAATACGACCAGTGGTGAGTTATTGGGTTTCATGCGAACCATCATGTCAACCCAACAAGAAAACCAGGCTAAAATGTTGAAAACCCTGGCCAGTAAATTCAGTAGTGAATTGAAGCAAATCACTCAACAGCCGTTCGATAGCATGTCTGTCCCTAAATTTGATGCGTACGCTGATGATCCAGAAACTTGGATGATCATATTTGAACGTATTTGCATGTATAATAGATGGGATTCAGATATCGACAAGATAATTCATTTACAGTCTGCTTTTACGCCCGGAAGTATGGCTGAAAAATGGTATTATGCACAGATGCGGGAAGAAAAGGAATGCTGGATTGATTGGAAGCAGTCCTTTGTCAGCTCATTTGGTCAAAACCTACTGGATTTAGCGCAGCAGGCAGATGAATGAACTTACAGTGGTGGAAACCTCATGGACTATTTCTACGAAAAAGAACGACGGATTCACAGAGCATACGGAAAGATCTCAGACCGAGCGTTCAACATAATGATAGTCATGGGTCTTCCTGCTTCACTTCAAGATCTTCTAACCCAATGCTTGCAAGATTCAAGAGGTGACCTGAGGAAAAAGCTAGGAGCGATGAGGCCAATCTACCCAGGTTCAGGAGGCAAAGCCCACCTTGGTCTCCCACCAAACATATTATGCTATAAACTACCAGGGGTGGGTTATAGTTTTACTTCGAGAGTCACTGTCCTAACTAACGGTCAAGATGGCTGGTGCCAGCTTCTCTTTGTCTCACCCATCTCTCTTTTGTTTAGCCTGGTCCCATGGAGTGTATGAGATGATGTCCCTCTCGAGCTAAAACCATAACCCAGTCTCTTCCCAAACTCTGCTTTATACAGTTCTCATGTTATCATCTTCTAAAACAATCACTTGTCGATTTCGGGCGAGAGGTAATCATCTTACCTTACCACATCAACCTCATTCCATCAGTTTCGTGCTGGCCTGATCCCAAACCTTCGACGTTTCGATTCAATCGACATTTTCCTGACAACTCATCACCTTTTTCATCGGCGTAAATCCTAAGCCAAATTCATAGTCAGTTTTCAATTTTGACAGTTTCATTAAATCCATCCAGTACACAGAATCAGAACCTAACGCCAGGCAAAGACCAAGCACTTACTTTGGTTCGAGAGAAGGTCTCGTTTAGAGCGAGGAGACGGACGTACGGCGTGGCTGACGGACTGACTGACTTGGACATGACGAGCCTTGCTTGCGCCAAACCTTCTTCACCGAAGAACACGACGCTGAGGACCACCCGACGGTCCACTCGCATCCCGATCTTGATCAGCTTCTCCATGAACGATTGGAACCTTCCTACGATCACAAAAGCCCATTATGAGTCAAGTCGGGTCGCATAAAACCAAACTAGCTAGCTATCCCATGGTTTAACTGTGCTAGAGATATCCCGTACTCGGTGAGACTGAACACACAAGCTGTAATTCCTGCTCCTCGAATGAATTTAGAATCCTCAAAGAGAACGATTTCATACAAAATCCCTACAGTATTGAGAAATGTCCCAATAGTAGTTAGATGCCCTTCTAACTATACGAGAGAAAAATACAAGAAGTGTATATTTACTTGGCTGATAGAGACTGGTCACGTCCAATGTTCCTCTTATCTGACTAGTATTTATCATGTACCATAGTGAGTGTTAAGTAGCGCAATATATCGATAACAAACGTATACCATAAATATAAGTGTAAAATCTTTAAAACTTAACAAATACTTTATAAAAGCATAACAGTCGTATAACGATTAATTATACCGAATTTGTACAAATTATTATTAATTTATGAAACATGTAGATATGTACCTAATTACTAAGGTATATAATACTAAGGTATATAATTAATCAATATTTAACATTTCTAGTATACGATGATGAATTGTAGGTGCGATCGAAATGACACTCCCCATCCGCAACACAAAGCAGTTTGCTTTACAGTGGATGGGTAATTTCCTAAATTTTACATGTTTGCTTATTATTGTGTGTTATTGGAAATAAATTATTATTGAATTGAGTTGAATATCCCGCAGTCGTGTCAATTATAATTTCAACTATAACAAAAGCCTCAAAATTTTGGAAATTTCTTCAAAAGAAGACGGTTAGGGACATTCTGAAATTGTTGAAGTTGAAGTCAAAATTAGCTGAAAATCAGTAAAAACAATAACTCATTTTTACTCATATAGCACGAATGTGACGTTTTAAATGTTAGAGTTCTGAGAATATTATCTATTCCCACAGTAGTAGATGTGATTCAGTTCTGCTTCTATGTCAGCAGACAGCTTACCCCTTACCTACCATAATTTTACAACTTTTAGGTCATCAAGAACCTTGTCAGGTTATCCTGACAAGGAATACATTTTTAAAACGGGAAAAAGGGAGAAAGAGAGAGAGAGAGAGAGAGAGAAGGGAGCACCAAGTCCCCCCATCCAGAACTGATGAAGTAATGTGTTAAACCGTTCCAGGCTGATTTTTTAACAAGCACTGCTTGTTTCCCACTATCGAGCGTTTGATCCGAGAACCCGACAGTTCCCTCAGAAGTTTTCTTCTCCAAGCTTCTGCTAGAAGCCATTGAGATCTTCAACTTCATCTATCCGGAGGGGAAACTTCAGAGTGGATAGGAGTAGTGTATAATAATTAAAGGGGGGGTTGACTAGTAAAAGGGGATAATATCATTCTATTAGTTACTACCAACTCTTTCCCAATTCCTACCTTAATTATTCCTTGCGGGTACTGTCATATTCATTCATGTTACACTGGAAACGTACCAACCTATTCTAGATCCGGACAGAGGAACTATGATATGGACGAGGGGTTTTCTCTTCGAAGTGACGACGGACGACGACACAGACACCAAGGGAGCGAACGGCCGCAGGACGGCCACTTTGATGGTTCCACCTCGGGAGTTCTTGTTCTTGAAGTACAAGTCGTACTCAGTACCTGAAGAGAGAAATGTACTGAAAGTAAGGCCTCTCGAAAACCCTAATACCTAAGAAACGTTTGAAGAACACTGGATAATTAAGTTCCCCCCGTGTTTCGATGGGTTTATCGAGTCCTACTCTCAGCTGAGCGATTTTTCCTAATAACAAGACCCCTCTTTGTATCTGAGGATTATTTGGACTTCAAAAGAGCTTCAAAGAACTTGAACGACTAATTCTGAAGACCAAATAATCCACAACTTCATCAAGAGGTCTTGTTACCAGGAGAACTCGCCCATCAGATTAGATGGGAGATTAAAACCAATCAGCGATATAATTAATACTTTCGAATCTAATGAGACTAACCTGATATCGAATCGATAGTCAAACACTGAATTCACTGAAATGTTGAAGTAAATTTTTAGTCGGAAGACATCAAGTGGTTTAAAAAAAAAATTATCACAAGTTGAATGGATTTTGAAAAAAAAAAAATCATTCCAGAACGTACTAAGTTAGCAGAATTTTCCCAAAGAGACTCTTAATTTTATTCGTGACTGGCGCAAAATGTCCAATGAGATCTCAAATTTGCGTCCAGATCGCAATAAACCTAGTCCGGTCCAGAAAGTAATCAACGTTTTAACCCATTTCAAACCGAGGGTAGAAATTAGGGATGGGTATCGTTATAAAAGTATCGATATTTTGTATCGATACGGTATTGTATCCGAGTATCGATATCTCAAGTATCGTTGGGCATGAGTATCGATGTTTCAAAATATCGAGTATCGATACTTTAGTGTCACAAACTATCAATATTATCAAGGAAAATAATTTTTTCAACAATTTTTATTCATTTTTTACTAGCAAGAGTCCAACAGGGTGATTTTCTCCATGATATAAACGTTATTTGTGCAACCAAAGAGTAATGACCCAAAAGCCTCTCTACCTTCTTCATTTTTCAGCCATTATGTTGAATTTTCCGCGAGAACTGTATCAATATTCGATATTCAGAAATATCGGATCCAAAGTATCGATATCTAAAAATATCGGATAGTGCAGTATCGATACTAAAATATATAAGATATTTTGAAATATCGAGTATCGATACCCATCCCTAGTAGAAATAACTGAATAATGAGGAGAGGAGGATGAACTGTTTTACAGAATGCCAGCAGAAATAAAGCATCGTTTGCTCCCCAATCGAGAGCAAAAATACTCGATATTTTATGAAATTTACTTTTTAATGAGATTTGAGAGGCCTCAGTTTTCCAAATCGATATGATTTATCCAGTTCATTGTTTTGGTAGAATGTAAAAGCCTATTTATGGACCGGAGTCTGTTTCAACTCATGGCCCAGAAAGCTAGCTCGTCCAGAATCGAATTTGAGCCACCATACTCGTGCCTTCGCCCAAGAGGCCTCCTTCAAAAAAATTTCGAAATTGCATTGAGCTCCCGAACATCAAAGAAAACTTTTTCTGAAAAGTTTAGAAACAGCATGAACGAAAAAAAACGTCTGCCAAGTTGGGTGGGCAGTATAGCTTCCTCACTCATTGTAACATGGACGTATAGAATCAGTTGGCGAAAAAATTATGATTCTTTATTTAGCGGTCCACCGTCTAGGACCTAACCCACACAATCCCTGAAAATTTCATCAAAATCGGACCATAGGTTAGTATAGTTTTGCCCGGGACAAGGATTGACCACAGACAGACCGACAGACAGACAGACAGACAGACCGACAGACAGACAGACACGGAACCAAAATTGTTCGGGAAGCTCTAAAACGCAAGAAGCAAGTGGAAATTTTGATTTTGGAGGACTTTTTTTTTCACTTCTTTCACGAATACAAAGCTTCCCTACCTTCGGTAGTGAGGAAGCGAAATTCTCCTGCAAAGATTTACCACAATTTTCAATGTTTAAAAAAAAATAAATATCACGTGGCGAAAACGCATCAGAGGCCGGAAATGGGTTAAACGTACAGTGACGTCTAGAATAATGGCACAATAATATTGCAAAATGCGCGTTTGATTGTTGGCCTGCGATGGCTATTCTACAAGAAGTAATTTTCTGGATAATCCAAACCCAGTGCAAATTATGGTATTGGTAACCCTGGAATCGGCAGATCGATGAGGGCCTCCCACTCAGTTTAATTATAGAATGACCATTTATACAAATACGTCGGAGGGTTAATTGGTATTTGTTACTCAGGATGGGATTCAACTGTATACATAAATAACACGCATTATAATATTAATATTTAACCGTCATGTTAACAATAATACCTGTTATTGGTTGCGTTCTGTACAGCCCTTCGACGAAATCATCGAGCGAGTAGGCTTTGGGGCGACTCGCATTCCGATTGAGCAAGTCCAAAACGGAATCCAAAACCTAAAAAAGAAAGAAGTCGAATTTCCACAATACAATAAAATGGAGTGAATGTTCACAATGTGACGGCAGGTGAATGGAAAACTAAACATACAATCGACCAGTGGATGGTTTCATTTGAAAGAACGAAGGAATTGTTTTAGATACTGAATGGTTGGGTTTTAATAAGTTTCTCACACGATTTACTCCCGTTATATTCAATAAATTTTCAAACAATAAATAGTTTTGTACTCAAGCGAGTTTGACGTTTGTTCCTATAATCTCAGTTTTGAAAAAAATTTGAAACTTTTTCAAAATTTTATCTTTAAAATTCTGAATAAAATGGAAGTTACAATTGAATCGATGAGAATGACAACAGTACATGTCCCCAATCAGCTTATCGAGATATCAGGTGTCAAAGGTTTGGTTCTTGTATGAATCACTCTCAGAGTGTTTAAGGATTGATCAATTTATCAGATATTATACTTTCGAGTGTGGTTAGCATACTGCTCTTGTGCTCAATGCGTAGTTCTACTGGTTACAACCTACAAAAAGCCATTTTCAACAATCGTCAAAAATGGACTTGTACTGTTTTTATTCTCATCGATTCAATTGTAATTTGAAAATTTGAACTGAGCGCCATTTGGAAACTGATAATGAGTTCATTTCCGTTTTCAAAATGAAAAGCGCTGCAAATTATTACACAATGGTTTATTATTTTTTATTTTTCTATATAGATCACTCGTCTGAAAAGCCACCAACCATCCAACATGAAGAAAAACATCGATCGTATTTCGGTCAGCTAAAATTTGAACGGAGATTAGGCCTCTTTAGCGATTCACACTCGTGTTTCTGATTTATCGTACGTCCAACCCTTAAATTCTCGTAGAGAGCGAACGGTTTGTCCTACAGAGCTCCGGGTGGTCTCAAAAAATTCTAAAAATTCTATAGAATCTTAAATTGAAGAAAAAACAATACCTTTATATCAAATTTTTTTGAGTTAGGGCGTTTTCAAAATTTCAAAATTCATTTTGGAACCCTTAGAAGTGACCTACATCAATCAAAATCTTTCATCAAAATAGGTCAATGCTAAGTGGCAAAAGTGCCGCGTACGGCGGACGGACGGCCAAATTTTTATTCGATTTTTGGATTCTACGTACCTTGAAACGTAAACCATCAAATTTTGAGGGGTGTTAAAAAAATTTTTTTCTTGGTCGATTCTAAAGGTTCATTATTGAAAATAATAAACCAAAATAATCAATTGATTTGGTGGAGAGAAAATCTTGAACCACGACTGCCCCTTTTGCTACAATCGCCGGTGCTAGGGAACAAAAATATTAAAATCGGCGATGATTGACCTTAAAATGGTCGAAATCTCAACTGAGGAAGGAAGATAGAGGACGATAACCATAGAGTATTCTAGTAGAAGGCTGTGGCCATAGAAAATTGGCAACGTCGCACATCAGGCCTACAAGACGTGGGCATTACATCCCCATTCCTTATTATTTGTTAGACTATAATTTTGTTGGTTTATTTCTGAGTTTCTCCTCACAAATTATTGCCCCCAAGTTATCAGTTCCTACTCGTGCTCTCTTGAAGAAAGCGACAAGCCAAAAAAGCACACCTACCACCTAGTAGGTACCTAAATATTGCACATGGGAGCAATGGATGTGCGGATGTTTTACAAGAGCGTAAACAAGAATTTTTTGTGTTTAAAATTCATCACTAACTAGTGTTCTGAGATTGGAAATGTTGAAAAATTGATTATCACTGTTATCTGTCGGTCAGAATCTCAACTAAGGAAGGCAAGTAGGTATTTCGAGTACCTGTTGGTACATCTAGTTTCGGTAGAAGGCCGAGGGTATAGAAAATAGGTCTCAGCCGGTCGACGTTCGTTCTTCGTTCCGGGTCAATATTATCAGTTGTACTTAAATTGGAAATTTTAAAGGATTTTAAAAATTCATTAGTGTGCGGCCCTAGGGAATTGAATAACTGAAATATTGCCGCTGGAATCATCAAAATTGAACAATAATTGCCAGAGAAAACGCTGCAAATTATTTCACAATGGTTTATTATTTTTTATTTTTCTATATAGATCACTCGTCTACAAAGCCACCAACCATCCAACATGAAGAAAAACATCGATCGCATTTCGGTCAGCTTTATTTTGAACGGAGATTAGGCCTCTTTTGCGATTCACACTCGTGTTTCTGATTTATCGTAAGTAGGTACGTAAAACCTTTAAACTCTCGTAGGGAGCGAACGGTTTGTCCTACAGAGCTCCGTGTGGTGTCAAAAAATTTTAAAAATTCTTTAGTATCTCAAATTGAAGGAAAAACAATACCTTGAAATTTTTTGAGTTAAGGCGTTTTCAAAATTTCAAAATTCATTTTTTGACCCTTAGAAGTGACCAACATCAACCAAAATCTTTGGGGCACAACTAGACCCCAAATGGAGCCTACATACCAAATTTCATCAAAATCGGTCAATGCTACGTGGCAAAAGTGCCGCGTACGGCGGACGGACGGCCAAAAACATTTTTTTTAACGGACGGGTTAAACATTTTTTTTTCTTGGTCGATTCCAAAGGTTCATTATTGAAAATAATAAATCAAAATGGGAAAAACCGTTAATTCAGTTATGTTTTTCCCATAAAATGTAGCTAAACTTGACATTTTCAAGGATTTTAGAAATTCATTAGTGCAAGGGCCTTGAGAATTGAAAAACTGAAAGATTGCCGCTGGAATAATTAAAATTGAACAAAAATTGCTAGAGAAATAAAGGAAAAACTTAAAAAATTATTTAGTAGTTTTTCCCATTTTTGGTTTATTATTTTCAATAATGAACCTTTGGAATCGACCAAGGAAAACATTTTTCAACACCCCCTCAAAATTTGATGGTTTACGTTTCAAGGTACGTAGAATCCAAAAATCGAATAAACATTTGGCCAGCCGTCCGCCGTACGCGGCACTTTTGCCACTTAGCATCGACCGATTTTGATGAAATTTGGTATGTAGGCTCCATTTGGGGTCTAGTTGTGCCCCAAAGATTTTGGTTGATGTAAGTCAGTTCCAAGGGTTCAAAAATGAATTTTTAAATTTTGAAAACGCCCTAACTCAACAAAATTTTGATATAAAGGTATTGTTTTTCCTTCAATTTAAGATTCTATAGAATTTTTAGAATTTTTTGAGACCACGCGGAGCCCTGTAGGACAAACCGTTCGCTCACTACGAGAATTTAAAGTTTGAACGTACGATAAATCAGAAACAGAAGTGTGAATCGCAAAAGAGGCCTAATCTCCGTTCAAATTAAAGCTGACCGAAATGCGATCGATGTTTTTCTTCATGTTGGATGGTTGGTGGCCTTGCAGACGAGTGATCAATGTAGAAAATAATAAACCATTGTGTAATAATTTGCAGCGTTTTTCTTTGGCAATTATTGTTCGAGTTTGATGATTCCAGCGGCAATATTTCAGTTATTCAATTTCATAGGGCCGTGCACTAACGAATTTCTAAAATCCTTTTCAATAAACAAATTTCAAATTTAGGTACCACTTAAGTTCTTGCCCCGTCAATTTCGCGAAATACTAAGAATGGACGGCGACCGACTGAGACCCTGGCAGAACATGGCCAACCCATTCATTGTTGGGATGATTTTTCGTTGGTTTATTTCTCCATAGTGTTCATGTGGAAATGTTGAAAGCTACTGATCTACTAGTTTGCAAGTACGAAGTTGAATGGTACTAATGAAGTAGCAATTTTTCTTAATTATGATTTTCATCTTCTTGAAACAACACGATTTGAAAAATTCCACAACCTTGCGAACCATCTTGAAGTTTTGATGAGGGCAAACAACTGACTAGACCACCGACGATCAGACTCATAAAACCAAAATTGTTTAAAAAACTCCAAAAATCACAGTCTAGAGAAAAATTTTGATTTCGGAAGACCCAGTTTGTTTAAAATTGTCTAATACAAGGTTTCTGTCAGTGCGCGAAACTTTCACTTATGCTTCAATATTAGTTTAGTGTTTATTATTTTATTAGTCTCTCCAAGTACTATAGGAAGATATATCATAATAGTTTGGAACACGATTGTTCTCAATATAATTAGTCGCATCACTTATAACAAATTATTTGGAATACATAATTCATCTACCATTATTAAACAAACCCCCATTGGCATAAATCAATTTTAATTTTTGGCAAACTTTTGGCAACTCATTTTGAACTTTCGGCAAATCCATTCCGTTTCGACAACTACTGGAGTCCTTGTCGACCTTCATTCGTTCTACAATGTTCAATAAAGTTTTTTTCTCTCTCATTCATCTACCATTGCTTCAGTAGCATTGATCGGCCTGAATATGGGAAGTGCAGCAGCACACGAATTTTGCATTGAAGCAGTGGTTGAGAAACTTTCGTCAGCAACCGATCTTCAAACACCACATCGTAGGCCACAGTTACAAGTTAGAAAAGCGATGGGAACTGTAGAAGACGGTAGGTAAATAGAAGAGGGATTCCATCCTAAAAATGGAGATCCGAGGTTATTTGCTATTCGGAGCTGTTTTCCGCCTCTCCAAGCGAGTTCAATCATATCAAACCGCTGGAGCGTCAACGCCATAAGAACCTTTTCTCGACCTTCTTTTATTCCAATTTCCCGGCCATTTTTCTCTCAGTTCCTGCGGAGTCACATGTTGTTCTCGGTCGGGTACATTATTATATGTAACGGGAAAAATTCCATCTCCACGAATAGCGGGCGCTGGGACATAAGGGGATAAAACGAGATTTTTGCTTCTCCCCTCAAAGATAAGAAATAGCTTAGCTTTGGCATTTTTTTTCTTTTTTTTTGTTGAAAAACAACTACTTTTGAGGCTACCAAGGAGGTGGAAGCACTAAGAGATAGAATAATTATTTTTCTCCAAATCAATTTTCAAACATATTTCAAGTTTCCTGAAAATGAGTCCAATAATTTGCTAAAGTACGTCAATGGGGAACCCATCATCATCAGGGAATACTGAAATAATCTGATAGTGAGGGTTACTTTTTTATAACGACCGTGTGAAAGGGAAGTGAAGGGATTAGAAATGTAGGGACACGTGGTAACCTGACCACGTGGTGAAAGGGATCAAGGTTGTTTTCTCGCCGGCCTGAAGACGTAATCAGGTCGAAATCGCTCCCCTCCTGCACTCGACATGCTGGTTACCACACGGATTCTACAATAACGTCAACAATAATTGTATTCTTATAACAACAGAAACTAACCCCATACAATAATGTATAATTGTTATTTATGGTTATCGACTTTTTCTTTCATTTAACACGTTGGACGCGGATCGCGTCTCTGTGGCTGGCCGCGTCAATGTCACGCAAATCCCGGGGTCCCTGTGGCTGGCCGCGTCAATGTCACGCAAACACCTCTCGCAAAACAGGTTCAAGAATATCTGCTCCTGTTCTTTCGTTCTCAGTTTCCGCTCTTTTCTAGCTTTTTTTCGTGATAGATGAACATAATATGTTATGTTACTCATAATATTATTATGAGTCGAACGGTATGATGATGAACATCATATGTTATGTTACTCATAATATTATTATGAGTCGAACGGTTCAATCCGGAGCTGAATCGGTCGAGGTTGAAGGCAGTTATCAAATGATGAGTGACACCTTATCTTTGTGCGCTTCTCCGGTAATTTCGTTATGTTTTCACATTTTTCATTCATTTTTACGGAATGATTCACTCTTTTTAAGGTTGATCGACATTGTTTAATTGCTGGTTGTGTCAATAATCAGCTCAATCCTCTCATAAGTTTCATACTTTCAGTTCGTTATCGTAAAAAGACCCAGTGGTTCGAACTCCGATTTTTTTGTGTTTCACTCGGTTTTTCTGTTTTGAATTTTTGCCAGACAACTTTACAAAGCTCCCAAAAAGAGAAGACTCGTTCTCTTTCCAGGTATGGAATAACTAGGTATTATATTGTCGTACATGATTGATTCCTACCCATTCTATGCACCATCTATCTATCTCCCTAGCAAAGGCCGCCAGAATTCGCGTCCAGTGGACCCACTCACATAGGGGTTGATTTCCCATTCAAACTGGAGCAACTTAACACTGCCGCTGGCCACGTCACGTTGACGCCGAGAATAAATTCTCAAAATTCTCAACTTTTTTATGTCAAAATTTTTAGAAAAATGTACTTTTTAATATATGTTGCTGCTATAGCGTTTCAGCGAAAACAAATTCTCCGTCACAGGGGACCAACGCGTTTTTTCCCGCGTTCAACGTGTTAAATAAGCGGAGGTTTTTTAAAAAAATAAAAGCTCTTTGTTGCTTCCAACCACTTTTATTTGCGGAGAGCTTTCGGCAACCTTCAGGTAGTCATTGTCAATCCAACAGTAGAGGACAAGATTCCTGTGTAGAGCACATTTACCCACTGGTGAAGTGAGGATAATCCAAGATTAGTGAGGGTTCTTGGTACCTGAAGAAGGAAGGCTTTCGCCTATAGGCACCTCCAAGAACTTGGGTAGAGAGAGAGAGAACGATAATTTGACAAGATTTCCTGGACTTTGTGTTTCAACTTTTCCAAAAAACCGAATGAAACAATTAGCTGGTTCCTACAGCCATGTGGGGTTTCAGGAATAGCAGTAAGATAAGCCATCATGGGTTTCCTACGTAACGACTGGCATCTTGCGGCTTCTAGGTAAAGTCGATGGATAGTGTTGGGAGAGGTTGTGTTGGGATCACAATAAGCACAACTTTACTGCGAGCCTCCGACTTTCTCTCACTTTTTTGAGGCAGAGCTGCGGCATTTGATTCATCTGCCCAGAATCAGGCTGGACTCTTGAACTCCTCCTGAAGGTCATCCCACAGGAAAAGCAGAACTTTCCTGTCATTTTGGTTTATTATTTTCAATAATGAACCTTTGGAATCGACCAAGAAAAAAAATTTTTTAACACCCCCTCAAAATTTGATGGTATACGTTTCAAGGTACGTAGAATCCAAAAATCGAATAAAAATTTGGCCGTCCGTCCGCCGTCCGCCGTACGCCGTCCGCCGTACGCGGCACTTTTGCCACTTAGCATTGACCGATTTTGATGAAATTTGGTATGTAGGCTCCATTTGGGGTCTAGTTGTGCCCTGACGCTTTTGGTTGATGTAGGTCACTTCTAAGGGTTCCAAAATCAATTTTGAAATTTTGAAAACGCCCTAACTCAAAAAATTTTGATATAAAGGTATATTTTTTCCTTCAATTTAAGATTCTATAGAATTTTTAGAATTTTTTGAGACCACGCGGAGCTCTGTAGGACAAACCGTTCGCTCCCTACGAAAATTTAAGGGTTTATATTGAAATATATATATATATATATATATATAAATCAAAACACGAGTGTGAATCGCAAAAGAGGCCTAATCTCCGTTCAAATTAGAGCTGACCGAAATGCGATCGATGGTTGGTGATTTTGATTTATTTATTTATTTATTTTTTTTTCAATTTTTTTTCTTTTTTCTTCATATTGGATGGTTGGTGATTTTGTAGACGAGTGATCTATATAGAAAAATAATAAACCATTGTGTAATAATTTGCAGCGTTTTTGTAAAATTTTTACCAATTTCAAAGTTCCTATCTTTTTCTCAATACCTAATTTGCAATGGATATTTTAGGTAAAGGGCCAGTTGATTATTATAAAGTTGATTATAATGGTGTCTACCTGGACCATGTCCTTCTTTCTGAAGCCAATTGGCTTCTCGACGACCCTCTTCCCGAGCCCGAGGTCGGTCGGGTAGATCCTGCTGAGGGTGAAGTGGCTGAAAGGGATCATCTCGTACTCGTTGTTGAGGGACACTCCATGGCTGAGCTCAGCAGCGTCGATCTGCTTCTTCACGTGAGCTGAGCACTCGGTCGTGTTCCAGTCACTTTGTCCCAGCCACGTCGCTGTGGGCAAGGAAACATCGGTTTTACGATTTTGAAAGGCAAATCACCCTAAAAACGGTAGGTAGGTACCTAATATTGTGAATCGTACTAATTTGAAGTAAGACAAAAACCAACGACCAAAAAAAAAAATAGAGTGCTTTTATTCCAAGAAATGTACTAGGTATGAAATGGAGACTGTAGAATATAGAAAGGTTCTTCATAATAGCCATTTTTCAAATATTTCTCTTCTCAGCATCACACCCTTTCTTAGGCCGGCCATCCACGTAACGATTTATCGTTCGATTCATCGTACGATAAGCAAAAACGGTCAGACCTGACGACCAATCGAAGCGTGTATGTGGACCAAATCGTACGATCTCCAGAACTGTGCAGGTCATCGGAATCGAATGAAAATTCCATTCCGACGGACTGTGCAGTTCAACGAAACGTAGCGTGTGTGCCGGGCACCGGTTTCGACCTTCGATATCGTTTACGACGAAGTTCAGTTCTCGGAAGGATGATGGTGAGGAACTAAACTCAAGAAAGGAGAATGGACAGAAGCTAAATCGTTCACGATATCGAAGGTGGGAAATCGCATGAGTTCATCGATACGTGTATGTGAAATAACTGTGCAGTTCAAATCTCAATGGTTTATCTTACGACGAGCTTATCGAACGATAAATCGTTACGTGGATTGCCGGCCTTACAGCAATAACTGCAGAATTAAAATCGCTAGAAAACTAGAAATAATACATAAATATTTTAAAACTAAAATTTCGAATTTCTTAAAATCCGAGAAAAACTTGAAAAATACCTACAGTAAAAAGAACATCAGTTATACGGAGTGTCCCGTGTTAAGAACCAGTACACGTCGGGAGTCAATTCTACAACTAATTTGAGTTGGAAAGTGTCTCTTAGCAATTTTGTTTTAACCCCTTGTTTTTCCATTTTTCAATTTCAAGATTTATTGTGTGTTTTCGACCTAAAATTACCATAATATGTATTTTGACCTAAAATTTGACTAAAATTACCATAATTACCTTGATTTACCGTAAAATTGTAAACATATGTTTCCGCTACCTAAGTAGACTCGGAAGCAATGAGGGCACCGTTGGAAAGGGCGTCAAATTTCTCATATTTCCGGTGCCTACAGAAAACTATTTGTGGGGACCTGGTGTGTGAAAAATCAACTCGTAAATTACTCATTTTCGTCAAATTGGCGAGATTTTCTATTTTGGTTTATTTCTTTCAATAATGAACCTTTGGAATCGATCAAGAAAAAATTTTTTTTAACACCCCCTGAAAATTTGATGGTTTACGTTTCAAGGTACGTAGGATCGAAAAATCGAATAAAAATTTGGCCGTCCGTCCGCCGTACGCGGCACTTTTGCCACTTAGCATTGACCGATTTTGATGAAATTTGGTATGTAGGCTCCATTTGGGGTCTAGTTGGGCCCCGAAGCTTTTGGTTGATGTTGGTCACTTCTAAGGGTTCCAAAATCAATTTTGAAATTTTGAAAACGCCCTAACCCAAAAAATTTCGATATAATGGTATTGTTTTTCCTTCAATTTAAGATTCTATAGAATTTTTTGAATTTTTTGAGACCACGCGGAGCTCTGTAGGACAAACCGTTCGCTCCCTACGAAAATTTAAGGGTTTATATTGAAATATATATATATATATATAAATCAAAACACTAGTGTGAATCGCAAAAGAGGCCTAATCTCCGTTCAAATTGGAGCTGACCGAAATGTAATCGATGGTTGGTGATTTTTATTTTATTTTTTTGAATTTTTTTAATCTTTTAATTTTTTAATTTTTGTTTTTTATTTTTTATTATTTTTTTTCCTTCATATTGGATGGTTGGTGATTTTGTAGACGAGTGATCTATATAGAAAAATGATAAACCATTGTGTAATAATTTGCAGCGTTTTCTTTTGGTTGTGAAGGTTTTCCTTCCGCATGGTTTTTCACGTACCTCAACACCAACAACTCCGCAAAGATCTCAGTTTTTCAATGGTATTAACAAAAAATGTTGTACGCTCGCACTTAGGAAAGAAATTCGTGTTTAAACGAGGAAATGCGTGATTTTTTTAAAACTAAATTTACGTTTCGACGTGGGGACTGCGGGGTTGGATGAAGTTTTCAAGGTCATGTCAACATTATCAATAAGAAAAAACGCTGCAAATCATTGCTCAAAGGTTTATTATTTTCTGTATAGATCACCCTTCTGATTTGAATAGGATTGAAAATGGCCTTGGAGCTCACTCAGCTGATCAGTGATCTGAGGAGTGAAGAAGATCTCCTCGAATGCTGGAGACGCCTGGAAGAGCACTTTCATTCAATAGGATTGAAAATGGCTTCGGAGCTCACTCAGCTGATCAGTGATCTGAAGAATAAAGAAGCTTTTGAGCAATGATTTGCAGCGTTTTTTACCCACCAACATTTTTTTTACCTACCAACTTTTTGTTACCTACCAGCTAGGCACTACCTACCACACCATACTGGCTTCACACCTTCACAATCAAGTTTATTAGAAAGAACTAAACGCTTCACACTCGATTGGAAAAAACTCTCTGTTCAATTTCTCCCTTGCGAGGAAAAAACATTAAATCATGTTTAATGTTTTTCCCTCGCAAGGGAGAAATTAGATTGCCGATCACTCAGCTGATCAGTGACCACTCAGGCGCCTTCAGCATTCTCCATTGACCCTGCTTCTCAAATTTCAGCTTCCTGCGTTCAACAGGAGAGAAAATGGCCTTGGAGCTCACTCAGCTGATCAGTGACCATCTTGGTACAACTAGACCCCAAATGGAGCCGATATAACGTGGTAACTAAGAAATCGGTCCGTGGTAACTAAGAAAAAAAAACGTTGCAGATTTGCGTGTCGGAATTCACAGAACGACCCCCAGCCCTAAAACATTAAACATGTTAAAATAGAATGCTTCATATTGAAATTTGATTACTGGTTACGCCGAAGGCAAAACTGTATACAAATCGAAGAAATGAACAGCGATCGCATTTTAGTCCGATAAAATTTGAATGGAGATTAGACCTCTTTTGCGATTCACACTCATGATTCTGTTTTATCGAAGGAAAACCTTCAAGTACTCGTAGGGATCGAACGGTTTGTCCTACAGAGCTCCGGGTCGTCTCAAAAATTTTTAAAAATTCAATACTATTTAAAATTGGTGAAAAAAACGATACCTTTATTTCGAGAGTTTTCGAGCTAGGGCACTCTTGAAAATTTCAACCCTTAATTTTCACCCCTTAGAATTGACCTACATCAACCAAAAGCTTCGCGGCACAACTAGACCCCAAATGGAGCCCATATACCAAATTTGAACCAAATCGGTCCAGTGTTGCTAAGAAAGTGCCGCGTACGGCGGACGGGGGACGGCGGACGGACATTGCAAATTTGGATTCTACGCACCTTGAAACGTAAAGTGACAAAGTTTGAGGGGGGGTTATAAACATTTTTTGCGATACGATCACATAGGCTTATTATTAGAAATAATAAACCAAAAGTCTGGTAGGTACTGCGACAGTAGAAATATCAAAAGAATTTCAACTGGGAAAAATTATTTTCGTCATAAAGTTCAGCTTTTATGAACATCTTCTTGAGTATACTCTTGAGATACCTCAAAATTACATCAATGAACTAAAATGAAGCTAAGTTCTCCCCTTCGTTAATTTCTTTCTTTGTGTTCAAGCGTTAAGTATTAATTTTTTTGTAAATTCATTGATGGATTTTCCTGAATTTGTTTTCGAAAAAACATACTTTTTTTCTACTGGAATAATTGGAATATTCAATTCGCTTAAAATATGGTTTTAAAAAATGGAAATTTTTTTTTTCTGAAAAACAAGAGAACCGAAAGAACGAGGTGGAATTGGATGGGGCAGTAGATTGGATGTTTGGAGGTGGAGGTGGAGAGGAGATGGAGGTGGAGGTGGAGGTATAACTTGTGTATTTATGGGGTCGGGCAAAAGAGGGCGTAAACGTTTAACGTCCTAAAAAAGAGGGGAAGTGGTGGTGGAAGGGGAAAAACACTGCTTTCGGAGAGGGGAAAAAAAGAACGTCCGGAGGAAAAACGAGCGATAGGAAAGGAGGTTGTGTAAGCCCTGGAGTGTAGACGTTGGAGAGTAGAGTGTCGAGTGCGAAGTGGAAGGGGGATATTAAGTGCAGATACCTCTGTAAGAGGTGGAGCTGGGCTAAGTTATGGGTTTTTTCCCTCCCCTTCCGGTCCGCTCTCACCTAGGAAAAATATCTTGTAGGAGAGCAGACCTCAAAGTGGAGGTGGAAGAGAAAACCCTCTATTTGTTCTCAGGACAATAAATCCACACCTTTTACCGTTAGTGGATAAATATCTAAAACCGATCTCGTTCTTCCCATAAAAATGCTCTTTTATACAGCAATTGCTAATAGCAATGTATTTGTATGTGTATGCAATGTATGTGTATTATGTATAGTATACATAATACACGGTAAAACGTTGAAATTTTCAAAAAATGCCCTAGTAGGTACCTACGGTTGGTAGGGAGGGATCTATACAGAAGGGTGATCTATACAGAAAATAATAAACCTTTGGGCAATGATTTGCAGCTTTTTTTTTTTACCTATTTTGGTTTATTATTTTCAATAATGAACCTTAGGAATCGAGCAAGAAAAACAATTTTTTGACACTCCTCAAAATTTGATGGTTCACGTTTCAAGGTACGTAGTGTAGGCTTGCTACTTGTGGCGGCTTGTGTCGATGACCACAGAGGTAGCGTCCCGCTTACTCGTGGCGGTTGTGACGATTGTGGCGACACACCAGTTGTAAGCGGGATTTGCGTTCGACAGGGTTAAGGTTTCGATCCGCGGCGTAGTTGGTAGCAGCACGAGGTTGTGACGCCACGTGCCGATCCCAAGTCCACCGATTGATGCAAATCCTAACGTGGCGAGCTCAGGTGGGAAGGGGAAGACAAATAAATATCGAAACAATTGTTAAATTTACAAGGGTAGCGTGTGGTATTTACCTGGGACGAGGCGGTGAAGCGGCCAGTCGGATTCCTCGGGATGATGCAATCTGAAATGTTTAGCCTTAGGGGCGTCCTACTAAGAAAATGGCGTTCGCCAAATGCGACGCTGCCGAAGGGGCCTACGACGGCTTCTGAGGGAAGCCTCGGAAAAGATGGCGGAGTGTGACGCGTCACCAAGCTCCGGTTTTTCACACTGAGGAACCAGGTAAATGAGAAAAGATATCAAATGCAAGATTACAACAATAAAAGGTAAGTTTATTAATTAAGCAATATGGTTTCTGACTAGGCACACCAAAGGGTGTGTCGAAAAGAAGCCTGATGGGCGCAACAACACAAGTAAGTATGGCACAAGATTAGAATGTTCAATATGATGGATTTTGCAAATAATAGTTCAAATATACAATTTAATAACTCCAATTTGACTTTATGTTTCAGGTTTCCAGAGTCAATCAGTTCAACGTTCCAGGTTTTCAACCAAGGTGAGTATGGTAAGTATAGGTTATCTTTATGTTGCAGGTAAGTATTTAGCTTTAAGTTACAACTTTCAATATTACGACTTTTGTCCAACTGTTTCAGAATTACTTCTACGCACTGTCCTAACTGCATTGGCCAATGGTTTAAAGGTAAGTTATAGTTTTCACTCACACGTGTCAGGGCCCTGAGGTATCCTTCCAGGTGTGATGTGGCGGTTGTGGTGGTTGTGGCGACGGACGTCCAGTGAATCCAGGGGATCTTCAACCAGATCAATTCGGCGCGAGACGGCAATTTCGATGGTCAGGGATCTTACGAAAAACGTCTTGAAAGTATTTGGGGGCGGTTTGACTCTAACAGGCTCAAGTTCACGGGCTGCGGGGCTCACGGTGACTCTTACTGAATATCTGAGGGGGTCTGCTGAGTGGGGGGTCTGCTCCATTGTTTTATAGGTCCCCCTCCACTCCCTTGATGGACGGGGGGCTGCCAGGTGGAGACGCCTGATTGGCTGGAGACGGCGTCTTCAGTTGAGGGGGGTGACGTCACCTTTGAGCTGACCACGGACCCGAATCTGAACAATACTCGCCGCGGGTGGCTATGACAAATTCGGATCGGAAGGGAGTTAACGAATTAACCCAGCCTCTTCACTGGAAAGGTTCCCCAGTGAGTGGAGACTCACATCCCCCTTCCCCCCCCCCCCCCGGTAGCCAGCGTTGTCAAAGACGACGCTGGGAATCGCCGAAGGGGTTAAGGGATGCGCCTTCCTTATGGCCAGCTCGTAGGCGTGGCGACGACATCCGCGGCCGTTCACTGGATCTCGTCGTGCCGATGGAAGCGGAGAGTGTGTTGATGGAGGCGGAGAGCAGGACCTGGACGATGAAGGGGATGGTGCGGAGGGGGGAGCTGCGGAGTGAGCCAACTCCGTCTCATCTCCCGCAGACCTTGCCGCAGGTGCCTCTGCGGTTTGATGATCAGGCGCCTCAGGTGCTGCGGTAGTCGCCGCAGGTGGCTCCATAGGCACCTGTGCGTTGGCCCTCTTCAACGCTGCATCGCTTTCCTCATCAGGACCATGACAGGATCGGGGTTCGTGGGGCCTCCGTCGATTAACCATTTATATACCTGTCATTGTGCCATCCTATCACAAACAATAAAAGCCCTATTGTAACACCCTGCCTAGGAAAAGTGACTCAGGAATTTATTTCATTTTACTTCACGTGAACTATTCTGGCCTTATTAGGAAGGTTGCAGAAGTAACGAATTTGATGGGTCTGAAGGACCTAAGTGAAGCATGTCGGTCTGAAGGACCCAAGTTAAATGTGGCGGTCTGAAGGACCCAAGGTACGTGTTTGGGTCTGAAGGACCACTCGTCGGTGTTTGTGTTCGTATTTCCTAGTAGTCAGTCAGTGTGTCTTTCGGCCTAAGTGGAGTTGCCTATAATCTATGGAGGAATCGCGCCGGCATAGTGAGTATGGCGTGACTTCCGGTTGGGCTTCTCCTTTGGGCCTTTTCGGGATGAGCTTCCTGTCAGAGGTCCATGTTCAATATTTCGGACGAGATCGTCGCGGCGGTCGCCGTGTTGGTCGCCGCGCCCGTGACGACGATCATCGGGACGGTCGTATGCTCCTCCGGGTTCCTCCTCGGGGCGATCGGACGGTCGTTCAGAAGGAGGCTCCATGGTCGTTTCGTCATCACGATTTCGGGAGCGATCTGACTGTCGATCCGCGTCCTCGATGTGAGTCAGTTGTAACGATGGGCTCCTCCGAGTTGATATTTCTGTGCGAGGTGTCCTTGGCGGGTCCTCTTGAAAACTGGTTGAGGCCTTGCAACATGTCACAACGGCCGGTGTTGGTGGCCATGGTAATTTTTTATCGGACTTTTCCCTTTGTTCTTCGTGTGTTTTCTTTTCAAATTTTTGAATCGGGGTGATGTCGGTGAAAAGGGGTTTGAATGTTTTCATTTCCCGAAAGGGGATGTCGAAGTATGCTTTGACGTTCCGATTTGATGTGTCGAAGTGTGTTTCGACTTGCTGATCACATGTGTCGACGGGTGTTCGTGTGTGTTGGTCTCTTGTGTCGACATGTGTTTGGGTGTGTTGGTCTCTTGTGTCGACGTGTGTTCGGGTGTGTTGGTCTCTTGTGTCGACGTGTGTTTGTGTGTGTTGGTCTCTTGTGTCGATGTGTGCTCGATGGTATGTGTCGAGGAGTTTGTTGAAGCACCTTTCGAGGGATGTTTGGCCGTCTTGACCCAATGATGCGACAGTTGTGTCGACGTCTCTGTCGAAGGATATGGCGGCCGCTGTGCCGAAATCTCGGTCATTCGGCATTTCGATGTCAGAATCCGATGTGGCGATGGGGGTCTCAATATGCCTAGCGACGGGTGTGTCGAAGTATTCCTTTCGGGGTGTTGTGGTGTTCTGGTCCGGAATTCCTTCGATGGTTCTGAAATTTGTCAGAGTTTCGTGGTGGTGAGTTCCATCATACATTTCGACGGGTGTGTCGATATCTGTGGTAACCCCTCCGAAATGCCGCCTCCAAAATTTCATGCTTAGGGGTCCGCCATTGTTTGTGGCGAAGGTCGTCTTAGTGTCCGGTGTGCCGACGGGTGTGTCGAGAACTAGGTGTTGTGGTTCTCGTAATTCGGAGGCGGCTGTTGCCGCCGGAGGGGTGCTAGGGAGGGGAGCGCTTGTGTCGTAATTTTGGTTCCGACTCTCAGGCGTCCCGGTTTCCCGCCCCTCGGGCCGCAACACCACCCCCACACTGTAGATCTCTTCGAGTGTGTTGACGGGCGTGTACGGACGGACGAAACCTTCCGGCGTGTGGTATTTCATCTCCGGACCTGTGGTGAACGTGATGGGTACTCTCCGAAGGACATCGAGTCCCAACAGATCGAGTGTGGCGCTCTTCCTAGCAAATACTAAGAACGTGTGTTCAAATGTGCATCCACCGATCCGTGTGACGACTCGCTGCTCTCCGGAAAAATGCAGGGGCATTCCATCAGCCCCCCACGCGACTACGCGCGTTGGTAGTAGCTTGATCCCTTTTACCGGTGTCGAAAGTACCGAAAGTGTAGCTCCGGTGTCGACAATCATCTCTCGTTCCTCCGGGCCGAGTCCTACTGTGATCTTCATGGTTCGCGACATCGGGGCCTCAATGGCGGGAATGTGTGCCTTTTCTACCGGTTTCTTGTATCGGGCGACCTCCATTGAATGTGTCGGCGCCATGACAGATTGTGACACCGGAAGAAGACGCTTCTTTTTGTAACAGTCCTCCTCGAGATGCTCACGGACGCCACAGAAGTCACAAAAGATGGTCTTGTTCGGGCTAAATGGGCAATTCACGGGGAAGTGTGTTTTGTCCGCGCAAAACATACAAGGATAACGCGGGGTCGGTTTTTCGTCGCTTCGGCGTTCGTTTGACCTGTCCCGGCGGCGGTCCTCTTCCCTGTGTCGATTGTGACGCTGTAGGGGTTCGTCTTTTCGCGGGCATCGGGCGGCGAAATGTTCGGGACTTCCGCAGTTGTAGCATCTGCGGTCATTTGTGATGGCCGCCAAGTCCCAGCGTTCGTCTGTGTCGATTGTGTCGTCTAGGGTTTCCTCGAGTTCCTTCGCTTTGCTCAACGCGTCCTGGATCGATCGGGGGCGATTTGTGATCAGCAGCGCACTCATATTTTTGCTGACACCGCGGATGAAAGCGCTCAGGGTTTTTCTTTCCACCCAATCGTTGCGTTCGTGACGTCGGAGTTGTCCTCCCTCCTCCATGACGGCACACCGGGCGAGGCTGCGGACTCGATCGGCAAATTGGCGGAGCGTTTCAGTGGCGTTCCGCTTGACTGTCCACAGGAGTGCGGCGGCGTGTTGTGGATTTTCCTTCTGGAACCACTTTATCATGTCGTCACGGACGATCTCGTAGACGTTGTCTACGTCGAGCGTGTCATCCCGATCGATAAGGAATTGCTTAGCGGTTCCCCGCGCTTTTGTGCGGAGTAGACGGTATCGTTGTCGCGAGGTCAAACCCGTAGTCACCATATCAAAATTCGCAAAAAACGACACAACACTTAATGCACCGGTCGCGTCTGGGTCCCACGACTCTACTTCGAGGAATACCGAGCGCGGTATGTCCTCCCTATCTACTTCATGTGTTATATTGTTGTAGCGCTGAAGGAGAATGTTCATCTCCTTCATTGTCTGAGTCATTGTTTCTACAGCTTCCGTGCCGGAGGACGATTGGGTTTCGGTCCCCCTGTCGCTAGGTGTCGGGTTATTGAGAAACATGGTAGCGATTTGTGCTAACTACCACCTAGGCACGAAGAAGTCTGTCGGCGTGAATCGGTCTAAGTCGAGAAAAATACAACTACGAGAAGAGAGGTCTTCTCGCGTCGTTTCGTGCGGAAGGCTGCTTCTAATGTCACTTTTCCTGTATAATAAATGGATGTACAGCCTACCTATTTTTATTTTTACCTGTCTCAGTGTGTTTCTTTAGGGGTTGTTTCGATAGACTCTAAATTTAGAACTGAGCTCGTGTCGAACGGCCTACGAGTTTGAGTGGGTTCGTGTGAGGCTTACTCACACCGGGATCCACTCCGCTGCCACCAAATTTGTAGGCTTGCTACTTGTGGCGGCTTGTGTCGATGACCACAGAGGTAGCGTCCCGCTTACTCGTGGCGGTTGTGACGATTGTGGCGACACACCAGTTGTAAGCGGGATTTGCGTTCGACAGGGTTAAGGTTTCGATCCGCGGCGTAGTTGGTAGCAGCACGAGGTTGTGACGCCACGTGCCGATCCCAAGTCCACCGATTGATGCAAATCCTAACGTGGCGAGCTCAGGTGGGAAGGGGAAGACAAATAAATATCGAAACAATTGTTAAATTTACAAGGGTAGCGTGTGGTATTTACCTGGGACGAGGCGGTGAAGCGGCCAGTCGGATTCCTCGGGATGATGCAATCTGAAATGTTTAGCCTTAGGGGCGTCCTACTAAGAAAATGGCGTTCGCCAAATGCGACGCTGCCGAAGGGGCCTACGACGGCTTCTGAGGGAAGCCTCGGAAAAGATGGCGGAGTGTGACGCGTCACCAAGCTCCGGTTTTTCACACTGAGGAACCAGGTAAATGAGAAAAGATATCAAATGCAAGATTACAACAATAAAAGGTAAGTTTATTAATTAAGCAATATGGTTTCTGACTAGGCACACCAAAGGGTGTGTCGAAAAGAAGCCTGATGGGCGCAACAACACAAGTAAGTATGGCACAAGATTAGAATGTTCAATATGATGGATTTTGCAAATAATAGTTCAAATATACAATTTAATAACTCCAATTTGACTTTATGTTTCAGGTTTCCAGAGTCAATCAGTTCAACGTTCCAGGTTTTCAACCAAGGTGAGTATGGTAAGTATAGGTTATCTTTATGTTGCAGGTAAGTATTTAGCTTTAAGTTACAACTTTCAATATTACGACTTTTGTCCAACTGTTTCAGAATTACTTCTACGCACTGTCCTAACTGCATTGGCCAATGGTTTAAAGGTAAGTTATAGTTTTCACTCACACGTGTCAGGGCCCTGAGGTATCCTTCCAGGTGTGATGTGGCGGTTGTGGTGGTTGTGGCGACGGACGTCCAGTGAATCCAGGGGATCTTCAACCAGATCAATTCGGCGCGAGACGGCAATTTCGATGGTCAGGGATCTTACGAAAAACGTCTTGAAAGTATTTGGGGGCGGTTTGACTCTAACAGGCTCAAGTTCACGGGCTGCGGGGCTCACGGTGACTCTTACTGAATATCTGAGGGGGTCTGCTGAGTGGGGGGTCTGCTCCATTGTTTTATAGGTCCCCCTCCACTCCCTTGATGGACGGGGGGCTGCCAGGTGGAGACGCCTGATTGGCTGGAGACGGCGTCTTCAGTTGAGGGGGGTGACGTCACCTTTGAGCTGACCACGGACCCGAATCTGAACAATACTCGCCGCGGGTGGCTATGACAAATTCGGATCGGAAGGGAGTTAACGAATTAACCCAGCCTCTTCACTGGAAAGGTTCCCCAGTGAGTGGAGACTCACAGTAGAATCCAAAAATCGAATAAAAATTTGGCCGTCCGTACGCCGTACGCAGCACTTTTGCCACTTAGCATTGACCGATTTTGATGAAATTTGGTATGTAGGCTCCATTTGGGGTCTAGTTGTGCCACGAAGATTTTGGTTGATGTACCTAGGTCACTTCTAAGGGTTCAAAAATGAATTTTGAAATTTTGAAAACGCCCTAACTCAAAAAATTATGATATAAAGGTATTGTTTTTCCTTCAGTTTAAGATTCTATAGAATTTTTGAAATTTTTTGAGACCACCCGGAGCTCAGTAGGACAAATCGTTCGCTCGCTATGAGAATTTAAAGTTTGTAAGTACGATAAATCAGAAACACGAGTGTGAATCGCAAAAGAGGCCTAATCTCCGTTCAAATTTTAGCTGACCGAAATGCGATCGATGTTTTTCTACATGTTCGATGGTTGGTGGCTTTGCAGACGAGTGATCTATGTAGAAAAATAAAAATAATAAACCATTGTGTAATAATTTGCAGCATTTTTGTTTACCTACCAACTTTTTTGTTACCTACCAACCATTGGTAGGTACTACCTACCACACCATACTGCCTTCACACCTTCACAATCAAGTTCATTAGAAAGAACTAAACGCTTCTCACACTCGATTCGAAAAGTTGAGACCTTCATATGGAAATTTGATTACTGGTTGCTCAGCAAGCAAAACTGAAAAAAATCGAAGAAATGAACAGCGATCGCATTTTAGTCAGATAAAATTTGAACGGAGATTAGACGTCTTTTGTGATTCACACTCATGATTCTGTTTTATCGAAGGAAAACCTTCAAGTACTCGTAGGGAGCGAACGGTTTGTCCTGCAGAGCTCCGGGTGGTCTCAAAAATGTTTTAAAATTCAATACTATTTAAAATTGGTGAAAAAACGATACTTTTATTTCGAGTGTTCGAGCTAGGGCACTCTTGAAAATTTCAACCCTCAATTTTCACCCCTTAGAAGTGACTGACATCAACCAAAAGCTTCGCGGCACAACTAGACCCCAAATGAAGCCCATAATATGGGCTTATATATTATATCAAATTTGACCCAAATCGGTCCAGTGTTTCCATTTTTTTTTCTTACTCGATTCCAAAGGCTTATTATTGAAAATAATAAACCAAAAGGTATATTAAATCCTTCGAATGGTAACATGATTCGACACCAATGGTAACACTGGATCTAACAGACGCAATACCCGAAAATTTGAATTTCGGAATAATAGAATGATCGTAAACAAGGCTTGTTTAACAAGCTGACTTTCAACGGGAAGAATAAAATTGGTTCTGAAGATTTCTCTCATGGCTACTAATCATGTCCATTTTAGCAAATTTATGACGGTCGCTTACTTTCGTACTACTTTTGGGTACAACTCATACCTGGCAAGGGGTGTACGGGGGTTTAATGCTCTTCCGGTCTCCACGAGATCTGAGCTTCTTGTTGGGCCCTCAAAAATCGGCAACAAACTGTAGAACCATTTCATTAAATTATAGGTACTTAGCGCAACTTGTGTTTTTATTCATCCTAACCTGTTTTATTCTGCTTTAAGCTTTCTTTATCTTTGGTAGGTACATGCGTGTATTTGAATAAAATAAATACTAGCTAATAACTAATAATGTGTGTACTCGAATAGCAATAAATGATTAATATTATCTCTTGTTGACGAAGAGGTGAGACTCATCTCTTTGCCACGGGCTATGCCCACATAGGGGATTAGTTTCTGCAATCTAGAAGTGTTTTATTGTTTTAATTTTAGTTTTATTATTTTTTCATTTTAATTTATTTTTTATTACTTTTGCCAGTATTATATTTCATTGTAATTGTTATAAAAGAAAAAAAAGAAAAAAGAAAAAAACTGTAAATAACCCAGGGACTGTGAATAACTATTTTACCTACAATGAACCTGCAAGCAGTCATTCCGATGCCCCGAAAGATCTAGACTGACTGTCTTAAGAACGGCAATATCTCAAAATTAGCAGCCATTGCCCGAAAACTCGTCTGATTGGGTCTGATAGACCTACGCGAGACCTATTTTTCAACGCTTGATCAACGAAATATGATGAACAACCCTCCTCTCTGAGGGAATCTGTTCCTGAAAGGCTGTAGCAATAACTGAAAAACAAGGTACCTACTTGG
Organism: Apolygus lucorum; assembly: GCA_009739505.2. NCBI lineage: Eukaryota > Metazoa > Arthropoda > Insecta > Hemiptera > Miridae > Apolygus > Apolygus lucorum. Next base: position 3,958,078 of record CM019173.2, on the reverse strand, counting down.
ATCCTCTTGACTCTCGTAAGTTGGATATAGGCAATGACGGATAATGTAGGTATCTAAATTCTTCGAGATGAAACACGCATATCACGAGCTTCAGTTCCTGGTATTTTACACTCAATAAAACCACACAATTGTCAACCATAATTTCCGATTTATGTCGATTTTTCAGAGTAAATTTTCTAATATCTCAGCATATGAATTTGCTATGAAATTCATCGCCAACTATTTCGAACCGACTTTTAAGTAGGTACCCTCCATGCAATCGGTAGACCAATTCGAAATCATAAAAAACATTTTAAAAAGTCTGCCAAGTGGGTGTGGCACATAGCTTCCTCGTATCCATAACCCGATTATATAGATGATCCGATGCATAGTAGTTAATCTCAAAACTCCTATCTCTAAGTACCTTCCACTACCCTAATAGAGGACCATCTACACGCTAATCTGAACAATACTAGAAAATTTCATCAAATTCGTATGAAAAATTAAGTGAGTAGATGTATGTGATTGGATCAAAAAAATTCTTAGCCTCGGCTGGGATTCGAATCCGCGACCCCTGGGGGACAGTTCTATGCGCTACCTCTGAGCTATTGAGGCCTACTGATGCAATGAATAGGATTTGAGATTCTCACAGGGGTCCATCGCTCTATGAATGAATCCCTCGATGAACAACCATTCTTTATGATTTTCATAGGGGACCATTTAAATACTAACCTGTAACATCCCTGAAAATTTCATTGAAATCGGATGAAAAATGTAGAATTTATGGCCGTTACAAGGAATTCACGTTTGCGCATGCGCAGTCGCTTCTATCAGTCCGAAAGTGGTGATTTTCATAGGGGACCGTCTACACACCAACCCGCAGAATCCCTGAAAATTTCATAGAAATCGGACAATAACTTCGTATAGTTATGCGCGTTACAAGGAATTCATGACAGACACACAGACGGACAGACACACAGACGGAACCAAAATTGTTGAGAAAGGTCTAAAACGCAAAACGCGAGTGAAAATTTTGATTTTGGAGAATTTTTTTTCTCATCCTTGAAAAGTGAAAACAAAGCTTCCGCTACCTTGGTAGACTCGGAAGCTATACAAACTTTCTAATCTTTGATAGTGATGAAGCAATCTGATTTCTATGTTCAATGTAGAATTTTCGGAAGTTTAAGTCGTTGTGACCTCCTCCTGCAAGTCATATTTTACGATAACCTACAGCCCTAGATAGGGGTAGCCTGGTAGGTGTGCGCCCTACCTTGAGAGCCTTGTGTTCCCTTCGTCTCGCCTATTGTTTCGGACCTGGGGGATCACTCCTACTACCACATCTCACTGTATCGGTCGACATCCCTAGAGAAGCCAATAGTGGTAAACCAACCTTCCTGCCACATCTCACCTCCCTCTTTAAAAGTCAGAGTAAATTCAAAGTCAATAAAATTCAGTCAATTTTATCTAGTCATTCAAATTTAGTCAAAATAACACTGAAATAGTAAGTAAAAAACTTCAGACTATTCGTACTGGAATCAAAACTGATTGGTGAACCTAGGGACGGCACGATACCACCGATATATCGGAGTATCGATACTTTTTTGGTATCGATACCGATATTTGTATCGATACTTTTGATAAAAAACTCATACCGATATTTTGGTATCGATACTTTTGCCTGAAATATCGGAGGTATCGATACTTTCTTGACGATATTATCGATATTTTTGCCAAAGTGGAATAGTAAAAAAAAAAAAAAAAAGTCAAATATCAAGTACTTAGATACTTTATCTGCTACTGAATAATACTCAGAATAGTATCGATCGAAATGATATATCGCTTCTAATATCCTTCATCGATATTCAAAAACTTTCCACAGTAACCCTGTAAAATCGCATTTTTTGCGGTTTTCACATTCCTAGGATACCTACTAAGTCCATGGGTTTTCATTTCTCTAGGTTTCTTGGACAGTTCGAGTTCCTTGTGACCATTGTTTTACTTTCCGATTCACAACAATTTTTTTTATTTACTTTTTTTAAAAATTCAAGTCAAAACTTACTTCACGCCAAATTTTTGTTTTTTATGATTCGATAATAAATATTATTAATTTGTAATGTAACTGATTTATTACTTCATCCTTTCCATTTGTAGTGGATAATGAATCATTTCATTGAACGGAGAATTCTTGGGAATAAGAATTGGAATAAATATAAAATGAAATGATCATTCACTTTTATTAAATTTTAAATTATTGACTTTCATGACATTTTAAATTACCACTGACTTTAACAACATTTTAAATTATTGACTTTTATTAATACATGTATTAATACATCTCTTTCTGGACTAGGGGTGATTTGGAGGATAAATGAAGCGCCTACAGAACTCATCCAATAGAGATACGACTCAAAGAAGATGCAGGAGGTGATATCTCGAAGTACACCTGCCAATATGTCAAATCGAAAAACTTCGCGGTATTTTCTCCGCGTCACAAGATCACGGCTGTATCCCTGATGTAAGGTGCTATATTCGGAAATTGCTTCTCACAGACTATTGTACGATAAGCAAGGAGAAAGGTAATGAAATGTCTGTAAGACCCATTCTAGTCAGGGTGGTATTCAAAAAAAATTAGTCCTACGTCCTGGTAAACTAGGACCTCCTTCTTTATTTCGAGTGTTTGGAAGTCAGTCAATAATTAAATTTGCTTCTGAATGCATCAAATACAAATGTAGGAGTGCCATGTGAGATTTTCCAGCTCACAATATATTTATTGAAGTTCTTGGTTATCTATATTCCAAGCTCGACACACGCGTGGCAGATTTCAAGCAAAGTAGGAGTTTTTATTTGGTTTGCGAAATCATTTGTGGGTTAATTTGGAGTATCGATAGTATCGATACTTTGAGCCGATATTATCGAAGTATCGATATTTTATAATATCGGTATCGAAAAGATATCGAGTATCGATACTTCCTGAGAAATATCGTATCGGAAGAAGTATCGATACTTGGGAGTATCGTGCCGTCCCTAGGTGAACCCCAATCTTTTTGACCTGCTGCACGAATACAAAGCTTTACTAGCATCGGCAGTGAAGCAGCAAAAACTATCCTCAGCTCATCAAAACATTTTCCAATATTCACTAGGTAACAAAACCCCGCGTGAAATAAACCCGACCTGCAGAACGAATGAAATTAAAGCCGTCGAAATTTACGATTCTCGCAGAGTTTTCTCATTATTCCTCCTCCTCCTCCTCCAACTTGGTTCCTCTACTTTCGAAAGCTGTAAAATTCTTCTTTTTTTCTCAGATGTTTGTTCTCTAATTTAATCAACAGAAACCTACCTAACGACTTCCGTTTTCCGGAACGTAAAGTGACTTTTAAACGCAAAAGTACCTAATTTCATAATCTATAATCATTCTCTAAAATGCTTGATGGTGTTTGTCAATCTGGACTTAGTCTCATCCTCTAATTCAATTAATAATTTTTTATTAACAAATTTCGTAAATCAAAATAGAAGGAAGTTTATACCATATAATACCCTTGAAATTTTCATTACCAGGACATCATTGGTTACTGCGCATGCGTTAACGTAAAATTTCACTCGATTCTGATAACAATTTCAGGGATTGCGTGGTTGAATGAGTCCTAATTGATTTAATTGCAGCCAGATCGTATCATCCGCGATAAATAACAAGATTCTCGTTAAAATAGGCAATATTTGGCACCAACTTTCAAAAGTTCGCATTTCTCACATTTCTTCCTTTGCTATGTTGTCCATTTTTCTTCTTTTCTAACCGTCCGAGGGCAATATATCTAGATGGAAAAAGTCATATATCTCACCAGTAAGATATTTTGTAACAAAACAGGATTATTTTCTTGCTCTTTCACGAAATGATTAAGCATTTTTTCCATTTTTTAAATGCGTTTTGTAATTTTTGTTTATTATTTTGGTCACAGGGCGGAGATCCAAATTTTGGTATAGGTAGGTACCTAAAACGCACACCCTAAATGACCTTAAAATCGAATTTGCCAGATGGATTTGAATGAAACACTCCACGCTTTGATGCCCATTAAATGGGAAACAATGATTTTGAGGACCTAATTTGGGACATCAAAGATTCGAAAATCTCCATCCCCTGAATAGCATCAGTTAGAAATATTTATAAAACGTTGTGTGTATCGACCAACAGTATAAAGATTTTTTCCCTAGGGTATTCCTGATGTTAAACGTTATTCTAGGGCCCAATTATAGGATTTGACTTGAAATTCCAGAATCTAAAATTAAGGCAAATTCCCCATTGTCAACTATCGGGACTGAGGTCATCCAAAAATCTATTTCCATAAAATATATTTCCATCATCAGGGCTCAATGGCAGTCTAACATGAGGAAAGGGCACCAACTAACCCTTATTCTACATCTGGTTCTCACTCAACTAGCGATGAACCAAAATAGGTCAAAAACTTTCAAACTAAATACAGGAAATGGCTCTCGACAAAAACAATAGATTTAAGGTTTTAGGAGAATAAAAATTGAAAATTCAGAATGAAATAGTTGTGTTATCAGTATTTTAGTTTTGTTTCCAAAATTTAGTTTCGCCATAGAGAGAGAGAGAGAGAGAGTATATTTGTGGAAATACATTGCATATCACAATTGTCAACAATTCAGATAAAGGAATAACAAAAAATAAACAATGGACAGAAATGATAAATAGCAAAACAATGTAACGGTTGTATATAATAAAATGTCACTGTGCATATTGCTATGCGTGCCAGGTGTGAAGGGGCACCTAGGACTCCCCCCTGTGCCGGCCGGGGGCCACCCGACCGGCCACGGGCCCCACCCACCATGGCGGCTTCCCGACACCAGACCGCCATCGCCAGAATGAACGGCCACCCATCCCACCGACAAAGGCCAGCACCTCGCAAAAGCGAATTCGAGAGCCGCCGCCCGCGGCCAATCGAGCGCCCCCACCCAAACAGAGGGGAGATAACCCATCCAAACAATAAATAAATATCAAAATTCACTCAAACAATCATTCAATAAATTACAGACACACTAGCACACACATACAATCACACAGTTAACAACTAAGTTACAAAAAAAGAACACTGAAGAGAGACAAAACTATATCACAAAATATATCACAGAATTCTGAACAGAGTACTTTTTAAAAACATTCCTCTGTCAGTCTTACAGAACAATTACAATGAAAACAAAAACATAGGGCAAGCAATCACCATGTCATAATCCTCAAGTACTACGTATACAGGGTGTTTCACGAAAAGGTTACACCCCCCTTCATTTTCGCAAAATACAGCGTAAAAAATTCCGACCAACGCAATTCTTCATGATTTTTTGTGAGGATCTCAGGAAAAATACTTTTGCACAAAAAAGTTGCGCGCAATCGTGCGCAATTGGCACTAACTTCATTTTTTCAAATGGAACCCCCCCTTTTTTATTACAGATTCGGATTCTACGTCAAATTTCACGAGAAATTCATACCCACATCGATTTGTTTTATTGCGCGCAACCTGGCTTTTTGAACGCTATCCACAACGCAACTCCACAATGGGGTATTTCAGTCAATTTTTTTTATTTTTTTTTTCCAAAAGAGTATGGCTCAGGAATAACGGTAATCGGGTCTGTTCGTCGAGAAAATGTTTTTAAAAAATCAGAGAAGCTAAGGAAAGTTGAAGATTTGAATGGTGTGACGTAGCTAGCCAATCGTGACGTAGCTAGCCAACTGTCTTTGAAAAAGTATCCATGCACAGAAACCCCTCTTGGATACTACAACATTCTACTCACACACGCGCGCGGGGCAGTCCGCGGCGTAGTCCTTGCCTAGTGTGTGTGCATTTATAGCGGCCCGCCTTTTTCAAACGTGTGATCTCTTTATTAATTTTTGTACCACATGTTATAGTATCATTGGGCTTAAAGTTGGAGTATATAGGTTTTCAAGGGTGCTGAATCCAAATTTGAGGTCAAAAACCTGAATTTCCGACCCACCGAAATACCCCATTGCGCAAAAATTAGGTTTTGGAGAACCCTTAGTGTGGCACATGTTTTTTCATCATTTTTTAACGCCGAATCACAGGGTGTCGTCCGTTTTGAGAAAAACCAAGATTTAAGAGGAAAAATTAACATTTCTTTCACAAAAACATCAGTATTGAGGTCGAAATCATGTTTATTTTTTATTTTTTACCTCCTTTTGAACCACGGGCTTGGGGCCGTCTACGGTGGAGTTAAAAATAAAAACTGACAGCATGATCATGCTTGAACTGAATAAAATTACCAAAAAACGCATAACGATTTAAAAAGAGCGATTTTTTCACTAAAAACAACCGAATTTTTGGCCGCTATTTTGAAAAATTCCAGTCAAATTGAAAAACGGATGTCACTATGTGATTTAGCGTTAAAAAATGATGAAAAAACATGTGCCACACTAAGCGTTCTCCAAAACCTAATTTTTGCGCAATTGTGGAGTTGCGCAACTTGGAGCGTTCAAAAAGCCAGGTTGCGCGCGATAAAACAATTCGATGTGGGTATGAATTTCTCATGAAATTTGACGTAGAATCCGAATCTGTAATAAAAAAGGGGGTGTTCCATTTGAAAAAACGAAGTTAGTGTCAATTGCGCACGATTGCGCGCAACTTTTTTGCGCAAAAGTATTTTTCCTGAGATCCTTACAAAAAATCATGAAGAATTGCGTTGGTCGGAATTTTTTACGCTGTATTTTGTGGAAATGAAGGGGGTGTAACCTTCTCGTGAAACACCCTGTATAAAATTCATTGATTCGTCTATAAATATTACTATTTACATGAGAGAGCTTCCTTATCACATACTAAAAAATCGTTCATATTATAAATAGCTTGTTGACTTAGAAATGCTTTCAATTTCGCTCTCAGTTTTCCATAATCTAATTCCGTACATTTAGGCGGCAAGCAGTTGAATAATTTTATTCCCCAATAATTCAGAGCATTGTCGCATCTTTTTATTCTATTTCTTTTGATTTCCAGCAAATTGGACCCTCTGGTATTGTGATAATGCATTTCATTTCTGATTCGATATTCATTCAAATGTTTCTTAATGTAGCATATACTTTCGAGAATGTACATTGACGGCAATCTAATAATATAAAACGCCAACCGTACGTACGTACGTATGCACGGAGGGGTTAAAGGGGTCGTGGGAGTGGGGAGAGTTGGAGGCTGGAGGGGTTGGGGGCGGGTGGAATCGGAGGCGAGAGGAGTCGGAGGAGTTGGGGGCGGGCGGATTTTGGGGCGGAAGGATTTGGAGAAGTTGGGGGCGGGCGGAGTTGGGGGGGGCGGAGTTGGGGGCGGGAGGAGTCGGAGTGATTGGGTGGAGGAGAGAGTCGGAGGAATTGTTTTTGCCTACTTTTTGTAGGCTTTTCAGCTAGTGTAAGAATGTTTAGCGATCTAAATTTTCGAGAACAATCATCTTTGTATCCGAGATCAGCTAAAATTCTCACGGCTTTTCGTTGTGAAGCAAAAATTTGTATCGCTGCCGGGGCGTGACCCCAACATATAATTCCGTAGTTTATAACACTATGGAAACAGCAAAAATAAGCCTGCCTTCGTCCCTCACCACTTAATTTTTGTTTCAGCATTCTCAGAAGGAACAGTACGGAATTGCATTTTTTTGCTATTTGTGAGCAATGTTGGATCCAGTTTGATTTTGGATCGATGTTTAGCCCCAAAAATTTTATGGATAATGGAGATTGAGCCAAATCAAGTTGTGGGGGTTTCCTTAATGAACAAGTGGTTTTGTAGTTTTTTAAATGCTTACCACAATTTTGCTTGTAATCTATTTTCATACGCCGAAAACATTTTAAAATCTATTGCATTCGTCGAGAGCCAGTTCCTATGTTTAGTTTGAAAGTTTTTGACCTATTTTGGTACATCGCTAGTTGAGTGAGAACCAGATGGAGAATAAGGGTTAGTTGGTGCCCTTTCCTCATGTTAGACTGCCATTGAGCCCTGATGATGGAAATATTATATTCTCCGAAAGCTAGACAATAACAGTGTATATTTTGGGATGACCCCAGACCCGATAGTTGAAACATTTATAGATCCCAACTCCACCAAGTTTAATAAAAATAACGCTTAGGTAATCAATAAGCAATTAATGTACATTATAAACTTCTTTCCAAAAAAATAATGAATTTTTGGGAAAACTCCATGGTACCACAAATCGCAGCTATTTTGACATATCCTGTACGTGCTACCTCGTCAAAGTTAGGAAGTGAACCTATTTGGGTATATCTATGTAGTTACCTATTAGATCGCAGTTGTAGTTCGTGAAATACCTTGTTGTCATAGATTAAGAACTAACCTTGATTTAAACGCCTTTTTCCCACCTTGGAAGGTATGTACTTGTAATGACCAATTTACTTACCTATTTTAGTTCTCTAATTAAGAGACACGAAGGGGAACCCCTGAGTGAGTCATCAAACGGTAGGAAGAGTGAGGGACGGGGTAAACACGTCAGACTGACGTCACCCTCCTCTACTCTCCCCTTACCTTGTTACCTGCAATATAAAAGGAAGACCAAGAGCTTATAACCCTTCATGCAATTTACTTCAACTTGATCATTTCTCTCTTCTTTGTCTCATTAGAAGCCCAAGTTTCTCAGAGCTATCAGTTCGACTTCGTGGCGCCAGCCTCTGCTCCCACTAAAACCACTAACCATGGTCCAGAAATCAATTCTCAAAGTGATTTATTAAAAATCTCGAATACTTCCCACGAATGAACTGTTTGACATTGCCTGCGTGTTTACTCTTCATCAACTGTACATAAAATCTTCACTTTCATTCCTCCATAAGCACCCTGAATATTTCGATTATCAGAGGACAAAGTCCTATTCCATACGCCTCACTACTCAAGCGATCATACCAGCTCCAATAACCAGACTATGGTGCACATCAAGGCATATCTGTTAAAGTATGCCATACCTGATACGCTCGCTCCCAGAAGATATCAAGTCACCCACCATAATATGGTGGAGAATATATTATATTCTCGCTCATCATTTAAGAAGAGTTTTCACCTAGCTGATTGAACAGGGCCCAACCTCTTGAAAAAATTTATTGTCATCTGTCTACGCCAACTGATGGCACACTACACACTACTTACCGCAATAAAAAATAACAGAAATCTGAAGAAAAACGTCTGCCAAGTGGGTGTGGCACATAGCTTCCTCGTATCCATAACCCGACTATGTTGATGATCCGATGCATAGTAGCTAATCTCAAAACATTAATCTCTAAGTACCTTTCACTACCCTCATAGGGGACCATCTACTCGCAAATCTGGACAATCCTAGAAAATTTCATCAAATTCGGATGAAATATGTAAATGTTATGACTGATACAAGGATTTTACGTATGCGTATGCGCAGAGGCTTCTGTAAATTTTAAGGCCTTGATTTTCATTGGGGACCACCTACAACCTAATCCGCGTAATCCCTAAAAATGTCATCGAAATCGGGTAGAAAATGTCGAAGTTATGGCTGTTACAAGGAATTCACGTTTGCGCATGCGCAGCGGCTACTATCGGTCCGGGAGTGATGATCTTCATTGGGGATCATCTACAACCTAATCCGCGTAATCCCTAAAAATGTCATCGAAATCGGGTAGAAAATGTCGAAGTTATGGCTGTTACAAGGAATTCACGTTTGCGCATGCGCAGCGGCTACTATCGGTCCGGGGATGATGATTTTCATAAGGGACCATCTACAACCTAATCCGCATAATCCCTGAAAATTTCGTCGACATCGGGTAGAAAATGTGGAAATTATGGCCGTTACAAGGAAATTCACGTTTGCGCATGCGCAGTGGCTACTATCAGTCCGAAGGTGATGATTTTCATAGGGGACCATCTAAATACTAATCTGTAACATCCCAAAAAATTTCATTGAAATCGGATGGAAAATGTAGAAGTTATGGCCGTTACAAGGAATTCACGTTTGCGCATGCGCAGTGGCTACTATCAGTCCGGGGATGATGATTTTCATAGGGGACCGTCTACAACCTAATCCACATAATCCCTGAAAATTTCGTCGACATCGGGTAGAAAATGTGGAAATTATGGCCGTTACAAGGAAATTCACGTTTGCGCATGCGCAGTGGCTACTATCAGTCCGAAGGTGATGATTTTCATAGGGGACCATCTAAATACTAATCTGTAACATCCCGAAAAATTTCATTGAAATCGGATGGAAAATGTAGAAGTTATGGCCGTTACAAGGAATTCACGTTTGCGCATGCGCAGCGGCTACTATCAGTCCGGGGATGATGATTTTCATAGAGGACCGTCTACACACCAACCCGCACAATCCCTGAAAATTTCATAGAAATCGGACAGTAACTTCGTATAGTTATGCGCGTTACAAGGAATTCATGACAGACAGACAGACAGACAGACACATAGACACGGAACCAAAATTGTTCAGAAAGGTCTAAAACGCAAAACGCGAGTGAAAATTTTGATTTTGGAGAACTTTCTTTTTGTCCTTGAAAAGTGAAAACAAAGCTTCCACTACCTTGGTAGACTCGGAAGCAAAACGCTGCAAATTATTACACAACGGTTTATTATTTTTATATAGATCACTCGTCTACAAAATCACCAACCATCCAATATGAAGAGAAAAAAAAAAATCAAAAAAAAATCAAAATCACCAACCATTGATCGCATTTCGGTCAGCTCTATTTTGAACGGAGATTAGGCCTCTCTTGCGATTCACACTCGTGTTTGGATTTATATACTTACATATATATTTCAATATAAACCCTTAAATTCTCGTAGTGAGCGAACGGTTTGTTCTACAGAGCTCCGCATGGTCTCAAAAAATTCTAAAAATTCTATAGAATCTTAATTTGAAGGAAAAACAATACCTTTACATCGAAATTTTTTGAGTTAGGGCGTTTTCAAAATTTCAAAATTGATTTTGGAACCCTTAGGAGTGACCTACATCAACCAAAAGCTTCGGGGCACAACTAGACCCCAAATGGAGCCTACATACCAAATTTCATCAAAATCGGTCAATGCTAAGTGGCAAAAGTGCCGCGTACGGCGGACGGACGGCCAAATTTTTATTAGATTTTTGGATTCTACGTACCTTGAAACGTAAACCATCAAATTTTGAGGGGGTGTTAAAATTTTTTTTTTCTTGGTCGATTCCAAAGGTTCATTATTGAAAATAATAAACCAAAAGTAGTAAAAAGAAAAACTAGTAAAACTAGTAAAAAGAAATATATTTATTCACTTTAATTTTTCCATTTACTCAAACTAAGAAATTATTTATTTTCAACTCCCCCAGCCCCACAGGACTTTGTCCTATGGTTATGGGGTACATTCCAATAACATGTATAAGCGATTATCTTACAGATTGTGAACAGTATGTAATTATCTTATTTTAAACATGTTGTAAATATCTTTTGAGGAATAAAATCTCATTCATTCATTCATCTTACCTAGGGTTGTCTTCCCCAACTAGCCACTAGTAAATGTACCGCCTCCATCCGGTCTGCCACTTTGGCGCCGAGGTCCTCAGCGAGAGCAAACTTTTATGCTCTCCTTCCCTCAGTAGGCAGTAATGCGCCGGCAAGCTAGTGTATGGTAAATCTCCTGCATCCTTGTTGAGTAGGGACCAAAAGAAATCAACAAGCCATCGGGAAGGCCATCGCCTTCCCTCGACAACACACGGACATAACAGTCCTACAACCAGTTGTTTTTTTTCATCGTTTGATGAACAAAATGAAACATAATGATATTTACTAACCGTGATCTTGACTGGCGGAGAGTTGCAGCAATTTAAGCTTGAGAGATCTGATTTCAGCTGTCAGCCGCGCCACCTCCGCTCTGTTCTCCTCTTCCCTCTGCTCCAGGAGAGACGCGTAGCTCTCCACAGGTGGACCTGCCACAGAAAAACAAAATTATTTTAAACGACATTTTGACGTTTGAAATAGAGTTTATTTATTAGCGAAAATACTAAAAATTACATAACAAAGTTTGGGTTTTAAGGAAATTTAAAAACTCTAGAGGATTTTGCTAGAAAATTTGTAAACTTACACGATGTTGAGAGAGGGTTCTCCTGAAGACCGCAGCGGCCGAGAAGGAGGAGGCAGACGGACAAACAGACAGACAGACAAGCGAGGAGCCATAGCTTGCCCAGAAGTCTGTTCAACCCCCACGCCCGCACTTGTTTGCTCATTCTGGAACATACAACGTTGTAATTGAATAACAGGTGTCGATGCAGGGTGGATACAAACAAATTCCGTAAAACTGCATCAAGAATGGAGTTAAATGGCGTCAACCGCAATGCGGAATTTCACCATGTCGGAATTTCCTATTTTTGACCCCAAAATCGGATTCAGCACCTTGAAAACCCCCCTAAGGCAAACTTTCAGCCCGAACTTCCTAATTTACGAATAAACAAAACAGTGTAGAAAATACGAATGTTTAAAAAAAACCGGGAAAATGACGTCATCCTGGAATAGTTCATTTATGGCCGCTTGAAGCGCTGAGATCGAGAAATCTATAGTCTTCAGATGCAAAATTTCTCGAAACAGTAAAGTTCGAAATCGAAAAACTGAAGAAAAAAATAGAAAAAGCAAGATGGAGAAAATTAGGTTTCCCCTGTTTTTGTTTGATAACTTTTCTCTTAGAAAACACTTTTTTGTCGTCCCAATGGGCAACACTGGGAGGAGACGGCGATCCGAACAGCCCAATCAGCGAGCGTTCCCGCTTCACGTCCGTTTTCCTGGTTAGTTTTGAAATCAAAAATTTTGATTGTCTCCCAAAAATAACAGGAGACTTATTTTCCGAAATCAGCCCGATTTTCATCTATCCCACACCATTAACTATTCAGGAAAAATGCAAACAGAATTCGGTGAAATTCCTCATTTTTATCTCAATCCGTTCTTGGGATATGATTTTTACAGGGGTTTTTCAGGAAAACCGTGTTTTCATCAATTTACTCTCACATTTCTTCATTTTACTTGATTTAATTTTAACTTTTGGCCTCATTTTTGGAATCAGCGTTAAATGTTTTATACAAACGGTGAACTTTGTTTCTTGAAAAGTATCATCTCAAGATCATATCAACAGACCATATCATCCAAGATATCATATCGTCCAAGATCATATCATGGACGAATTTGAAAAAGTAAAATTTCTTAACATTTTAAAAACTTTACTACCAGCTTTTTTAAGAAAAAAAAATACGGAAACTGCCAAATCTTTCGAAAACTTCTTCATTTAATAAGCTTTTCAACGGCATGGTCAACTTTGCGATTATCTCAGTTCTTTGATGAAAAATTCAAGCTTGAACGGGAGGAAAAGTTGGGGATTTTCAATTGTATTGTCGTCAGAGGGAGGCGTGATAAATGTCGAAGTATTCGCGGTTAGTGAACCGCGCCATTTCTAAAATCAACTGCGTTGGGAATAACTTTGCATTAACGTGGTTGTTTAAACAGGTGTTTATCCTTTCATTAGTTCATTATTTCCAAAAATGTTTAGAGTCGAATGACACCACTCAGAGCTCTGTGGGACCAACCGTTCGCTAATGAGGATAATCAATTACATAATTATGAATTTTTCTGGACTTTTTTTCATCAATTTGAAATAGTGTTCAATTTTTTGAAACGAATGAAACCACCAAGACGATCAACAATAATTGTTCATTACGTAAATTGTGGAATTAATTAGGAAACAAGGGCTTTGCCCCGAGAACCCCCCTCCTGCCACCTACACTTTTTTTTTTTTTTAAATATCTTTATTTATGTCATGTACAATAATCTATATACAAATCAATGATAATTACTTACTTATAGGTACGTAATATTATTCTAATTTACAAAATAATACCCCCCGCTCGAGCTCTGCTCATATAGCGGGTGGGGAGTACAGTTCGATCGATCATGTGACCAATTTATTGCTGATAATTTCATCACTAGTAATTGAAATTACTTCATAATATATTCATATCCATAACCATTACCTATCTTTTCTCTTCGGTGTAGGTATAGGTATCTAACAAAATTTAACGGCAAAATCTTCATTGCTAATCAAATAGACAAAATAAAAATGAAACTTATATATAATATATAGTTAATAGACACTGTTTTTTTTTTTTACTTGTAATTAAGAAATTATTGTTAATTTGTTTAAGTAATTCTAGTTTGAATATCGAGGCAAAGGCGTGATCCCGACTATGAGAAAATTGGCAAAAATTCAATAAATTTCTCCATAAATTTTTCATCAACCATCATACTATTTATGGAGGTTTTTATGTTTTTTGATTCAGATAGACCGGGAGGTAGGGCATTTAAGATTTTTGGAATGAGATAGCTTAGGTGTTTTTGTCCTGCTGCAGTATTCATAAATGGAATTTTATGGTTACCAAACATCTCTCCTCGTGTGTTTTTACCATGATTTATTATTGGGAGGCTGTTTTTGTGGGATATTGCAAATATGATCAGCGTTCGCAATGCTAGGTATTTTAATTTTAATATTTGTAACTTTTGGAAGAACTTATCCGATCTAGCTAAACGTGTTGCACGCGCCATTATTCGCACTATGGACTTTTGGGATGTAACCAGCTGGCGTAGGTCTTTCTTATTTGCATTGGACCATACTACTGAGCAATAAATCAAATGAGATTGAACCAAAGCATAATATATGGTTTTTAGATTTTCTTTGTCCATAATATTTCTGAGCATGAGAAATACATGACTCAGTTTTCTCAGTTTAGCTACTAGGGTATTGATGTGTAAGTTCCATTTGAGGTGCTTATCTACTAACATACCAAGATATTTAATCGAATCTACTTCCTCTATCAATTGGCAGGAACATTTATTGTCTCTGCAGCCACCAGAACAAATTCGCAGAACCAACCCATGCCCACTCGATGTTTTGACGGCTTCAGGTTTTAACGAAAATTGTATAAATTTAGTTTTTACTGAGTTTACCGATAAAGCGTGTTTGCTGTACCAGTTTATCGTCTGATCAAGTGCTCGTTGCGCATACCTTTGTAGTTCCACGTCATCATTCCCCGAGCAGATCAATACCGTATCGTCGGCAAAAGAAATGATTTTACAATTTTGGATACTCATGTTACATAGCTCATTCGCAAATATGATAAAGAGTAAAGGCCCTAAAACGGTCCCTTGTGGGATTGAAAAATTTGATGAGCGAGCGTCACTTAAGGTTTCTTCTATTTTGACCTTCTGTTGTCTTTTATTCAAATATGATCTGAACCAATTTAGCTCATTACCCATTATCCCAGCAGCTTCAAGTTTTGCCAGAAGGAGCGAGTGCTTGATACAATCGAAACACTTAGATATATCGAGGAATACCGACATGACCTTCTTCCCTCCATCTAGTTTCATCATTACCTCGTTGGTGACTTCAGCTACCGCGTCCTGTGTGCTCTTACCTTTTTGAAATCCAAATTGGTTTCGAGATATTAGTTTGTGCGAGCTTAGCCATTCCATAAGTTTTCGTTTCACGATCTTTTCCAGAATTTTACTAATAACTGACAGCAAAGATATTGGCCTATAATTTTGAACCATAATTTTGTTTCCTTGTTTAAAGAGAGGTTTGATGATGGATAGTTTTAGTGAGTCAGGGAAAATTCCATGCTTTAGGCTCAGGGAAGCTATATGATGAAGAAATGGTGTAATAAGGTCACTGACCTTTTTGATCATTTCAGTTGTAATTGAATCATGACCTGGCCCACTTCCCCCTTTCAGTGAGTTAATGGCATCTTTAACCTCTCCTAAATTGACCTCTCCAAATGTGAACGGATTTTTATTTTGAGATTGTAGACACTGTTTAATTATTCTGTTTTCATCATGAGTTGATAATTTGCAATTTAATTCCCCGACAGAAGAAAAATGTTCATTTAAAATGTTTGCTACAGCTTTCGGATCTGAGTTGCTTTCCCATATTTTTCCCTTTTTCTCGATTTGCTCTACAGACCCCTCTTTTTTCTTTTTACCAATTATCTCATTTACAATTTTCCACATTTTTTTTGGATTACCACGCCCAATTTCAATTTTATTCTTATAAAATTCATTTTTGGTTCTTCTCAATAAATCCGTTAATTTGTTCCTATATTTGCAGTAATAATTTTTTAACTGCATATTATATGGTTGTTTTTTTAGTACAGCAGATAGCCTTTCTCTCTTATTTACTGATTTTTTCAAACCCATAGTCATCCAAGGGGTTGTTAAACCTTTTTTGTTTACTGTGGGTTTTAGAGGCGTTATCGTAGTTGACTTATTTTTGGCATCCATAAGAACTTCTAGGAGGAAATCAGTGCACGAGTTAACGTCGTTATTTAGAGTTCGAGCATCACAAAAATCTACTTCGCTAATCAGCCTGCGAAACCTTTCTAAATCGGTGAATGCTCTCAATTTTCTGACTGAGATGGGTGCTTCGTCCAGTTCGTGTTCAGGTATAAACAGAAATGTAGAATAGTGATCGGTAATAGATGTTTTGATTACTGCAGGATTTAATGACTCAACAATTTTTTTTTTGTGAAGATGTGGTCAATACAAGACTCATTAACGTTCCTATCGAAATAATATCTTGTAGGGACTTTAATGAGAGGCGTGAATCCATTTTCGGCCATCATATTCAAGTACTTAGAACTAATTTCATTTTCTTCCAATATGCAGATGTTTAAATCACCCAACAAGTAGCAGTTTGGCCAATTTTCATTTGTTTTAAGTAGTTCATCAAGGTTTTCAATAAATTCCTCAACGACATTCACACCCCCACTAGGAGAACGGTACACAACTATAAAATTGTATTTCTTCTTACCATATTTTATTTCCATTTTTAAGCAACTTGCAGATCTCAAAACTATCTCTTGATTTTCAATAACATTCAAATTGTTCTTTATGTAGACTACACAACCACTGTTCTGGTTACTATAATGTTTTGAATAGTAACAGTTATAACCTGGTATGTTAAACATATCTATCTGGGTTTTTCCAGACGTCCAAGTTTCTGTAAGGAAGATACAATGAATATCAAATTTGACAAGGTTTAAAAAAGCTATCAAACTATCAAAATTTTTGTTTAAACTTCGTATATTAGTATGCAAAACTTTTAGACCATCACGCTTAAAAATTTCAAACTCGGTGAATTCTGTAGCCTCAATAGTTAACGCATCCTTACTATTCCTATAGAGATCTATTTCATCAACTATCATAACCATAAGGTGTGATAATTGTATTACAAACACTAAATTTACCTACGCATTTGAGTTCCGTTTAGTTGTGTAGCTCATGTATTGCCTTCCTGGTATCCATTTTTTGAAGTTGATTGATGTCCGTAATACGATATGCTCGGCTTGCTATTGTGTCATCTTTCTTGACGTAGATATTTCCATTTGATGTCCATACAAATTTGTGCTCGTATTCTTTTCCGAATTTTCTTGCTAGACAGAACAACGTACCATTTTGTGGAGTCAGTCTCTCATTAATGTAAAGTTTGTTGTTCGGAAAGCTTGGGTGAACATCGGTGGCAGTAATATCCTTAAATTCTTTCTTTTTTTGGGTCCAGATTTTCTTCTGCTGACGGGTAAGGAATTTGACTATAACCTTTTCAGAAAGGGCTCGATTCCTTCTCGAGGGTGAGTCGGGACTCGTTGCATTGAATATTTTCAATCTAAACGCTGACTCAAAAACTCTGTCGGTCTCCGAGATATTCATTTTATCGGCCAAATCTTTGAGTATAGTATTAATATCTTCATTTTTCGTTTCTGGAATACCCTTTATTTCAATAGTGGTATCTAGATTTGTTTGTTCGATCATGTTCACTTTCGATTTCAAGTAGTTCACTTCACGATTTAACTTCAAATTTTCATTTCGAAGTTCCTCATTTTCTTCTTTGATTTCTCTCATTGACTTCACAAATTCTTCCATCGATGTTTTAATGTCCTCGAAGTTTGCATTGTAGAACTTCATGGAATCCTCCATACCTCCAATTTTTTTCAGTACACGATCCATCTTCCTTGATAGTGATTCGTCTGTAGATTTAGAGGGATTGGCAGCTTCAGCTTCAATTAGGACGCTTGTATCAGAGCAACTACTTTCCAAATCTTCTTGTTCTTGGGATAAGCAGTTCTCACACTTCCAAGACCTCTTTAAATTTGTCTTCATCTTCTTATAGTTTTCAATGGTTTTGATGCGCGTGCAATTTGGATGATATTTAGCATTGCAGTTACCGCAAGTTATCGTTTTCTTAGGAGAGAAAAGGTCACGCTTGCATTTCATGCAATCCATCATGTACCGGAGACACCGATACGGCGATAACGACACGACGGCCAATTTCAGGAACAAACCCGGCGCGTTTACTGACCACGATAACGGAGCGATGTGAACTCGACCACTGCTCGATCGCCACTGCTCCCACTGCCCACACTGGTCCCTAGAAGGCAGTTTACAATAGGGAAGGTTCTCTCTCAAAGTTATTTGTCTCTTTTTGTCTTCCTTTACTCTAAGGGATGGACGCGGTAAGTCAGAAACACTTTTGTGAATCGGACATAAACCCTCGCAGTCGGAGGTGAGCAAAATTTCAGCTGATCAAATGCGTTCTTTTTGTGTTCCTTCATAAAGAATTCCGTGTCAACCAGTTGTGCTTTCATAGAAACCAAAAAATTGTTTGGTAAAAAAAAATTTGGTAGGAAAAATAGGTAAAAAAAGTTGGTAGTTAAAACAAAAAGCTACAAATCATTGCCCAAAGGTTTATTATTTTCTGTGTAGATCACCCTTCTGTATGGATCCCTCCCTACCAACCGTAGGTACCTACTACCTACTAGGGCATTTTTGAAAATTTCAACAACAACCACCAACCAAATGGAAATGAAGGGTTGAAATTTTCAAAAATGCGCTAGTAGGTAGGAGGTACCTACGGTTGGTAGGGAGGGATCTGTACAGAAGGGTGATCTATACAGCAAATAATAAACCTTTGGGCAATGATTTGCAGCGTTTTTTTTTTTACCTACCAACCATTGGTAGGTACTACCTCCCAGACCATACTGCCTTCACACCTTCACAATCAAGTTTATTAGAAAGAACTAAACGCTTCACACTCGATTCGAAAAATAGAGAGCTTCATATGGAAATTTGATTACTGGTTGCTCAGGAAGCAAAACTGAAAACAAATCGAAGAAATGAACAGCGATCGCATTTTAGTCAGATAAAATGTGAACGGAGATTAGACCTCTTGTGTGATTCACACTCGTGATTCTGTTTTATCGAAGGAAAAACCTTATGTACTCGTATTGAGCGAACGGTTTGTCCTTTAGAGCTCTGGGTGGTCTCAAAAATTTTTAACAATTCGATTTTCGGATTTTACGTACCTTGAAACGTAAAACATCAAATTTTGAGGGGCGGGGGGGTTAAATTTTTTTTCTTGCTCGATTCCAAAGGCTATTATTGAAAATAATAAACCAAAATCAAATTTCGTATTACAGAAGGCACCTACATCTTTGTTTTGCTGGTAGGAACTTCCTGACAAAATAATCTTAGTTGTTAATCATACGCGATAATATGATTGGTAGGCAGGTACTATTAATGAATAGCCATGTTCTTCGGCGACAAGTGACCTATAAAGAAAAATAATAAACCGTTGATTAATAATTTGCAGCGATTTTTTTTTTTTTTTTTCATTTAAAGAGTATTCAAGAAAGAAGACAGACCAATTTTGAATCGATGGGTCAAATTTGGGTTTTGTTTTCCTGTACTGAAGGAGCAAAATTAACCCTAATTTCATGAAAATTGTATCCCATCTGCGCTCTACGGTTTGATACAACCGCGTTCTACACGTCTCCCCTCGCTAAGGGCATAACTTACAGCTTGCGTTCTCCCCGAGGTCAGAAGGTCACGGCTTAATAAACCATTTTTCATCTTGTTTTCTTCTTTTCTTTTTTACGGCGTTTTTCTTCTTTCACGCCGACAAAGAAAACCCTGACAGGTTCTCTTTCGAGGTTTAAAAGTCGGGAGAGTTCTTAACGGACCGCCTCGAAAAGTGAAAATTTGAAAATATGAGGTAGCGCGGACCGCTTTGTTTTCTGTTTTGCGGCCTGCAACGTTTACTCATTCATTTGCGAGGGGATCTCAATAATTTATGTGGGGCTGTTTTAGCGGTTGAGTTCGCACCTCTGCAACATTCGAGATGAAGCTTCATTACTTCTGGTTTCCTTCAACCTACCAGAGGTTCAACCTACCAGATGGCTTCGTATTCGATCGAAAAATATTTTATCAATAATAAGACTACCTAATCGATTCATACATGAAAATCGAAAACCGTCAGGTAAAATGAAAACAACGAATTTTAAGTAAAAATTCATTCACTAGAAGAGAGAAAAATACATCAAACAAATAATCCAAAAAGTCTACAATAATGAAACCTATCAAAAGAAAGACCAACATTTTGGAACTTTTAAGGGGCCAAATAATTTTGTGCCTATTTTCTTCGAAAATTCGCCAAGCGGTTACATTTAAATGAATACTTACTGAAAATTGCACTGAAACTGTTGAATGAAAAAACGCTGCAAATGATTACACAAAGGTTTATTCTTTTTCGATATAGATCACTGCTTTGCCATTTTCACTTCCTACCAACCATACCTATCACGTAGGTACCTACCTACCACGCACCTACTTCACAATCAATGTTATTTGGAAGAAATAAACGCTTCACGATTGGGAGTTTTGGATGCCTTCATGAAGAAATTTGATTACTGGTTGCTAAGGACTCAAAACAGATTACAACTTGAAGAAAAACATCGAACGCATTTTGGTCAGCTTAAATTTGAACGGAGATTAGGCCTCTTTTGCGATTCACACTCGTGTTTCTGATTTATCGTGACCCTTAAGTTCTCGTAGGGAGCAAACGGTTTGTCCTACAGGACTCCGCGTGGTCTCTAAAAGTTTTAAAAATTCATTATTTTCAAATTTTTATTCAATTTTATTCAAATTCATTATCTTAAATTGATATCTTTATATCAAAAATTTTTGAACTTGGGCGTTTTCAAAATTTTACCCCTTAGAAGTGACCTACATCAACCAAAAGCTTTGGGGCACAACTAGACCCCACATGGAGCCCATATACCAAATTTCAAACCGCGGACGGTTTGGTTAGAAAGGTTTATTATTTTCTGTACAGATCACTCGCCTGCAAAGCTTTGCCACCGTCACTTCCTACCAACCATATATTTTACCTTCACAATCAAGTTTATTTTGAAGAATTCAATGCGAAGACATAGGGAGTTGTGGGTGCCTTCATTACGAAATTTGAATAGTGGTTGCTAAGGACGTAAAACTGAGTACAACTTGAAGAAACTAAGAACGATCGCATTTTGGTCAGCTAAAATTTCAACGGAGATTAGGCCTCTTTTGCGATTCACACTCGTGTTTCTGATTTATCCTACATCCAACCCTACAGAGGGAGCGAACGGATGGTCCTACAGAGCTCTGGGTGGTCTCATTCGATTCTAAAAATTCAATACTATTTTTAAATGAAGAAAAAACAATGCCTTAATATCGAAATTTTTTGAGCTTTTGGGCGTTTTGAAAATTTCACTCTTATTTTTCAACACTTTGAAGTGACCTACATCAACCAAAAGCTTCGGTGCACAACTAAACCCCAAATGGAGCCCATATACCAAATTTCATCAAAATCGGTTCATGGGAACTAAGGAAAGTGCCGCGTACGGCGGACGGACGGAAAAATTTTTATTCGATTTTTGGATTCTAAACTAATTAAACATCTGTCCGCCATGTCCCGCCAGTTGACGGGTTGAATTGGGAACATTATCATAATAAATGTCCGTTCGACTGGGTTGAAATTTATTGAAATCATTTTTATTCATCACAATTGTTGAGAAAATTTTCAAATTCAAATATACCCATATTGAAAACTAGTACCTACTCATATAAATATCTTGAATGAATGAATGAATGTTTTTTATTTGCGATTCAACACAATGTGCATCGACAATAGTCAATAAAATATAAATATAAAACAAAACATAACAGTGTAATAGGGCTAAACAAAACAATGGGATATTAGAAAGGGCACACGGGTAAAAAAAAAGAACGAGAGATCAGATCCTGCAGAAGACCAAGGCAGCGGAGCCCAGCCGGAAGGCACCCAGCCGGGCCCGGACCCACCCACCATGGCGGCTCCCGGACCGTGTACCCATACCGGGCAACGGTCTTGTCTGTGGTGCAAACGTTAAACGTTGTGTGTCTTTCGATTCGTCACGGATTTGAATACATAGATAGCAAGATAGTGGAAAAGTCCATGATGAGTAATATTACAGTAATAGGTACTAATCAGTTGGAAAGGATTTCCGACTTCTAATCTAGAAAAAAGTTTAAATATTGAGATAATTCAAAGTTTTTAGAGTTTATTTTGAAGAAATGAAGTTCTTTTGGTAATTAAAGTATCTTTGAATCCTTGAAAAGAGTAAACAAGTACTGGAAATGCATTGAAGTTCTAAAACAATTGCGGGAAAGGCATGAGGCACTGAGTGCGCCAAACTGTCCTTGGTGTGACACCAATCTGTCCGTTGAGGGTTAAGCAATTTGTTTAATGATCTGTCCGTCGGAAAGCTGATCAATTTTGACGTATTTTACTCTTTTTCAAGGTTTATTCAATTAGCCTCAACGTTAAGTTTGTTCCAGCGTAGTAAATATTGATAAATACGTAACCTGAATTCCATAACAACTATATTAAGTTGTAACATTAAATTTATGAGTAATATAACCTACTTAACGTAACTATTTATGCGAAATAATGATTTTTTTTGTCATAATGACTAAAAAGCTTTTTTTTTTTTGTCATAATGACTAAAAAGCTTTTAAAATCCGACAAACACGTGACCAGCATGAGTCAAAGCAGTACAATTTCCCATTGCACGTCTTCTCCTGAGGGGAAAAAATATTAGGGAAACGACGGAACGATATTGTCTGAATAATTACGATAACATATTCAAGTTCTGACTCACAGGGGGGCACGGTATTGAAATCTGATGCGCTCTCCAAATATTATGAGGAGTTTTCAGGGAGTTTCCTACGCTCTCATATCGAGGGAGAAGCGACGGCGTGCGGTGATGAAAAAATTAATTATTCATCAACTTTGTCGTAGGAAGTTACTTGAGTTCCTTCCCTACAGAATTCGGGGCCTCCTAATCACTGCGGAAGCCCCCTGAACACTCGAAATAATAAACTTTGAAGATTTGTTAGGAAACGTTTACCTAATAAGGTGGTCTGCATAGCTTTCGCTCAAAGAATAACGTTGGCAAACAGAATCTGATGGTGCTAAAATGTTTGAATTGTTTAGTGAAAAAGCTCCAATATCAAGTTAATGGCGTCCACAATTTTAGAAGGAAACATGATTCTTTGTCGTTGAAACACATCACCAATCAATCTGGAACTAACTTGCAACAATCCTTCAAATTCGATCAAAATAGGGGAATTGTTAGAAATTGAGGTTTTGGAGTAAAACAGCGGTGAAATTTACAGGGGACCATGCTAAGCTGATACACGTGTAACTGAAAATGTCTTTGAAAGCCGACCATTGAGAAAAACGCTGCAAATTATTACACAACGGTTTATTTAAAAAAATATAGATCACTCGTCTGCAAAGCCACCAACCAACCAACATGAAGAAAAATATCGATCGCATTTCGGTCAGCTAAATTTGAACGGAGATTAGGCCTCTTTTGCGATTCACACTCGTGTTTCTGATTTATCGTACGTCCAAATTTCAAATTCTCGTAGTGAGCGAACGGTTTGTCCTACAGGGCTCCGCATGGTCTCGAAAAATTCTATAGAATCTTAAATTGAAGGAAAAAACGTCTGCCAAGTTGGGTGGGCAGTATAGCTTCCTCACTCATTGTAACATGGACGTATAGAATCAGTTGGCGAAAAAATTATGATTCAAAGAGTTATTGAATACCAAAATATTGGCGATAATATGCGGGATAGGGTTGCAGGTATTAATGTTTATAATATTTTTATAATTTTTATAAGGTATTATAGTTTATAATATTTTGTATTTTCAACGTAGAATTTTATTTAGCGGTCCACCGTCTAGGACCTAACCCACACAATCCCTGAAAATTTCATCGAAATTGGTTGAATAGTTGCGGAGTTTTGGTTGTAACAATAAATTTAAAGTTCGCGCATGCGCAGCGGCTATTGCTTGACCAATTTGATTGAAACTTATAGGGTGTTTCTTAGAAGTTAGTCCCTAACTAACCTCCAAATTTGAGCAAAATCGGTTCATTAGAAACCGAGAAACCGAGGTTCCAGGAAATTCACGTTTGCGCATGCGCACTCGCTCCTATTGGTCCGAAGGTGCTGAAATTGATAGGGGACCGTCTAGTACCTAACCCGCACAATCCCTGAAAATTTCATCAAAATCGGACCACAGGTTAGTATAGTTTTGCCCGGGACAAGGATTGACCACAGACAGATCGACAGACAGACAGACCGACAGACAGACAGACCGACAGACAGACAGACACGGAACCAAAATTGTTCGGGAAGCTCTAAAACGCAAAAAGCAAGTGGAAATTTTGATTTTGGAGGACATTTTTTTTTTTTTTTTCACTTCTTTCACGAATACAAAGCTTCCCTAACTTCGGTAGTGAGGAAGCAAAATACCTTTATATCAAAATTTTTTGAGTTAGGGCATTTTCAAAATTTTAAAATTAATTTTTGAACCCTTGGAATTGACCTTTATCAACCAAAATCTTCGGGGCACAACTAGACCTCACATGGAGCCTACATACCAAATTTCATCAAAATCGGTCAATGCTAAGTGGCAAAAGTTCCGCGTACGGCGGACGGACGGCCAAATTTTATTCGATTTTTGGATTCTACGTACCTTGAAACGTAAATCATCAAATTTTGAGGGGGTGTTAAAATTTTTTTTTTCTTGGTCGATTCCAAAGGTTCATTATTGAAAATAATAAACCAAAATCTCTGACCTTGAAGGTGTTCGAGAATTGTGTGAAGTTTTGTTCAAGTTGGAGAATTCGCCAAGGAAACGAGAGGAGGTACAATTTTGACAGTTTTCTTACAAGGAAAGACAACGGAAAGAAGAAAGATATCGAATATGAGAGAAGTGATTTTCACATTCAAGCGATTATCAAGAAGACGAAGCAAAAGTTATTAGAAACAAAGGGAATTGAATGCCCTTTTTGCTTCCGAGTCTACCAAGGTAGCGGAAGCTTTGTTTTCACTTTTCAAGGACGAAAAAAAAAAGTTCTCCAAAATCAAAATTTTCACTCGCGTTTTGCGTTTTAGACCTTTCTGAACAATTTTGGTTCAGTGTCTGTGTGTCTGTGTGTCTGTCTGTCTGTCTTTCTGTCATGAATTCCTTGTAACGCGCATAACTATACGAAGTTATTGTCCGATTTCGATGAAATTTTCAGGGATTGTGCGGGTTAGGTACTAGACGGTCCCCTATGAAAATCATCATCCTCGGACTGATAGAAGCGACTGCGCATGCGCAAACGTGAATTCCTTGTAACGGCCATAACTTCTACATTTTCCATCCGATTTCGATGAAATTTTCAGGGATTGTGCGAGTTGGTGTGTAGACGGTCCCCTATGAAAATCATCATCCTCGGACTGATAGAAGCGACTGCGCATGCGCAAACGTGAATTTCCTTGTAACGGCTGTAACTTCCACATTTTCCATCCGATTTCAATGAAATTTTCAGGGTTGTTACAGATCAGTGTTTAGATGGTTTCCTATGAAAATCATCACCCCCGGATTGATAGTAGCCGATGCGCATGCGCGAACGTGAATTGCTTGTAACAGCCATAACTTCCACAATTTCAACCCGGTTTCGATGACATTTTCAGGGATTACGCGGATTAGGTTGTAGATGGTCCCCAATGAAAATCAAGGCCTTAAAATCTTACAGTAGCCGATGCGCATGCGCAAACGTAAAATCCTTGTAACAGCCGTAACAGTTGCCTGTGACGTGAGGATCTCAAACCCCTCTCAACCAACCCCTTTATAGAGCAGTGAGCAATGCTCTGGACTCCCACCCTGGAGCCCCAGGTTCGACTCCCAGTAAAGCTAAGAAACTTTTTGACCCAATCACTACCGCACTTACATTTTTCGTTCGAATTTGATGAAAATTTCTAGGATTGTCCAGATTAGCGTGTAGATGGTCCCCTATGAGGGTAGTGAAAGGTACTTAGAGATTGGTGTTTTGAGATTAACTACTATGCATCGGATCATCTATATAATCGGGTTATGGATACGAGGAAGCTATGTGCCACACCCACTTGGCAGACGTTTTTTTGTTACAATGAGGACGTTGAGTGATTGGACCAAATCGAGAAGCCCCAGAGAGTTCGAAAATATGACATATACATGACAATATGACAAGAATACATTGTATTCTTGAGAATTTCACAAAGTTTTGAGAGGGGTTCAAATTCATCAAAAAGGGAAAGTATTGAGATTTGGCCTTTGATCGAGTCCAATAATATTGCTATTAATTATCTGCAATCTCTTGAAATGTTGTAACTTACAATGTTTCGAATTTGGTCGAATTGTATAAGGATAAAAAGTTTTTCAAAAGTGAAAATTTTATTTTCCGTGTATCTTTAAAATTTCAATTAGAAGTTTATTTCAGCGCACACATCCAAAATACTCACAGTACTCATTGGGAAAACTCAAAGGCCTAATCCGCATATTTCAAGATAATTTCGACTACAAAATCCCCGAATTTTCGAAGAAAATTAAGAAATACTCAGACGAGGTATCGGAAGCTATCTTTCAAAATTCTCTGAAATTTTATCAAAATCGGACCGTGATTTTGAAAATTGATGCCCGGAAATACACATTTTTTAGTGAGAAAATTCAGTATCATCATCGGACTTTCCAATTATGTTGTGCCAAAATTCGTATGCGTGGAGCTGAATGAAATTCGCCGAGGGCTGCACATTATCCGAAAAATGTCATGGAAATCGGCCTGCCTGAGTGAGAAGTTATCCTATTCCTATCTATGTACACTGCAGGGATATTTTGTTGAGACACTTTTGTACAGTGAATGTTCACGTGGAAATTTTAAAACTCAAAATTCGAAATTTTCACATTTTGAAATTAAAAATTTGTTGTAAGTACCACACACATGAAAAAGCCCTCCGAAAATGAAATTTTACCTTACATGGGAAACCTCGATGCAGAAAGTAAAAACTGCGCCAAAATCTCAGCTTTCCAACGGTCTAGTCATTTTTATTATTAAAGTGGAACTTATTACAGAAATTTGTGTTTGATTGCGGAAAAACGTGAATTTTTTCTAACGGAATCATGTTTCCGTTTACCCAAAGGCCTGATCCGCATATTTCAAGATAATTTCGACTACAAAATCTCCGAATTTTTGCAGAAAATTAAGAAATACTTAGACGAGGTATCGGAAGCTATCTCTCAAAATTTTCTGAAATTGTATCAAGATCGGATCGTGATTTTGAAAATTGATGCCCGGGAATACACATTTTGGTTTATTATTTCTAATAATAAGCCTATGTGATCGTATCGCAAAAAATTTTTATAACCCCCCCTCAAACTTTGTCACTTTACGTTTCAAGGTGCGTAGAATCCAAATTTGCAATGTCCGTCCGCCGTCCGCCGTCCGCCGTTCGCCGTCCGGGCCATAAAAGGCCTTAGAATCGGTCTAAAAAACCCGATCTTTCGCACATAGACTCCATTTGGGGTCTAGTTGGTCCTAACGTCGAACTATTCCGATCGCTTAATTCGTATAGAAGTTATGGGCAAATAACCGGCCAAAAAAGAGGTTTTTGCTTAAATATGCGTGGGGTGACATTTTCCAAGTATTTTTCTTCATGTTGGATGGTTGGTGGCTTTATAGACGATTAAATAGAGAAATAATAAACCATTTAAATAATAAACGTACGATAAATCAGAAACACGAGTGTGAATCGCAAAAGAGGTCTAATCTCCGGATGGTTGGTGGCTTTATAGACGATTATATAGAAAAATAATAAACCATTAAAATAATAATAATGAAATAATAAACCATAAAAATAATAAACATGCGATAAATGAGAAACACGAGTGTGAGGCCTAATCTCCTTTCAAATTAAAGCTGACCGAAATGCCATCGATGTTTGGATGGTTGGTGGCTTTATAGACGATTATATAGAAAAATAATAAACCGTTGTGTAATAATTTGCAGCGTTTTTTTAGTGAGAAAATTCAGTATCATCATCGGACTTTCCAATTACGTGTTGTGCCAAAATTCGGATGTGTGGAGCTGAATGAAATTCGCCGAGGGCTGCTTATTATCCGAA
The DNA here is from genome assembly GCA_009739505.2 of Apolygus lucorum. Lineage (NCBI taxonomy): Eukaryota > Metazoa > Arthropoda > Insecta > Hemiptera > Miridae > Apolygus > Apolygus lucorum. The sequence continues at coordinate 3,929,718 of CM019173.2, read as the reverse complement.
AAATGTCATGGAAATCGGCCTGCCCTGAGTGAGAAGTTATCCTATTCCTATCTATATATACTGCAGGGATATTTTGTTGAGACACTTTTGTACAATGAATGTTCACGTGGAAATTTTAAAACTCAAAATTCGAAATTTTCACACTTTGAAATTAAAAATTTGTTGTAAGTAAAAGCCCACATGAAAAAGCATGAAAAAGCCCTCCGAAAATGAAATTTTACTTTACTTGGGAAACCTCGATGCAAGAAAGTAAAAACTGCGCCAAAATCTCAGCTTTCCAACGGTTGAGTCATTTTAGCGAATTTTCAAAGAAAATGAAGCTATTGCAATGGCCTCAAAATTTTTAGAATCGACTTTTTCGAAAAATTTTCACACTGAAATCCGTTTTGGAACATTCTGAAACGATCCCTGAAGTTTTTCCAAAAATCATATGTATATATATATATATATATATATATATATATATATATATATATATATATATGTCATTCCGGACGATAACTTGAGTAATTGTTTAAAAATTTTTTTTTAGTTTTTTCCAAAATGTTTGTAACAACAAACCATAGGTCAAGTTCGTTAACCAGCAATTTTGGACAATCCAAAGTGGTCCAAAATTCAAAAAAACTCCAAAAAAATGGGTTTTTCCCGTTTTTTGAGGTTTTTACATTGAAAATCATGGTAATTTATGGTATATTCGGATTCAGCACAAAATTTCTGATATGAATGCTTTTTTCAAAAATGAAAATTGTCCAAAATTAAGAAAAGTTTGTAGCTATATATATATATAATGAATACGTGCGTATATTTGTTGTAACCAGAAATGCAGTAGCCGTGTGGGTACTCTATGAGTTCGTAGAGACGACTAGAACATGAATATGGACTCCTAAGATCTTCAAAGCATACCCAGCAATAATTTGCAGCGTGTTATTAGCGAATTTTCAAAGAAAATGAAGCTATTGCAATGGCCTCAAAATTTTTAGAATCGACTTTTTCGAAAAATTTTCACACTGAAATCCGTTTTGGAACATTCTGAAACGATCCCTGAAGTTTTTCCAAAAATCATATGTATATATATATATATATATATATATATATATATATATATATATATATATATATATATATATATATATATATATATGTCATTCCGGACGATAACTTGAGTAATTGTTTAAAAATTTTTTTTTAGTTTTTTCCAAAATGTTTGTAACAACAAACCATAGGTCAAGTTCGTTAACCAGCAATTTTGGACAATCCAAAGTGGTCCAAAATTCAAAAAAACTCCAAAAAAATGGGTTTTTTCCCGTTTTTTGAGGTTTTTACATTGAAAATCATGGTAATTTATGGTATATTCGGATTCAGCACAAAATTTCTGATATGAATGCTTTTTTCAAAAATGAAAATTGTCCAAAATTAAGAAAAGTTTGTAGCTATATATATATATAATGAATACGTGCGTATATTTGTTGTAACCAGAAATGCAGTAGCCGTGTGGGTACTCTATGAGTTCGTAGAGACGACTAGAACATGAATATGGACTCCTAAGATCTTCAAAGCATACCCAGCAATAATTTGCAGCGTGTTATTAGCGAATTTTCAAAGAAAATGAAGCTATTGCAATGGCCTCAAAATTTTTAGAATCGACTTTTTCGAAAAATTTTCACACTGAAATCCGTTTTGGAACATTCTGAAACGATCCCTGAAGTTTTTCCAAAAATCATATGTATATATATATATATATATATATATATATATATATATATATATATATATATATATATGTCATTCCGGACGATAACTTGAGTAATTGTTTAAAAATTTTTTTTTAGTTTTTTCCAAAATGTTTGTAACAACAAACCATAGGTCAAGTTCGTTAACCAGCAATTTTGGACAATCCAAAGTGGTCCAAAATTCAAAAAAACTCCAAAAAAATGGGTTTTTCCCGTTTTTTGAGGTTTTTACATTGAAAATCATGGTAATTTATGGTATATTCGGATTCAGCACAAAATTTCTGATATGAATGCTTTTTTCAAAAATGAAAATTGTCCAAAATTAAGAAAAGTTTGTAGCTATATATATATATAATGAATACGTGCGTATATTTGTTGTAACCAGAAATGCAGTAGCCGTGTGGGTACTCTATAAGTTCATGTGCAAAAAAAAAAAAAAAAAAAAAAAAAAAAAAAAAAAAAAAAAAAAAAAAAAAAAAAAAAAAAAAAAAAAAAAAAAAAAAAAAAAAAAAAAAAAAAGTCCTCGTTCAAATATTCAATCGACAACTGCCACCGATAGAAACGTTCAAAACCGAGTGTATTATTGAAAATCGTACGATTTTTTCGTACATATCGCGAATATATTTAAATGTTATTAAATTAATTACTTAGATGCAGCAGGTAACGCACCAAGGAGAAAAATATGTGATAAACAAGGTGACTTGTTGTCATGAGGTTGGGAACAAGTGATCATGAACGCGATCTGTCGCACTCATCTTTAACTACGTCCAGGAGCTTCCTCAATCAGAACGCTTCTCGGGCTCCCAGATTCAGCTTTCAGCCCAGTGATTTCACGTCTTCCGGGACGTCGATTATTGGTGTAAAAGCATGTAAAAAAAAAATAATTACATATATAAACCAAGAATCGAAAAAAAACTTTCTACAACAAATTGCAACACCATTGGTCCTTTTCTTAACCACACCTTACACTGAATGATTTCTTTGAAAATTCGCTCATTAATTCATGCTGCATGAATGGACTTTTTTATTATTAAAGGGGAACTTATTATAGAAATTTGTGTTTGAACGAGGAAAAAAGTGAATTTTTTTAACGGAATCACATTTTTGTTTCTTTTCAGACGGCTCTTTCATGCCTCAAACCTTGACTCAAAGAAAAGGTCAGACATCTAACCGATAGGAAATTTTATGCTCTTTCCAACGGTTTCATCAAATTTCCGCAAATTAAGAGAGGTACGACCACTTTAATAACGTAAGGTCAAAATGACGGAAAAATTTTAAAAAGTTAAGCGGATGCGCCACCTTGTATAAAATCACAACCCCAGGCATCTAACCGATAGGAAATTTTATGCTCTTTCCAACGGTTTCCTCAAATTTGAATTTACGCTACATATTAAGAGAGGTACGACCACTTTAATAACGTAAGGTCAAAATGACGAAAAAATCTTAAAAAGTTATGCGGATGCGCCACCCTGTATAAAATCACAACCCCAGGCATCTAACCGATAGGAAATTTTATGCTCTTCCCAACGGTTTCCTCAAATTTGAATTTACGCTACATATTAAGAGAGGTACGACCACTTTAATAACGTAAGGTCAAAATGACGAAAAAATCTTAAAAAGTTAAGCGGATGCGCCACCTTGTATAAAATCACAACCCCAGGCATCTAACCGATAGGAAATTTTATGCTCTTTCCAACGGTTTCCTCAAATTTGAATTTACGCTACATATTAAGAGAGGTACGACCACTTTAATAACGTAAGGTCAAAATGACGAAAAAATCTTAAAAAGTTATGCGGATGCGCCACCCTGTATAAAATCACAACCCCAGGCATCTAACCGATAGGAAATTTTATGCTCTTTCCAACGGTTTCCTCAAATTTGAATTTACGCTACATATTAAGAGAGGTACGACCACTTTAATAACGTAAGGTCAAAATGACGAAAAAATCTTAAAAAGTTAAGCGGATGCGCCACCCTGTATAAAATCACAACCCCAGGCATCTAACCGATAGGAAATTTTATGCTCTTCCCAACGGTTTCCTCAAATTTGAATTTACGCTACATATTAAGAGAGGTACGACCACTTTAATAACGTAAGGTCAAAATGACGAAAAAATCTTAAAAAGTTATGCGGATGCGCCACCCTGTATAAAATCACAACCCCAGGCATCTAACCGATAGGAAATTTTATGCTCTTTCCAACGGTTTCCTCAAATTTGAATTTACGCTACATATTAAGAGAGGTACGACCACTTTAATAACGTAAGGTCAAAATGACGAAAAAATCTTAAAAAGTTAAGCGGATGCGCCACCCTGTATAAAATCACAACCCCAGGCATCTAACCGATAGGAAATTTTATGCTCTTCCCAACGGTTTCCTCAAATTTGAATTTACGCTACATATTAAGAGAGGTACGACCACTTTAATAACGTAAGGTCAAAATGACGAAAAAATCTTAAAAAGTTAAGCGGATGCGCCACCCTATATAAAATCACAACCCCAGGCATCTAACCGATAGGAAATTTTATGCTCTTTCCAACGGTTTCCTCAAATTTGAATTTACGCTACATATTAAGAGAGGTACGACCACTTTAATAACGTAAGGTCAAAATGACGAAAAAATCTTAAAAAGTTAAGCGGATGCGCCACCTTGTATAAAATCACAAGTACAGGCATCTAACCGATAGGAAATTTTATGCTCTTTCCAACGGTTTCCTCAAATTTGAATTTACGCGACATATTAAGAGAGGTACGACCACTTTAATAACGTAAGGTCAAAATCATGAAAAAAATCTTTAAAAGTTAAGCGGATGCGCCACCCTGTATAAAATCACAACCCCAGGCATCTAACCGATAGGAAATTTTATGCTCTTTCCAACGGTTTCCTCAAATTTGAATTTACGCTACATATTAAGAGAGATACGACCACTTTAATAAAGTAAGGTCAAAATGACGAAAAAATCTTAAAAAGTTAAGCGGATGCGCCACCCTATATAAAATCACAACCCCAGGCATCTAACCGATAGGAAATTTTATGCTCTTTCCAACGGTTTCCTCAAATTTGAATTTACGCTACATATTAAGAGAGGTACGACCACTTTAATAACGTAAGGTCAAAATGACGAAAAAATCTTAAAAAGTTATGCGGATGCGCCACCCTGTATAAAATCACAACCCCAGGCATCTAACCGATAGGAAATTTTATGCTCTTTCCAACGGTTTCCTCAAATTTGAATTTACGCTACATATTAAGAGAGGTACGACCACTTTAATAACGTAAGGTCAAAATGACGAAAAAATCTTAAAAAGTTAAGCGGATGCGCCACCTTGTATAAAATCACAACTACAGGCATCTAACCGATAGGAAATTTTATGCTCTTTCCAACGGTTTCCTCAAATTTGAATTTACGCTACATATTAAGAGAGGTACGACCACTTTAATAACGTAAGGTCAAAATGACGAAAAAATCTTAAAAAGTTAAGCGGATGCGCCACCCTATATAAAATCACAACCCCAGGCATCTAACCGGTAGGAAATTTTATGCTCTTTCCAACGGTTTCCTCAAATTTGAATTTACGCTACATATTAAGAGAGGTACGACCACTTTAATAACGTAAGGTCAAAATGACGAAAAAATCTTAAAAAGTTAAGCGGATGCGCCATCCTATATAAAATCACAACCCCAGGCATCTAACCGGTAGGAAATTTTATGCTCTTTCCAACGGTTTCCTCAAATTTGAATTTACGCTACATATTAAGAGAGGTACGACCACTTTAATAACGTAAGGTCAAAATGACGAAAAAATCTTAAAAAGTTAAGCGGATGCGCCATCCTATATAAAATCACAACCCCAGGCATCTAACCGGTAGGAAATTTTATGCTCTTTCCAACGGTTTCCTCAAATTTGAATTTACGCTACATATTAAGAGAGGTACGACCACTTTAATAACGTAAGGTCAAAATGACGAAAAAATCTTAAAAAGTTAAGCGGATGCGCCATCCTATATAAAATCACAACCCCAGGCATCTAACCGGTAGGAAATTTTATGCTCTTTCCAACGGTTTCCTCAAATTTGAATTTACGCTACATATTAAGAGAGGTACGACCACTTTAATAACGTAAGGTCAAAATGACGAAAAAATCTTAAAAAGTTAAGCGGATGCGCCATCCTATATAAAATCACAACCCCAGGCATCTAACCGGTAGGAAATTTTATGCTCTTTCCAACGGTCTCCTCAAATTTGAATTTACGCTACATATTAAGAGAGGTACGACCACTTTAATAACGTAAGGTCAAAATGACGAAAAAATCTTAAAAAGTTAAGCGGATGCGCCACCTTGTATAAAATCACAACCCCAGGCATCTAACCGGTAGGAAATTTTATGCTCTTTCCAACGGTTTCCTCAAATTTGAATTTACGCTACATATTAAGAGAGGTACGACCACTTTAATAACGTAAGGTCAAAATGACGAAAAAATCTTAAAAAGTTAAGCGGATGCGCCACCTTGTATAAAATCACAACCCCAGGCATCTAACCGGTAGGAAATTTTATGCTCTTTCCAACGGTTTCCTCAAATTTGAATTTACGCTACATATTAAGAGAGGTACGACCACTTTAATAACGTAAGGTCAAAATGACGAAAAAATCTTAAAAAGTTAAGCGGATGCGCCACCTTGTATAAAATCACAACCCCAGGCATCTAACCGGTAGGAAATTTTATGCTCTTTCCAACGGTTTCCTCAAATTTGAATTTACGCTACATATTAAGAGAGGTACGACCACTTTAATAACGTAAGGTCAAAATGACGAAAAAATCTTAAAAAGTTAAGCGGATGCGCCATCCTATATAAAATCACAACCCCAGGCATCTAACCGGTAGGAAATTTTATGCTCTTTCCAACGGTTTCCTCAAATTTGAATTTACGCTACATATTAAGAGAGGTACGACCACTTTAATAACGTAAGGTCAAAATGACGAAAAAATCTTAAAAAGTTAAGCGGATGCGCCATCCTATATAAAATCACAACCCCAGGCATCTAACCGGTAGGAAATTTTATGCTCTTTCCAACGGTTTCCTCAAATTTGAATTTACGCTACATATTAAGAGAGGTACGACCACTTTAATAACGTAAGGTCAAAATGACGAAAAAATCTTAAAAAGTTAAGCGGATGCGCCATCCTATATAAAATCACAACCCCAGGCATCTAACCGGTAGGAAATTTTATGCTCTTTCCAACGGTCTCCTCAAATTTGAATTTACGCTACATATTAAGAGAGGTACGACCACTTTAATAACGTAAGGTCAAAATGACGAAAAAATCTTAAAAAGTTAAGCGGATGCGCCACCTTGTATAAAATCACAACCCCAGGCATCTAACCGGTAGGAAATTTTATGCTCTTTCCAACGGTTTCCTCAAATTTGAATTTACGCTACATATTAAGAGAGGTACGACCACTTTAATAACGTAAGGTCAAAATGACGAAAAAATCTTAAAAAGTTAAGCGGATGCGCCACCTTGTATAAAATCACAACCCCAGGCATCTAACCGGTAGGAAATTTTATGCTCTTTCCAACGGTTTCCTCAAATTTGAATTTACGCTACATATTAAGAGAGGTACGACCACTTTAATAACGTAAGGTCAAAATGACGAAAAAATCTTAAAAAGTTAAGCGGATGCGCCACCTTGTATAAAATCACAACCCCAGGCATCTAACCGGTAGGAAATTTTATGCTCTTTCCAACGGTTTCCTCAAATTTGAATTTACGCTACATATTAAGAGAGGTACGACCACTTTAATAACGTAAGGTCAAAATGACGAAAAAATCTTAAAAAGTTAAGCGGATGCGCCATCCTATATAAAATCACAACCCCAGGCATCTAACCGGTAGGAAATTTTATGCTCTTTCCAACGGTTTCCTCAAATTTGAATTTACGCTACATATTAAGAGAGGTACGACCACTTTAATAACGTAAGGTCAAAATGACGAAAAAATCTTAAAAAGTTAAGCGGATGCGCCACCTTGTATAAAATCACAACCCCAGGCATCTAACCGATAGGAAATTTTATGCTCTTTCCAACGGTTTCCTCAAATTTGAATTTACGCTACATATTAAGAGAGGTACGACCACTTTAATAACGTAAGGTCAAAATGACGAAAAAATCTTAAAAAGTTAAGCGGATGCGCCACCTTGTATAAAATCACAACCCCAGGCATCTAACCGATAGGAAATTTTATGCTCTTTCCAACGGTTTCCTCAAATTTGAATTTACGCGACATATTAAGAGAGGTACGACCACTTTAATAACGTAAGGTCAAAATGACGAAAAAATCTTAAAAAGTTAAGCGGATGCGCCACCTTGTATAAAATCACAACCCCAGGCATCTAACCGGTAGGAAATTTTATGCTCTTTCCAACGGTTTCCTCAAATTTGAATTTACGCTACATATTAAGAGAGGTACGACCACTTTAATAACGTAAGGTCAAAATGACGAAAAAATCTTAAAAAGTTAAGCGGATGCGCCATCCTATATAAAATCACAACCCCAGGCATCTAACCGGTAGGAAATTTTATGCTCTTTCCAACGGTTTCCTCAAATTTGAATTTACGCTACATATTAAGAGAGGTACGACCACTTTAATAACGTAAGGTCAAAATGACGAAAAAATCTTAAAAAGTTATGCGGATGCGCCACCCTGTATAAAATCACAACCCCAGGCATCTAACCGATAGGAAATTTTATGCTCTTCCCAACGGTTTCCTCAAATTTGAATTTACGCTACATATTAAGAGAGGTACGACCACTTTAATAACGTAAGGTCAAAATGACGAAAAAATCTTAAAAAGTTAAGCGGATGCGCCACCTTGTATAAAATCACAACCCCAGGCATCTAACCGGTAGGAAATTTTATGCTCTTTCCAACGGTTTCCTCAAATTTGAATTTACGCTACATATTAAGAGAGGTACGACCACTTTAATAACGTAAGGTCAAAATGACGAAAAAATCTTAAAAAGTTAAGCGGATGCGCCACCTTGTATAAAATCACAACCCCAGGCATCTAACCGATAGGAAATTTTATGCTCTTTCCAACGGTTTCCTCAAATTTGAATTTACGCTACATATTAAGAGAGGTACGACCACTTTAATAACGTAAGGTCAAAATGACGAAAAAATCTTAAAAAGTTAAGCGGATGCGCCACCTTGTATAAAATCACAACCCCAGGCATCTAACCGATAGGAAATTTTATGCTCTTTCCAACGGTTTCCTCAAATTTGAATTTACGCTACATATTAAGAGAGGTACGACCACTTTAATAACGTAAGGTCAAAATGACGAAAAAATCTTAAAAAGTTAAGCGGATGCGCCACCTTGTATAAAATCACAACCCCAGGCATCTAACCGATAGGAAATTTTATGCTCTTTCCAACGGTTTCCTCAAATTTGAATTTACGCTACATATTAAGAGAGGTACGACCACTTTAATAACGTAAGGTCAAAATGACGAAAAAATCTTAAAAAGTTAAGCGGATGCGCCACCTTGTATAAAATCACAACCCCAGGCATCTAACCGATAGGAAATTTTATGCTCTTTCCAACGGTTTCCTCAAATTTGAATTTACGCTACATATTAAGAGAGGTACGACCACTTTAATAACGTAAGGTCAAAATGACGAAAAAAATCTTAAAAAGTTAAGCGGATGCGCCACCTTGTATAAAATCACAACCCCAGGCATCTAACCGATAGGAAATTTTATGCTCTTTCCAACGGTTTCCTCAAATTTGAATTTACGCTACATATTAAGAGAGGTACGACCACTTTAATAACGTAAGGTCAAAATGACGAAAAAATCTTAAAAAGTTAAGCGGATGCGCCATCCTATATAAAATCACAACCCCAGGCATCTAACCGGTAGGAAATTTTATGCTCTTTCCAACGGTTTCCTCAAATTTGAATTTACGCTACATATTAAGAGAGGTACGACCACTTTAATAACGTAAGGTCAAAATGACGAAAAAATCTTAAAAAGTTAAGCGGATGCGCCACCTTGTATAAAATCACAACCCCAGGCATCTAACCGATAGGAAATTTTATGCTCTTTCCAACGGTTTCCTCAAATTTGAATTTACGCTGCAAATTAAGAGAGGTACGACCACATTAATAACAATCCCATTTACCCTTAGCAGAATCAGAAGATGGTGGGACCCACTGCATGGTGAAACTTGCTTACATACGTGTGTTGACGTGTTGACGTTTTGAAAAAAAATGCAAGAAAAAATGACGATCATGGAGGTTTTTGTTAGAAAATACCTACCTATATCATCAAAACATGAAAACTTAAGACTAAAGTCGGCCAGTTGGTAGAGTTTCCAGGAAGGCCTTGAGAGTTGACACGTGAGTATCAGCAAAATAGTCTTTACAATAATTTCCAGGTACAAAGTACGTGAAGACAAACACTCAGGAGCACTTCTCTCAAGTTTGTCACTCCGTAGACCTTTTTCCTAGGAATATCCCAGACCTTGAGAGCCAGGTGCCTGAAATCCCGAGAATCGCAGTCTTCTCGGAAGCGGCATATTTGGTGTATTTCAGGTACTGGGAGGGATTAGCAAGGATTGTTTTCGTAGAAACTTCTCCAAAAACCCCTTGTCTTTAAAAGATTCCCGGTATTCGAGGTGTCAGATTAGCATGTCAGCCGAACTGAGAAGACCTTTGCAAGGAGGACGGGGAGAGCAGACAAAAGTTATGGAATACCGAGGTAGACAATAATTTACTCTAAGGGTCCTCACTACAATAACGTTATATTACTACATACCAGTCGCTGGGGAGCGTCTAGTTTTGGAAAATTCGATCGTGATATTGCATGATTCTAGGCGCTTCACGGTGACTGTCATAGGGATTATTTTTGTTTAACCCTTATTAAATAAGGGTTAAACAAAAATAATCCCATTTTTGTTTAACCCTTATTAAATAAGGGTTAAACAAAAATAATCCCTATGACACAGCAAATTTTGCTAGAGTGAGTTTCTATATGGTCATTGCAAGTGTTACGTCTCTCGGGCGTAACATGCATTGGGTGGGCAAATTTTCTGTATACAGGGTGTCTACCATTTGGATGAACCAAACTTCAAGGATCGATTTTACAACTAATTTGCAACAAAAAATGTCTCTAAGCAATTTTTTCTTAACCCACTCAAAATTCTTTTTTTTTCCACTTCGAAGTTTTTATTCGTATTTTCGACCTTGCAGCACTAAAATGGTCATAACTCCCTTATTTCTCATGCTACTTCAAATCTGAGTATACCGTTGGACAGAGCGTTGAATTTCCTATCCGTTTAAGGGGAAACCCAGTTTGTTAAAGCCATTTGTAAAAGAAAAATTGAGTTTTATGCAAAAAAACGTGCTTCTTTAAGCATATTCCGCTAGAGAGTCGACCAAGTATTATTGCTTTTACTTTTCAAGGATTGCAATAAAAAGTCAATCAAATTAAATTCCCACTCGTATTTTACGTTTTGGACCTTCCTGAACAATTTTGGTACCGTGTCTGTCCATCTGACAGTCGGTCTGTCTGTCTGAAAGTCCTTGTAGATGGCAAAAGCAATAAGAAGCTACTGTCCGATTTTGATGTAATTTTCGGCGATGTTCTCCATGAAAATCAAAGTCAAAGCATTACATTTTCAAAATTAAATTCTAAATTTTTAAATTTTTCTTGAAAATTCCCATTTTTTGGTTTATTGTTAACCTGGAATAAGTTGTGCTACCGCGGGCCACTCAACGGAAAAACCGTTCATTTTGATTTAGAAATGGAACTAAAATAAAATTAAAGAACAATCGGCAGAAAAAAATTGTCATTGTAACATAGCTGCCATTACTAATACCAGAAAGTGTTGGTAGGTACACTGAAGGACACTCATTATCGGAGTGGAAAGTAAATAATTGTTGTAAAAAACGCTGCAAATCATTGCTCAAAGGTTTATTATTTTCTGTATAGATCACCCTTCTGTATAGATCACTGGTTCTCCATCAATAGCACCTACCACCATCTGTATTCTCCCTTGACCTTCCCTCTCAAATTTCAGTTTCCTGCGTTCAATAGGATTGAAAATGGCTTCGGAGCTCACTCAGCTGATCAATAATCTGAAGAGTGAAGGAGATCTCCTCGAATGCTGGAGACGCCTGGAAGAGCACTTCCATTCAATAGGAGTAAAAATGGTTTTGGAGCTCACTCAGCTGATCAGTGGTCTGAGGAGTGAAGGAGATCTCCTCGAATGCTGGAGACGCCTGGAAGAGCACTTCCATTCAATAGGAGTAAAAATGGCTTCGGAGCTCACTCAGCTGATCAGTAATCTGAAGAGTGAAGAAGATCTCCTCGAATGCTGGAGACGCCTGGAAGAGCACTTCCATTCAATAGGAGTAAAAATGGTTTTGGAGCTCACTCAGCTGATCAGTGGTCTGAGGAGTGAAGGAGATCTCCTCGAATGCTGGAGACGCCTGGAAGAGCAGTTCCATTCAATAGGAGTAAAAATGGTTTTGGAGCTCACTCAGCTGATCAGTGATCTGAAGAGTGAATAAGATCTCCTCGAATGCTGGAGACGCCTGGAAGAGCACTTCCATTCAATAGGAGTAAAAAAGGCTCTGGAGCTCACTCAGATGATCAGTGATCTGAAGAGTGAAGAAGATCTCCTCGATTGCTGGAGACGCCTGGAAGAGCACTTCCATTCAATAGGAATGAAAATGGCTTCGGAGCTCACTCAGCTGATCAGTGATCTGAAGAGCCTTTGAGCAATAATTTGCAGCGGTTTTTACCCACCAACATTTTTTTTACCTACCAACTTTTTTTTACCTACCAGCTAGGTACTACCTACCACACCATACTGCTTCACACCTCCACAATCAAGTTTATTAGAAAGAACTAAACGCTTCACACTCGATTGGAAAAATAGAAAGCTTCGTATGGAAATTTGATTACTGGTTACGCAGGAGGCAAAACTGTATACAAATCGAAGAAATGAACAGCGATCGCATTTTAGTCCGATAAAATTTGAATGGAGATTAGACCTCTTTTGCGATTCACACTCATGATTCTGTTTTATCGAAGGAAAACCTTCAAGTACTCGTAGGGACCGAACGGTTTGTCCTACAGAGCCGGGTGGTCTCAAAAATTTTTAAAAATTCTGTACTATTTAAAATTGGTGAAAAAACGATACCTTTATTTCGAGAGTTTTCGAGCTAGGGCACTCTTGAAAATTTCAACCCTTAATTTTCACCCCTTAGAAGTGACCTACATCAACCAAAAGCTTCGCGGCACAACTAGACCCCAAATGGAGCCCATATACCAAATTTGAACCAAATCGGTCCAGTGTTGCTAAGAAAAGTGCCGCGTACGGCGGACGGACGGAAATTTTTTTATTCGATTTTCGTATTCTACGTACCTTGAAACGTAAAACATCAAATTTTGAGGGGGGGTTAAAATTTTTTTTTTCTTGCTCGATTCCAAAGGCTTATTATTGAATGAAAATAATAAACCAAAAAAGTAGGTATTACTGTTACTGAAACTCTTCAATGTTATTCTCCTGCTACAAAAAGTCAATTTCATAATGTTTATTCTAATTAAACGAAAAACTGATTCTTATCGTAGAAAAGATGTGATCCCGGGGTAGTTTTGTCCGTTGAGTGGCCCCGCGATAGCGCTACTTACTACGGGCAATCAATAAAACAATTTTGAGAGGGGGTTAACTTTTTTTTTCTTGCTCGTTACCAAAGGCCTATTATTGAAAAAAATAAACCAAAAAATGGTAATTTTCGAGAAAATTTTAATACAAATTTAGAATACAATTTTGAATATGTAATGCTTTGACTGATTTTCATGGAGAACATCGCCGAAAATTACATCAAAATCGGACAGTAGCTTCGTATTGCTTTTGCCATCTACAAGGACTTTCAGACAGACAGACCGACTGTCAGATGGGCAGACACGGTACCAAAATTGTTCAGGAAGGTCTAAAACGTAAAATACGAGTGGGAATTTAATTTGATTGACTTTATATTGCAATCCTTGAAAAGTGAAGGCAATAATACTTGGTCGACTCTCTAGCGGAATATGCCTTAAGAAGCACGCTTTTTTGCATAAAACTCAATTTTTCTTTTACAAATGGCTTTCACAAACTCGGTTTCCCCTTAAACGGATAGGAAATTTAACGCTCTGTCCAACGGTATACTCAGATTTGAAGTAGCATGAGAAATAAGGGAGTTATGACCATTTTAGTGCTGCAAGGTCGAAAATACGAATAAAAACTTCAAAGTGGAAAAAAAAAGAATTTTGAGTGGGTTAAGAAAAAATTGCTAAGAGACATTTTTTGTTGCAAATTAGTTGTAGAATCGATCCTTGAAGTTTGGTTCATCCAAATGGTAGACACCCTGTATACCTATAATTGCATTTTGATGAAGAGAACCTATTGATAACCCAGGGACGATAATAGTGCGTTGGTTAGAGCGAAGAAAGGGTGAGGGGGAGATGAAGAAGTCTCACATTATTTGTCTTGAAATCGTTGGTTGAGGACAACTTACCGACCGATCTATACATTTCTTTTCTCCCACTCATGCCATCAATGAAATAAGATCGTTCAATGATAACTATGGCAGTTACAAACGATAAATTCACATCAATTCATTAGTGCATCACAGTAATTTTTCACAACACCAATTCCACTAAACCGAATATTGACTTTAAAACCCACTATTTCACAAGTAATAGACTATCTAAAAAAAATTTCTCTTGGTCGATTCTAAAGGTTCGTTATTGAAAATAATAAACCAAAATAAAACAATTGAATAGCCAGCAACAGAACATCCCGCAGAGTAGGTACACAAGATTTTGTCACACTCACACACACAGACATACACCTATGGTTTTTTCGCGGATTTGGATTCAGAATGGTCTAAAACGGATTACTGTGTGGTTATTTTTTTTCTGTTGAGTGTTGTCCAACTTTACCCGAGATCAATCGCATAAGCAGCCCAAGTCTTACTGTGGGACGTCCTAAAAATTTGGTTTTTCTAAAACACTGATTTCTCACAAAATCGTTGATTGCTCTCATTTGGAGGATGAAGATTGTTTTGGAATAGTTGCTGATGATTTTTGCAGCACTCCAATCAGCAGGGGAATCCTGCCGATAGCGAATTTCGAAAAATCTTAGAGTTCGTAATCGTGTTGCTGTTTATAAATGTAAGTAAGCAGCAACTTGATCGTAAAGTTCGTGTTTCTTATTAATAATGAACGAGATTTTCATGAAATTTTACAAGTCCATGTGATTCACTGAGATATTATGGTTTATTAGTTTCAGTAATACATCTTTAGAATCGAGCTAGAAAAGAATTAAATCCATCCCTCAAAATTAATTTGATGGTCTACGTATCCAAGTACGTAGAATCCAAGAATCGAATAAATAATTTTCTTTTGTTTTGATGAAATTCGGTAGTAAATTTAGAATTTGGGCTTCATTTGGGGTCTAATTGTACCCCGAAGATTTTTATTACTGTCAGTCACTTTGAAGGGATGTAACAGGGTTTGAAACTCGAATACATCGAATGTAGTGGGATAGTTGTTTCATTACTTTAAAATAGAATCGAATGATACCACCCGTTCGCTTCCTACATAAATGAATGATAATATAATTACAAGCTTTTATTTCATTAAGTTAAATTTGATCCACTTCCCGGTTTCCTATTGAGCTGAAATTTTGCAAGCATGTTTATTGGATGACAACGCTATAGGTATTATTCACTTTTAAAGGACCATCTTTCAATTCATAGGGGACCATCCTCCATTTTAAAATGGACATACTTCAAATCGTCGGAGTCCGTCTTACAATTCATAAATGGCATCCTTCAACTCATTGGGGACCATTTTCCAATTCATAAAGAGCATCCTTCAATTCGTAGGGGACCATCTTCCAATTCATAAATGGCATCCTTCAACTCAGTGGGGACCATCTTCCAATTCATAAAAAGCATCCTCCAATTCGTAGGGGACCATCTTCCAATTCATAAATGGCATCCTTCAACTCATTGGGGACCATCTTCCAATTCATTAAAAGCATCCTTCAATTCGTAGGGGACCATCTTCCAATTCATGAAGGGCAGCCTAAATTTCATAACCCTCCACATCATATTTTTAGTCGTACATCACTAATTAGTGATTAAATAACTAATTTAAACATTATTTTACGCTACTACGTCTTAGTAAATCTCGAATCCCAAGTAATACTGAGTAAATCAAGTAATCCCTCTCTTCAAAGGGGGAGAATTGGGTGATTTTGGGAATTACAGACCCATCTCCGTGTTGAGCACGCTATCAAAAATATTAGAAAAATTTGTCAAAAACCAGTTGTATTCATACCTTGAAGGAACCCCAATCAATTCGGTTTCCGCAAAAATATGGGAGTAAATGATGCACTATTTTCCTTAATTACTGAACTCTACAAAATAAGAGACAACAATCAGAAAGGTGTACTAATACTGCTTGATATAGCAAAAGCTTTTGACGCAATTCCTAGGGAATCACTAATGTACAAATTGGAGAGTCTTGGAATCATGGGGCCCACCCTGAAATGGTTCAGAAGCTACTTGACTGACAGAAGGCAGATAGTCTCAATTGGCGACTGTACCAGTGAGGAATCTATTAATGATTTTGGGGTCGTTCAAGGAAGTACATTAGGACCAATACTATTTTTAATATATATAAATGAAGTAGGTAGCACATTTAGATTTACCTAACTCGAAATTATACCTATTTATTCGCTGATGACACAGCAGTACTCTGTGAAGGTTACATTTGGGAAAACGTTTTCAGCAACGCCAATCAGGTAATAAATCAAGTTGGGAAATGGTTTCTCAAGAGTTATCTCACATGGAATGCTAACAAGACCAAACTGATAGTTTACGGAGGAAATAAGTCACTAATTGAGGAAAAATACTTGAAAATCACCCTGCAATCTTGTGTAGAAGATCAAATATGCTCATGTGATGAAAAAAAAAAAAATCAAAAAAAAAAAAAAAAACGAAAAAAATAAAACAAAATCAAAAACAAAATCCAAATCACCAACCATCGATCGCATTTCGGTCAGCTCTAATTTGAACAGAGATTAGGCCTCTTTTGCGATTCACACTCGAGTTTTGATTTATATATATATTTCAATTTAAACCCTTAAATTTTCGTAGGGAGCGAACGGTTTGTCCTACAGAGCTCCGCGTGGTCTCAAAAAATTCTAAAAATTCGATAGAATCCTAAATTGAAGGAAAAACAATACCTTTATATGAAAATTTTCTGAGTTAGGGCGTTTTCAAAATTTCAAAATTGATTTTGGAACCCTTAGAAGTGACCTACATCAACCAAAAGCTTCGGGGCACAACTAGACCCCAAATGGAGCCTACATACCAAATTTCATCAAAATCGGTCAATGCTAAGTGGCAAAAGTGCCGCGTACGGCGTACGGCGGACGGACGGCCAAATTTTTATTCGATTTTTGGATTCTACGTACCTTGAAACGTAAACCGTAAAATTTTGAGGGGTGTTAAAATTTTTTTTCTTGGTCGATTCCAAAGGTTCATTATTGAAAATAATAAACCAAAATGATGTTGTCATTACCGCGTAGGACCCCATCCGTAGACCTATTTGATATTGCTAAGGTATTTACTATTAGACAACTTTATGTGAAAAATCTACTATTGCAATTCTTTAGGACACCCAACATAATTGAAGTTTCTCGAAGAGATCCGAAATGTATGTATAGGAGACTATTAAAGCTTAGAGATGATTAAAGTTGATGAATATACGACGAATAAAATAAACTAACAAGTTAAAAATAAATTACCTTATAAACCCTTTACCTTTAAAAAGATAATACTTTATCTCAGTCCCACTTTTATACGTAAATAAAAGCATGTTACACTGTGATGGCAAGAAGGAAAAGAAGATGCTCAATGCAACACTCTTCTATTTATAAAATTGGGATTGTGATAAAGTGTTATCTTTATAAAGTGTCGTATTTCTTAGTAAAGGTAATTTATGTTAATTTTATTAACGAGTAGGTAATAAACGTTTGTTTTGAAAAAAGTTGTTTTTTTTCCTTCAATTATTTGAATTATTAATCCTCAGTGACGATTAGAATGTTTTCTTTGGAATGCTCAATTTGAGATACGTAGAGTGTAATTTTGGTTTATTATTTTCAATAATGAACCTTTGGAATCGACCAAGAAAATAAAATTTTTAACACCCCCTCAAAATTTGATGGTTCACGTTTCAAGGTATGTAGAATCCAAAAATCGAATAAAAATTTGGCCGTCCGTCCGCCGTCCGCCGTCCGCCGTCCGCCGTACGCGGCACTTTTGCCCCTTAGCATTGACCGATTTTGATGAAATTTGGTATGTAGGCTCCATTTGGGGCCTAGTTTTGCCCCGAAGATTTTGGTTGATGTAGGTCACTTCTAAGGGTTCCAAAATGAATTTTGAAATTTTGAAAACGCCCTAACTCAAAAATTTTGATATAAAGGTATTGTTTTTCCTTCAATTTAAGATTCTGTAGAATTTTTAGAATTTTTTGAGACCACGCGGAGCTCTGTAGGTCAAACCGTTCGCTCACTACGAGAATTTAAAGTTTGGCCGTACGATAAATCAGAAACACGAGTGTGAATCGCAAAAGTGGCCTAATCGCCTTTCAAGTGTTAGCCGACCGAAATGCGATCAATGTTTTTCTTCATGTTTGTTGGTTGGTGGCTTTGCAGACGAGTGATCTATATAAAAATAATAAACCGTTGTGTAATAATTAGCAGCGTTTTTAGAAACGAATGACCTCCTATAGCAGCAGTATTGGCCAATGGAAAAGCCGTGTCCTTCGGAGAAGGGTCATCTATACAGAGAATTAATAAACCGTTGTAGTAATTTATATCGATCACTCTTTATAATTATGATGCACTGACCTTCACATGATGGATCTCATATCGGTCGGGTCGTAAGTTGAGGTCTCCGATGACACCATCGTGATGACAACTTGACCGACACTTCACATGCAACCTTATCAATTTATCATTTCCGACGGTTTCCCCCTACGAAGAGGGATTGATCACGAATTTACACCGTCGAGGCGAGGCATTTTGGATCGGATCGTTTCGGGAAAATGAACGTTTTCCCGGTGATTTTCGGATCTTTGGCGGAGAAAAATCGTTTCGGTGTCGTCGGAGTCTGAGGGTTTTCCTGTCCGACCGAAAGGGCGTGAAGGAATAGAACTGGACCGAAATGCCGCCCCCGCTGTCTCCGCCGCCCCCGCCAGGGTGTCCTCCAGGGCTCATGCGCTCTGCCCTAGTTAGGGAGTTTTTCTTCCCGTTTCCCATCCCTGAACCCTTTTCCCGTCACCCCCACCCGCTCACAGTTATAGTTAACATCGATTGTAAACGGAAGGGAGGAAGCAACTCTAAGTCTACCATAGGAAGAAGAGTTACTTACCAGGAAACTCTTAAAAACGGAAACTGTTCAAAACCCTGTTTTGCTTCCTCACTGCCGAAGGTAGAGACGGAAACTTTGAATTTTTGCAGCGAGTTCAAGAAAACTAAATTTTCTTTCATTATTTGCATTGTAAAGCCTGAAATCTGCATCTTTCCTTTTGTAAAATTTGAGAAAAAAACGCTGCAAATTATTACACAATGGTTTATTATTTTTCTATATTGATCACTCGTCTGCAAAGCCACCAACCATCCAACATGGAGAAAAACATCGATCGCATATCGGTCAGATATAATTTGAACGGAGATTAGGCCTCTTTTGCGATTCACACTCTTGTTTCTGATTTATCGTAAGTCCAACCCTTAAATTCTCGTAGGGAGCGAACGGTTTGTCCTAAAGAGCTCCACGTGGTCTCAAAAAATTCTAAGAATTCTATAGAATCTTAAATTGAAGGAAAAACAATACCTTTATATTGAAATACGAGTATATTGAGTTAGGGCGTTTTCAAAATTTCAAAATTAATTTTTGAATCCTTAGAAGTGACTTACATCAACGAAAGTCTTCGGGGCACAACTAGACCCCAAATGGAGCCTACATACCAAATTTCATCAAAATCGGTCAATGCTAAGTGGGGAAAGTACCGCGTACGGTGGACGGACGCCCAAATTTTTATTCGATTTTTGGATTCTGCGTACCTCGAAACGTAAATCATCAAATTTTGAGGGGGTGTTAAAAATTTTTTTTCTTGGTCCATTCGAAAGGCTTATTATTGAAAATAATAAACCAAAATGGAAACAAAAGTTTAACACGTAGGTGTGGCACATAGCTCCCTCGCATCTATGCCACGACTCCAAAGATGATCCGAGTGCTCTGCGAATTCTCTTTTGCTGAACAAGGAAAAATCGCAGATACTAAACTTAGCCTTTAATGGTCGTCAGGAACAATCAGTAATCTTTCTTGGACTCCAGTTGGACAACAGAATGTCTTGGTTACTGGTTATTGAGGCACTTACTGCCAAGCTTACTTCATGTACCTTCATGATTCGCAGATTGCCAGCAGTTATCTTTTCGAAGTACTCTTTGGAAACAGAGTGATGTGGAGGTAACTTTTAATTGTTTGACATAGCTGTGGTAAATTTTATCAGAATAATTTCACGGCTATTTTCTCCACAGTCATTATTCGATAGATGAACTTTAACCCATTTCCGGCCACTGATGCATTTTTGCATCATCATAATAATGATTTTTTTTGAATATTGAAACAGTGGAAAATCTTTGTAGAAGAATTTTTTCTCGTTCATACAGTTTCTAAACTTTTCAAAAAAAAATTTTTTCTTCGACATTTGGGAGCTCAATGAGATTTGGGGTTTTTGTTGAAAGAGGTCTTTTGGCCGAAAGCGTGATTATGGAGGTTCAAATTCGATCCTGGGCGAGTGAGCATTCTGGGCCATAAGTCAAAACAAATTTCAGTCCATAATCAGATTTTTATATTTTACCAAAATTTTTTTCAGATTTTTAAAAATGAAATGGATGAATCTTATCGATTTGGAAAACTGAGACCTCTCAAATCCTAAGAAATGTTAAATTCATAAAGTTTGGACCATTTTTGCTCTCGATTGGTGAGCAAATTCCTTTTGTAAAATAGTTCATCCTCCTCCTCCCATTACTCCGTTATTTCTACCCTTGGCTAGAAATGGGTTAAAACGGTTCCTTTGAAATGCACACAAGTTTGCAATATCATGGATATCTTGCTTTGTTGCTGTACAACTTTTCATTGTCGATAGGTAAATGACGACCATAAAATTGTTTGACTATTTTCAAAACGCTCTCATCAACCCGTTTTCAAATCATTGAATCTTGTATAAGGGCGTAACTTTTCATTTCCCGATAAAATAAGGAAACAGCATTCTTTGCTTCGTATGTTTCTCTTTTGGTTTATTATTTTCAATACAGAACCTTTGGAATCGACCAAGAAAAAAAATTTTTAACGCCCCCTCAAAATTTGATGGTTTACGTTTCAAGGTACGTAGAATCCAAAAATCGAATGAAACGCTGCAAATTATTACACAATGGTTTATTATTTTTCTATAAATCACTCGTATGCAAAGCCACCAACCATCCAACATGAAGAAAAACATCGATCGTATTTCGGTCAGCTTTAATTTGAACGGAGATTAGGCCTCTTTTGCGATTCACACTCGTGTTTCTGATTTATCGTACGTCCAAAACTTAAATTCTCGTAGGGAGCGAACGGTTTGTCCTAAAGAGCTAGCTCCGCGTGGTCTCAAAAAATTCTAAAAATTCTGTAGAATCTTAAATTGAAGGAAAAACAATACCTTTATATTGAAATACGAGTATATTGAGTTAGGGCGTTTTCAAAATTTCAAAATTCATTTTTGAACCCTTAGAAGTGACCTACATCAACCAAAGTCTTCGGGGCACAACTAGACCCCAAAAGGAGCCTACATACCAAATTTCATCAAAATCGGTCAATGCTAAGTGGCAAAAGTGCCGCGTACGGCGTACGGCGGACGGACGGCCAAATTTTTATTCGATTTTTGGATTCTACGTACTTCGAAACGTAAACCATCAAATTTTCAGGGGGTGTTACAATTTTTGCTTCCGAGTCTACCAAGGTAGCGGAAGCTTTGTTTTCACTTTTCAAGGATGAAAAAAAAAGTTCTCCAAAATCAAAATTTTCACTCGCGTTTTGCGTTTTAGACCTTTCTGAACAATTTGGTTCCGTGTCTGTGTGTCTGTCTGTCTGTGTGTCTGTCCGTCTGTCATGGTTTCCTTGTAACGCGCATAACTATACGAAGTTATTGTCCGATTTCGATGAAATTTTCAGGGATTGTGCGGGTTGGTGTGTAGACTGTCCCATATGAAAATCATCACCTGAAAGTCAAGGTCATGCGTCCCCGTCGCACAACCCGGGCCCCCTGGGATAAATAGAGGTGGTCCTATTAGGTTTCCCTGATGGACCCCTCTTGAAGTTCCAGGGGTGGCTGAATGACCCTCTGGCGATTAGGGAGGGGACCCCTGTCAACGGGTTCCCTGACCCTCCATAAATGAAGCGCCCCCCGTTATGGAAGACACCACAGATATGCCTCATAACCCCCGCCAGCCCATTGGCTCGCGGGGTATTAGGGGAGGCGCTCAGAGGCGCCCCAGGCAGGGGCGTCGGCCATCCTCACCCTCTTCCTCTTCCTCATCATCCCTACCCTCTTCCTCTTCCACAGCCTCTTTGAACCACCAGTGTGCCCATTGTGAGCGGGCGTTTACTACCAGGTCTGGCCTTGGTCTCCACATCAGACGGAAGCATCCTGTAGCTGCTAATGCTGCTATTGATATTGAACGAATACAGCACAGGTATGCTTCCGAGGAGTTGCGCAGGATGGCGGCAGAGGAGGCGGTGGCTGTGCGCAATGGGGTACGTAATATTAATGTTTATCTGAATGAACGTTTTCCCACGCGCACAGTCATTGCCATCAAGAACATCCGCCTGAAGCCCCACTATAAGCAGCTTGTCCAGGAAGCTATCCTGGCAAATAGCAGTGGGGCTTCTCCCGCATCTCCTATTGCTGATGTGGAGCAGCAGCCTGCCATTCAGTATCCCTCCCCCGGGACCTCCGGTCTTCTTGCCGATCTGAAGACCGAAGTTTTGAGGCTCGGGGGGCAGGTAGGTCGTATTGAAGGCTATGAAAGCACCTACCTGCAGGATCTGGTGAGGCGGGCTGCTGAAGGGCTGGATAACCTGGAAGATGAGGTTGCAGCCTATTTAGAGAGAATCTTCCCGCAGGTTGGGGATGCGACCGTGACGCGGCACCAGGGGGGACCTCCTCCCAGAGTGGTGTTGCGTGGAGGTCGCAGAGCAGCTAAACAAGCGAGACGGCGGGAGTACCACCGGGTTCAGAGTTTGTGGAGGAAGCATCCGGCGCGTGTGGCTGCGGAGGTACTGGAGGAGCCTGGGGAAAATCAAGTTCAACCCCCTCTCCAGGAGTTTGTGGATTTCTGGGAACCACTTTTGAGTGCTCCCAGTCACGACCCTGGGGAGCGTGTGGTTCCCCCAGTCTCCACCAGGGATTCCTTGCGCAGCATCTTGTGCTCGCCGGTGCTACTTGACGAGGCACACAAGTGCCGTGTCAAGAACTCCACATCTGCTGGACCCGATGGTGTTTCTGCCCGACGCTGGAATAAAGCACCAAAGACGATTAAGCTGCTCATCCTCAACCTGCTCCTCCTTGCGGGAAGACCCCCGAAAGCGTTAACCCGTACCCGTACCGTGTTTATCCCCAAGAAAGGGGGAAGTGGGCCTGGAGGCTATCGACCGATCTCTGTGTCCTCGGTAGTCTTCCGCCACTTCCAAAAAGTACTGGCATCTCGCCTCCAGGTGGCTGGTGTCATTGGTGATGTCCAGAGAGCGTTTCGGCCAGCGGATGGCACAGCGGAGAACCTTACAGTTCTCCAATCTGTCATTTCGCTGGCCCGTATTAAACGCCGGCAACTCCACCTCGCCGCTCTGGACGTCGCTAAGGCCTTTGACACAGTCAGTCACCTTGCCCTGACCGATTGCCTTCGTGGTGTCGGGGCCCCATCTCGGTTAATCGAGTATGTGGCCTGTCTGTACCAGGAAGGCGTGACGGTCCTCGAGGCAGGAGGTGAGGTATCAGGGGATATACGGATCGGGCGTGGGGTACGCCAGGGGGATCCCCTATCACCACTCCTCTTCAACCTGGTTGTGGATACGGCCTTGGGTAAGCTGCCCACTGAGGTAGGGTTTGATCTCGCCCCTGGGGTGCGAGTAGGAGCATTGGCATTTGCCGATGATGTTATCCTACTCGCAGAAACCCGTGAGGGCTTGCAGATCGCCCTCAATGCATTTGCCAAGCAGCTAGCCAGGTGTGGACTTGTGGTTAACCCCGATAAGTGTGGGTCGGTCTCCTTGGTCCCGTCGGGTCGCCAACATAAGGTGAAAGTTGTGGATGGGGGTTTTGTCGTAGGACAATCCCCCATTCCATCTCGATCCGTGTTGGAGGTTTGGCGGTACCTTGGAGTCGACTTCATGGGGGTGGCCACTATCACTGCCAGCCGTGTGGACCTTGGTAGAGCGCTAGCTCGCGTTACCAAGGCTCCATTGAAGCCACAGCAGAAGCTGCGCCTCCTCCGCACGTACTTACTGCCGAAGCTAACCTATGGGTTAGTCTTTGGCAGGCTTACGGCGGGGAGGCTGCAACAATTGGATCGAGAAGTTCGCTCTGCTGTGCGCTCTTGGCTGAAGTTCCCACCTGGTGTCCCAAGTGCCTATATTCATGCACCGGTCAAATCCGGTGGGCTTGGCATTGTGTCTCTCTCGTCATGTATCCCTTCACTGCGTCGCCGGCGCCTGCTAGCCCTTCAAGGGTCGAGCTGGGAGGTCGCCCGTGCGGCTGCTGATCTTGATTTTGTCAGGCAGCAGTTAGCATGGTGCGACCGAGCAACACCATCTGCTCCAAAACCCAGTTCGTCTGCTGAGTTCGCTGCTGCGCTGCATGAATCGGTAGATGGTAAAGAACTCCGACAGTGCTCCGAAAGCCTTGTCTCATCCCAATGGGTAGATTGGGCTTCGGAGGGCATTGGGGCCCGTGACTACCGACACTACCACGCCATCCGCGTGGCATCTTTGCCAACTGCGGTGCGGTGTTCGAGAGGTAGTCGCGGGACAACGCTACCCCTTTGCCGTGCCTGTCGGAGTGGAAATGAACACCTGTATCATGTGGTGCAGCAGTGTCCACGAACTCATGGGGGCCGCATCCTACGTCATGATGCGGTCGCCAAGCAGATAGCAGGTGCTTTGTCATCTAGCGGCTGGGATGTTGAGAGAGAGAGATTGTATCACATGCCAAGTGACCAGGGTAAGAAGCCCGACATTGTTGCCGTCAAGCCCGACCAGTCTTGCATTATCCTGGATGTCCAAGTTGTCAATGGCAGCTTGGACATGGAGCAGACTTGGCGGGCCAAGATAAGGAAATATGACACAAATGATTTACGGCAAGCAGTGTCGGAGCTAAAAGGAGTGGCACCCAACAACATCAGGGTGATGGCTGCAACCTTGTCATGGCGCGGTGTGTGGTGCGGGAAAAGTGCCACGGAGTTGCGCGAGTTGGGCATCTCAGTAGGCGTACTCCGTGGTATCACCACCCGTGTCCTGCTCGGCTCATATTTGAACTGGTGGTCGTTTTATAGAGGCACTTCCCTTCATCCTTCTCTCCCACCCCCACCTTCCTCATCTTCCCTTATCCCTAGGGCCGGCGTCGGGTGAGTCCTGGGCGTCCTCCCCATTATATTTTATTTATTTATTTATTTTCTTTAATGGCGTGCCCCCTCCGTCACCAAAGACAATTTGTCTTGAGGGGAGTTCGAAAAAAAAAAAAAAAAAAAAAAAAAAAATAGGAGTGGCACCCAACAACATCAGGGTGATGGCTGCGACCTTGTCATGGCGCGGTGTGTGGTGCGGGAAAAGTGCCACGGAGTTGCGCGAGTTGGGCATCTCGGTAGGCGTACTCCGTGGTATCACCACCCGTGTCCTGCTCGGCTCATATTTGAACTGGTGGTCGTTTTATAGAGGCACTTCCCTTCATCCTTCTCTCCCACCCCCACCTTCCTCATCTTCCCTTATCCCTAGGGCCGGCGTCGGGTGAGTCCTGGGCGTCCTCCCCATTATATTTAATTTATTTTTTTTGTTTTTATTTATGGCGTGCCCCCTCCGTCAAAAAAGACAATTTGTCTTTGAGGGGAGATTGAAAAAAAAAAAAAAAAAAAAAAAGGCCATAATTTCCACTTTTTCCACCCGATTTCGATGAAATTTTCAGGGATTATGCGGGTTGGTGTGTAGACGGTCCCCTATGAAAATCACCACTTTCGGACTGATAGTAGCCACTGCGCATGCGCAAACGTGAATTTCCTTGTAACGGCCATAACTTCTACATTTTCCATCCGATTTCAATGAAATTTTCAGGGATGTTACAGATTAGTATTTGGATGGTCCCCTATGAAAATCACCACCTTCGGACTGATAGTAGCCACTGCGCATGCGCAAACGTGAATTTCCTTGTAACGGCCATAATTTCTACATTTTCCATCCGATTTCAATGAAATTTTCAGGGATGTTACAGATTAGTATTTGGATGGTCCCCTATGAAAATCACCACCTTCGGACTGATAGTAGCCACTGCGCATGCGCAAACGTGAATTTCCTTGTAACGGCCATAATTTCTACATTTTCCATCCGATTTCAATGAAATTTTCAGGGATGTTACAGATTAGTATTTGGATGGTCCCCTATGAAAATCACCACCTTCGGACTGATAGTAGCCACTGCGCATGCGCAAACGTGAATTTCCTTGTAACGGCCATAATTTCTACATTTTCCATCCGATTTCAATGAAATTTTCAGGGATGTTACAGATTAGTATTTGGATGGTCCCCTATGAAAATCACCACCTTCGGACTGATAGTAGCCACTGCGCATGCGCAAACGTGAATTTCCTTGTAACGGCCATAATTTCTACATTTTCCATCCGATTTCAATGAAATTTTCAGGGATGTTACAGATTAGTATTTGGATGGTCCCCTATGAAAATCACCACCTTCGGACTGATAGTAGCCACTGCGCATGCGCAAACGTGAATTTCCTTGTAACGGCCATAATTTCTACATTTTCCATCCGATTTCAATGAAATTTTCAGGGATGTTACAGATTAGTATTTGGATGGTCCCCTATGAAAATCACCACCTTCGGACTGATAGTAGCCACTGCGCATGCGCAAACGTGAATTTCCTTGTAACGGCCATAATTTCTACATTTTCCATCCGATTTCAATGAAATTTTCAGGGATGTTACAGATTAACTTGTTTTGATGTTTAGAGATTAACTACTATGCATCGGATCATCTATACAATCGGGTTATGGATACGAGGAAGCTATGTGCCACACCCACTTGGCAGACGTTTTTTTTATTTTTTTTTTTATTTATTTTTTTTCTTTTTCTTCATATTGGATGGTTGGTGATTTTGTAGACGAGTGATCTATACATATAGAAAAATAATAAACCATTGTGTAATAATTTGCAGCGTTTTTTGTGACACTTAAAAAGTAATCATTAGTGGTGTGAATGGATTTATTGAATGAATGAGTGTATGGGTGGGTTCTCCTCTCCTGTTGGTCAGTGGTCGCCCTATCTGTCCCGGGGGCGGCTCCATTGTTCTCTTTTCACTGTTGGGAATGGGATCCGTGGGGACGTCCTGTGTTGGGGGCGGCTGGTCGTTTCCTCGTAGGTGTCCTTATGCGGGGAGCCGTCGTGGTGGGTGGGGCCTGGGGCCGGTCGGGTGGCGCCGGCCGGCGTGTGGGGGGGGGGGGGAGCTATTGCCTGCGCTCCCTTCACCCACTTGTGATCGGCACTGCCCTTATTAAATTTGTAATTCGTAATTGTACTGTACTATTTGACATTTGTACTGCCTATTTTTAGGATTTGCAAATAAACACTTTTGAATTTTGATAGGTACTATAATAATCTCGACACTTAAATCGAAAGTAGTATGGAAAATGTAGAAGTGATGCTTGTCACAAAGGTTTCACTCTAGCGCATGCGCAGAGACTATCCATTCGGGGGTGATGAATTTAATAAAATTCTACACTTCAAAGTGTCATCAAAATCGGACTGCAACTTTGGATTGGTACTTTTGCGGACCCACTGATAGACCGACAAGAGGCTGAAATTGTTCAGGAAGGTCCAACATAAGTGAAATTTTGATACGGGAGGACTTTTTCAACCTTGTACTTGGTTCTCAAGATTCTTTTTATCGAGGAGAATAAATAGCCAAAAATCTTCCTACCACGAATGTAACCAGAATATTTGGTGAAATTGGTCGCAAGAGTGACAAATTAAAAACAAGTTAAGAGCCAATCTGGGTATTGAGTTCAAACCATCACCATCGCGATTCGAAATCTGAACCACAATTAAAATCTTATTAAATAATTAATATTTATATAAAGCAGTACTTACTTCGGTACTGCGACATCATCACGTATAAACCTTGACTGGTCAAGGTCGTGTCAATGGGGTATTTCGGTCAATTTTTTTTATTTTTTTTTTCAAAAGAGTATGGCTCAGGAATAACGGTAATCGGGTCTGTTCGTCGAGAAAATGTTTTTAAAAAATCATAGAAGCTAAGGAAAGTTGAAGATTTGAATGGTGTGACGTAGCTAGCCAATCGTGACGTAGCTAGCCAACTGTCTTTGAAAAAGTATCCATGCACAGAAACCCCTCTTGGATACTACAACAATCTACTCACACACGCGCGCGGGGCAGTCCGCGGCGTAGTCCTTGCTTAGTGTGTGTGCATTTATAGCCGCCCGCCTTTTTCAAACGTGTGATCTCTTTAATTAATTTTTCTACCACATGTTATAGTATCATTGGGCTTAAATTTGTAGTATATAGGTTTTCAAGGGTGCTGAATCCAAATTTGAGGTCAAAAACCTGAATTTCCGACCCACCGAAATACCCCATTATGACCAGTAAGTTTCTGAGGTGGATTAGGGCATAGCAGAACTCCGATACGCCATATTTCAACGTGAACGGAGATTTCTTCGGAACCTAGTTGTAAAATACACGATAATTACTGTCAACTATCGGTGAGTTGAAAATACCTACCCGACACCACTGAGAATCGCAGGTGAGAATGAAGAAACTGATTGAATCAGACGCTGCAAACGTAAATTTCGAGGAAACAAAACGCGGGAAAGATGAAGATTTCAAGTAAACCGAGCAATACCTACTCAATGCTTGGTTAGTTAGAAAGTACCTTCCTACACTGAGAAGACATCCCTCAGTGACAGGGTTCAAGTAACTTTCACGTGTTGCTTACATTCATCGACTAGTTTAAATCTTCCTTCCTTCCTAATCTTGAATTTTGAAATTTTATATTATTCGATTATAATTTGTAGATATTATGGGCAATTTTGGGAGGTGTAAGTACGCAAATACAAAATAATTTATTCGGTAGGTAGCTAACCAAAAATCGATTATTCTAACCATACTACCCCGTAGCTTTTGATAAGTGTCAGTCGCTTTCAAATGGTGAAATTTTCGAAACGCCTAAGCTAAGAAACTCTTGATATAAAGGTATTGTTTTCTCACCAAATTAAAATGGATTTGAATTAAATGAGGCCACCCACAGCTCTAGAGCCTACAGTAAATCAGAAACACGAGTGTGAATCTCAGAAGGAAATCGGCCTAATCTCCATTAAAATTTTAGCTGATCAAATGCGTTCTGTTCGTTTCATTGAATTGAGTTTTGTTATATTCGACCAAGAATAAAATTCGAATATATAGTTATATTCGACCAAGAATAAAACTAACTGACCTTCTAAGTGAGCAGCTCTATGCTCAGCAAGTTTTTTACCCACTTCCCTTTGATATTTTTTTTTTGCAATGAGGAATTTCACCATGTCGAAATTTCCTATTTTTGACCCCAAAATCGGATTCAGCACCTCGAAAAACTCCCTAACTCAAACTTTCAGCCCGAACTTCCTAATTTACGAATAAACAAAACAGTGTAGAAAATACGAATGTTTAAAAACGCTGCAAATTATTACACAACGGTTTATTATTTTTATATAGATCACTCGTCTACAAAATCACCAACCATCCAATATGAAGAAATAAATAAAAAAATTTAAAAAAAAATCAAAATCACCAACCATCGATCGCTTTTCGGTCAGCTCTAATTTGAACGGAGATTAGGCCTCTTTTGCGATTCACACTCGTGTTTTGATTTATATATATATATATATTTCAATATAAACCCTTAAATTTACGTAGGGAGCGAACGGTTTGTCCTACAGAGCTCCGCGTGGTCTCAAAAAATTCTAAAAATTCCATAGAATCTTAAATTGAGGGAAAAACAATACCTTTATAATAAAATTTTTTGAGTAAGGGCGTTTTCAAAATTTCAAAATTGATTTTGGAACCCTTAGGAGTGACCTACATCAACCAAAAGCTTCGGGGCACAACTAGACCCCAAATGGAGCCTACATACCAAATTTCATCAAAATCGGTCAATGCTAAGTGGCAAAAGTGCCGCGTACGGCGTACGGCGGACGGATGGCCAAATTTTTATTCGATTTTTGGGTTCTACGTACCTTGAAACGTAAACCATCAAATTTTGAGGGGGTGTTAAAATTTTTTTTTTCTTGGTCGATTCCAAAGGTTCATTATTGAAAATAATAAACCAAAAAACCGGGAAAATGACGTCATCCTGGAATAGTTCATTTATGGCCGCTTGAAGCGCTGAGATCAAGAAATCTATAGTCCCCAGATGCAAAATTTCACGAAACAGTAAAGTTCGAAATCGAGAAACTGAAGAAAAAAATAGAAAAAGCAAGATGGGGAAAATTAGGTTTCCCCTGTTTTTGTTTGATAACTTTTCTCTTAGAAAACACGATTTCGTCGTCCCAATGGGCAACACTGGGAGGAGACGGCGATCCGAACAGCCCAATCAGCGAGCGTTCCCGCTGCACGTCCGTTTTCCCGGTTAGTTTTGAAATCAAAAATTTTGATTGTCTCCCAAAAATAACAGGAGACTTATTTTCCGAAATCAGCCCGATTTTCATCTAAAACTCGGCGCTGCGCGCCTCGGCGAGGGCTTCGCCCCCTGCACCCCCGGATGATTTCCGCTTAGAGCCTAATGGCTAAAATGTGACATACCTTGAAAAGGTAATGGCCTTGGAGCTCACTCAGCTGATCAGTGATCACTCAGGCGCCTTCTCCATTGACCCTGCCTCTCAAATTTCAGCTTCCTGCGTTCAACAGGAGAGAAAATGGCCTTGGAGCTCACTCAGCTGATCAGTGATCACTCAGGCGCCTTCAGCATTCTCCATTGACCCTGCCTCTCAAATTTCAGCTTCCTGCGTTCAAAAATTCTGTTTAGAATTTTTCGCCACGTTCGGGCGACATACGTACGTACATACGGTTGGTGTTTTATGTATATAGATTCAGGAAAAATGCAAACAGAATTCGGTGAAATTCCTCATTCATTTCACATTTGCAATGTATTTTCAAAAAAATTTTTTTCCTAGAAACAAGATTTTTTCCCCCAACTACCCTTAGCAACCAAGAATCAAATTTCGTTATGAAGGCACGGTAGCTCTCGGATGTATTGCTAGTATTCATGGAAATAGTACAGTAAACTCGGCGCTTTGCGCCTCGGCGGGGGGCTCCGCCCCCCTGCACCCCCCGGTTTATTTCTTTCTCCATACTCTGTATGAAATCATAGGAACACAGAATGTGTTTTTGCGATACTAGTCATCCGTTAAACAAAAAACAACAATAATAAATGTGGAGTTGACATTAACATGACAACCAATAAACATATCACCAGATGTTTTTTCTGTCGCTTTTTCGTGACGATTTTTTTTTGGTAGGTCATCGCAAAAACACATTCTGTGTTAAAATAGGCTCAATAAGGGGTTAAGATCGGAACTAATTCGTCTAACGTTGAAACTTGGTGGAGATGTTCCTTATGGCATCATACTGTACTAAAAACGCTGCAAATTATTACACAATGGTTTATTATTTTTCTATATAGATCACTCGTCTACAAAATTACCAACCATCCGATATGAAGAAAAAAAAAAAAAATCAAAAAAAAAAAAAATAATAATAAATAAATAAATAAAATAATTTAAAAAAAAATCAGATCACCAACCATCGATCGCATTTCGGTCAGCTCTAATTTGAACGGAGATTAGGCCTCTTTTGCGATTCACACTCGTGTTCTGATTTATATATATATATATATTTCAATATAAACCCTTAAATTTTCATAGGGAGCGAACGGTTTGTCCTACAGAGCTCCGCGTGGTCTCAAAAAATTCTAAAAATTCCATAGAATCTTAAATTGAGGGAAAAACAATACCATTATATCGAAATTTTTTGAGTTAGGGCGTTTTCAAAATTTCAAAATTGATTTTGGAACCCTTAGAAGTGACCTACATCAACCAAAAGCTTCGGGGCACAACTAGACCCCAAATAGAGCCTACATACCAAATTTCATGAAAATCGGTCAATGCTAAGTGGCAAAAGTGCCGCGTACGGCGTACGGCGGACGGACGGCCAAATTTTTATTCGATTTTTGGATTCTACGTACCTTGAAACGTAAACCATCAAATTTTGAGGGGGCGTTAAAATTTTTTTTTTCTTGGTCGATTCCAAAGGTTCATTATTGAAAATAATAAACCAAAACAGTCTAGCGATTGGAGGGGTGGAATTTCGGAAAAACCACGATATTTTGGCCCTTTTTTCACCTTTTGGCTTACAGCTCCATAACGGTGCATCTGACCGAAGAATTTATCAATACACAAATTAAAGATCATTAAATTATGCTTCCAATGAGCTACTTAAACATTAAAATTGGTTCAGCGGTTTAGCCGCAATCGCTCGTCAAAGATCGGCGATTTTTAGGAACTTGGCTGAAAAGTGGTGTGTGCTCACGTTCAAACGCTTCTAACTCAAAAACTGCTGCTCCAAATTAAAATTGTCACTGAATCACAGTGGTACAACATCAAATTCTGCAATAAATGGGCTCCTATTATTTTCGTATCCCCGTTCCTGAGAAGAGATACAAGCGAAAACCCCAAAGTAGTCATAGCGTCAAGTTCCGCTGATTTTGGAGGTATAGGAATTTCAAACTTCTAATAATCTATATTCAGCTAGGTTTTTTGGAAGATTTTAGCATATTGTAGGCAGAAAACAAAATTATTACAATATTTAATTCGAATATTTCCATTATGTGTGTAAAATTCTTACTAATTTCTTCCAGGTAGTAATTATATTATAAGAAGTGAAGTTACGCCTAGAAGCAAGATCAATGCAGTAAAAATTAACACTTCTAATCTGACTAAATAAATTCGTACAAGGTTTGAACAATAAATTGAATAAATGGTTCTTCGAGATGAAAATTGACCCTTGGACTGCCATTAGTCAGGATTCTTCCCTGACAACAGTGTGACAACACAGGCTGACAATATTGTGAAGCATATTCAGGCCGCGCCAATGCACGTGTTATTCGGGCTCATCAGATAGAAGCCGCCTTCTAAGCAGACGTTTGATCT
The DNA here is from genome assembly GCA_009739505.2 of Apolygus lucorum. Taxonomy (NCBI): domain Eukaryota; kingdom Metazoa; phylum Arthropoda; class Insecta; order Hemiptera; family Miridae; genus Apolygus; species Apolygus lucorum. Next base: position 3,896,332 of record CM019173.2, on the reverse strand, counting down.
ATTCAATAAAATAATAAACCATTGTGTGATAATTCACATCGTTTTTTCAAAGTACCTAGCGGAAAATCATTTCCACGAATTCTCTGTTACTCTACTAGATACAATTTTAGTACGTAATTGAATCATGAATGGTTTTAGTCCTCCACAATTTTACAGACGTCGAGTTTTGTCGAATTTTTTTCACTAAAACTTATTTTCTATTTCTTTCAAAATTTCACTTTTTACGACAATTCGGAACGTAGGTACCTAATGTGAGAAATTTTAGGAATTTTTCTGTTTTTAACCCTTAATATCCTGAGGTATCTTTTCGGAAGTCCGATTTTTACCTGCAATAGTTGATCCAATTTTAAGCCAAAAGTGATAGCCGTTGGTTATCTTGATACTTCAACTATCGATTGTGTAAAAAAAATATGACAACTTGGGAAAAAAATGAAATAATTCTCGAGCTGACAGACTGTAAGAGTGCCTTCGAGGTACTTTCTATCCTCAATCCTCATCTTGTAGACCATTAGTTCGGTTTCCTCAGAGTAGGCATCATAGATTCCTCTATGAAGTGAACCTTCTCCACCTCATTCATTGGTTCTGTGCTTTATGAGAAATAACATACACCAACATCCCACCAAGGATTTTATCAAGTCTTTTTCTTCTACTCCAACAAAATGGGTTGATAGACAGATTCTGCTGATGCAGATGGCCCTTGGAAAGATCATCGAGCTGAGGTAGAGCCTTTGAGGTACCTTATGCCCAAACATTCAATAGATTTGTCAAAATACGTGTAAATGTAATTGAAAAAAATCCGGAAGAAAAACTAATTTCTTGAACTAGCGGGAAATTAAGGGTTAAAAAGCGCTGGAAACTATTTCGCAAAAGTTTATCACGTGGAAAACAACTGAGTCTGCGCCCCCTAAATAAAGTTCATTTGGTTTGTTAGTTGTTGTTCCTACAAGTATCTACCAATAAACACCAACCAAAAGACTATCTTTGAGCACTATTAGTACTCCAAAAACCCGAAGATTCCTCAAATTTACTTTTTCACAAGAATCTAACTTATGTAGAAGGTAAAGCAAAGGAAATAAAAACCAAAAATCAACGTCCAGTTTCGTAAAAATTAAAATTGGCACAAAAAACGGTTTATTGCATTTTTTAAAACATTAAAAAACAAGATTATAAAACTATAGTACAAAGGATAAACATATAAATTTCCTTCAACATGGACATAATTTTTCAATATCAAAATCATTACTTTCCTACATACTTACATAAATTTGAAAAATAATTTTTCTTTACCGAAATACAACGTTGAAATGCAAGTCTCAATTCAATAGAGACGTAAAAATAGTAATAATTTATTATTTATGTCATTATTTAAAATAAACATACGTACTTCATTTCAACTAATATTCTTAAAATTAATCTTTTTTTGGAAATAGAATTTTATAAAAGAAATTCAAAACGATAATTTAATTCAAGTAACGAATCCTTGAGTATTTTAAAGTAAGTTTTTGTTATTTAATAAAAGTTAGGTATTTTTTTAGGGGCAAGTGTGCTTCACACTTGGATTTTTTCTCACGAATATTTATAATACAACTAATATCCAGATATCCACTAATAATAGGTGGGAGCGATTGAGCAACTTAGAAGTAACGTGATAGACAAAATAGCATCTTTTTTTGACACTGCTGATAAAGAACAAAGTGAAAGACCAATAATAAGTACGAGTAATTAATACGCGTGTATTGTTTAAATACTACAAATAAAAATAATAGGTAGTATGAAACATTCAATTGGGGTTTTCTATAACAATACAAAACGTTTTTATCGTTTTTCAAAAGACAAACTTCAATGTTCTTGAAGAGAAACGGTGCAATACCTACGATAATATAAACTTTAAAAAATACCACCCTAACCGATATTAACTAAATTCTAGAAGAATTTTTATATGACCAACAAAAAAATAGACACGAATTTTTTAATAATTAAAAAAATAACACCGAATATCAGATATGTTTATGTGTAATAATAAACAAAAATCGAAAAATTAATTTTAGGTAGTAGGTAGGTAAACGAATAATGGCGTATTTGTTTAACAAGAACAAAAAACGATGTTTTGACTGCTCTGAATTTGGCACAGTTTGGTGATATTGGTGTCTCAAGAAGAGATGTGCATCTAGTAGGAGTTTAACATGGCAAGGATATGAAAAACATGTTCACTCTCATAGTAAACGTAGATGATCAGGAGGGCGCTAGAGAGTGCTAGTGATTGAGACATGCAGAGGGATCCTGGATTGTTGCAGGCTAGCCACCATGGAAGGAAGGTGGGTTCGCGTGAGCGCAGTTGACGAGGTTATGCGTTGGGGCATTTGATTGGCTGTGCCTAACTGCATACAATTATCTGAAGTTTTAGTTTGCGACAGTCCAGTCCAAAAGTATTTGGGCGGCTGAACGCGACCAATCAAATGCCCCAACGCATAACCTCTTAACCCTTAGTTACACGCTAGGTGGGGAGTTACGTTTGTACACGCTAGCGGGGAAATCCCCGCACATTTATTTCAACACAATTATTAATTTATTATACACTGAAAGGCACGAATCGGTTTTAAAAAGTCATGGATATAGGATGAGCGTCAACTCAATAAATTTTTTTATTCAACAGGTAGGTAATAAAAAGATGAATTTTGAAGTAGGAAATACATAAGTAACAAAATTTATATCTATCATAATAATCAAAATTATTATTATGATTATTCAAGAACGAGGAAACATGAGGAAACGTGAAACTATCCCTGTATCAAGCAAAAAATACTAACGTGTGAAATCATAATAGCAGAAGTAGTATGATTATAGTCATAATCATATGTGTGTATCAAACATCGCAGTCTGATTGCATACTGAAGGTAAGGTAAATAATTGTTAAGGGGATCATTTTTTACTCAGTTAAAGGTCTGAGAAAAGATACCTTGGACAATGGAGGGACAATAGTGAACGGTTCATCATTCTATTTCTGTTTTTCTGAAAATGCGGGGAAATCCCCGCCTAGCGGGTAACTAAGGGTTAACTGCGTCAACCACGCCCATGTGAACCCAGCTCAAGTATTAGGAAGAGTCACTTCATAGGGGACAGTGGTGACACTGGCGACAGTGGTGCTACCTCTGGAAGCGTTAATGGAACTATTACCTTACTAGGCGCAACGCTGGAGAGTGTGACCAAAGAGCGCAATTTGAGAAAATAATTGTACAAACATTCATAAGAACCGAACTAGTTTACAATTTATTTAACAAGAACGTGTTCCTCAAGTATTGTAATAATCTTTCTTCCTTTCCACAATTTCTCAATAATAAATAACGGGGTGTGCGCATGGGTTGGAAGAACTGTTTATTGTTATTTTTAATCCAAACTAGACCTCATTCTGAGAATTTTGACACCAACCGCGACCTTCTAGCGTGAGAAGACCTTTTTGCCCAGGCAGGAGGGGCGCACCACCTCATAAACATTCGAAACTGAAAAATCATAGAAAAAGATCTACTCCTCCAAAAAGAGAACGGCTGGTGTAAAAAATCTCAGGATCAAGTCTACTTTCGATTAAAAATTTAAAAAAAAATCAGGCGCACCCCTCATTGTACGAAATAGTTTATTCATGTGATCTAATTATTTGGTTTAAGTGAGGAAGGTACCGACATGCATTCTTTACTTCAAAAGGAAAACAAAACCATTTCCAAATGTAAAATCCATTTGTTAAGAAAATTACAGTTTCTGTAATGCAGCATGAATTTCTAAATGAGGGAATTTGCAGAAAACAAAAATTCTCACTTGCACGACTGTTCCCTCATCACTTGCCACTGGGAACATTGAAATGGTGACTGAGAGGGCTAAGGCGTAGGTCAGCCATGTTGAAATAAGGATGTGGGGTTGAATCTAGCTACCTGCATAATATGAGACATACTGATCCCGCAATAATTTTTAAAATGTCAGTTACATCAACAACTCTATCTGTTGGCGTCCTCTGACACTATTTACTGATATACTTCTCTTACCCATCGCCAGAGGTGAGCAGTAGTAGAGGATTTTTTCCAGCATACTTTGTAACCTTGAGTGAACCTTCTTAATATACTTCCATGCTAGCCACACTGTTTTGGGATGGAAGAGGGCCACACACATGGTTGTACCAGGGTGGAACCATGGAAGAAGGTAAGAGGAAAGCTCACTTCAATGGGCCGATGCGTGCGCTTTTTTCGTTTATCGCGACAGCAGTGTTCTCTTTAGGTGGCGAACAGAGTTAAGAAGTACTATTCACAGTCACGAGAGCTCATAACGCTTCCCCCCCCCCAGCCCTGATAACAGTTACTCCAACGTACTTTTCAGATGTGTTTCTCATTGCTAACGTATGTTTTCTCATCTTTCTGTTTGATAGTGGTTCGTCTCCAAGTTTAATTTTCTCGTCTTTCTGTTCATCTACAGTGGTTCGTCTCTAGTTTGCTTTTCACGCCTTAGCAGAAATGCAGCTATAAGAGTGATGCAGATGATAGATGATGATGTAGTGTAATTACAGTCTGGATATAATTTTTTGTAGGAATTTAGTTAGTTGTTATATTGAAAAAGTTGTTGTGTTTTTGATATTGAAAAGAAATTACACTTGTCATATTTTGTGCCAATCAGTGGTTTTCTAGCACAATATTTTTGTTTTTCATTTTATGGTAGGTATGTATATACCTGCCGTTACTTCTTTTCTCCTGGTATCTTATTTATATAATTACGATAGTTATAGAGGACAGAGCGTCCAAAATCGTACTCCACAATTAATATTGATGAAGTGCAATTTTAAAAAACACGCGGGAATGAGCAGGAGTGACGAAGCTGCGCTCTAGCGACTGAGTGGTATAATATCGGAGGACTATGTTTTTCTTCGCTACCTAAAGGTTGCGCTGAAAGCGGGGGGCAATTTTTCGTCACGTTTTTTAACGTTGACTGAGCTTTCCTCCTATCTTCTTCCATGGGTGGAACCTTGGCACTAGGAAGCCAGCCTTGCATGATAGCTGCACTATATCAGGGTGGGAGACAGCCCTCACCCACTCATACCACACTATATCGGGGTGGAAGGGGGGCCTCGGCCTCTGGCTTCTATCCTCGACTGCAAAGCGTGGAGGAGACCCGTTAGAACGTCGCCCCCTCTGGTAGGTTTCTTGCCGAAGAGGAGTCTTCGAACGGAATCATCGTAGGTCAGCAGAGCCACCAAGTTTTGAAGTAGAAAGCCCTGACAGTATTCCATCAAGCGAGTAGCGTTGTACACCTGAAAATAACAAGATTTTTTAGAATGGGAAACTGCATAGCAACAACCATTTCAGCTGATAACAAAGCATGAGCTCTACCATGGCCGAAGAAATAGACTATTCCAAATTCTACAGCACAGAGAAAACTGGGTTTGGATCCAGTGATGTTGAAAAGAAAGATTTCAATTATTTCTAGAATTTCAGAACGGTTGGTTTTTTTAAATGAGTAAAAGTAAATTATTGAGTGAAAGCTTGTTGCAAGAAGATCGGAACCACTCATTCAAATTTTACCCTACCGATCTGATCGAAAAATGCAACCTCTAAGAATGGTTGAAATGGGTACAAATTAGTGAGATTTCCAAAATGTTAACAATAATTGAGCTGAGTAGTTTCCTTCCAAGCATGGAAAAAGGAGAATGTAAAGGGTGGAGCAGCTACCAGCGCCATAGACCCTTCAGATAATCTTCATCAAATCACTTCAATTAGATGAGATTTTTTTCATATGTAAGCCACAAGTTGACGATGAAAATCCCAAAATTTACGATGTTTGTGACTTTACCAAATAAAGATGTTAAGTTGAATAAACATTCTGGTAGCGTTCTTGCCTGATGGGCTTTATTCACCAAACCTGCAACCACAGATAACCAGTCTGAACTCACTTACACTTCGGGGGTACTCAGGGTATGACTGAACAATTCAGGGTTACCAACAAGTAAATATTGTAATTACAAGAGATCAATGGTACAAAATAAAATATAATTTCAAGGTACTTCGAGTATAGGCAATGATTGGTAAAATCAAATGGTAAGTATGTATGACGAGAATTTAGGGTACTCGTACCCTTCAAGCAAACCCAACGAGGTATGGATTAGAAAATGGCAATTTGCCTTCACCAAATTAACACAAACAAAATTAAATCACTGTGGTGATGTCATAAAAGGAACAAAAGAATTTAAACTCCACAGAAGGACAGATAAGAAAATATTCCTAGGTGAGACCTAGACAGTCAACTGACTATAAACCCTTATAAAGATAAGGTGAATTAAATTTGACAATCACAACACAAGTAAACTTGTTCGAATAGGTATTTCAGATCAGTTTGATGCAATTTAGATAAAAGGTAAGTACAGTATTTGTTAATATTCGGTAAGAAAGACTCTACACTCCGTCGTGAACTTCAACAAGGTAAGTCTCTACAGAATCGGCAAGTTAGGCGCCCGAGACTTCGATAAAAGGTAAGTACTTTAGTTATAAGATGGGTAAGTATGTTATTTAGAATACAATAGTTGTAAGAACATTGACAAAAATGACCCAAAACGGGTGATTCGCTCACCACGTGGACCTACGAGTATGATGCCTCAAAAGTATGGTTAGGGTACACCTATGCAACCTAGGTACGGGTGGTGACTGAGTAGTTTAGCTAGTTTTAGATAAAATTCGACAAGTGAAATACAAAGAAAATATGGCAAAAAGAGTCATACTCGTACAGTGTTTCAATAACGATTTAGCTGGGTACTTTACTGATGACTTCGCTGGAACCATATGCAGAAGAACGTGGTAGATGAAGACGGTCCCGGAGGTGTCTTTGAAGAGAATTTACTAGATAAATTCGCGTGACTTTGCGTATTTATCGAGGTTTGACTTTAGTGTACAAAAATGTTCGATCGATCGTGGGGAAATATCCCGGCAAAAAGTTCCACACAGATGCACAAATGGCCTTCCAACACTACTTTCCCTGCCTACAATTGAGGCGACTTCGAGCTACGACGCAACGTGATTGCTGTCTCCAGGCAGAGCGGATCGGTGCTCCCCTCCCCGAAGGTCCCCTCCCCGTCCGTCTCCTCCCCCATCTCCACTCCAACCACCTTGAAGGCAGTGGCGGGCGGCTTTCCCGCGTCTTAACGGTTTGGCGGCTTACACATAAGTACCTAATACTTGAAAGGAGATTCGACTATCGGACAAGTTCGTTTGTTCTCGTTTTAATCTGCTCAAAATTCGCTTCAAGTAATTGTACGAACTTAGAACGTGCAACTCAGTCTTGATTAGTCAATAACCCGAAAACATGACATTTTCACGCTCTGTCACAGTTGACCTCAGCCAGGGCGGATGGAAGAAGGGTCTCTTGTTCCCCTGATTCGGCAGCGGATGGGCATGCAGCACATCCTGAACAGGAAGATTAGCCTAGAACGGGAAGAAGAGAGGAGGGAGCTTCTGGTCCATCCCCTCACCTAGACCTGATGAAGCAACTTAGAACTCAGCCCAAAGAAAAGAGGAGAGTCTAGCCCCCAGAAAGTGTTGTCAGATTTCAGCACTACCTACCGCCACTTCAGCAAACTACCATCCTTATCAGCTCGATGTGAGCGTGGTCAAGCGGCATTTCTGAAAAGTAGGCTTACCTCGGTTTTACGGCTCATTTCTAAGTTTGGAGGCTTTACTTCCCAGCCTTTTGGTTTATTATTTTCAATAATGAACCTTTGGAATCGACCAAGAAAAAAAAATTTTAACACCCCCTCAAAATTTGATGGTTTACGTTTCAAGGTACATAGAATCCAAAAATCGAATAAAAATTTGGCCGTCCGTCCGCCGTACGCGGCACTTTTGCCACTTAGCATTGACCGATTTTGATGAAATTTGGTATGTAGGCTCCATTCGGGGTCTAGTTGTGCCCCGAAGATTTTGGTTGATGTAGGTCACTTCTAAGGGTTCCAAAATCAATTTTGATATAAAGGTATTGTTTTTCCTTCAATTTAAGATTGTATAGAATTTTTAGAATTTTTTGAGACCACGCGGAGCTCTGTAGGACAAACCGTTCGCTCCCTACGAGAATTTAAAGGTTTTACGTACGATAAATCAGAAACACGAGTGTGAATAGCAAAAGAGGCCTAATCTCCGTTCAAATTTTAGCTGACCGAAATGCGATCGATGTTTTTCTTCATGTTGGATGGTTGGTGGCTTTGCAGACGAGTGATCTATATAAAAATAATAAACCGTTGTGTAATAATTTGCAGCGTTTGTGTTTTGGAGTGATGAATCAAGCAGAATGTATTATTATAGTGGAGATAACTGCAAGTTTATGATCTTGGGATAACTGCAAGTTAGAGGAGCGACGGTAATGCGGTCGCGAGCGTGATCACCTGATAAGATATCAGAAATGATAGTTTGTTGAAGTGGCGGTAGGTAGCGCTGAAACCAGACAACACTTTCTGGGAGCTAGACACTCCTGAAGAAAAGGACCCGAAAAGGTGTTTTATAGTGGGTTTGAAAAACTGAAGTTAGAGAGAAAAAAAAACTCTTCACTAGGATGATTCCTAATTTTGATAAGGAATTCTGGACTAAAATTTGCCAAATTCAGACCGATGGGAACAAAATCCTCTTCTCAAATGGCTTACTTTGGCGTGGATGTACATGGAGACGATATTGTCGAGGTCGACAGCGGCCGAGCACTTGGCTTCGCAGAAATGGAGCAGACCGTCCAGCTGGAAGAAGTTCGCTGCTGCCATCAGCTCCAACACGTCCACCTGGTCGACGTCCAGACTCTCGCAGCCGCCCTTGTAGAGGAATTCCATCACCAGCTGGAAAACTTTGAGAATTAGAGTTGGGAAAGAAAAATATAGTATATCAAATAGCTTTGCTTTACCTACCTACATCAGAGACCGCAGAGGGTTAAAATTGGTAGAGTGGAGTGACTCCAAAACAACGGAATTTCAAATCCCACAGGGTACTGTACTAGGGCCATATTTGTTCTTGCTCTTTGTAAATGAGATGGCAGATCTCGAGATTCAGAACTCTCGAATTATTTCATTTGCCGATGATACGGTTCTTACATGTAATGGGCCTGATGACTCCGAGATGTTTTCAAATGCTCAAAATACGTTGACTATTATAGTAAATAGGTTCAGAGCTCACTCGCTGTCAATAAACACCGATAAAACCAAGTTTATCACTTTTAGATTATCTGTGCAAAGGGAGACGATAATTCCATTCCTTTTAAGAATTCACGAAAGGTCTTGCGCCCAAGGGGATTCCTGTACATGCCGCCCACTCCAATCATCTAGCAGCATCAAGTACCTGGGTGTGACCTTAGACGAAAATTTGAAATGGGCACTACACATAGAAACTTTTACGAAAAGACTGAGGAAACTGCTGTATGTATTTCTTGAACTCCGTAACGTTTTGAATCTAGAAACTATTCGAAGTGTATATTTTGCATTGGTCCAATCTCAACTGATATACGGTATTGTAGCCTGGGGTTGCCATTGGAAAAGAGTTTCAGGCTCTGATGGCTTATACTCTCCCTCTTTCGAGGCCCCTTTATGTTAAAAGAGGATTCCGCCGGCTACCCCACTTCAGAGTTTGTAAATCTTTTGCTGAGATCAGCAAATTTCTTTATGCGTTTCCACGCAATTAGACGCAAAGATGCGCGCTCCACTATGTGGTGACCAAATGCTTCCGTTCTGGATCTCCAGAATCGGTCACATCTGCACAAGAAGTGTTCAGCTGTGTCTTCTTCTTGTTCGCATGGACACATTGATGAAATACGACTGTCCATGATATTCAGCATTCTTCGGAAGTCGTAATGTCCCGTTAGAATGCCTATCATTAGCCTGATGGTGTTTCGACTTTTTTGAGGTCAACCGTAGAGCCTGTTTTGCATCATACGAGGTGATGAGCATTCTGGTCTGTCTGTATCTATCAGTTTCTTTAGACCATAGTATATTAAGGTCTTGGGATTCCCATTTTTTAACCTTTTCTTTACAAGCATTCTTCGAAATGCCGATCACTGGTGAGGGTCCAATGAAATTATTTCTTGAACCCTTTTTGGCAAGGTTGTCGGCATATTCATTTCCGGGCTGATTGGAATGTCCGGGTATCCATTTTATACAAATTTTATTATTTCCTAAAAACAGATTATTTGTTTGCCTTTTCGTTTTCCATACCAGTTTTGAGGTAGTGATGGGATTTTGAAGGGCTTTTATACTTGCCTGGCTGTCGGTAAAGATGTTAATTTTCTTGTTGTTGACACCAAGTTGTATTAGTGTTGTGATGCATTCTTTAATAGCGAGTATTTCTGTCTGAAATACTGTTGCGTACTTGTCAAGGCTATACCAGTTCGCCACTTCAAGGCTGGGTATGTAGACACCCGCCCCAGAATTGGTTTCCTGAGGTCCGTCAATTTTGGATCCATCTGTATAGCAATTAATGGTGTCTGCCGTGTCAACAGGGTTTTGTTGGTGGCTCCATTCATCTCTACTTTTTATCTCAAAAGTAGTCCTAAGATTCCAGAAGTATCTCTTTCTCATCTCATCCGATGGCATGAGAGTTTCTGGGACATATGTCCACCCCAGGCTACAATACCGTTTCAGATATTATCTGAAACCACTGATAAGTATTCAGAAAACCATTGTGGGAATCATTGCGCGGTTCTCTTACTTTAGCAGATCAGTTGAGTACTTCAAGAAACAGGATGTGCTTAATTTCCGGAAAATTCGGCTGAGGTCTCTAATTATTTTTGCATGTCAAAACAGTTGGAGATTCGCTCATGTAAAACATAGAAAAGGGACTAGAGCAGAGGCAACAGAAAAGTTCCTGGTCCCTAACATGAACACCGCCTCAGGACAAAAAAACTGGTTATTCACAACTCCAAAAATCCTCAATTTACTTGAGGAGAGTTTGGAAGGCGAGAGACTTAAGAGATGGATCAACAAAAAAATTAGATCTGAAAACTTTTGTAATAATTTTTCATTTGTATGGTTTCTACACTTTCGATGTGTATCTACACTTTACTTTAAATACATATTTACATAACAATAACAATAACACAAAAATAAACAAAAAGCGACATTCAAATAACTGCCAGCGTATAATTTAAAACCAATAGATTTATTGTCAAAGAAGGATCGTTTTATTCAAACTCCCCCACCACGCTACGAGCTCTGCTCATTGCGGGGGGTATATTCAAGAAAAATCATTTAAATTATGTAAATGTTTAAATGTACATCAAGTATAGGTGAAGTTATAATTATTATTTTTTAGTTTTATAATACATACCTGTATGATGATTTTTTCTTTTAAATGTGTGTTAATAAACAATTAAAAAAAAAGCATTCCTTTATGTGGCCTTATTAGTTAATAGAGATATTTAACTCAATCTGGTTATGAAAAAAGCTCGTTTGGCAAGTTTTCAATACTTTTGATTTACCTGGAAAATGTGGTAGCGGATGTCGTTGATTTGAACAATGGGAGGGTTGCCTTCGCAGAGTTTCGAAGACAACATTCCTCGGAATCTCGGAGAGCTCGTTACCAAAACGATTTTGTGAGCGTAGAAAACTCTCCCTGTGAAACAATAAGGAGAACCAACATTAACAAACATGGCAGCTAGCGGCAAAGTGGAGCAAATTTTACCAGTTTGACCAGAGGCGGACAAACGCCGTTCCTGATTACCAGAAATCTTTCAATCACTCAAGTGCGGAGTTCACATATAGCATTCGCACTTTGGGTTAAACCTTTCGCGAATTGAATTAGACTTTCCGCAACATGAATTAAACTTTTCGTAAAATGAATTAAACTTTTCGCAAAAAGAATTCGACCTTAGCCAAATCTGTAGTAAAGAAAAAATTTCAACTTCAACAAAATGTATAATAATTATACATTTTGTTGAAGTTGAAATTTTTTCTTTACTACAGATTTGGCTAAGGTCGAATTCTTTTTGCGAAAAGTTTAATTCTTATTCTATTAATTTTCTGTACACCATTTGTGCTTACAATTATTGTAAGCACAAATGGTGTACAGAAAATACAAAACGGTACAGAAAATAGAAAATTAATACAAAAGTCAAACAAAAAATCAATACAAAGTCAATACAAAAAGGCAACAGTTTAGGGAGAGGTCGTTCTAGAGCAGTAGTTGGGAGCAGTCGAAACATAATATTATTATGTTTCGACTGCTCCCAACTACTGCTCTAGAACGACCTCTCCCTAAACTGTTGCCTTTTTGTATTGACTTTGTATTGATTTTTTGTTTGACTTTTGTATTAATTTTCTATTTTCTGTACCGTTTTATCTGTACCGTGATAGATATTATCTATCACGTAGTTTGCACAATCTTGTGGCGTGATGGATTGAACACTTTCTGTGATTACGTCTGGAAGTTGGTGTTCTCTTTGGATGCCTAGAAGACCTCTTGCGTGATTTTTTATTTTGGAAAAAGCTTTTTCCACGGGGTTCAACATCGGAGAGTAGGGGGGCAAGAATTTTATATTCATTTCTGAAGAGGCAACGAGTTCACGAACTGCAAGTGATCTGTGTATCTGTGGTTTGTCCATGATTAGCAATGCATCTGGCACGGAATCTTGAAGTTTCGAGATCAGCTCTCTCAAAAAATCACAAAATAGAGCTGCAGTTGTTGTCCCCGTGGAAATGATTTTGAAATGAACGATTCCTAGATTGTTCAGGGCAACAATTAAGGAAGTGTTGCATCCGCTTACCGTCGGAACGGTGACTACTGCCCTTGTTCCAGCTGTTGAACGCGCTTGAGATCGCCTCATATGGAGATTAAACCCTGACTCATCTATAAAAATTAGTTTTTCCCAGTTTTCAGGAATAGACTGGTTGAAGCCTACAGCGTAGCGTTTTCTTTGTTGTAACGTTGACACACATTTCACCCGATCAAGTTCCATTGATGTTTTTTAAAGTGTAATTTTCAAATGACGTAATGCAGTTCTTATAGATGTTTCACTTAGGTGTATGTTATGCTCCTGAAGGTTCTCCTTCATTTTCTTGAGAGTAATAGTTGGGTCAGATTCAACTATGTGCTCAAGTCTCTGTAGCACATCAGGCAACCACTTTTTCGGGCGGTGTCCACGCTGTTGGGGTCCTAGAACCGCAAACTGATCCCGCTTGTACTTAGCAATAATGCTTTTACCTGTACACAATTTCACACCAGCTCTTGATGCTGCATCCTTCAAGGAAAACCCTTCTTCGAAAAGGTTTACGAAAATCTTGCGCTTTTCAACAGAGATTGACTCATATTTCCCTCGGCGTCTTCTTGCCCTGTTCCGAGTACCTGAAGTAATACTTGAATCACTGTCGCTAATTAAAAGCCGTCTATCGTGTCTACGATTATTTCTTCTGTTACGGAAATAATCCGAAGAACTTGACTCATTGTCACTCATTTTAATTTTTAAAAAAACGTTCTACCAATGAACAAAAATCGGACACTTTACCAACAACGGAGACGGAGGCACTGAGATAATGAACTAGTCATGAGAGAAGGAATACGTTTTCCTCCGTTCCTACCGGTCCAATTAAGTCCAGGAAAAACAACATAGAGAAGGAATGCTGAACCATGCAACGATAAGGATTGTGAACCAATCAACAGGAAGGTATCAGGCTCTGGGTCGGCAGAGTTTGGACTATCAATCGGGACCGTGGTGGTTAGGTACTTTTCGGGTATCTAAGTCTAATTCAATTTGCGGAAAGTTTAATTCATTTTGCGGAAAGTTTAATTCATTTTGCGGAAAGTTTAAATCAATTCGCGAAAGGTTTAATTCAAAGTGCGAATGCTATATTTCGGTTATTTGACATGTAACCGTGAAACTTTGCACTTAAGCGTTTTGAGCTATTCACAGTAAAATTCAAAAAATCACATATACAGCTAAGTAATGCAAAAGGTGTACTTATTCCACTTGTAAATGCAGTCAGATAGAACTCAGCTCACCTTCGACTCTGAACTGTACGTCAGAAAGTTCGGGGTTGTTGACAAACTTGGGATCGATCCTGGACACGGTGCCGTTGAGACAAGGGTCCCTTATAGGCTTGATGGCCTCCCGACCGTAGCACGTGGAGAAGATGTCGGCCAGCAAGAGAGTCGTACCCTCGTTCTTCGAGTAGCGGAAAATGTTGAAGAGAAGCGGCAGACATTCGTCCACGAACTGAGCGGAGCAGTCATCCGGCCACACGTGAAGGAAGTCCTGTAAACATCGAAATTTGTAAGGAAATCATCTTCAAAAAATCATCACACATTCAATGATGGGTCATTGGGTGAATACGTGAAGTTTGGAGTATTATGGATACAAAAAACTTTGTGGAGGGGGTTTGAACGACGTAATTGTAATTGTCGTGTAATTGTCCAATTTTGAATAGAGTCTTGTCTTATAGATATTTGGGGATAGTAATAGATGAGGATCTCAGGTGTGAAGAACATACAAAGTATATAATTACGAAATTGAGGAGATTCCCATCAATTTTTTACGATCTTCGAAACGCGCTGCACCAGGATACTCTACTAAATATTTACAAAGCTTTGGTACAATCAATCTTGTCGTTTGGGATATTGGCTTGGGGTGGTACGTGCAGGTTTGTGCTCGACCCTCTGTTTGTCAGGAAAAAAGCCATACTGAAAATAATTGCCAGAAAGAATAGAGGATATAGTACCTACATTCGCATTGTTCTCCTTACTCCCGGTCTTCTCTCTAGACCAGTTATATTTAAAATGCATACTGATGTTTTATCATAAACATGAAGCATGGTTTAACTTTGCTAGAGATATCCCGTACTCGGTGAGACTGAACACACAAGCTGTAATTCCTGCTCCTCGAATAAATTTAGAATCCTCAAAGAGAACGATTTCATACAAAATCCCTATAGTATTGAGAAATGTCCCAATAGTACTTAGATGCCCTTCTAACTATATGAGAGAAAAATTCAAGAAGTGTATATTTACTTGGCTGATAGAGACTGATCATGTCCAATGTTCCTCTTATCTGACTAGTATTTATCATGTACCATAGTGAACGTTACGATTAATTATACCGAATTTGTACAAATTATTATTAATTTATGAAACATGTAGATATGTACCTATATAATTACTCAATATTGTGAATTTCTAGTAAACGATGATGAATTGTAGGTGCGATCGAAATGACACTCCCCATCCGCATCACAAAGCAGTTTGCTTTACAGTGGATGGGTAATTTCCTAAATTTTACATGTTTGCTTATTATTGTGTGTTATTGGAAATAAATTATTATTGAATTGAATTGAACGGTGGAAATTACTCGTATAAAGTGGAAAGTTACATCCACAAAATCGCGTCTGTTAAGACTAAGTGACTTTTTTTAAATTGTTTTTTGATGTTCTGAAGTCCCACTGAACCACCAGAACTTCTTTGACATCTCATTCATCTCTAACGAGCAAATTGGTGGTAATCATAAGTAGCGAATCGCCTGTGCTTACCGAAGAGTATCAGAACCCGCTATCTTTGTCCTCACGAGTGTCATACCCATTCAGATGGCTACAGAGAGGAAAAGAATCCTGTGAGAGAAGTAATGAAGGAAACAGGGCCTGCGTAGCAAAGTAAGAAAGGGAGCGCACAATGGCAAGATATATGGACGGGAGAACATAGAGGAAGATGGACTGCACGGCTGGTGCCAAACATTCAGACGTGGATTGAAAAGAAACATGGAGAAGTGAACTTCTTCCTTACACAGTTCTTTACGGGACATGGACTTTTTTATGCCTATTTGCATAAAATTGGGAAGGTATCTGCCCCAACATGTCTACACTGCCAGAACAAAGATGACGATGATGTGCTCCACACCTTCTTCCAATGCATCAAATGGGCGCCTGAAAGAGACCAGCTGATGGCAGACCTGGAGTTAGCTCCCCAGATTTCAACACCAGAGGATGTTGTCAGCAGGATGCTGGACTGCTGTGGCAGAGTACACAGATACCATCCTGACAAGGAAGATGCTAAGAGAACGAGAAAGAGAGAGGAGGGAGCATCTGGTCCGCCCCTCACCCAGAACTGATTAAACGCCCCAGGACTCAGCCCGAAGTAATGTGTTAAACGGTTCCGGGCTGAGCTCCAACGTGGGAGAAAAGGAGGTGTTTTGACATGGATAAATCTTAGTTCTGGGGGTCATTCCAACATTTTCGACACACAAACAATGCAACGTTTTTTAACATGTTTAATGTTTTAGGGCTGGGGGTCGTTCTGTGAATTCCGACACGCAAATCTGCAACGTTTTTTTTCTTAGTTACCACGGACCGATTTCTTAGTTACCACGTTATATCGGCTCCATTTGGGGTCTAGTTGTACCAAGATGCTTTTGGTTATTGTCAGTCACTTCTAAGGGGTGAAAACTAGGGGATGAAATTTTCAAAACGTCCTAGCTCGAAAACTTTAGATATAAAGGTATTGTTTTTTCATCAATTTAAAATAGACTGGAATTTTTAGAATCGAATGAGACTACACGGAGCTCCGTAGCACCAACAGATCGCTCCCTCGGAGGTCCTTCAGTTTGGACTAGTGATAAATCAGAAATATGAGTGTGAATCACAAATTAATGTTCATTGTATAGAAACAATTTTCTCTCCTATTCAACGCAGGAAGGTGAAATTCGAGATGGTGGGTCAAAGGACAGTAATGAAGGCACCTGACAGATCACTGATCAGATGAATGAGTTCCAAAGCCATTTTCTCTCCTATTCATCGTAGGAAGCTGAAATTTGAGAGGCAGGGTCAACGGAGAATGCTGAAGGCGCCTGAGTGGTCACTGATCAGCTGAGTGAGCTCCAAGGCCATTTTCTCTCCTGTTGAACGCAGGAAGCTAAAATTTGAGAAGCAGGGTCAATGGAGAATGCTGAAGGCGCCTGAGTGGTCACTGATCAGCTGAGTGAGCTCCGAGGACATTTTCTCTCCTGTTGAACGCAGGAAGCAGAAATTTGAGAGGCAGGGTCAATGGAGAATGCTGAAGGCGCCTGAGTGGTGATTGATCAGCTTAGTGAGCTATCATTTAAATTGCCATCATAAGACATATCGATGTACAGATGTATCTGCATGCAGTGTAGATACTTTTTTCACCGTGTAAATGTAAAAATAAGTACAAAGTTGGATAGAGAGCTAAATGTCAAATCTCCTAAATAAAAAAATTTAAAAAAATATTTCGAGCAGATCTGATGCGTGAAAAGAGAGCTCAAAGGAAAATCTTTGATAATTTCTAAAATTTCATTTAGGTACTTTCAACCCGGTTTTGAGGTTTTTTTAGTGGGTTTGAATCCCACATAACCGGAAGATGCGGATCCTTCCAGGTTTCATACGAAATCCAACTCCACCTATGGATCTCAAAGATTTTCTCACCTGCCTGCCAAAAACAAAAAAAAATCATAAGTAGCTTGAATCGTTGAATCCTTATACTTGGATTCACTCAAGATTTAGACGACAAATACTCTAGTGTCTAACTTTCCCTTGACGGATGCAGATACTCCTATGATGTGGACCTTCCTTCGCCTTATTCCATGTCACATGGGCCAGTGTATAACGTAATTTTTCCTGCTGGGCAATGTTAGCAAGTGCCTAACAATCCAATACATAGGGCAGCACACAAGGCGTTATTTGATGTTGGGTCTTCTGGGTACTAACCTGTAATAGCGCATCTATGGTGGGCTCGTAAGTTGAGTGCGCAGTGGCCAGAGTGGACATCCAGCAATGCAGGCTCCACGACACCCCCAAATTCCTCAGATCCAGGGTGATCTCGAGGTGATTGTTCTCGGTCGAGTGGTACATAGCTTCGTGGAGGCACTTGATCTGAGGTTTGCTCAATTTGAGAAGCTGATTGCCCGACTCGGAGGGACCTCTGGCGCCGACGGCTCCTCGTCTCTCAGTCGTTCCTGTGCCTTCGGCCAGGATTTCTTCCAAAGACAGCACCTGTCGAATCCAACACAAAACAAATCAAGAAACGGAAACCCTTCGAATTTTGCCACTTTTGTCAGATTGGTACAGCAAATTTGCTCTCTGAAGGAAGAAAAGCAGGTCAGTGAATAAATGCACTAATGGGCAACAGGTAAAATTAGTGTTTTGCAAAATGAAATTTTCACTCGCATTGTGCGTTTTAGAACTATCAGAAATAAATTAAAAAGCAAAATAATTTTTGAATCTACAAGTATGTCTGTTTACTTTTGAGTCCTTGTGCTGGGCAAAACTGTACGAAATAACTGCAATAATTGCATCAAAAAAAATTGCAGCAATAAAATAATCAAAATTATTTTGATTTCCGAGAAGACTCATCTCTAATTGATTATCACATAACTCAAATTATGATCTCGTAGAACTCTCTGTAGATTATCTCTGTTCTTACGACTGCATTGACTGTTATGGTGTAGGAAGAAATTAAGCTTCCACTTCAGAGATCGTTCCTAGCCACCAATATCCTCTGTGATAGAGTAAGAGTACCGAAATTGCAGCCAATGCTCTGGTTTCTGATATACTGTCTTGCCTGGAGGATAGAAGGCGTACTTCCATTCGTCTATACGATCTCAGTAAGGCATTCGATATGGTTGTTCATGATAAGCTCCTATCAAAGCTTTCAGGGTACGGCTTCGATGACGTTGCAGTCTCCTTCTTTGAAAAATTCTTTTCTGGGTGGAGTCAGACGGTATTTTTTAACGGCTCAGCATATGGTTCATTCCCAGAACCCTGTGGGGTCAAGCAGGGGTCATTACTTGGTCCGACACTTTTCTTGCTATTTATAAACGACCTTGCTTATCAGTTTGATCATTGCCCAGAAAAGGTGTTCTTATTTGCCGATGATGTGACGGTTTTGGGTTTTGGCAGTTCTAGCCCTGATCTCTGCAACAGTATTGGAAGGGCGGACCGGCTGGGGAAGTCCTGGTGTCATGCCAACTCCCTTCATCTCAATGTTGATAAAACGCAGGATCTTATCTTTTCCCTCAACGGACGTTCTGTGACCTCAATCAATTTTCCGGGACTACATATGGACAATAGGCTCTCCAGTATTGTGGCCCGCGAAGTCGTCCATAGGAATGTATCGTGGTACAAAGCACTGAAGGATTTAGCAGAACGTTACAATTGCACCTTTATGGGAGACATGGCAGAGTTGGCATCATGGCGGCAGCAACTGGAAGAGCTGGTGGAGTCGGTTCGGACAGCATGGATTGAGGAAATGCGATTGAGCGCGGCACATTCAAGAAATCCTTTTTACCCCCAGCTCGATCATAGTGTGATGCCAGCAGATTTGCGCAGGGAAGCCGTGGATCATCCATTGTGGGTTCGACGCTGGGTGTTGAAGTTCAGGGGTGCCCTCCTCGCGCTCAATGGTGGCACTTACTGTAGGTCTGGTAGTTCTCGCCGAGTTTGCCCTCTCTGCAATATGGGGGTAAACGAGGACATTGTCCATTTTCTTGGAGTGTGTCCAGTGCTGGCTGACTTCCGGATCCATTTCTTGGACGCTGGAGAGCTGGAAATGCCTGCTATGGTGAGAATCCTGAACGACAGTGGTGCATGGCTGAAGGCTGCTCAATTTGGCCATTGTTGTTGGACATACCGCGACCTACTCATTAAGGAGTTCAACTGGGACTAGTGTCCCCATTGAATTGGCATTGTTGTTATTATTCTTTTGTATATGCACGTTTTGACTCAACTCACTCAGCAGACGGACGACACGTCCATGCCTTTCATGTTTTTTTTCTGTTAACCAGTAGTGTTGACTTTGATACGTATTGTTGTATAATGTTTAGTTGTTCTCTATCTTTTTTGAAAATAAACATGCTTTCTTCTTCTTCTTCTTCAATAGGCTCTCCTGGAAGTCGCACATCAACCAGCTTGCTGATAAGTTGGCTTGCACCAACTTCGCACTTCGACGCCTTCAAGGTAACGTTTCTCTTCCAGTGATCCGCGACGTTTTCTTTGCACTCTTCATGAGCAGGGCTTCATATGGCATTAGTTTTTGGGGGTGTTCTGATGGGAAGGATGTGATTTTCAAGCTGCAGAAATCGGCAATCAGAATAATGCTGGGCCTTGATTACGTGGAGAGTTGTCGTGGCCGTTTCAAAGAGCTAAATTGCCTTACAATTCCAGCACTATACGTGTACTGTTTGCAGACAGAAAGAATGCGGATGGTTTGGTGAGGTGTCCTTGTGTATTACAGTCCCAAAAACATCCTCCTTCTTCTACCTGCCGCTCAAGCCAGGGAAAATGAGACCGAGGGTTGTTGACTACCGACCAAAGATGAAGTAGAAGGATTGATTTTCACAGACCGTTCGCGTACTTTAAGGCAGTGGTTCCCTATTCTATACAGGGTGTCGACCAAACTTCAAGGATCGATCGTACATCTAATTTAAGTAAGAAAATGTATCGTAGCATCTTTGTTTTAACCCCTTGTTTTTCCAATTTATTTTTTAATTTCAAATTTTTTTTTCGTGCTCTTGAACATGTCACTAAAATTACCTGAACTACCTTAATTTACCGTAAACATGTAAAAATAAGGGCACCGTTAGAAAGGGCGCCAAATTTCCCATTTTCCTACAAAAAATTATTTCCAGTAAAGGATGGTGCTTCTTTCAAATTTTAAAGGCGAATGAAGAGTAAACCTGAAGGGCAAGTGAACTCACAATCGAGATGGAATTCTTTCCTAACAAGCAGAGTGGAGGGGCTCGTGACTCATTATGACTCGAGCTGCTCAATGCCCAAATTACGAAGGTCTGAGATATGGAGGCTCGGCCCTTTCCCCAGCCTGACTCACCAGGCTACTTAAGATTTTGGAACAGGTAGTCGTCTATGTTAGCAGGTATACCCTTTGAAAACGCTGCAAATCATTGCTCAAAGGTTTATTATTTTATGTATAGATCATCCTTCTGTATAGATCACTGGTTCTACATCAATAGCACCTACCACCATCTGTATTCTCCCTTGACCTTCCCTCTCAAATTTCAGCTCCTGCGTTCAATAGGATTGAAAATGGCTTTCGAGCTCACTCAGCTGATCAGTGATGTGAGGAGTGAAGAAGATCTCCTCGAATGCTGGAGACGCCTGGAAGAGCACCTCCATTCAATAGGATTGAAAATGGCTTCGGAGCTCACTCAGCTGATCAGTGATGTGAGGAGTGAAGAAGATCTCCTCGAATGCTGGAGACGCCTGGAAGAGCACTTCCATTCAATAGCATTGAAAATGGCTTCGGAGCTCACTCAGCTGATCAGTGATGTGAGGAGTGAAGAAGATCTCCTCGAATGCTGGAGACGCCTGGAAGAGCACCTCCATTCAATAGGATTGAAAATGGCTTCGGAGCTCACTCAGCTGATCAGTGATGTGAGGAGTGAAGAAGATCTCCTCGAATGCTGGAGACGCCTGGAAGAGCACCTCCATTCAATAGGATTGAAAATGGCTTCGGAGCTCACTCAGCTGATCAGTGATGTGAGGAGTGAAGAAGATCTCCTCGAATGCTGGAGACGCCTGGAAGAGCACTTCCATTCAATAGCATTGAAAATGGCTTCGGAGCTCACTCAGCTGATCAGTGATCTGATCAGTGAGCAATGATTTGCAGCGTTTTTTACCTACAAACATTGTTTTACCTACCAATTTTTTTTTACCTACCAACTATTGGTAGGTACTACCTACCACACTATAATGGCTTCACACCTTCACAATCAAGTTTATTAGAAAGAACTAAACGCTTCACACTCGATTGGAAAAATGGAAAGCTTCATATGGAAATTTGATTACTGGTTACGCAGAAGGCAAAACTGAATACAACTCGAAGAAATGAACAGCGATCGCATTTTAGTCAGATAAAATTTGAACGGCGATTAGACCTCTTTTGCGATTCACACTCATGATTCTGTTTTATCGAAGGAAAACCTTCAAATACTCGTAGGGACCGAACGGTTTGTCCTACAGAGCTCCGGGTGGTCTCAAAAAATTTTAAAAATTCTGTACTATTTAAAATTGGTGAAAAAACGATACCTTTATTTCGAGAGTTTTCGAGCTAGGGCACTCTTGAAAATTTCAACCCTTAATTTTCACCCCTTAGAAGTGACCTACATCAACCAAAAGCTTCGCGGCACAACTAGACCCCAAATGGAGCCCATATACCAAATTTGAACCAAATCGGTCCTGTGTTGCTAAGAAAAGTGCCGCGGACGGCGTACGGCGGACGGACGGAAATTTTTTTATTCGATTTTCGTATTCTACGTACCTTGAAACGTAAAACATCAAATTTTGAGGGGGGGTTAAAATTTTTTTTTTCTTGCTCGATTCCAAAGGCTTCTTATTGAAAATAATAAACCAAAATTGGCCTGCCGCATTGTTTCTATCTGCGAACAGTACAAGTGCTTGTGTCTAGTATTCAGAAACTCTTCCGTTCTCCAAGGTGGAATAGACATCCATTCCTACAATACGCGTTCTTGCAGTGACTACCGAACGACTCAAGTGCGCCTCTCTGCATCTGTGCATAGTGACCCATTACAGAATGGTGCTAGATTTTTTAATTATTTGCCTGTTAGTTTCCGTTCCTTATCTGTAGATTCTTTCGAACGTAGAGTTAAGCTTTTATTAATTGACGCAGAACTTAACAGCATAAATGATTTTTACCACATAGTTTTTTAAGATCCTAGTCAACCAGTTATTCATTTGTTATGTATTCATTCTTAATTTTTGTATTTGCCTCTTGTTTTGTTTTGTTGACGATTGTATTGCCATTCTTGGCCTTTTCAATAAAAAATATTTGATTGATTGATGGTGTGATGTACCAGGTAATCTTTCCACAGTAAACTGATCATTGCGACACTGAGCCACTCAATCTACTGAGGTTCACTTAGGACTGAGGTTCACAACATATCTATTAAGACTACATAAACTTCATACTGTTAAATAGCTCGCCTACAGACCTCTTTTGTGTTGGGGTTCAGAGGATGCGACAGCAGCTTGTGAAGAACAGCTCGTTGACCGTGAGCAGCTGCGACAGCAAAAGCAGAGTAGCATCCACGTTGTGCAGCACCGCTGTACGACACTGAGTCTTTGTAGACTGTGCTGAGGAAGGGGTGGGCACCGTGGGAGAGAAGTAGAGAAACCATGTCGAGACTGCCTGAAGCTGCGGCGACCTGTTTAAATGAACCATTGAATTGAATGAACGAACGTAGTGCCAAAATATTGCACGTATTTTTCATTATTATATCATATTTATAACAAAAAATTTAATAATTGTAGAAATAAAAAGTTTTTAAACAAAAAAAGTCTGCCAAGTGGGTGCGGCACATAGCTTCCTCGTATCCATAACCCGATTGTATAGATGATCCGATGCATAGTAGTTAATCTCAAAACACCAATCTCCAAGTACCTTTCACTGATCTCATAGGGGACCATCTACACGCTAATCTGGACAATCCTAGAAAATTTCATCAAATTCGGATGAAAAATGTAAATGTTATGGCTGTTACAAGGATTTTACGTATGCGCATGGGGAGAGGCTTCTGTAAATTTTAAGGCCTTGATTTTCATTAGGGAACTTCTGCAACCTAATCCGCATAATCCCTGAAAAATTCATCGAAATCGGGCAGAAAATGTGGAAATTATGGCCGCTACAAGGAAATTCACGTTTGCGCATGCGCAGTGGCTACTATCAGTCCGAAGGTGGTGATTTTCATAGAGGACCAATACCAATCTGTAACATCCCTGAAAATTTCATTGAAATCGGATGGAAAATGTGGAAGTTATGGCCGTTACAAGGAATTCACGTTTGCGCATGCGCAGCGGCTACTATCAGTCCGAAGGTGGTGATTTTCATAGAGGACCAATACCAATCTGTAACATCCCTGAAAATTTCATTGAAATCGGATGGAAAATGTGGAAGTTATGGCCGTTACAAGGAATTCACGTTTGCGCATGCGCAGCGGCTACTATCAGTCCGGGGATGATGATCTTCATTGGGGACTATCTACAACCTAATCCGCATAATCCCTGAAAATTTCATCGAAATCGGGTAGAAAATGTGCAAGTTATGGCCGTTACAAGGAACTCACGTTTGCGCATGCGCAGTCGCTCCTACCAGTCCGATGATGATGATTTTCATAGGGGATTTAAATATGGTATTTAAATATATATGGTAACTCTCGTCCGGTCACCCTTTCTAAGAGTTAGACTCTTGGAATTTACTGGCTTGAGCTGCTTAGCTAGTATTTGGTGAGGTATGTGAAGGACCCATTATTTTTTGCTGTTTATTTTCCCTCTCAAATAAGAGGTGGTCTCGAGTATGTCCAACAGCCTCACTTCCGCCGCCACGTTTCTTATAGCCATATTCAGTCAAACGTCCTACAATACTGTGGAGGTCCAACCCCACAACAGCTGGTTGCTATGCAAATTCGTTTACCTAGAAACTTACTTTTTCCTTTTCTCTTATTCTGTGATTTTGAGTCTTGTAAAATATAAATTATTCTCACTCGTTCCTCGCGGTTCTCCTTTATAACTTCATAACCACAGTGGTGACCCCGAATATAACAAATCGGTTTGGAGTGTACGAGAATTCCCGGTACTCAAGAATAATTTCGTGATCGTCGTCCGGTTCGCGAGTTTTACTGTTTTCCTACGGTTCAATTTTGTCCAGAGCTCAGAGATGACCTCCTCCGGTGACAATGGTGGTTCCAGCTCGGCCGACAGCACTGTCCAAAGGGAAGTAGCGCGAATTTCTATTAAAATACCACCCTTATGGCGTAGAAATGTAAAAATTTGGCGCATGCAGGTAGACGCGCAATTTTCCAACTCACCAGTCACGAACGAACTAACAAAATATAATTATATTCTTGCCTCACTCGATAGCGACGTTGCCGAACTTATTTCAGATTTCCTACTGAAACCGCTGACCGCGACTCCCTACAACGATCTCCTCGATCGTTTACAGGCTGAATTTGAGGTCTCAGAGGGTCAAAAAGTTTCCAAACTTCTTACTGAACTCGACCTAGGTGACCGTAGACCGTCCCAGCTATTGCGAGAAATGCGTTCATTAGCAGGATCACAGGTACAGGACAGTTTCCTTCGAACGATGTTCCTCCAACGTTTACCCGCCAACGTTCGAGCCATCCTGGCGTCATCCTCGGACCCGCTAGACACCCTGGCCTCGATGGCTGATAAAATTTTAGAGTTTTCTCCGTCGCACAGCCATGCAGTATACGCCGTTGGGTCCGCCAACACCTCAGATGACCGTTTCAGCCGGTTAGAAGCCCAAGTTGCCCAAATTTCTGAGGCTCTAGCCGAGCTCAAGTTCAGGGGACGTGAATCCTCCCAAGGTGGGTCCCGTGATCATCGACCTCGTTCTCGAACCCCTAAGCCGAAAACTAGTCAGTCTGAAATTGAGATTTGCATGTACCACAAACGTTACGGTGTAAAAGCTCGACGATGTTTGCTCCCATGTAGTTTTAAACCCGTACTATCCGACACTCAGGCGGAAAACTAACAGCCCCCTCCTTAAATGCGGCAACGGGGAGAGCGGGCACACAACATTCTCGTCGTCTGTTTGTATTCAACCTCCTCAATGACACTAAATACCTAGTTGACTCAGGGGCTGACATTTCTGTCGTTCCACCTTCACCTGCTGATCGTCGTTCACCGACCAAACGCTTCCTGTTCGCAGCAAATGGAACACCAATACGTACGTATGGTGAACGACTCTACTCCCTGGACTTAGGCTTACGTCGTCAGTTTCGCTGGCCATTCGTGATTGCAGATGTCGAGCATGCCATTATTGGAGCCGATTTTCTAGGCGAATTCGGACTGCTCATCGACATCAAGAATCGACGCCTAATAGACTCTTCGACGCATCTGTGGAGACCGGTGACAGAAAGAGAAGTGAGCGATCACTCATCTGTTCATGTCGTTGATCCTGGCCATAAGTATGCTAAATTGCTCCTATCCTTCCCTAAACTCCTTCAAAACAACCCAGCCTACTGCGATCCTACTCCTGATTTTTCACACGTCATCGAGACTAAAGGACCACCAGTTGCAGCCAAACCTCGCCGACTCCCACCAGACAAGTTGGAACAGGCCAAACAGGAGTTTCAACATATGATAAACTTGGGCATCTGCCGCCCATCTAAAAGTGCCTGGGCTAGTCCGCTTCATATGGTTCGAAAAACAGACGGTACTTGGAGGCCATGTGGCGATTACAGGGCACTGAACGCAGCTACAGTCCCTGACAAATACCCCTTACCACATATTTACGATTTCAACGCCCAACTTGCCGGAAAAACTATATTTTCAAAAATCGACCTCGTTCGTGCATACCACCACATCAAGGTTGCCGAGGAAGATGTCCCCAAAACAGCAGTTGTGACACCATTCGGTCTTTTTGAGTTCGTTCGGATGCCATTTGGGCTTAAGAATGCAGCTCAAACATTCCAACGCTACATCCACGCAATTCTCCGAGAATTACCTTTCGTTTACGTCTATTTAGATGACATTCTCGTAGCATCGTCATCGGTGGAAGAACATCAAAGCCATCTGCAACAGCTATTTTCGCAACTTGACTCCCACTCAGTATGCATCAACGTTGCCAAGTGCTTATTTGGAGTAACAGCCATCCCTTTCCTCGGTTTCCTCATCGACGCCAAAGGCATCAAGCCTCTTCCTGAGCGTGTTTCAGCTGTTTCCGACTACTCACTCCCTGATACAGTTGAAGACTTACGTCGATTCCTGGGTTTGCTGAATTTTTATCCGCGTTTTCTTCCTCGTGCTGCAGTGCTACAACAGCCATTATTTGACTTGTGCCTTAGTCCCAGGAAACGTGACCGCCGCAAAGTTAACTGGACAGATGAGACAAAAAACGTGTTTGAGCAGTTGAAGCTAGCTCTCTCAAACGCTACACTTCTGGCCCACCCATCTTGCGAGCTGCCTGTAGTCTTGATGGTCAACGCTTCCGACAGTGCACTTGGCGCAGCGTTACACCAACGCCGTGGTGACACCTTAGAGCCACTCGGGTTTTTCTCGAAGCAGTTGTCCTCGGCTGAACGCTCGTACAGCACCTACGACCGCGAACTACTGGCAGCGTTTCGTGGGGTCAAGTATTTCCGTTATATGCTGGAAGGACGTTCATTCACCATCTATACGGACCACAAACCGCTGACCTACGCTTTTGCTCAACGACCAGAAAAGGCATCCCCGAGACAACTCCGGCACTTAGACTTCATTGGACAATTTACGACGGACATCCGTTATGTCCCAGGGTCCTCAAATGTTCCAGCTGATTTTTGTTCTCGTTTGTCAGCCATCGAACTCTCCTCAACAGCCCTGCTACAAGCCGTAGCCACAGCTCAGCTAAAATGCGACGAACTTCGGCATTTGAAGTCATCACCCAAGTCCAAGCTCCAGTTTCAGCACATGAAGCTTAGTGATGGTTTGGAACTGGCATGCGACACGTCCACGGGAGCCCTCCGGCCTTTCATTCCTGAGCAGTTTCGCCGAAGTATTTTTGATTCCCTCCATAACCTGGCTCACCCAGGGATTTCCGCATCAGTGAAGTTAGTTCAGTCTCGTTTCTGCTGGCCATCCCTCAAGAAAGACGTCGCTCTGTGGGCCAAGACGTGTATACCGTGTCAGCGAGCCAAGACATGGCGCCACACCTCCAGTGCGATAGGTTCCTACCCTCCGACGGAAGCAAGGTTCGACCACGTCAATGTTGACATTGTAGGGCCTTTGCCAATTTCCAGGGGGTTCCGATACCTTCTCACCATGGTCGACCGATTCTCCAGATGGCCAGAAGCAACGCCAATTCAAGACGTCACTGCCGAAACTGTCGCTGCAGCGTTCGTTTCAACGTGGGTCTCCCGGTTTGGCGTCCCCCGCCGTATTTCCACTGATCGGGGCAGGCAATTTGACTGCCAACTTTTCAAAAGACTCACCATACTGCTGGGGACAGATCACCTGCGAACTACGGCTTACAATCCAGCGTCAAATGGTGCAATTGAAATTTGGCACCGGCGCTTGAAATCGGCGTTGAAAGCACAGCTCTCTGACGACTGGGTTTCCGCCCTCCCTCTCACTCTTCTCGGTTTGCGATCTACTTTGATGCCAAGCTGCGGAGTGACACCAGCTGGGCTCCTCTATGGCGAGAACATCCGTTTACCAGCAGATTTCTTCGAACAGACCTCAAGCCCTTCTGACGTGCCAGCAGTCATTGAAAAACTACGTGAGCACGTTGAAAAGCTTCGGCCAGTACCATTCGAGCATCACACCCACAGGAAATTGTTCGTACACCCGGCGTTGCGTACGTCATCGCACGTTTTCGTCCGGCACGACGCCGTCCGAAAGCCGCTCCAACCGACGTACGATGGCCCTTATTTGGTGATTTCGCGGACCGAGAAAGTGTTCAAGATTGCCACGCCCCGTGGAGAGCAAACGCTGTCTATAGACCGACTGAAGCCAGCGTTTTTAGTCGATACTACAGAGACCGCATCACCACCGAATCCCTCATCATCCTCAAGCAATCTGCCATCCAACATAGTCAATGCAGCCAATCCGGACCAACCAAACCGGCCGTCAGTGACTCGTGCTGGTCGTCATGTTCGTTTCCCAGTCCAGTATCGTTGACACTTGGGGGGGAGTACTGTGGAGGTCCAACCCCACAACAGCTGGTTGCTATGCAAATTCGTTTACCTAGAAACTTACTTTTTCCTTTTCTCTTATTCTGTGATTTTGAGTCTTGTAAAATATAAATTATTCTCACTCGTTCCTCGCGGTTCTCCTTTATAACTTCATAACCACAATACCATTCGGTCATTCCAAACAAAAAACACTGCAAATTATTACACAATGGTTTATTATTTTTCGATATAGATCACTCATCTACAAAATCACCAACCATCCAATATGGAAAAAAAAAAATCAAAATCACCAACCATTGATCGTATTTTGGTCAGCTCTAATTTGAACGGAGATTAGGCCTCTTTTACGATTCACACTCGTGTTTTGATTTATGTATATATATTTTTCAATATAAACCCTTAAATTTTCGTAGGGAGCGAACGGTTTGTCCTACAGAGCTCCGCGTGGTCTCAAAAAGTTCTAAAAATTCTATAGAATCTTAAATTGAAGGAAGAACAATACCTTTATATCAAAATTTTTTGAGTTAGGGCGTTTTCAAAATTTAAAAATTGATTTTGGAACCCTTAGAAGTGACCTACATCAACCAAAAGCTTCGGGGCACAACTAGACCCCAAATGGAGCCTACATACCAAATTTCATCAAAATCGGTCAATGCTAAGTGGCAAAAGTGCCGCGTACGGCGTACGGCGGACAGACGGCCAAATTTTTATTCGATTTTTGGATTCTACGTACCTTGAAACGTAAACCATCAAATTTTGAGGGGGTGTTAATTTTTTTTTTCTTGGTCGATTCCAAAGGTTCATTATTGAAAATAATAAACCAAAAGCACCGACAAATATGATGAAGAAGGTAGCATTTGTGTGCTTCCTTGTAGATAGAAAATAAAAAACAGGTAAATTACTTGAAGAGGAGTCATGGTAGCCTTCTCTTCCGAAAGCCGAGCACCCCCTTCGACGTGAGCGCCTCTCTCTAAGAGGAGTTTAGCGATGGCGATGTTGCCCTGGAGGGCAGCATAAGTCAGCGCTGTCCAATGCTGGTTTTCAGCCTGCACCATGGCACACCCCTGATAACAACAAACTCTGTTAGTACGTGCTTATCAAACAATAGCGATAACTGAGTAGGGAAACAGTCATTTTACACTGATAGGTTTTTGGTGAGGAGAGGATAAATTGCGGCAGATCTTCAGTATGTGCTTATGTAGCTGTGCTTATGTAGACGTACATATGTAGCTGAAGCTGAAATGAAATTCAACCATATATC
This sequence comes from Apolygus lucorum, assembly GCA_009739505.2. Lineage (NCBI taxonomy): Eukaryota > Metazoa > Arthropoda > Insecta > Hemiptera > Miridae > Apolygus > Apolygus lucorum. The sequence goes on along the minus strand of CM019173.2, from coordinate 3,866,427 downwards.
TACTTACAAAACTATGGGAAATCATAAAGAAAGTGTCCTGAAGATGCCATTGGGCGAAAGCTAGCTCGACATGCAAAATAAACAACATAAGCACATACTGAGGATCTGCCGCAATTTATCCTCCTCTCACCAATAACCTTGTCAACAAGAAGGCAACAAACTATGGACACTGGTAGGTTTGCAACATAAGCCATTTTAAGGGGTGGTGTGAAAAAGAAAAAAAACGAATCCCATCTGCTAGACATCAACAAAAATACCTGGGATCCCTGCGGGGGTGTCTCCAGGTCTGGGTCACACCCGAACTCCAGGAGTATCCTGACGACGTTCTCGTCGTTGTTGACGCAGGCCAACATGAGCGGCGAAAGTCCGTTGTCGCTGACAGTGTCCAGTTTAGACGGCGGCAGAAGCTGCAGGGCGTGGGGAACCATCTCTCGGACTCCTGAGCCCAACATTCTGAAGGCGACTGCTGTTTTGAGTCGACGAACTGTGTCGCCCTCGTCTCCGCCAGTTCGCCTTCCTAGACTCTCATCTTGTCCAGGTTGTCTCACTGGGCAGTCAACCCCTGGAAAATTCGATTTTATTGGTTGAGCGAAAAGGTGCGTTGGCATTATATTGAGAGTAACGAGATTGGGGGAACCTCAAGTGAAAGGTGTATATTTTAGCGACGACTTTGGGGGAAAGTCCAACGGCGAGTTTGGGGGAACGGGACCCGAGATAACAGCGAGCTTAGTAGCATTAGTTGAAGTTCACCGTTGAATTGAAATGGACGTGTCAATACAGAATAAATTCACTAGCCGTCGCGGAAAACAGTTAATTGTAGTGAACAATTTTAAATTAACCGAAGATGGTTTGGTGCAGTTCAGATGTTGTGATAGAAAATCAAAATGTAATGTTACTCTATGTACTGATGCCGGCATAAAGCGAATCGTGTCTATGCATACGCATGATCCAGAGTCGGACAGGGAAATAGAACGTGAACAAGTGCGATGTGGCGTTAAAACATATTTTTTAGTAATGCATTCATTCCCGGGACGTCCCATTGGATAAGCATTAGATCAGTTAAACCAGTTGGTAAGCGATAAAACTGTTTCACTCGATGTAATTTATTCATTACTTTAGGCAAGAAATAGTGACACCCCCCTCACCTTTATCCACCTTAACATTTCTAGCGGCATGGGAGCCTCGAATCTGCAGAGCATTTTTAAATCCATGATCTACGACACCCAACATGCGAATTCGAGTACCCCCCCCCCCCCCCCGATGGTGCCAGTCTGGCACCAAAGCGGAAATACGTCGTAACATTGATCCTTCATCTATTAGTTTTAGTAGGTAGTCCGTCGAGGTTCACATCCGTATTCTAGGTGAAATAAAACTGTTTCACTCGATGTAATTTATTTATTACTTTAGGCAAGAAATACTGACCCTCCCCCCCCCCCCCAACAATTATCCACCTTAACATTTCTAGCGGCATGGGAGCCTCGAATCTGAAGAGCATTTTAAAATCCATGATCTACGATACCCAACATGCGAATTCGAGTTCCCCCCCCCCCCCCCCCTATTAGTTCCATGGAGGTACAGAGAATAATTCATGAAAATTCGGAGGTATAATGAGAATTTTTCCTCAATTTCAAAGCTTGGGTACAATTAGTAAGTAGTAAAGGAACCAAAATATTGAAAAATCGGATATTTTGTGAATATTATCCCCCCACTCACCCCCTCCCCTTGCGAATTTTGGTACTCTGGTAAAATCATGTACAACTCGGAAGTTATTTGAGTCAAACAAAAAAAGAAACACGCAAATCGGTTGGAAATTGAGGCCTGGGCAGAGTTTACAAGATTATGCACGCAAACGCACGTTTTTTAAGCATTAACCCCCTCTTTCCCCCTCTTAAAAAGCAAAATCCAAAATTCCGGCGCCGTAGTGCACAACTAGATAGTATTACGCGTCAAACGAAAAAAGAACCACGAAAATCGTTTGAGAACTAAGGCCTGGGCAGAGTACACAAGATTATGCCCAAAAACGCACGTTTTTCGAGCATTAACCCCCCCTTTCCTCCCCTTAAAAGGCAAAATTCGAAATTCCGGCGACGTAGTGCACAACTAGATAGTTTTCCGCGACGAACAAAAAAAGAACCAGGAAAATCGGTTGAGAACTAAGGCCTGTGCAGAGTACACAAGATTTTGTTACACACAAACACACATACACACACACAGACATACACCTATGGTTTTTTTCGCGGATTTGGATTCAGAATGGTCTAAAACGGATTACTGTGTGGTTATTTTTTTTTCTGTTGAGCGTTGTCCTCCTTCACCCCAGATCGATCGCATAAGGACGCCCAAGTCTTACTGTGGGACGTCCTAAAAAGAGCGACAGAGGACATATTCTGTAAGCCGAATAAGTTGATCAGGCAGGAGCTAAAAGCGTTAAGTACTAGTAATTTGGAACACGCGGACATTAAGGGATTTCGACAAAGTGCGTATAATTGCAGAAAGTCTCTACTGCCCCCCTTCCTAAATCATATGATGACAGCCTTACACAATTGCGAGAGCTGGCGAACTCTGAGGAAACTAACAAATTTTGTTACGTGACTCCTGACAATATACCTATTTTCACTAATCATTCAAACCTTGAACTATTGGCGTCCTCACAGCATGTATTGATAGACGGAACATTCAGATATTCCCCTAAATATTTCCAACAAATATACTCAATCCACGTCAATAAGAATGGGTTTAACGTGCCCGTGGTGTATGCCTTTCTTCCTTCGAAAACTAAAAAGCAACTAGTCTAGGAAACTGAAAGCAACTAGTATAAGAAAAGGTATGTACAAACAAATATTTCAAAAAATCTCAAAATCTACAACAAATTTAAAAAAATAAAGAACTTTTTACCTTTTTAACAACAATTTTTTATCAACTTTATTAATTTCAGGAGTTCAAAATAATCCAAGAAACGCAATCTGTGACATGCTGGAAGCACTGGATGGGCTTTGGGAGAAGTATGAAAAGGATAAAAACGTTTTAGATTATCTGGCCGGAGTTAGCACGCGTTACGAAGTCAGTGACAATAAGGATATTATTTGTAGTGAAGATGAACAGTAAGGTACTACCTAAATTACTACTAAATTACTCTGATATACCTACTTGACGATGAGTAATCTACAATAATTATATACGATGTGACTGTGTAACCCCAAAGTCGTCTTGTTTTTGGAACAACAGTTCTTTTCTACGTTCCCCCAAAGTGGTCACATTCTCGCCGGAGCCTTCCCCCAAAGTCGTTGCGTTTTTCCCCCAAAGTCGTTGTGTTTTTAGTCCAATTCCCCCAAAGTAGGACCTCCCATTATATTATTGGGCTTATCATTTGATTCGTAGGCTCTCTTCGAGATTCAACAGAACAACTATTCAACATAAGAGCACGAAACGCTCAGGAGAGCAATGCTCCCATCATACTTGAAATAAACGAGTTAATCAACCTGATTTATCACACCCTTACCTGGAAGCAACAGTCTAGCTGCTTGCATGATGTCGTCGTTGTCGACCACCGAGGAATGGCGGTAAGCAGCGTGAGCAGATGCGCACCTCACCCACTCTAGGAGAGGAGGCAGAACGACGTAAGCTCTCTCGTAAACCAGCTCTTGGACCGATCCACAATGCTCCAACTGTAATCAGAGCAAGCGATTAGAACATGTTCAGTGAAAGTGGTAACAAGGTCATCAACCAGCATGATCTCTAATAGGCGAGGGAAACTAAAATCAACTTGATGCTAGCAATTTTAGGGTCATTGAAACTTGGATTTGTATTGAAATGGTGAATCAACTAACTTATTGAAACCCAGTCTTACTGCAGTGGTTAACATACAATGTCTACAAAACAGCTGTGTGGAATTCAAGGGGTCAATTCTACAACTAATTTCCAACAAAAAGTGTCTCTTAGAATTTTTTTAAACGCCTCTTTAACCGACTTTTTTCACTTTCAAGTTTTTTTTTCGTGTTTTCGACCTTACACCATTAAAACGGTCATAACTCTTTTAAATTACACTCAAAAATTAAAAATAAGGATACCGTTGGAAAGAGCGTCAAATTTCCAATCTCCCTGATACCAAATAACAAATTTTCAGTTGAATTACACGGGGAATAAAGCAACCTAAAAAGTGAACCTAGTAAATTTTCGAAAAATTCCCGTTTTTCAACGCCTATAAATCTCCAAATATTACCAGGTAAAGTTCTGTTGCCGGAAATCCTAAAAACTGCGCCAGAATCTCAGCTTTCCAATGGTATAATCAAAACATATTCTACAACCGAATTTAGGGGTGAAATTCGGGTTTGAACGCGGAAAAACGTGCATTTTCTCCACGAAATCAGCGCTCTGGCCTCCTGTTTCCGGAGGCCTCGCGGTCTACTGCTGCGCCGACCCTCCCACTGCTGTCGTCCGACCCCTCAGATCGACTAGGCGGAGCGCTGATTTCGTGGAGAAAATGCACGTTTTTCCGCGTTCAAACACGAATGTCTCCCCTAAATACGGTTGTAGAATATGTTTTGATTATACCGTTGGAAAGCTGAGATTCTGGCGCAGTTTTTAGGCCTTCAGGCAACAGAACTTTACCTGGTAATATTTGGAGATTTATAGGCGTTGAAAAACGGGAATTTTTCGAAAATTTACTAGGTTCACTTTTTAGGTTGCTTTATTCCCCGTGTAATTCAACTGAAAATTTGTTATTTGGTATCAGGGAGATAGGAAATTTGACGCTCTTTCCAACGGTATCCTTATTTTTAATTTTTGAGTGTAATTTAAGAGAGTTATGACCGTTTTAATGGTGTAAGGTCGAAAACACGAAAAAAAACTTGAAAGTAAAAAAAGTCGGTTAAAGAGGCTTTTAAAAAAAAATTCTAGGAGACACTTTTTGTTGGAAATTAGTTGTAGAATCGACCCCTTGAATTCCTCACAGCTGTTTTGTAGACACCCTGTATAGACAGATTTCTAAATTTTTGAAATGTTTACATTATTGTTGCCGGCAGAATAATTTTTCTCGATTATCCTGGTGATCGTGATTGTATTTACATGTCAATGTCCCAATTGCTTAGGAAACAACCACTCACAGCAAGAGAACAGCTGAAACACTTTCCGTTTGAACAAAGCCAGACTCGTTCACAAGAAGCAACAAAATTTTCCTCCCAACTATAATTTTTGATAATCATTTTACCAAGAACTCGAGCTCCGCCAAGGAAATTAAAATTGTGGAGACTATTTACGTGATCTTGTTTACCTGTGAGCACCGCATGAAGTAGAACAGAGATTGAACAGCAGCGGGAGAGAAGAGAGGTCGCGCTCCCAGAACTGCAGTGGACGTTCTGAGAAGGTCAGCCAGTTCAGTCGCCGACGCAACGCAGGTGGTGAGCAGACTGTGGTCTCGTTTGCTGCCTACGGAGCCACAGGTGGTGTCAGTCGACACTGAGCTCACGCTCGCCCATCTTAACAGAGTGAGAAATGATCATCGAAGTGACAGGGAAGTTAGGTAGTTTCATGTTCAATTTATAGGTACTTGAGTACTAAACGGAGGCCACCATTACGAAACGCGCTGCGGCACTTATAGAAGGTTGAATTGTTATAGATGTTGTAGTAGAACTATTCTAGTATTGTTGTGAGTTGAGCGTTATCAGATGAGTCATGTGTCTACTCGCAGAATCCCCTCCAAGTAGGCCAAGGTCAGGGTCGTTGACCGGAGCGCGCGCCATTACCTGTCATTGCCTGTCACTGTGTCTGGTCAGTGTACTGATGTACTGATGTCAGAACCAGGCGTCGGATTAATTCTAAACTTCACCTGTAAATCTATTAAAGTGTGTTCTTTCCAATTATGTAGTTATTTTTGGTATCCGGTACGAAATATTTCTATAGGTTAGGTGGCCTCCGTTTAATACTCAAGTACCAATTTATATTTTAACAACTCAGGGAAAAACAAGACAGGAGCCGCGTGAGAGATGAGAGATGATTTAAAAAAAGAGAGAGCCAGAGATGAAGAATATTTTCGAAGAAAGACTTGCTCAGGATGGGTCCAAGCCAAGCTGGACGGCTGCACTCCCATCAAAGCCTAACAGGTTGTCGGCACACCTCCAACGTTTCCGAGCGCCTCTGAAACATAAGCTGCTTGCTCGTAGTACAGCAAAGGCCAGACGAGCGCGGAGCCATTCGCGCACTTCACTCTGCTGCCTTCCCCATATCTCAGAGAGCCTCTCCGCCAGATGTTTGATGAAGGCTATCGCTTGTGGAGCCCACATCCCATCTACAGAGCACACCAATGGGGTAAATGTAGCGTGGTGCTCTTCGCATGCATCGGCGTATTTTCTTCTCTTTTCCTGCTCTGCAGAGGACAGCACTGCCAGGACGGGGCGGGAGACATAAGAGGGAGCGTCGGTGTGAACTACACGGATATCAAATAACGCATCCCTCTGTGCCTCCCAAACCCCCCGGCATGCAAGATCTCCTCGCAAAGCAGGACTTGAGGCCGTCGCTTCCTTTATTAGAGGCTCTTTTATGCAATTCCCCCATGCGCAATTCATGAGCTCCCCAAATACATCTCTTATTTCATTGTGACGCCAGGATACCAAGCCAGCCATGGCGCGGGGGCCATTTTACAGTTTAGCGCATGTTCGGGGGAAAACTCTGAACCGCAGCCATCACACGACAGTGGCAGCCCTTGTGGTCTCAGCTTTATCTCAGTGACAATCCATCGCGGAATTCATTTGCAGAGAGATCAAAATGCTGACTCTTCAAGGGAAGCACAGTGAGCCATCCGGATGTTTTGCATTTACTGAGTGCAAACACTGACCTAGAAATTGCCCTCTGTCGTTCACTTGGAAAGGTGTTCAGCGTAGATTGTAATAGGTAGTTTCTGCAACCGTCCTAGTTTCTCCGAAGGCAGATACTAACTCCAAATAATATATCAGTGGAAAAAGGTTGAGGCGTAGTGATTAATTCAAGTAGGTAGATATTCTTACAAAAAAATGTTTTCTGACTCTTCCTTGGGTGGAATATACTTTTCAAAATAACGAAGAAATTACTACATCATCAAACAGGTACCTGGGCAAAGCAAGTGTCCCAGAAGCTGTCCGTCCAGTATTAAGATGGGCATAGGGCTGCAGAAGACCCCAAAGGTCGCTGTTGTTGGCAATGGCGTGCTCGAACATGGAGGCGGTGAGAATCGTGTCAGGTTTGGACGGGAGACATTGAAGGATGATCTCTTCCAGGAGATTTTCCAGTCCAGCTGCGAGATACACCGCTGCGTACCTGCGAAGTTCATCGTTTTAAGAAAATTGTAGACAATGGCTAGTAAATACTTATAATTAATATATTTTTTTGTTGACTTTAGGGCTGCTTTCGACAGTGTGCAGCATGGTTTGCTCTTCGAGAGGTTGAATGGACTGGGAGTGAGTGAGAAATTTATTCGACTGTTGAGTGGGCTATATGCAGGGGGTCGTGCTTCTGTTTGGAGCAAAAGAGGCATTACGAGTTCATTTCCTGTGGAGAAAGGAGTGAGGCAGGGATGCTTGCTTAGCCCATTGATCTTTGCCCTATACATCGATAGTCTGCACAGCCTTCTCCCACACGGGGTCTCAGTTGGGGAGGTGGTGATAAGACTCCTAATATACGCAGATGACATGGTTATCATGACAGAATCGGCAAGTGATCTTCAGAGCAACATTGACGCCCTTGAGGTGGTCTGTGAAAGAAGGGCATTGCAAGTAAACCTTGAAAAATCCAAGATAATGGTCTTCAGACGGGGTGGAAAGCTGAGATCGAATGAGACGTGGACCTATCAGGCAGCGCCAATTGAAGTGGTAAACTATTACAAATACTTGGGAGTATGTCGACGGGCCTTTCCTTTGAACCGCATCTGCGAGATCGAGCAGCAGTGGCCAAGATGAGTATAGCATGCGGATACTCCTCTGTGTTCAGGCTTGTGAGGGTTCGGGTTCATGTAAAATACGAAGTTTTCAGGGCAGCTGCTCGGTCAGTCCTGTGTTATGGTGCCCAGGTCTGGAGCTGCAAGCAGTATCAAGTGGTCGAGCGGGTCTTCAAGTACTTCGATAAAAGAATATTCCATCTGCCTCGAAATACGCCGGACTATGTGCTCTATTTGGAAACAGGCGTACCCCCTCTCTTCGTTTTCACACTCAGTTTGCAATGCAAATACCTCTTGCGAGTGATGAAGATGCCTGTATGTCGATTCCCTCAGGTGGTGGCCTCTGAGATTGTACGGGCGGGCCTGTTTTGGTTTCGTGAGCTGAAAGGATGAGTGAGCAGCATGATGTCCCATTTTGCAGAAGCTTCGAAGATTGCAATGAGTGGAGGATGCAATTAGAAAGGTTACAGGAGAAAGTGATGTCCTCATGTATGGAAACTGCTAAAACAAGGGCTCTTGCTTCATCGAACCGATTTTATAGGTTTTTGGACCTTAACGTGCGGTGTATCGACCTGACGGTGGATGTTCAGAGGGCCTCAATGTTTGTCCTACGTTGGGTTTGCAGGGTTCGTGCAGACGTGCTAGATCTCAATTGCCGGCCTCACGCTCCTGGTGACAGCCAAAATGTAGTTTGCTCTCTCTGTAATACGGGTGATCCCGAGGACCTTGAACATTTTTTGGCTACGTGCCCAGTTCTTGCGGGATTTCGAATGAATGCCTTTGGAGTAGCAAGTCTGTCTCGCGAATCGCTATTGCGCATCCTGAATGGAGCAAATTGGACCCAACTTGCGAAGTATTGCCAGTCAGCATGGGCCTTTAGAGTTGAATTGATTAGAGAATTTAATTGGGATAACGTGTTTTAATTTATAAGGAAAATTGTGTTTATAGTATAAAAATGAATGAATATAACTAATAAATTTATTATTAAACATTTGTAAGCCAAATATTATGCTTACATGAACAGATACTCTGACAGACGGGCATAGCCCATTGTCAAAACTCATGTACCTAAGTCGTTTTTTTTTGTCTGTAAATATTCTTGTAATAATTTTCTAATAAATACATGTTTTCTCTCTCTCTCTCTCTTTCTCTCTCTCTCTCTCTCTCTCTCTCTCTCTCTACTTATAATTATAGATTGTTTGGTCAAAGAACCAACTAGAGCAGTTACAGAACGGTATTATACTAATGTTCAGGAAATTATGAAAAACCACAAGGCCAGAAGAAAAGGAGGCGACAACTCGCTCACAACTCGTTCAATTCTCATAAGAGCCATAACTAGGGCTCGGCATTTTGCATACTTGCATATTTTTTTTGCGATATCCCCAAGGTGTAAGGAGCCCAAATATGCCATATTCAAGCCATTTTGTCGCTCCAAATTTAAATTTATCGTGCATATATTTGCATATATTCGCAGTTTTTGGTATAAGTGCATATAATGGGCATTTCTTGACAAAAGCCATATTTTCCAGTTTTGTCAGCTATTTCCTCTAATCAATTTTTCCTTCCCAGTTTTGCAAAAATGCAATTGAAGAGTCCAAATCCTGACCTCCATCGGTTGACAACCTCAACCGTAAAACCCCAACCAACTATTGCTTATCCTTGGAGCTTACGTGGGAATTTTAACAATTAAGTAAATGTTTTGTCTAAAAATTGAGTAAAACTATTGTAAAACGATGCAAATTATTACACAAAGGTTTATTATTTTTCTATATAGATCACTCGTCTACAAAATCACCAACCATCCAATATAAAAAGAAGGAAAAAAAAAAAAATCAAAAAAAAAAAAAAAAATCAAAATCACCGACCATCGATCGCATTTTGGTCAGCTCTAATTTGAACGGAGATTAGGCCTCTTTTGCGATTCACACTCGTGTTTTGATTTATATATATATATTTCAATATAAACCCTTAAATTTTCGTAGGGAGCGAACGGTTAGTCCTACAGAGCTCCGCGTGGTCTCAAAAAATTCTAAAAATTCTGCAAAAAATGCTGCAAATTATTACACAATGGTTTATTATTTTTCTATAATCACTCGTCTGCAAAGCTACCAACCATCCAACATGAAGAAAAACATCGATCACATTTCGGGCAGCTAAAATTTGAACGGAGATTAGTCCTCTTTTGCGATTCACTCGTGTTTCTGATTTATCGTACGTAAAACCTTTAAATCCTCGTAGGGAGCGAACGGTTTGTCCTACAGGGCTCCGCATGGTCTCAAAAAATTCTAAAAATTCTATAGAATCTTAAATTGAAGGAAAAACAATACCTTTATATCAAAATTTTTTGAGTTAGGGCGTTTTCAAAATTTCAAAATTGATTTTGGAACCCTTAGAAGTGACCTACATCAACCAAAAGCTTCGGGCACAACTAGACCCCAAATGGAGCCTACATACCAAATTTCATCAAAATCGGTCAATGCTAAGTGGCAAAAGTGCCGCGTACGGCGGACGGACGGCCAAATTTTTATTCGATTTTTGGATTCTACGTACCTTGAAACGTAAACCATCAAATTTTGAGAGGGTGTTAAAATTTTTTTTCTTGGTCGATTCCAAAGTTTCATTATTGAAAATGATAAACCAAAATTGCATAAAATAATTTTGTATAAAAATGTACATACAAAAAACTTGAATAAATACAAGTAACTATGTACTGAAAAGACTTTGTTTCCCACTTATTATTCAATTGTTCAACTATCTTGCGCATATTTTGAAGGAATATTTTCGGATTTTTTCGCGCATATGTACAAATGCATATATTGGGCATCTACGTGCATATTTTGAGGTTTCATTTCGCATATATTGCCGAGCTCTAGTCATAAGTTTCGGAGATTGGCAGATCTGCTTCAGACATCGAAGTATTTTGAAAACAGAAGCGCTTGAAACTAAAAAGCTAAACTTGTACTTCAGCCCAATTTCCTGCTGACAAAGATCGGTAGCTTACTCGTGAACGAATTTCCCAATGCGGACGTCGACCATCCACCGGTGGAATCGCCCTACAGAGAGGTGAAGACCGGCGCGTTGTGATTTACTCTGTTTCAGTTGATCGCCTGAGACAGCAAACATAGCGCCAGATCTGAGGCAAGCCTGCAAAATAACCAAGAGTTAATTATTCATTGTTCTGGGTGTAATATATAGGATATTACCAAATACGAGTACTAGGATTTAATCTAAGAATTTTTGTTAAGAGCCCGAGGATGGCTAACTAGGTACTTTACCTTTATACAGGAATCTGCTAAAACTGGACTGAGGATTATTTTCAGTGCTGAGGCAACCTGGAAGATAAAAAATTATTTAGTGGGTTCTTGAGACTTAAGTAGGTAACTTATTCAACTGGATAAGGATCATCACAAAATGAGCTCTGAGTCAACTCTTCATGTAGGTATTTGGATAGAAAACTTCATGTTTTTAAGGAAGCCCGAAATTTGTTGTCTGTTGCTCAGTTGAGAGCTATTTATTTTGGCTTAGCTTTTCCTTTATTAAAGTATGGTATTTTCGTGTGGGGAAGTGTTAGTAAGGCATTATTAGGGTCTGCACAGGTTACACAGAATATTTTACTTAAAGTGGCGCTTCGTAAGCATCCACGATATCCTACTATTCTGCTGCATCGTGAGTTAGATGTACTCAATGTAAGGCAGTTGTTTCTATTTCAATCGTGCATGCTTGTTTATAAAACTGGAATTCAGCCAGATCATAGAAGCATAGTCATGCATACACGTACAGCAGCATCATCGCATTTTCAGTTGCCTAAACTTAGAACTGAACGTGCAAAAAAGAATGCATATTAAAAAATTTTTAAGTTATTTTATGCTTATAAATGTAATACTGACGTGTTTAATAGTTTTGTAGATTTTGGTTTATTATTTTCAATAATGAACCTTTGGAATCGACCAAGAAAAAAAAAATTTTAACACCCCCTCAAAATTTGATGGTTTACGTTCAAGGTACGTAGAATCCAAAAATCGAATAAAAATTTGGCCGTCCGTCCGCCGTACGCGTCACTTTTGCCACTTAGCATTGACCGATTTTTTGGTCTTGATGCTTTTGGTTGATGTAGGTCACTCCTAAGGGTTCTAAAATCAATTTTGAAATTTTGAAAACGCCCTAACTCAAAAAATTTTGATATAAAGGTATTGTTTTTCCTTCAATTTAAGATTCTATGGGATTTTTAGAGTTTTTTGAGACCACGCGGAGCTCTGTAGGACAAACCGTTCGCTCCCTACGAAAATTTAAGGGTTCATATTGAAATATATATGTATATAAATCAAAACACGAGTGTGAGTCGCAAAAGAGGCCTAATCTCTGTTCACATTTTAGCTGACCGAAATGCGATCGATGGTTGGTAATTTTGATTTTTTTTTAATTTTTAAAAAAAATTTTTTTTGATTTTATTTATTTTTTTTTTTCTTCATATTGTATGGTTGGTGATTTTGTAGACGAGTGATCTATATAAAAATAATAAACCGTTGTGTAATAATTTGCAGCGTTTTAGAGGGAGATTCTGAGCAGAATAAAGGAATCTGCACTGTACAGAGCCTTCTTCTTTTTAATTTGGTTGTCAAATTAAATTGATATACTTAGTTAGTAGTCAACTTTGTGGTCTTATAGACCAGCTCCACCAGCCGCCACAAGCTCTTGTGAACTTATTTGGTTGGTGGATAGAAAGAAATTGTTTATTTACTCTCTGTTTTATATGCCATTTTACATTTTATTTTCTTTCTGTTAATAAACTATTATTCTATTCTATTCTATTCTATTCTGTTCTATTCATACAATGCATAGGAAATGGCGCACTAACCTCGTGTTTCCCGCACATGGCGAGCGGTTTGGACAACCTCTGTGCTTCTCGACCGATCCGCACCAGCGCCCTTTGCAGAAGATACGAAAGGCGGGGTACTGTCTCCATGGCGACCCACTCCATCGAGCAGCGCGTCCTGCCGCTCTGTAGGACCTTCAGGACGTCGTGGTTTGACCACGGGAGGCGCTGCAGCTCTACTAGCCTGAAACAGTGTGAAAAATCCCAGCGGTGAAACAAATCTGAAGATAAATATAGACCAACTGAGTCGACATTGCATTCTCTTGTTCTCAATAATGATGCATTTCAATAGCGATAGTATATACTCGAGTTCTCTAGTTACCTATTTTGAAAAAAACTTTGTATAGGAGTGCTTATCAAACCTTTAACACTACTTGTAAACATCTTCACATTTTCTGGCACTAAATCAACAAGCATTGTCAGACTACGTATTGACGCTCCCCATAATTACAAGCAATTATGACCACAGAATTCCTCATGGGTTCATCACGTACTCGTACTTCGATGCTTCAAGCATGAAAGAGGTCCAATCCTCATGCTATCAAGTGTACAGATTTCTTGTAGTAAGGCAGAAAAGGGATATATTTCGTGTTAAAGCATTAGTTTCTTAGCATATTATGTTCAATAAGCAATACACAATGTGGTTGAGAGTACGAAAAAGTGCGGTGGTCTAATTCTTAAAAATGGCTTATAGCTACTCCAAATGTAGAGTCAAAAAATTAAGTATGAGAGGTTGTGCCTAGCATGATTGTTAGGAGCTAGAATGCTTATTGATGATTACAACGTTTTTGATTTCATGAACATACCTGTTATGGGAGTCGACCCATACGAACTCGTCGGCAGAAGTAACATTAGTGTTGATGGTCTCCAGCGACGAGTGGCGGACGAGGCGACGCACCGCGGGTTCGCTTCCTTCGCTACCGCTCAGACTAGAGTACGTCGACGTGGAATTGGAAGTGTGAGACCTCATAGTTAGTTGCTGTATGGCCAGTTTTATGTCTTCTATCCCTGATCCGCATGGCACCAGCTGCAAGGAGACATTTGAATGTGTAGATATTTTTGTTTATTCATTATGTCTCCATTTAGAGTGATCCTTTTCAGTAAAAAGGTAAGATAGTAATAGAAACCAGGGGTGCAAAGCATGTAAAAAGTCTGAGGTTGACTGTGTTATGGGTGCCTTCCTTGACTGTTCCACAACCATGACTCTTACATCACATTCACTATAAGGAATCCAAAGTTTTAGTCCCAGATAGATCTTTATTCGTCTACAAGGACATGAATGCGTCAAATTTACCAAAATAATAGTATCTAGAAAACATATTGTTTAGTAATGCAGGCATTCCAGGGGACGTCCCATTGGATAAGCATTAGATCAGTTTAACCAGTTGTTAAGCGATAAAACTGTTTCACTCGATGTAATTTATTTATTACTTTAGGCAAGAAATAGTGATCCCCCCCCCCAACATTATCCACTTCTTCTTTTAGTGCTTTCTCTGAAGTTAGAGGTTAGCGACAATTTGTCGGAATTCATCTCTATTCAATGCTTTATTTTTCAAATCGTGATACTTGAGTCCTGTCCATTGTACTTGAGTCGCCCAATACTTCTCTTTCCCTCGATCTTTCCTTCAAACACCAGCTGCAGCAATGATTATTTCTCACCACGGAGTAGGTGACCAACGTATGAAACCTTTCTCCTTCTAACAATTGTTAGAAGTTTTCGATCGGTATTCATCAATTGCATTTTCGTTGGTCATCCTAAGAACCCATGAAATACGCTGCATTCGCCGGTAACACCACATTTCAAAAGCCTCGATTCGGTTCAAATGGGAAGCCTTCAATGTCCATGCTTCAACCCCGTACAAAAAAACCGACCATACATAACATTGAAGGAAGCGCAAACGAGCTGGTATACTGAGATGTTTGTCACAAAGCACGGCTTTATACTTCATGAATGAAGCTTTAGCCACAGCTACCCTCGTTTTGATCTCAGTGTCCACCTCGGAGTTCTCGTGCAAACGACATCCAAGGTATTTAAATACTGGCACTCTTTCAATGGGTTCCATACCAACAGACAAGCAAGCTGTTTGCTGTTCGGCGCGGCTCACTACCATGAATTTTGTCTTTTTTACGTTTATTCTGATGCCATACGTCTCTCCTACCATCTCCACCCTGTTAATTAGTTCTTGTAGTTCCTCTTGACTTCTCGCAATCAGAACCGTATCATCTGCATACCGTATATTATTGATCAGGCGGCCATTTACCCTAATCCCGGCATCGCAGTTGGTCAACGCTTCCTGAAAGATGGCCTCCGAGTAAAGGTTAAATAGCTGAGGAGAGAGCAGACATCCCTGGCGAATGCCCTTACTTATAGGTATTCTTGTTGATGGATAACCCTCAACAAGAACTGACGCGTACTGCTCATTGTATAGGTTTCGAATGATGCGAACATCCTTCGAGTCCAGACCAAGGCGCTCCAGCAACTCCATAAGTGGGCCATGCCTAACGCTGTCAAATGTACGCTGGAAGTCCACTATAACATTTCTAGCGGCATGGGAGCCTCGAATCTGAAGAGCATTTTAAAATCCATGATCTACGATACCCAACATGCGAATTCGAGTTCAACCCCCCCCCCCCCCCCCACCAATGGCGTCAGTCTGGCACCAAAGCGGTAATACGTCGCAACATTGAACTTTCATCTATTAGTTTTAGTAGGCAGTCCGTCGAGGTTCACATCCGTATTCAAGATGAAACACAAAAACACACAAGAAATATGAGGTTTATTGTGCCCTGGCACCATGGTGGCACCACTATTAGTTCCATGGTGGGACAGAGAATAATTCATAAAATCCGGAGGTATAATGAGAATTTTTCCTCAATTTCAAAGCTTGGGTACAATTAGTGAGCAGTAAAGGAACCGAAATATTGAAAAATCGGATATTTTGTGAAAATTATCCCACCACTCCCCCCCCCCTCCCCTTGCGAATTTTGATACTCTGGTGAAATCATGTACAACTCGGAAGTTATTTGAGTCAAACAAAAAAAGAAACACGCAAATCGGTTGAGAACTAAGGCCTGTGCAGACGACACAAGATTTTGTCACACACACACACATACACACACAGACATACACCTATGGTTTTTTTTTCGCGGATTTGGATTCAGAATGGTCTAAAACGGATTACTGTGTGGTTATTATTATTATTTTTTCTGTTGAGTGTTGTCCTCCTTCACCCCAGATCGATCGCATAAGGACGCCCAAGTCTTACTGTGGGACGTCCTAAAAATACAGGGTGTTTCACGAAAAGGTTACACCCCCTTCACTTCCGCAAAATACAGCGTAAACAATTCCGACCAACGCAAATCTTCATGATTTTTTGTGAGGATCTCAGGAAAAATACGTTTGCGCAAAAAAGTTGCGACACTAACTCCATTTTTTCAAATGAAACCCCCATTTTTAATGGGGAATTTGCCTCACATTTTTTTTTTTTTTTTTCCGAATGAGGGTTTATTTTTATGGAATAAAACCATAGTGAGCTGCTCGAAAACGCATCCAAAAAATTTAGAGAATTTAAGGAAGATGGAAATTTTAAATGTGGTGGCAATGTGTAAGAGGCAGCCATGTTTGAAACGTGACGGATATTCTACCAATCTGACTTCAAAGGAGGTTCTGTGGCGCTTACCACAGAAGCGGCACATACACGAACTTTTACCTTCCGAGTAGTGCGCACAAGAGTGCGCCACGAACTGGCAGGAAGAACCCTGACACAAAATTGACCAAAAGAAACAGTATTACTCACTTTTTTACAATACGAATCTATCTACTAGTTTATCAAGCATTATTATTCTTCGTCTTCTCTTATTTAGTTTCAAGATTTGAATCACATTATTCGAGTAGCCATTTCACTGGATCGTTTTGTGTGGCGTGCTAGAACTCTGTCTGTTGTCGTTGCTTTCGCGTCGTTTTTTTTTTTTTTTTTTTCGTATGACGTCAACAATACTCCTCGATTTTCGCGGTGTTTTGTAACAGAGGTTCACTTGTTTAGTCATTTTCTCCTACGGTAATTTTTTTCCGTTGGTTATTCCTAGTGTTAAACGTTATTCTAGGGCCCTATAATAGGATTTGCCTTGAAATTCCAGAATCTAAAATTGAGGCAAATTCCCCATTACAGATTCGGATTCTACGTCAAATTTTATGAGAAATTCACACCCACATCGATTTGTTTTTTTGCGCGCAACCTGGCTTTTTGAACGTTCTAAGTTGCGCAACTCCACAATTGCACAAAAATTAGATTGTGGAGAATTTAGTGTGGCACATGTTTTTTCATCATTTTTTAACGCTAAATCACATGGTGACATCCGTTTTTCAATTTGACTGGAAGTTTTCAAAATAGCGGCCAAAAATTCGGTTGTTTTTAGTAAAAAAATCGCTCTTTTTAAATCGTTATGAGTTTTTAGGTAATTTTATTCAGTTCATGCATGATCATGCTGTCAGTTTTTATTTTTAACTCCACCGTAGACGGCCCCAAGCTCGTGGTTCAAAAGGAGGTGAGAAAATAACAAAATAAACATGATTTCGACCTCAAAACTGATGTTTTCGTGAAAGAAATGTTAATTTTTTCCTCCTTAATCTTGGTTTCCTCAAAACGGATGACACTTTGTGATTCAGCGTTAAAAAATGATGAAAAAACATGTGCCACACTAAGGGTTCTCCAAAACCTAATTTTTGCGCAATTGTGGAGAAGCGCAACTTAGAGCGTTCAAAAAGCCAGGTTGCGCGCAATAAAACAAATCGATGTGAGTATGAATTTTCATGAAATTTGACGTAGAATCCGAATCTGTAATAAAAAAGGGGTGATTCCATTTGAAAAAATGAAGTTAGTGTTAATTGCGCACGATTGCGCGCAAATTTTTTGCGCAGACGTATTTTTCCTGAGATCCTCACAAAAAATCATGAAGATTTGCGTTGGTCGGAATTTTTTACGCTGTATTTTGCGAAAATGAAGGGGGGTTGTAACCTTTTCGTGAAACACCCTGTATAGGTAACTATAGGTGTATATTATAAATCATGATTGAAAATATGAACTCGTGTGTTGTATCGTTTTGAATACAGCCTGATCAAAAAATGAGAGGAAAAAAGTGAGAGCCCAGCCAGGCCTGGACCCACTTCCCTGGTGGCTCCCAGGGCCTCCTCCTTTCGCTAGGAGACAACCCTAACTGGATTTCAAGTTTGTAATGCTACGAATATTGAGCAGACCTGGAAGGATAAAAACGAAAATAGACAAGGCGTCCTCCCCACCATTTACCGGATTAATTTATCAAGTTTTCTTCCTAGCTTGCCATCCTCGGTAAGTAGATTCTCAGGCACCAATTCACAAAAGTCATATTGCGTGGAGTAGTTATTCAAAGCTAAACAAGAAATAGAGGAAGAAATTGCTTAAAAACATGCTGGAAAACTGCTCGTGAGGGGAAACTTACTTTGGCTGGAGTGGCTCTATGCCTGCTTCGACTTTGAACAGTCTTCCTCGCTGAACGAGCTTGACCAGGCATAACCCCCGCCGACAGCCTGTAAAACCAGAAATTGTTTACAATAAAAATATCATGCAGTTTATTCTTTCAAAATTCATTATAAAAAATATCGAATTGAATTCTAGATGTAAGTAAGTGGATTGAAAGCAGATGGTAAAACTTGGAATTTCTTCTTAAAATGGGTTATTATTGGTACTTGCACATTGTGTTAAGATTTAGGTTGGTATTTATTGTAGCCTTCACCTTTACATTACTTCAAGTTTACCTAATCTAACCTCGAGTGAAAGGTTGGTTTCATGAGATAATTATACCAATTCCTGAGTTTCCACGGTTTATTTCAATGTACCTGTTGGGGCAACATTTCCATCATTCTCAGTCAATAACGTTCAGGTAGGTATTTGGATGGATTGTAAATCAGTCTGTCTGAAAGTATGATTTATTTTTTTAGCCATAGATCATACAATTTTTAATTCTTTAGAAGATTCTTTCAAAACTATCTTCGGCATATTGATGAAGCCGCAGAATTTTCACCACGTTTCGATCATGTTTTCATAATCCTTCTTGGTGATACGATTTTTCGATTCTTTTGGCTGATTTGGTTTGTCTGCTTTCATAGCTACTTCACTTCTAACACCTCAATAAAATTGATTCATTTGAGTTGATACCACCTGGTGAACCGCAATCAACGGTTTTATCTTGTCGTACACTTCTGGATACATAATTTGAGTTTAGAACCAGGGAGTCCAGCGAATCCCCGAATAAAAATTCCCTGAAATTTTCAGGTTTTCCAGGGTCGATTTTCGACTTTTTCCAGGGTTCTAAATCATTTAAAATATAAATAGATGTGACAATTTCTCAAGATTCAGGTTTTGAAGACTATTTTGAAATAAAAAAGCATTAGAAATATAGTAGCTTATCTCAAAACATCAAACTGTAAGTAACTATCAGTCCGGGACGATGATTTTCATCTACACTCCAATCCGCACAATCCCTAATAATTTCATCGAAACTGGAAGGAAACTGTAGAAGTGACTATCAGTCAGAGGGTGATTTTTTCATAGGGGACCATCTGCAACCCCATTCGCTCGATTCCGGAATATTTAACTGAAATCGAAGAATGACTTCGAATAGCCCGGACAAAGATTGCCCGTTACACATATTTCATAACAGACACAAAAGACACTTCGATTGACGAAAGGACCACTTCAGAGGCTTGTTTTCACCTTCGATTGTTTGAAAAAGTCGAAAATGAACATTGAAATCATGGAAACTTGTTGGTTTTCTCGAGAGATACTTCAAGGCTCATTTCTACCTCCAAATCTTAAAAAAGTCGTGACAGAAGTCGACACAGAAGGTTGAAATCACGAAACTTGTTGGTTTACTCGAGAGATACAACCACTTCTAAGGCTCACTTCTACCTCCAAATCTTGAAAAGTCGTGACAGAAGGTGGAAATAATCGAAACTTGTAGGTTTGCTAGAGAGAAAGGAGCACTTCAGAGGCTTGTTTTCGTCTTCGATTGTTTGGAAAAGTCGAAAATGAACGTTGTTGTAAACCAACAAGTTTCGTGACGACTTTTTTCAAGATTTTGAGGTAGAAATGAGCCTTTGAAGTGGTTATATCTCTCGAGTAAACCAACAAGTTTTGTTGTTTTCAAACGTTTATCACGACTTTTCTCAAGATTTTGAGGTAGAAATGAGCCTTTGAAGTAGTTATATCTCTCGAGTAAACCAACAAGTTTTGGTGTTTTCAAACGTTTATCACGACTTTTCTCAAGATTTTGAGGTAGAAATGAGCCTTTGAAGTGGTTATATCTCTCGAGTAAATCAACAAGTTTTGGTGTTTTCAAACGTTTATCACGACTTTTCTCAAGATTTTGAGGTAGAAATGAGCCTTTGAAGTGGTTATATCTCTCGAGTAAACCAACAAGTTTTGGTGTTTTCAAACGTTTATCACGACTTTTTTCAAGATTTGGAGGTAGAAATGAGCCTTTGAAGTGGTTATATCTCTCGAGTAAACCAACAAGTTTTGTTGTTTTCAAACGTTTATCACGACTTTTTTCAAGATTTTGAGGTAGAAATGAGCCTTTGGAGTGGTTATATCTCTCGAGTAAACCAACAAGTTTTGGTGTTTTCAAACGTTTATCACGACTTTTTTCAAGATTTTGAGGTAGAAATGAGCCTTTGGAGTGGTTATATCTCTCGAGTAAACCAACAAGTTTTGTTGTTTTCAAACGTTTATCACGACTTTTCTCAAGATTTTGAGGTAGAAATGAGCCTTTGAAGTGGTTATATCTCTCGAGTAAACCAACAAGTTTTGGTGTTTTCAAACGTTTATCACGACTTTTTTCAAGATTTTGAGGTAGAAATGAGCCTTTGAAGTGGTTATATCTCTCGAGTAAACCAACAAGTTTTGTTGTTTTCAAACGTTTATCACGACTTTTTTCAAGATTTGGAGGTAGAAATGAGCCTTTGAAGTGGTTATATCTCTCGAGTAAACCAACAAGTTTTGGTGTTTTCAAACGTTTATCACGACTTTTTTCAAGATTTTGAGGTAGAAATGAGCCTTTGAAGTGGTTATATCTCTCGAGTAAACCACCAAGTTTTGGTGTTTTCAAACGTTTATCACGACTTTTCTCAAGATTTCGAGGTAGAAATGAGCCTTTGAAGTGGTTATATCTCTCGAGTAAACCAACAAGTTTTGGTGTTTTCAAACGTTTATCACGACTTTTTTCAAGATTTGGAGGTAGAAATGAGCCTTCGAAGTGGTTATATCTCTCGAGTAAACCAACAAGTTTTGTTGTTTTCAAACGTTCATCACGACTTTTTTCAAGATTTTGAGGTAGAAATGAGCCTTTGAAGTAGTTATATCTCTCGAGTAAACCAACAAGTTTAGGTGTTTTCAAACGTTTATCACGACTTTTTTCCAGATTTTGAGGTAGAAATGAGCCTTTGAAGTGGTTATCTCTCGAGTAAACCAACAAGTTTTGTTGTTTTCAAACGTTTATCACGACTTTTTTCAAGATTTGGAGGTAGAAATGAGCCTTTGAAGTGGTTATATCTCTCGAGTAAACCAACAAGTTTTGGTGTTTTCAAACGTTTATCACGACTTTTTTCAAGATTTGGAGGTAGAAATGAGCCTTTGAAGTGGTTATATCTCTCGAGTAAACCAACTAGTTTTGTTGTTTTCAAACGTTTATCACGACTTTTCTCAAGATTTTGAGGTAGAAATGAGCCTTTGAAGTGGTTATATCTCTCGAGTAAACCAACAAGTTTTGGTGTTTTCAAACGTTTATCACGACTTTTTTCAAGATTTTGAGGTAGAAATGAGCCTTTGAAGTGGTTATATCTCTCGAGTAAACCAACAAGTTTTGGTGTTTTCAAACGTTTATCACGACTTTTCTCAAGATTTTGAGGTAGAAATGAGCCTTTGAAGTGGTTATATCTCTCGAGTAAACCAACAAGTTTTGTTGTTTTCAAACGTTTATCAGGACTTTTCTCAAGATTTTGAGGTAGAAATGAGCCTTTGAAGTGGTTATCTCTCGAGTAAACCAACTAGTTTTGGTGTTTTCAAACGTTTATCACGACTTTTTTCAAGATTTGGAGGTAGAAATGAGCCTTTGAAGTGGTTATATCTCTCGGGTAAACCAACAAGTTTTGTTGTTTTCAAACGTTTATCACGACTTTTCTCAAGATTTTGAGGTAGAAATGAGCCTTTGAAGTGGTTATATCTCTCGAGTAAACCAACAAGTTTTGGTGTTTTCAAACGTTTATCACGACTTTTTTCAAGATTTTGAGGTAGAAATGAGCCTTTGAAGTGGTTATATCTCTCGAGTAAACCAACAAGTTTTGTTGTTTTCAAACGTTTATCACGACTTTTCTCAAGATTTTGAGGTAGAAATGAGCCTCTGAAGTGGTTATATCTCTCGAGTAAACCAACAAGTTTTGGTGTTTTCAAACGTTTATCACGACTTTTTTCAAGATTTTGAGGTAGAAATGAGCCTTTGAAGTGGTTATATCTCTCGAGTAAACCAACTAGTTTTGGTGTTTTCAAACGTTTATCACGACTTTTTTCGAGATTTGGAGGTAGAAATGAGCCTTTGAAGTGGTTATATCTCTCGAGTAAACCAACTAGTTTTGTTGTTTTCAAACGTTTATCACGACTTTTCTCAAGATTTTGAGGTAGAAATGAGCCTTTGAAGTGGTTATATCTCTCGAGTAAACCAACAAGTTTTGTTGTTTTCAAACGTTTATCACGACTTTTTTCAAGATTTGGAGGTAGAAATGAGCCTTCGAAGTGGTTATATCTCTCGAGTAAACCAACAAGTTTTGGTGTTTTCAAACGTTTATCACGACTTTTTTCAAGATTTTGAGGTAGAAATGAGCCTTTGAAGTGGTTATATCTCTCGAGTAAACCAACAAGTTTTGGTGTTTTCAAACGTTTATCACGACTTTTTTCAGATTTGGAGGTAGAAATGAGCCTTGAAGTGGTTATATCTCTCGAGTAAACCAACAAGTTTTGGTGTTTTCAAACGTTTATCACGACTTTTCTCAAGATTTGGAGGTAGAAATGAGCCTTTGAAGTGGTTATATCTCTCGAGTAAACCAACAAGTTTTGGTGTTTTCAAACGTTTATCACGACTTTTTTCAAGATTTTGAGGTAGAAATGAGCCTTTGAAGTGGTTATATCTCTCGAGTAAACCAACAAGTTTTGGTGTTTTCAAACGTTTATCACGACTTTTTTCAAGATTTTGAGGTAGAAATGAGCCTTTGAAGTGGTTATATCTCTCGAGTAAACCAACAAGTTTTGGTGTTTTCAAACGTTTATCACGACTTTTTTCAAGATTTGGAGGTAGAAATGAGCCTTTGAAGTGGTTATATCTCTCGAGTAAACCAACAAGTTTTGTTGTTTTCAAACGTTTATCACGACTTTTCTCAAGATTTTGAGGTAGAAATGAGCCTTTGAAGTGGTTATATCTCTCGAGTAAACCAACAAGTTTTGTTGTTTTCAAACGTTTATCACGACTTTTTTCAAGATTTGGAGGTAGAAATGAGCCTTCGAAGTGGTTATATCTCTCGAGTAAACCAACAAGTTTTGGTGTTTTCAAACGTTTATCACGACTTTTTTCAAGATTTTGAGGTAGAAATGAGCCTTTGAAGTGGTTATATCTCTCGAGTAAACCAACAAGTTTTGGTGTTTTCAAACGTTTATCACGACTTTTCTCAAGATTTTGAGGTAGAAATGAGCCTTTGAAGTGGTTATATCTCTCGAGTAAACCAACAAGTTTTGGTGTTTTCAAACGTTTATCACGACTTTTTTCAAGATTTTGAGGTAGAAATGAGCCTTTGAAGTGGTTATATCTCTCGAGTAAACCAACAAGTTTTGTTGTTTTCAAACGTTTATCACGACTTTTTTCAAGATTTGGAGGTAGAAATGAGCCTTTGAAGTGGTTATATCTCTCGAGTAAACCAACAAGTTTTGTTGTTTTCAAACGTTTATCACGACTTTTTTCAGATTTGGAGGTAGAAATGAGCCTTTGAAGTGGTTATATCTCTCGAGTAAACCAACAAGTTTTGTTGTTTTCAAACGTTTATCACGACTTTTTTCAAGATTTGGAGGTAGAAATGAGCCTTTGAAGTGGTTATATCTCTCGAGTAAACCAACAAGTTTTGGTGTTTTCAAACGTTTATCACGACTTTTTTCAGATTTTGAGGTAGAAATGAGCGTTTGAAGTGGTCATATCTCTCGAGTAAACCAACAAGTTTTGTTGTTTTCAAACGTTTATCACGACTTTTTTCAAGATTTGGAGGTAGAAATGAGCCTTTGAAGTGGTTATATCTCTCGAGTAAACCAAGAAGTTTTGTTGTTTTCAAACGTTTATCACGACTTTTCTCAAGATTTTGAGGTAGAAATGAGCCTTTGAAGTGGTTATATCTCTCGAGTAAATCAACAAGTTTTGGTGTTTTCAAACGTTTATCACGACTTTTCTCAAGATTTTGAGGTAGAAATGAGCCTTTGAAGTGGTTATATCTCTCGAGTAAATCAACAAGTTTTGGTGTTTTCAAACGTTTATCACGACTTTTCTCAAGATTTTGAGGTAGAAATGAGCCTTTGAAGTGGTTATATCTCTCGAGTAAACCAACAAGTTTTGGTGTTTTCAAACGTTTATCACGACTTTTTTCAAGATTTGGAGGTAGAAATGAGCCTTTGAAGTGGTTATATCTCTCGAGTAAACCAACAAGTTTTGTTGTTTTCAAACGTTTATCACGACTTTTTTCAAGATTTTGAGGTAGAAATGAGCCTTTGGAGTGGTTATATCTCTCGAGTAAACCAACAAGTTTTGGTGTTTTCAAACGTTTATCACGACTTTTTTCAAGATTTTGAGGTAGAAATGAGCCTTTGAAGTAGTTATATCTCTCGAGTAAACCAACAAGTTTTGGTGTTTTCAAACGTTTATCACGACTTTTCTCAAGATTTTGAGGTAGAAATGAGCCTTTGAAGTGGTTATATCTCTCGAGTAAATCAACAAGTTTTGGTGTTTTCAAACGTTTATCACGACTTTTCTCAAGATTTTGAGGTAGAAATGAGCCTTTGAAGTGGTTATATCTCTCGAGTAAACCAACAAGTTTTGGTGTTTTCAAACGTTTATCACGACTTTTTTCAAGATTTGGAGGTAGAAATGAGCCTTTGAAGTGGTTATATCTCTCGAGTAAACCAACAAGTTTTGTTGTTTTCAAACGTTTATCACGACTTTTTTCAAGATTTTGAGGTAGAAATGAGCCTTTGGAGTGGTTATATCTCTCGAGTAAACCAACAAGTTTTGGTGTTTTCAAACGTTTATCACGACTTTTTTTCAAGATTTTGAGGTAGAAATGAGCCTTTGGAGTGGTTATATCTCTCGAGTAAACCAACAAGTTTTGTTGTTTTCAAACGTTTATCACGACTTTTCTCAAGATTTTGAGGTAGAAATGAGCCTTTGAAGTGGTTATATCTCTCGAGTAAACCAACAAGTTTTGGTGTTTTCAAACGTTTATCACGACTTTTTTCAAGATTTTGAGGTAGAAATGAGCCTTTGAAGTGGTTATATCTCTCGAGTAAACCAACAAGTTTTGTTGTTTTCAAACGTTTATCACGACTTTTTTCAAGATTTGGAGGTAGAAATGAGCCTTTGAAGTGGTTATATCTCTCGAGTAAACCAACAAGTTTTGGTGTTTTCAAACGTTTATCACGACTTTTTTCAAGATTTTGAGGTAGAAATGAGCCTTTGAAGTGGTTATATCTCTCGAGTAAACCAACAAGTTTTGGTGTTTTCAAACGTTTATCACGACTTTTCTCAAGATTTCGAGGTAGAAATGAGCCTTTGAAGTGGTTATATCTCTCGAGTAAACCAACAAGTTTTGGTGTTTTCAAACGTTTATCACGACTTTTTTCAAGATTTGGAGGTAGAAATGAGCCTTCGAAGTGGTTATATCTCTCGAGTAAACCAACAAGTTTTGTTGTTTTCAAACGTTCATCACGACTTTTTTCAAGATTTGAGGTAGAAATGAGCCTTTGAAGTAGTTATATCTCTCGAGTAAACCAACAAGTTTAGGTGTTTTCAAACGTTTATCACGACTTTTTTCCAGATTTTGAGGTAGAAATGAGCCTTTGAAGTGGTTATCTCTCGAGTAAACCAACAAGTTTTGTTGTTTTCAAACGTTTATCACGACTTTTTTCAAGATTTGGAGGTAGAAATGAGCCTTTGAAGTGGTTATATCTCTCGAGTAAACCAACAAGTTTTGGTGTTTTCAAACGTTTATCACGACTTTTTTCAAGATTTGGAGGTAGAAATGAGCCTTTGAAGTGGTTATATCTCTCGAGTAAACCAACTAGTTTTGTTGTTTTCAAACGTTTATCACGACTTTTCTCAAGATTTTGAGGTAGAAATGAGCCTTTGAAGTGGTTATATCTCTCGAGTAAACCAACAAGTTTTGGTGTTTTCAAACGTTTATCACGACTTTTTTCAAGATTTTGAGGTAGAAATGAGCCTTTGAAGTGGTTATATCTCTCGAGTAAATCAACAAGTTCTGGTGTTTTCAAACGTTTATCACGACTTTTCTCAAGATTTTGAGGTAGAAATGAGCCTTTGAAGTGGTTATATCTCTCGAGTAAACCAACAAGTTTTGTTGTTTTCAAACGTTTATCAGGACTTTTCTCAAGATTTTGAGGTAGAAATGAGCCTTTGAAGTGGTTATCTCTCGAGTAAACCAACTAGTTTTGGTGTTTTCAAACGTTTATCACGACTTTTTTCAAGATTTGGAGGTAGAAATGAGCCTTTGAAGTGGATATATCTCTCGGGTAAACCAACAAGTTTTGTTGTTTTCAAACGTTTATCACGACTTTTCTCAAGATTTTGAGGTAGAAATGAGCCTTTGAAGTGGTTATATCTCTCGAGTAAACCAACAAGTTTTGGTGTTTTCAAACGTTTATCACGACTTTTTTCAAGATTTTGAGGTAGAAATGAGCCTTTGAAGTGGTTATATCTCTCGAGTAAACCAACAAGTTTTGTTGTTTTCAAACGTTTATCACGACTTTTCTCAAGATTTTGAGGTAGAAATGAGCCTCTGAAGTGGTTATATCTCTCGAGTAAACCAACAAGTTTTGGTGTTTTCAAACGTTTATCACGACTTTTTTCAAGATTTTGAGGTAGAAATGAGCCTTTGAAGTGGTTATATCTCTCGAGTAAACCAACTAGTTTTGGTGTTTTCAAACGTTTATCACGACTTTTTTCAAGATTTGGAGGTAGAAATGAGCCTTTGAAGTGGTTATATCTCTCGAGTAAACCAACTAGTTTTGTTGTTTTCAAACGTTTATCACGACTTTTCTCAAGATTTTGAGGTAGAAATGAGCCTTTGAAGTGGTTATATCTCTCGAGTAAACCAACAAGTTTTGTTGTTTTCAAACGTTTATCACGACTTTTTTCAAGATTTGG
Source organism: Apolygus lucorum (assembly GCA_009739505.2). Lineage (NCBI taxonomy): Eukaryota > Metazoa > Arthropoda > Insecta > Hemiptera > Miridae > Apolygus > Apolygus lucorum. The sequence goes on along the minus strand of CM019173.2, from coordinate 3,839,155 downwards.
AGGTAGAAATGAGCCTTCGAAGTGGTTATATCTCTCGAGTAAACCAACAAGTTTTGGTGTTTTCAAACGTTTATCACGACTTTTTTCAAGATTTTGAGGGTAGAAATGAGCCTTTGAAGTGGTTATATCTCTCGAGTAAACCAACAAGTTTTGGTGTTTTCAAACGTTTATCACGACTTTTTTCAGATTTGGAGGTAGAAATGAGCCTTTGAAGTGGTTATATCTCTCGAGTAAACCAACAAGTTTTGGTGTTTTCAAACGTTTATCACGACTTTTCTCAAGATTTTGAGGTAGAAATGAGCCTTTGAAGTGGTTATATCTCTCGAGTAAACCAACAAGTTTTGGTGTTTTCAAACGTTTATCACGACTTTTTTCAAGATTTTGAGGTAGAAATGAGCCTTTGAAGTGGTTATATCTCTCGAGTAAACCAACAAGTTTTGTTGTTTTCAAACGTTTATCACGACTTTTTTCAAGATTTGGAGGTAGAAATGAGCCTTTGAAGTGGTTATATCTCTCGAGTAAACCAACAAGTTTTGTTGTTTTCAAACGTTTATCACGACTTTTCTCAAGATTTTGAGGTAGAAATGAGCCTTTGAAGTGGTTATATCTCTCGAGTAAACCAACAAGTTTTGTTGTTTTCAAACGTTTATCACGACTTTTTTCAAGATTTGGAGGTAGAAATGAGCCTTCGAAGTGGTTATATCTCTCGAGTAAACCAACAAGTTTTGGTGTTTTCAAACGTTTATCACGACTTTTTTCAAGATTTTGAGGTAGAAATGAGCCTTTGAAGTGGTTATATCTCTCGAGTAAACCAACAAGTTTTGGTGTTTTCAAACGTTTATCACGACTTTTCTCAAGATTTTGAGGTAGAAATGAGCCTTTGAAGTGGTTATATCTCTCGAGTAAACCAACAAGTTTTGGTGTTTTCAAACGTTTATCACGACTTTTTTCAAGATTTTGAGGTAGAAATGAGCCTTTGAAGTGGTTATATCTCTCGAGTAAACCAACAAGTTTTGTTGTTTTCAAACGTTTATCACGACTTTTTCAAGATTTGGAGGTAGAAATGAGCCTTTGAAGTGGTTATATCTCTCGAGTAAACCAACAAGTTTTGTTGTTTTCAACGTTTATCACGACTTTTTTCAGATTTGGAGGTAGAAATGAGCCTTTGAAGTGGTTATATCTCTCGAGTAAACCAACAAGTTTTGTTGTTTTCAACGTTTATCACGACTTTTTTCAAGATTTGGAGGTAGAAATGAGCCTTTGAAGTGGTTATATCTCTCGAGTAAACCAACAAGTTTTGGTGTTTTCAAACGTTTATCACGACTTTTTTCAGATTTTGAGGTAGAAATGAGCGTTTGAAGTGGTCATATCTCTCGAGTAAACCAACAAGTTTTGTTGTTTTCAAACGTTTATCACGACTTTTTTCAAGATTTGGAGGTAGAAATGAGCCTTTGAAGTGGTTATATCTCTCGAGTAAACCAAGAAGTTTTGTTGTTTTCAAACGTTTATCACGACTTTTTTCAGATTTGGAGGTAGAAATGAGCCTTTGAAGTGGTTATATCTCTCGAGTAAACCAACAAGTTTTGTTGTTTTCAAACGTTTATCACGACTTTTCTCAAGATTTTGAGGTAGAAATGAGCCTTTGAAGTAGTTATATCTCTCGAGTAAACCAACAAGTTTTGGTGTTTTCAAACGTTTATCACGACTTTTTTCAAGATTTTGAGGTAGAAATGAGCCTTTGAAGTGGTTATATCTCTCGAGTAAACCAACAAGTTTTGTTGTTTTCAAACGTTTATCACGACTTTTCTCAAGATTTTGAGGTAGAAATGAGCCTTTGAAGTGGTTATATCTCTCGAGTAAACCAACAAGTTTTGGTGTTTTCAAACGTTTATCACGACTTTTTTCAAGATTTTGAGGTAGAAATGAGCCTTTGAAGTGGTTATATCTCTCGAGTAAACCAACAAGTTTTGGTGTTTTCAAACGTTTATCACGACTTTTTTCAGATTTGGAGGTAGAAATGAGCCTTTGAAGTGGTTATATCTCTCGGGTAAACCAACAAGTTTTGTTGTTTTCAAACGTTTATCACGACTTTTCTCAAGATTTTGAGGTAGAAATGAGCCTTTGAAGTGGTTATATCTCTCGAGTAAACCAACAAGTTTTGGTGTTTTCAAACGTTTATCACGACTTTTTTCAAGATTTTGAGGTAGAAATGAGCCTTTGAAGTGGTTATATCTCTCGAGTAAACCAACAAGTTTTGGTGTTTTCAAACGTTTATCACGACTTTTTTCAAGATTTTGAGGTAGAAATGAGCCTTTGAAGTGGTTATATCTCTCGAGTAAACCAACTAGTTTTGGTGTTTTCAAACGTTTATCACGACTTTTTTCAAGATTTGGAGGTAGAAATGAGCCTTTGAAGTGGTTATATCTCTCGAGTAAACCAACTAGTTTTGTTGTTTTCAAACGTTTATCACGACTTTTCTCAAGATTTTGAGGTAGAAATGAGCCTTTGAAGTGGTTATATCTCTCGAGTAAACCAACAAGTTTTGTTGTTTTCAAACGTTTATCACGACTTTTTTCAAGATTTGGAGGTAGAAATGAGCCTTTGAAGTGGTTATATCTCTCGAGTAAACCAACAAGTTTTGGTGTTTTCAAACGTTTATCACGACTTTTTTCAAGATTTTGAGGTAGAAATGAGCCTTTGAAGTGGTTATATCTCTCGAGTAAACCAACAAGTTTTGGTGTTTTCAAACGTTTATCACGACTTTTTTCAGATTTGGAGGTAGAAATGAGCCTTTGAAGTGGTTATATCTCTCGAGTAAACCAACAAGTTTTGGTGTTTTCAAACGTTTATCACGACTTTTCTCAAGATTTTGAGGTAGAAATGAGCCTTTGAAGTGGTTATATCTCTCGAGTAAACCAACAAGTTTTGGTGTTTTCAAACGTTTATCACGACTTTTTTCAAGATTTTGAGTTACAAATGAGCCTTTGAAGTGGTTATATCTCTCGAGTAAACCAACAAGTTTTGTTGTTTTCAAACGTTTATCACGACTTTTCTCAAGATTTGGAGGTAGAAATGAGCCTTTGAAGTGGTTATATCTCTCGAGTAAACCAACAAGTTTTGTTGTTTTCAAACGTTTATCACGACTTTTCTCAAGATTTTGAGGTAGAAATGAGCCTTTGAAGTGGTTATATCTCTCGAGTAAACCAACAAGTTTTGTTGTTTTCAAACGTTTATCACGACTTTTTTCAAGATTTGGAGGTAGAAATGAGCCTTCGAAGTGGTTATATCTCTCGAGTAAACCAACAAGTTTTGGTGTTTTCAAACGTTTATCACGACTTTTTTCAAGATTTTGAGGTAGAAATGAGCCTTTGAAGTGGTTATATCTCTCGAGTAAACCAACAAGTTTTGGTGTTTTCAAACGTTTATCACGACTTTTCTCAAGATTTTCAGGTAGAAATGAGCCTTTGAAGTGGTTATATCTCTCGAGTAAACCAACAAGTTTTGGTGTTTTCAAACGTTTATCACGACTTTTTTCAAGATTTTGAGGTAGAAATGAGCCTTTGAAGTGGTTATATCTCTCGAGTAAACCAACAAGTTTTGTTGTTTTCAAACGTTTATCACGACTTTTTTCAAGATTTGGAGGTAGAAATGAGCCTTTGAAGTGGTTATATCTCTCGAGTAAACCAACAAGTTTTGTTGTTTTCAAACGTTTATCACGACTTTTTTCAGATTTGGAGGTAGAAATGAGCCTTTGAAGTGGTTATATCTCTCGAGTAAACCAACAAGTTTTGTTGTTTTCAAACGTTTATCACGACTTTTTTCAAGATTTGGAGGTAGAAATGAGCCTTTGAAGTGGTTATATCTCTCGAGTAAACCAACAAGTTTTGGTGTTTTCAAACGTTTATCACGACTTTTTCAGATTTTGAGGTAGAAATGAGCGTTTGAAGTGGTCATATCTCTCGAGTAAACCAACAAGTTTTGTTGTTTTCAAACGTTTATCACGACTTTTTCAAGATTTGGAGGTAGAAATGAGCCTTTGAAGTGGTTATATCTCTCGAGTAAACCAAGAAGTTTTGTTGTTTTCAAACGTTTATCACGACTTTTTTCAGATTTGGAGGTAGAAATGAGCCTTTGAAGTGGTTATATCTCTCGAGTAAACCAACAAGTTTTGTTGTTTTCAAACGTTTATCACGACTTTTCTCAAGATTTTGAGGTAGAAATGAGCCTTTGAAGTAGTTATATCTCTCGAGTAAACCAACAAGTTTTGGTGTTTTCAAACGTTTATCACGACTTTTTTCAAGATTTTGAGGTAGAAATGAGCCTTTGAAGTGGTTATATCTCTCGAGTAAACCAACAAGTTTTGTTGTTTTCAAACGTTTATCACGACTTTTCTCAAGATTTTGAGGTAGAAATGAGCCTTTGAAGTGGTTATATCTCTCGAGTAAACCAACAAGTTTTGTTGTTTTCAAACGTTTATCACGACTTTTCTCAAGATTTTGAGGTAGAAATGAGCCTTTGAAGTGGTTATATCTCTCGAGTAAACCAACAAGTTTTGGTTGTTTTCAAACGTTTATCACGACTTTTTTCAAGATTTGGAGGTAGAAATGAGCCTTCGAAGTGGTTATATCTCTCGAGTAAACCAACAAGTTTTGGTGTTTTCAAACGTTTATCACGACTTTTTTCAAGATTTTGAGGTAGAAATGAGCCTTTGAAGTGGTTATATCTCTCGAGTAAACCAACAAGTTTTGGTGTTTTCAAACGTTTATCACGACTTTTTTCAGATTTGGAGGTAGAAATGAGCCTTTGAAGTGGTTATATCTCTCGAGTAAACCAACAAGTTTTGGTGTTTTCAAACGTTTATCACGACTTTTCTCAAGATTTTGAGGTAGAAATGAGCCTTTGAAGTGGTTATATCTCTCGAGTAAACCAACAAGTTTTGGTGTTTTCAAACGTTTATCACGACTTTTTTCAAGATTTTGAGGTAGAAATGAGCCTTTGAAGTGGTTATATCTCTCGAGTAAACCAACAAGTTTTGTTGTTTTCAAACGTTTATCACGACTTTTTTCAAGATTTGGAGGTAGAAATGAGCTTTGAAGTGGTTATATCTCTCGAGTAAACCAACAAGTTTTGTTGTTTTCAAACGTTTATCACGACTTTTTCAGATTTGGAGGTAGAAATGAGCCTTTGAAGTGGTTATATCTCTCGAGTAAACCAACAAGTTTTGTTGTTTTCAAACGTTTATCACGACTTTTTTCAAGATTTGGAGGTAGAAATGAGCCTTTGAAGTGGTTATATCTCTCGAGTAAACCAACAAGTTTTGGTGTTTTCAAACGTTTATCACGACTTTTTTCAAGATTTGGAGGTAGAAATGAGCCTTCGAAGTGGTTATATCTCTCGAGTAAACCAACAAGTTTTGGTGTTTTCAAACGTTTATCACGACTTTTTTCAAGATTTGAGGTAGAAATGAGCCTTTGAAGTGGTTATATCTCTCGAGTAAACCAACAAGTTTTGGTGTTTTCAAACGTTTATCACGACTTTTCTCAAGATTTTGAGGTAGAAATGAGCCTTTGAAGTGGTTATATCTCTCGAGTAAACCAACAAGTTTTGGTGTTTTCAAACGTTTATCACGACTTTTTTCAAGATTTTGGAGGTAGAAATGAGCCTTTGAAGTGGTTATATCTCTCGAGTAAACCAACAAGTTTTGTTGTTTTCAAACGTTTATCACGACTTTTTTCAAGATTTGGAGGTAGAAATGAGCCTTTGAAGTGGTTATATCTCTCGAGTAAACCAACAAGTTTTGTTGTTTTCAAACGTTTATCACGACTTTTTTTCAGATTTGGAGGTAGAAATGAGCCTTTGAAGTGGTTATATCTCTCGAGTAAACCAACAAGTTTTGGTGTTTTCAAACGTTTATCACGACTTTTTTCAAGATTTGGAGGTAGAAATGAGCCTTTGAAGTGGTTATATCTCTCGAGTAAACCAACAAGTTTTGGTGTTTTCAAAACGTTTATCACGACTTTTTTCAGATTTTGAGGTAGAAATGAGCGTTTGAAGTGGTCATATCTCTCGAGTAAACCAACAAGTTTTGTTGTTTTCAAACGTTTATCACGACTTTTTTCAAGATTTGGAGGTAGAAATGAGCCTTTGAAGTGGTTATATCTCTCGAGTAAACCAAGAAGTTTTGTTGTTTTCAAACGTTTATCACGACTTTTTCAGATTTGGAGGTAGAAATGAGCCTTTGAAGTGGTTATATCTCTCGAGTAAACCAACAAGTTTTGTTGTTTTCAAACGTTTATCACGACTTTTCTCAAGATTTTGAGGTAGAAATGAGCCTTTGAAGTAGTTATATCTCTCGAGTAAACCAACAAGTTTTGGTGTTTTCAAACGTTTATCACGACTTTTTTCAAGATTTTGAGGTAGAAATGAGCCTTTGAAGTGGTTATATCTCTCGAGTAAACCAACAAGTTTTGTTGTTTTCAAACGTTTATCACGACTTTTCTCAAGATTTTGAGGTAGAAATGAGCCTTTGAAGTGGTTATATCTCTCGAGTAAACCAACAAGTTTTGGTGTTTTCAAACGTTTATCACGACTTTTTTCAAGATTTTGAGGTAGAAATGAGCCTTTGAAGTGGTTATATCTCTCAAGTAAACCAACAAGTTTTGGTGTTTTCAAACGTTTATCACGACTTTTTTCAGATTTGGAGGTAGAAATGAGCCTTTGAAGTGGTTATATCTCTCGGGTAAACCAACAAGTTTTGTTGTTTTCAAACGTTTATCACGACTTTTCTCAAGATTTTGAGGTAGAAATGAGCCTTTGAAGTGGTTATATCTCTCGAGTAAACCAACAAGTTTTGGTGTTTTCAAACGTTTATCACGACTTTTTTCAAGATTTTGAGGTAGAAATGAGCCTTTGAAGTGGTTATATCTCTCGAGTAAACCAACAAGTTTTGTTGTTTTCAAACGTTTATCACGACTTTTCTCAAGATTTTGAGGTAGAAATGAGCCTCTGAAGTGGTTATATCTCTCGAGTAAACCAACAAGTTTTGGTGTTTTCAAACGTTTATCACGACTTTTTTCAAGATTTTGAGGTAGAAATGAGCCTTTGAAGTGGTTATATCTCTCGAGTAAACCAACTAGTTTTGGTGTTTTCAAACGTTTATCACGACTTTTTTCAAGATTTGGAGGTAGAAATGAGCCTTTGAAGTGGTTATATCTCTCGAGTAAACCAACTAGTTTTGTTGTTTCAAACGTTTATCACGACTTTTCTCAAGATTTTGAGGTAGAAATGAGCCTTTGAAGTGGTTATATCTCTCGAGTAAACCAACAAGTTTTGTTGTTTTCAAACGTTTATCACGACTTTTTTCAAGATTTGGAGGTAGAAATGAGCCTTCGAAGTGGTTATATCTCTCGAGTAAACCAACAAGTTTTGGTGTTTTCAAACGTTTATCACGACTTTTTTCAAGATTTTGAGGTAGAAATGAGCCTTTGAAGTGGTTATATCTCTCGAGTAAACCAACAAGTTTTGGTGTTTTCAAACGTTTATCACGACTTTTTTCAGATTTGGAGGTAGAAATGAGCCTTTGAAGTGGTTATATCTCTCGAGTAAACCAACAAGTTTTGGTGTTTTGAAACGTTTATCACGACTTTTCTCAAGATTTTGAGGTAGAAATGAGCCTTTGAAGTGGTTATATCTCTCGAGTAAACCAACAAGTTTTGGTGTTTTCAAACGTTTATCACGACTTTTTTCAAGATTTTGAGGTACAAATGAGCCTTTGAAGTGGTTATATCTCTCGAGTAAACCAACAAGTTTTGTTGTTTTCAAACGTTTATCACGACTTTTCTCAAGATTTGGAGGTAGAAATGAGCCTTTGAAGTGGTTATATCTCTCGAGTAAACCAACAAGTTTTGTTGTTTTCAAACGTTTATCACGACTTTTCTCAAGATTTTGAGGTAGAAATGAGCCTTTGAAGTGGTTATATCTCTCGAGTAAACCAACAAGTTTTGTTGTTTTCAACGTTTATCACGACTTTTTTTCAGATTTGGAGGTAGAAATGAGCCTTCGAAGTGGTTATATCTCTCGAGTAAACCAACAAGTTTTGGTGTTTTCAAACGTTTATCACGACTTTTTTCAAGATTTTGAGGTAGAAATGAGCCTTTGAAGTGGTTATATCTCTCGAGTAAACCAACAAGTTTTGGTGTTTTCAAACGTTTATCACGACTTTTCTCAAGATTTTGAGGTAGAAATGAGCCTTTGAAGTGGTTATATCTCTCGAGTAAACCAACAAGTTTTGGTGTTTTCAAACGTTTATCACGACTTTTTTCAAGATTTTGAGGTAGAAATGAGCCTTTGAAGTGGTTATATCTCTCGAGTAAACCAACAAGTTTTGTTGTTTTCAAACGTTTATCACGACTTTTTTCAAGATTTGGAGGTAGAAATGAGCCTTTGAAGTGGTTATATCTCTCGAGTAACCAACAAGTTTTGTTGTTTTCAAACGTTTATCACGACTTTTTTCAGATTTGGAGGTAGAAATGAGCCTTTGAAGTGGTTATATCTCTCGAGTAAACCAACAAGTTTTGTTGTTTTCAAACGTTTATCACGACTTTTTTCAAGATTTGGAGGTAGAAATGAGCCTTTGAAGTGGTTATATCTCTCGAGTAAACCAACAAGTTTTGGTGTTTTCAAACGTTTATCACGACTTTTTTCAGATTTTGAGGTAAAAATGAGCGTTTGAAGTGGTCATATCTCTCGAGTAAACCAACAAGTTTTGTTGTTTTCAAACGTTTATCACGACTTTTTTCAAGATTTGGAGGTAGAAATGAGCCTTTGAAGTGGTTATATCTCTCGAGTAAACCAAGAAGTTTTGTTGTTTTCAAACGTTTATCACGACTTTTTTTCAGATTTGGAGGTAGAAATGAGCCTTTGAAGTGGTTATATCTCTCGAGTAAACCAACAAGTTTTGTTGTTTTCAAACGTTTATCACGACTTTTCTCAAGATTTTGAGGTAGAAATGAGCCTTTGAAGTAGTTATATCTCTCGAGTAAACCAACAAGTTTTGGTGTTTTCAAACGTTTATCACGACTTTTTTCAAGATTTTGAGGTAGAAATGAGCCTTTGAAGTGGTTATAATCTCTCGAGTAAACCAACAAGTTTTGTTGTTTTCAAACGTTTATCACGACTTTTCTCAAGATTTTGAGGTAGAAATGAGCCTTTGAAGTGGTTATATCTCTCGAGTAAACCAACAAGTTTTGTTGTTTTCAAACGTTTATCACGACTTTTCTCAAGATTTTGAGGTAGAAATGAGCCTTTGAAGTGGTTATATCTCTCGAGTAAACCAACAAGTTTTGTTGTTTTCAAACGTTTATCACGACTTTTTTCAAGATTTGGAGGTAGAAATGAGCCTTCGAAGTGGTTATATCTCTCGAGTAAACCAACAAGTTTTGGTGTTTTCAAACGTTTATCACGACTTTTTTCAAGATTTTGAGGTAGAAATGAGCCTTTGAAGTGGTTATATCTCTCGAGTAAACCAACAAGTTTTGGTGTTTTCAAACGTTTATCACGACTTTTTTCAGATTTGGAGGTAGAAATGAGCCTTTGAAGTGGTTATATCTCTCGAGTAAACCAACAAGTTTTGGTGTTTTCAAACGTTTATCACGACTTTTCTCAAGATTTTGAGGTAGAAATGAGCCTTTGAAGTGGTTATATCTCTCGAGTAAACCAACAAGTTTTGGTGTTTTCAAACGTTTATCACGACTTTTTTCAAGATTTTGAGGTAGAAATGAGCCTTTGAAGTGGTTATATCTCTCGAGTAAACCAACAAGTTTTGTTGTTTTCAAACGTTTATCACGACTTTTTTCAAGATTTGGAGGTAGAAATGAGCCTTTGAAGTGGTTATATCTCTCGAGTAAACCAACAAGTTTTGTTGTTTTCAAACGTTTATCACGACTTTTTTCAGATTTGGAGGTAGAAATGAGCCTTTGAAGTGGTTATATCTCTCGAGTAAACCAACAAGTTTTGTTGTTTCAAACGTTTATCACGACTTTTTTCAAGATTTGGAGGTAGAAATGAGCCTTTGAAGTGGTTATATCTCTCGAGTAAACCAACAAGTTTTGGTGTTTTCAAACGTTTATCACGACTTTTTTCAGATTTTGAGGTAGAAATGAGCCTTTGAAGTGGTTATATCTCTCGAGTAAACCAACAAGTTTTGTTGTTTTCAAACGTTTATCACGACTTTTTTCAAGATTTGGAGGTAGAAATGAGCCTTTGAAGTGGTTATATCTCTCGAGTAAACCAAGAAGTTTTGTTGTTTTCAAACGTTTATCACGACTTTTTTCAGATTTGGAGGTAGAAATGAGCCTTTGAAGTGGTTATATCTCTCGAGTAAACCAACAAGTTTTGTTGTTTTCAAACGTTTATCACGACTTTTCTCAAGATTTTGAGGTAGAAATGAGCCTTTGAAGTAGTTATATCTCTCGAGTAAACCAACAAGTTTTGGTGTTTTCAAACGTTTATCACGACTTTTTTCAAGATTTTGAGGTAGAAATGAGCCTTTGAAGTGGTTATATCTCTCGAGTAAACCAACAAGTTTTGTTGTTTTCAAACGTTTATCACGACTTTTCTCAAGATTTTGAGGTAGAAATGAGCCTTTGAAGTGGTTATATCTCTCGAGTAAACCAACAAGTTTTGTTGTTTTCAAACGTTTATCACGACTTTTTTCAAGATTTGGAGGTAGAAATGAGCCTTTGAAGTGGTTATATCTCTCGAGTAAACCAACAAGTTTTGGTGTTTTCAAACGTTTATCACGACTTTTTTCAAGATTTGGAGGTAGAAATGAGCCTTCGAAGTGGTTATATCTCTCGAGTAAACCAACAAGTTTTGTTGTTTTCAAACGTTCATCACGACTTTTTTCAAGATTTGGAGGTAGAAATGAGCCTTTGAAGTGGTTATATCTCTCGAGTAAACCAACAAGTTTTGGTGTTTTTTTACGTTTATCACGACTTTTTTCAAGATTTGGAGGTAGAAATGAGCCTTTGAAGTGGTTATATCTCTCGAGTAAACCAACAAGTTTCGTGTTTTCAACCTTCTGTGTCGACATTTCATTTTTGACAGAAGGTTCAAAACACCGAAACTTGTTGGTTTACTCGAGAGATACAACCACTTCAAAGGCTTGTTGTCACCTTCCATTGTTTGAAAAAGTCGAAAATGAACGTTGAAATCATAGAAACTTGTTGGTTCACCCGAGAGAAATGACCACTTCAAAGGCTACACGTTCGATAGTTTGATCCATGAAATTTCATCGAAATCGAATGAAAAAGTGTAAAAAGAGCGCTCCTCAGCACTAGTGACTCCCTAGGCTCTAACAAATTTGGAGCACTTCTACTCATCGGATTTAGAATTTTTTTTTGAAATTTCTGAAATTAAGTCTATTTACAAATTATGGAAAACACAAACGGTGGATACAGCTTTCGTACAAGTACGCAACCATGAGAGACATTTTATGTCTTATGTTTAATAAATTGAGAGCTTTCCAATGAGTGGTGAACGATTTTTGTGGGGTGGAAAATGAGGAAATTAGTTTTCCCTAGGAACGATTGGTTGTACGTGAAAATCATCAGAAATTTTCGCGTAACGCTCACCTCGTAACGCTCCCCTCATAACGCTCCCCGCGTGACGATTTTGGTTTATTATTTTCAATAATAAGCCTTTGGAATCGAGCAAGAAAAAAAAAATTTTAACCCCCCCTCAAAATTTGACGTTTTACGTTTCAAGGTACGTAGAATACGAAAATCGAATAAAAAAATTTCCGTCCGTACGCGGCACTTTTCTTAGCAACACTGGACCGATTTGGTTCAAATTCGGTATATGGGCTCCATTTGGGGTCTAGTTGTGCCGCGAAGCTTTTGGTTGATGTAGGTCACTTCTAAGGGGTGAAAATTAAGGGTTGAAATTTTCAAGAGTGCCCGGAGCTCTGTAGGACAAACCGTTCGGTCCCTACGAGTACTTGAAGGTTTTCCTTCGATAAAACAGAATCATGAGTGTGAATCGCAAAAGAGGTCTAATCTCCATTCAAATTTAATCGGACTAAAATGCGATCGCTGTTCATTTCTTCGATTTGTATACAGTTTTGCCTTCTGCGTAACCAGTAATCAAATTTCCATATGAAGCTTTCTATTTTTCCAATCGAGTGTGAAGCGTTTAGTTCTTTCTAATAAACTTGATTGTGAAGGTGTGAAGCTAGTATGGTGTGGTAGGTAGTACCTAGTTGGTAGGTAAAAAAAAGTTGGTAGGTACAAAAAATTTTGGTGGGTAAAAAACGCTGCAAATCATTGCTCAAAGGCTTCTTCACTCTTCAGATCACTGATCAGCTGAGTGAGCTCCGAAGCCATTTTCAATCCTATTGAATGGAAGTGCTCTTCCAGGCGTCTCCAGCATTCGAGGAGATCTTCTTCACTCCTCAGATCACTGATCAGCTGAGTGAGCTCCGAAGCCATTTTCAATCCTATTGAATGGAAGTGCTCTTCCAGGCGTCTCCAGCATTCGAGGAGATCTTCTTCACTCTTCGGATCACTGATCAGCTGAGTGAGCTCCAAAGCCATTTTCAATCCTATTGAATGGAAGTGCTCTTCCAGGCGTCTCCAGCATTCGAGGAGATCTCCTTCACTCCTCAGATCACTGATCAGCTGAGTGAGCTCCGAAGCCATTTTCAATCCTATTGAATGGAAGTGCTCTTCCAGGCGTCTCCAGCATTCGAGGAGATCTTCTTCACTCCTCAGATCACTGATCAGCTGAGTGAGCTCCAAAGCCATTTTCAATCCTATTGAATGGAAGTGCTCTTCCAGGCGTCTCCAGCATTCGAGGAGATCTTCTTCACTCCTCAGATCACTGATCAGCTGAGTGAGCTCCAAAGCCATTTTCAATCCTATTGAATGGAAGTGCTCTTCCAGGCGTCTCCAGCATTCGAGGAGATCTTCTTCACTCCTCAGATCACTGATCAGCTGAGTGAGCTCCGAAGCCATTTTCATTCCTATTGAACGCAGGAAGCTGAAATTTGAGAGGGAAGGTCAAGGGAGAATACAGATGGTGGTAGGTGCTATTGATGGAGAACCAGTGATCTATACAGGAGGGTGATCTATACAGAAAATAATAAACCTTTGAGCAATGATTTGCAGCGTTTTCATTTATGTGCCATAGTAAAGACATAAAATGTCAAAATGTGAAATTTGCAGCAGCTACTGTCAGTCGGGGGGTGATGATTTTCATAGGGGACCATCCACACTCCAACTCACACAATCTTTGAAAATTTCATCGAAATTGAACACTACCTTCGCATAGTCATGCCCGTTACAAGGATTTCATGTTAGACACGAAATCAAAATTGTTTAAGAAGGTCTGAAACGTAAATTGCGAGTGGAAATTTTGATTTTGGAAAGACGAACACCTATGGTTTTTTTTTGGGAGGATTTGGATTCAGAATGGTCTAAAACGGATTAGTGTGTGGTTATTCTTTTTCTGTTGAGTGTTGTCAACTTTACCCCAGATCAATCGCATAAGGACGCCCAAGTCTTACTGTGGGACGTCCTAAAAATACGTATATGGGATGTTTTGATCTTGAACATTAAGTAATTGAATTAAGGGGGTCTCAGTCGGTCACCTTCTCTTTCTTGTTGCGGGTTAGTCTAATCTCTTAGGCAACATTTCCACCCACCACCACCAGTGCCTCCCCCTTCCCCCAGCCTTCTCGTAGCTGGTCAGTTTTCAACAACAGTTTTCCCCAGTTTTCTCAGGATATAATCATCCAATTTTCATGTTTCTTGTGGCATTCTTCTTATTTTACAACATCTACACCAATGCACTTGTTTAATTCCATAAGTTGAACGTTGTATGTACCTGAATTTGCAATTTCAAGGATTTTTGAAATTTTTTAGTGCATCTATCTAGGGAATTGAAAAACTAAACGGTTGGTGCTGGAATCATCAAAATCGACCAATAATTGCCAGAGTAAAGTGGGAAAACCCGTTTATTCACTGACTGAGACCTCCTTATCATGAATTTCAGATTATCCGACTAAGTCCTGACTGCGACATCAAACTGACTATGTGATCACCATAGGGACCTACCTATCATCTTCAGGGACACATCCGAGGGGCGAACGGTAGTGATGGTGACGGTCTGTCGTCGGCGATGACGACAAATGCCCGTCGGACATGGAGGCGTGACCAGACGTCCGGGCGTCATCCGAGCTGCTGCCATTGGAATCCGCTTGCCTCTGTGGAATTTAAAAAAATATCGTTACCAAAATTCATACTAGGAGGCAATTATTCAGCACACTGGTTAATAACGAAACCTTCGAGTTTAGAGGTTTGAGTAGGTAGGTACTATAATATTCCTCATGATGAGGGTTTGGAAGCATTGCAATTTTTCTTGAATAAGCGACCCTTGCCTCATGCACCTTCGACCGATTTTTTATGTCACTTAGCACGTTTTGTGCTAACAATGAATTGTTTTTCATTCAATGAGTCCCACTTTTTGCAGGTGAAAGGTACGGCAATGGGCACCCCATCTTACGCTAACTTATATATGGCGTACCTTGAACAAGATTTTCTAGCGAGAGTTCCACTCACCCCATTTTTATGGGTCAGATTCATTGATGACATTTTCATCATAATATGATGCCATATTATGGCAGCATGGTCTGGAAGCCTTGAGTGATTTCGTCTATGAATTAAATTCATTATGCAGTGACTTTTACTCATTCGGTCTCGGGGTCTCGGGTGACTTTTTTGGATGTTGATGTGAGATTCAAGACTGCTGTTCATGTAAAGGATTCCAACGCTCAGCTCTACCTCCATTACACTAGTTGCCACCCCCCACATGTGAGACGCTCCATACCTCGATCTCTCTCTATACGTGGTCACAAAATTTGTAGTGATACTGATGGCTTGGATGAATATCTTGCTTCTCTAAGAGCAAGGTTGAAGGACAGAGGATACCCTGGTTCTTTGCTAGAGGATCGAATAATACCTTCAAGTATGCGGTATCAACCTGAACATAGAGCTGAAAGGCAGACACCATTCCTAGTCACAGATTACTTCCCGGGAGTTTTCAGCGTTGCTGGTATTCTGCGGGAGCTCCACAATGTATTGATGTCAAACCAACTGACCAGAGACATTTTCCCAGTCCCATTCACTCTGCCCTTTCGAGGCTCTTATAATCTGGAGAATAAATTATCTCATAAAGTTTTTGAATGTGAATAGGTAGAACCTGGTGACTTTTTTAAAAATCTAAATTGTTAGTTTAATTTAATTGTTAGATAGTTTTAATGTAATGTTAGGTAACAAATCCTCCCGTCCGACCTTCCTTTTGATCCCCAACGTCCTGGCCTGCACTTTAAATCCCTCAAAACGCGATAAAGTTCGACACTGAAACGCGAATTCATCCCCACCATCGATGACATGAGAGGGCTGGCTCAGGCTGATGGGGATCTTCAGTCTGTTGAAAACGCCCAGAGCGAAACGTTCAGATAAATTCCCCTCTTTCCCTTTGTACTTTCTTTAAATTGTTTACTATAATATTCTAAAGACAATAGAACTCAAATGGAAAGGGGGGAGGGGGGGGACAAATAGTGTTGAACACAGTGGATTTCTTATAGAGGTGAATGAATTAATGAAATTTTTAATTGAAGAAACCAATAATGGTATAAAAATCTACACGTTACATTCGTTTTAAGGCCAATATATATGTAAGCATCAAATAGTGGTAACCCAACGTTTCTCCCGGGACATGTTCTGTACGAAGCAACATCGACAAAAGCCTACATTGACATTCTTACGATAACCTCTGCAATCTTCTTCAACCCGAAACAAAAAAGTCAATTCATGCAGCATGAATTAATGAGCGAATTTTCAAAGAGATCTTTCAGTTGAAGGTATGGTTAACATCTTAACCACTGCATTGACCACTCCACTCCATGTCAACAACACATCCGCTCTTCATCGGATTGAGTCAGTTATTGACCAATCAGAGCCTAAAACTCATTTTCACCTGGATTAGGAGCTGCTGCATACGGAATCAGAGTTTGACAATTATTGCAGGTGAAAATGAATTTTAGGTTAGTTAGCGGGAAAAAAACGAACTAATCTTTGCTCGGGTTGAGATGCCTCTTAGGATTTTCTTGCTTAGGTTTTTGCTTCCTCACTACCGAAGGTAGGGAAGCTTTGTATTCGTGAAAGAAGTGAAAAAAAAAAAAAAAAAATGTCCTCCAAAATCAAAATTTCCACTTGCTTTTTGCGTTTTAGAGCTTCCCGAACAATTTTGGTTCCGTGTCTGTCTGTCGGTCTGTCTGTCGGTCTGTCTGTGGTCAATCCTTGTCCCGGGCAAAACTATACTAACCTGTGGTCCGATTTTGATGAAATTTTCAGGGATTGTGCGGGTTAGGTCCTAGACGGTCCCCTATCAATTTCAGCACCTTCGGACCAATAGGAGCGAGTGCGCATGCGCAAACGTGAATTTCCTGGAACCTCGGTTTCTCGGTTTCTAATGAACCGATTTTGCTCAAATTTGGAGGTTAGTTAGGGACTAACTTCTAAGAGACACCCTATAAGTTTCAATCAAATTGGTCAAGCAATAGCCGCTGCGCATGCGCGAACTTTAAATTTATTGTTACAACCAAAACTCCGCAACTATTCAACCAATTTCGATGAAATTTTCAGGGATTGTGTGGGTTAGGTCCTAGACGTGGACCGCTAAATAAAATTCTACGTTGAAAAACGTCTGCCAAGTTGGGTGGGCAGTATAGCTTCCTCACTCATTGTAACATCGACGTATAGAATCAGTTGGCGAAAAAATTATGATTCAAAGAGTTATTGAATACCAAAATATTGGCAATAATATGCGGGATAGGGTTGCAGGTATTAATGTTTACAATAGTGTTGTAAATAGTTGTGGTATATAAACCACTGAAATAAAAGAACGAAAGAGTGTAGGTATAAAATAAAACTACGAAGTTATGACAATAATGATTATTATTATTCAATACTAAAACTATAATAGGTGTACGTATTAGGATTATGGGTACTATATACCACAACTATTTACAACACTATTATAAACATTAATACCAGCAACCCTATCCCGCATATTATCGCCAATATTTTGGTATTCAATAACTCTTTGAATCATAATCTTTTCGCCAACTGATTCTATATGTCCATGTTACAATGAGTGAGGAAGCTATACTGCCCACCCAACTTGGCAGACGTTTTTTTCCGATTTTCAGTATACCTACCATACCAACATACTGTATGCACTGGGTATGCTTTGAAGATGTTAGGAGTCCATATTCATGTTCTACTCGTCTCTATGTACTCATAGAGTGAAAATTTTTTTCGAAAAAGTCGATTCTAAAAATTTTGAGGCCATTGCAATAGCTTCATTTTCTTCGAAAATTCGCTAAAACGTCTGCCAAGTGGGTGTGGCACATAGCTTCCTCGTATCCATAACCCGATTGTATAGATGATCCGATGCATAGTAGTTAATCTCAAAACATCAAAACAAATTAATCTGTAACATCCCTGAAAATTTCATTGAAATCGGATGGAAAATGTATAAGTTATGGCCGTTACAAGGAATTCACGTTTGCGCATGCGCAGTGGCTTCTATCAGTCTGGGGATGATGATTTTCATAGGGGACCATCTACACACCAACCCGCATAATCCCTGAAAATTTCATAGAAATCGGACAATAACTTCGTATAGTTATGCGCGTTACAAGGAATTCATGACAGACACACAGACAGACAGACACGGAACCAAGATTGTTCAGAAAGGTCTAAAACGCATATGAAAATTTTGATTTTGGAGAACTTTTTTTTTCGTCCTTGAAAAGTGAAAACAAAGCTTCCGCTACCTTGATAGACTCGGCAGCAATACAAAATTTGTATTACATTTAATGTAAGTTCACCGGAATGAAGTTAGCAATATTCACTGGACGAAATTTGAGCAAAGTTCTCCCCTTAGTTATGATCACCAGACAGGGGTGAGAAGGGTAGTTGAGAAGAAGGGAAAATTTTCGTAAATTCAACATCTTAAAATCGGTAAAATCGTTACTAATCCGAAATTCACCAAATTTGGGGGTCACACCTACCCTGAGGTTACCGCGGAGTTATGCGCACCAGATAGAGGTGAAAGGAGGGGTTGGAGAGAGGAAATTTCCTAAATTCATCAACTTAACGTAAAAAACATGTAGTTGAATAATGCATGCATTCCAGGGGACGTCCCTGGGAATTGTGTGCAGATCACTTTCAACTATCGGACTCACTCAATCTTACATCCCAATTTATTTTGATATAACGGTATTTCAAATCAAGCGAAATTCTTTCTAGGTTCTTTATAATTCGTAACTAATTCGTTAAGAACTAAAATTAGTTTCTATTTCTCTCGCCTCTCTTCATATCTCAGGGTATTGTAATTCCCAAATTTTCAGGATTTCGGATGTGTAAAAAAGACTTTACCTATTTTTGCATCTCTATGCATAACTCAAGGTATTGTAATCCCCAAATTTTCAGGATTTTGGATGTGTAAAAAAGATACCGATTTTTGCATCTCTATGCATAACTCAAGGTATTGTAATCCCCAAATTTTCTGGATTTTGTAAGTGTGAAAACGACTTTACCGATTTTTGTTACGTTAATAATATTAATTATTTTGTTAATAATAATAATATTAAGTTAATAATAACCGATAATAATAATAATAATAATATTAAGTTAATAATACCGATTTTTGTTACGTTAATAATAATAAGTTATTTTGTTAATATTAATAATATTATGTTGAATTTAGGTAATTTTCTCACTCATTTAGGTAATTCTCACTCCTGTCTGGTGCGCACTACTCAGGGGATGCTCAAATTTGGTCCAGTTTGGTTAAGTACTAACGATTTAACGGAATTTTTTCTCAATATTGCCGAGGAATAATATTCCTGCCGAGGAACAATATTATTGTTAACCTATGTAGGTGGAACATGAGCATAATAGCTGTCGTATAATTTTTCGGTCTTTTTTTTTTTTGGAGCTTATAATTGATTTGAAGCTCATTCGGTTCCTCTGAGCAGGGTACCGTGCCAGAAAGCAGATTTATCAATACTCAGTTGAGGGGAAAATAAAAAAAGTCTCTTCATGATTTTTTTCATTGCTCAATATAGGAACTTTCATATTGCTCAATATATACGAAAATCTGCAAAATTCCCTAAGAGGTTTTTGCTGGTCAGTATTTTTTCTTTAGTTACTTGCTACAGTGTTTCTTGGATACTTAATTGAGTGGAAAGTCATCACTGAAACAATGTAAAATGTACAGAAAGTAAACAACACTGCCCAGAGAAGACGAGATTAAATTTTGCAGATTTTCAACCACTACACAAACACACTGAGGAAATATATATATCTCATTTACCTAATAGTTTTATGGAATTGTTAGGACTGATTGTTCCACAGGGAAATTCGAGATGTGTGTATCACCAGAGTGCTTTGATGTACTATTAAATCGGCTCTCAAGACTAATTGTTATTTCATTATCATCAAAACATAAATATTTTGTTTAATTTCAACCCGTAAGAGAATCGAAATGTAAATATAAATTAGGAGAACACAAGCTACTTATGAAAACGCTGCAAATTATTACACAATGGTTTATTATTTTCCTATGAAGATCACTCGTCTGCAAAGCCACCAACCATCCAACATGAAGCAAAACATCGATCGCATTTCGGTCAGCTTTAATTTGAACGGAGATTAGGCCTCTTTTGCGATTCACACTCGTGTTTCTGATTTATCGTACGTCCAAACTTTAAATTCTCGTAGGGAGCGAACGGTTTGTCCTACAGAGCTCCGGGTGGTCTCAAAAAATTCTAAAAATTCTATAGAATCTTAAATTGAAGGAAAAACAATACCTTTATATCAAAATTTTTTGAGTTAGGGCGTTTTGAAAATTTCAAAATTGATTTTGGAACCCTTAGAAGTGACCTACCTCAACCAAAATCTTCGGGGCACAACTAGACCCCAAATGGAGCCTACATACCAAATTTCATCAAAATCGGTCAATGCTAAGTGGCAAAAGTGCCGCGTACGGCGGACGGACGGCCAAATTTTGGTTTATTATTTTCAATAATGAACCTTTGGAATCGACCAAGAAAAACAATTTTTCAACACCCTCTCAAAATTTGATGGTTTACGTTTCAAGGTACGTAGAATCCAAAAATCGAATAAAAATTTGGCCGTCCTTCCGCCGTACGCGGCACTTTTGCCACTTAGCATTGACCGATTTTGATGAAATTTGGTATGTAGACTCCATTCGGGGTCTAGTTGTGCCCTGAAGATTTTGGTTGATGTAGGTCAGTTCTAAGGGTTCCAAAATGAATTTTGAAATTTTGAAAACGCCTTAACTCAAACAATTTCGATATAAAGGTATTGTTTTTCGTTTAATTTAAGATTCTATAGCATTTTTAGAATTTTTTGAGACCACGCGGAGCTCTGTAGGACAAACCGTTCGCTCACTACGAGAATTTAAAGTTTGGACGTACGATAAATCAGAAACACGAGTGTGAATCGCAAAAGAGGCCAAATTAAAGCTGACCGAAATGCGATCGATGTTTTTCTTCATGTTGGATGGCTGGTGGCTTTGTAAACGAGTGATCTATAGAAAAATAATAAACCATTGTGTAATAATTTGCAGCGTTTTATTCGTTTTTTGGATTCTACGTACCTTGAAACGTAAACTATCAAATTTTGAGGGGGTGTTAGAAAATTTTTTTTTCTTGGTCGATTCCAAAGGTTCATTATTGAAAATAATAAACCAAAACATGAGGCATCTAAAAATATGTATTTTCGTAAAAACATCCTCATACGTAAAAACTGTGGAGTAAATTGTAACGACTGAAATCTTCGGCAGCTCCACAACCACAATTGATGTCACATCGTCTAGTTCAAGATCCCAACTGAATAATAATAATTAATTTTTACCCAACGACTCTACATTATTCATGCAGTTGGACGACCACTACAGGAATTTGATGGAAACAACAAAATTGGTAAATTAAGGATTGCACGAGCAAAATCTTTCCAGTATAGTTTGTGAATGAAAGTTAATTTGAGTGTACATACTCGTACCTGAAGGACTCTGAGCTGACTGGAATGGTGATGAGGGAGGGGGGCGGTGGTTTTGGTTCTGGGTGCCGACTGAGGAGGTCGCACAGCATCAGGCTCTTCTTTGGGACTCAGACAAGAGGAACTGCAGTTGGCGAGCTGAAATCAATATGGGAAGAATGAAGAATTCACGTCTTTCAAACGCAAAGATTGATTGGATGAAACGAAAAGTCCGGGGGGTGAAAATCGATTGATGAGGACTCGGCTCACTACCCATTAGTAATACAGTTGGTGCCTATCTAAGTGAATTCAATTACCGGTGATGATAAGACAACAGCGAGAATAATAAAACATACCTAGGAAAAGCAGTCATCAAAACAGAAGCAAAAGAAGGGAGATGGAAGAAGAAATGGGTGTGCGCCTGGGTAGGAAAAACCGTTTATTGTTATTTTTGATCTAAGGTAGACCTCATTCTGAGAGCGGCGCGTGACGTCATAAACGGTCGAAACTTTGAAAAATCATAGAAACAAATCATAGAAAACAAAAGAAGGTCGCGGTTGGTGCCAAAATTCTCAAGATGTACTCTACTTTCGATTAAGAATCTTAAAAAAATCAAGGCGCACCCCCCATTATCATAGGTCCTGAAAAAGAAACATGAATATTTCGAAACATAGGCGGAAAATGGAGGTTGCCGAAGTCCATACCGATCTCGAGAAGAGTAAAATTCAATATTTGAATAAATTACCAAAAAGCTGAGAATTATGTATAATTTTAATACAACAGAAAAAGCAGTTTAACTAGAAAAAAACTAAAACAAACTAAAAAACGGTAGCATTCAATATTGACATTTTATGTCTTTACTTTGGCACATGAACGAAAAAACGTCACGAGATTGCTCACGAAAATTTTTAATGGTATCCACTTACAAATCGCTGCTACGAAACTTTATCTTCGTCATTCGTGTTCGTAGAAACATCGTTCACCATTCGTTGGAAAGCCCTAAATTTATGCATAAATTATATACTGCCAAAACCGCTATAATTATAGAGGAAACTGAGATATACCCCTGAGTTGAACGCACTGTAAATAAAATTTGCAGTAGGAGTTTGTTACACGTCAACAAACAATTATTGAGACTATTATAGGTAGGTAGCGTAGGTATAGGTACTGTTCGCAGATAGAATGAATGCGGCTGGCCAATTTCCCGAAGGGTATAATAGACTACTAGCTAATATAGACTACTGCCTGTTCCAAAATCGTAGGTAGCCTGTTGAGTCAGGCTGGAGAAAGGGAAGAGCCTCAGTAATCACAATCCAGGTATCGAGCTACTCAAGTCATAATAAGGGAGAGAGCCAATTGTTAACCCTAATTGGACCATGGTGTCTCTAGTGTCACCTAAAACATCCGTGGAACTCCACAGCTGCCCCTAAGTGTCTGTAGAGTAACCGAAATTAAATTGCAATTTTAAATTTAATGGACAGCGGAATTTTTTGTGGGTTATTTGAAATATCAAAATAGAGTCAAGGTACACACACAAACATACAGACATGAGATTCTTCGGTGACTCTAGTGTCACCATAGTCCAATTAGAGTTAAGAAGGATTTTTATCACGAATGTGAGTTCACTTGCCCTTCTGTTTACCCTTCAGTCGCCTTTATAATTTGAAAGAAGCATCATCCTTTACTGGAAGCGTGATTTTATTTTTGAAGGAATGAATGAATATTCTCTTAATTCATAAGAAATTCCCTAGAGTAAGGAACCTGTTTTATTTTTTATTAGTGTTCTGTATTTGTTTTGTTTTGCCGGTCGGTAGTCAACAACCCTCGGTCTCATTTTTCCTAGCTTGAGTGGCAGTTAGAAGAAGGACGATGTTTTTGGGGTTGCAATACACATGGACACCTCACCAAACCATCCGCATTCTTTCAATCTGCAAACAGTAGGTAGACTGGTGAAGGGGGACGGGAAAAAGTAGACATAAAATGTCCCAATGTGTTGCAGACTCGTATGCAAGCGTTTTCTTTTCTTCTCGGATACCTCCCTATAATTGTTGATGCTGTGCTGGTTGGTTATGAAAAGCGTCTACAAAATCAAGCAACCAACCCTTGGTTTTGTTCCTTCCTCATACATGAAGCATCGTGTCAGAGTTTCATATAAAAATTTGGTCTCAGAAATAACAAAATTTCCTTTTTGCTAAACGTTTTGGTTTATTATTTTATTTTATTATTTTTCAATAATAAGCCATTGGAATCGAGGAAGAAAAAAAATTTCCACAGCCACTTCTGTATAGATCACTGGTTTTCCATGAATAGCACCTACCAAAATCTGTATTTTCCCTTGATCCTTCCTCTCAAATTTCAGCTTCCTGCGTTCAATAGGATTGAAAATGGCTTCGGAGCTCGAATGCTGAAGACGCCTGGGAGATCACTGATCAGCTGAGTGAGCTCCGAAGCCATTTTCAATCCTATTGAATGGAAGTGCTCTTCCAGGCGTCTCCAGCATTCGAGGAGATCTTCTTCACTCTTCAGATCACTGATCAGCTGAGTGAGCTCCGAATCCATTTTCAATCCTATTGAACGCAGGAAGCTGAAATTTGAGAGGGAAGGTCAAGGGAGAATACAGCTGGTGGTAGGTGCTATTGATGGAGAACCAGTGATCTATACAGAAGGGTGATCTATACAAAAATAATAAACCTTTTGGCAATAATGTGCAGCGTTTTTAGAATTTATTTTTGAATGGTCGCAAAATTTGAATAAAATCGGTCGTTCAAATCGAGAGAAGTTCATGTTTATGGAATAACTCCTATGTACGTGTGCAGACGCTACTTTGCTGGGAAGTACTCTAGGGGGTAATCGATACAAACGAAAATTGGAGTTATTTCATGCAGTTGTGCCCGGGACAAGGAATTGACACCAGTCACGAAACCAAAACCGTTGAAATAGCTATGAAACTTTACTTATATTCTCTTTATTTTGGAGACCCATATACACCACTCTTCAAGTACAACGCTTGTGTACATCCAGTAACGAGGAAACAAAAATAATTATTACTAACTGTTTCGTTGGTTTGTTTTTAAGACAACACACAATTTCGGTGCAATAAAATATAATAATTTAAAGTGAGCTCTACGGTTTTTATAGTTATGATTCAATCTTGATTATTCGGGGGTAAAAAAGTAAGTATTTTAGTAGAAACAGTCATTGGTAAGATATTTCATTTCTAATCGATGAGATTGATTTCATCATTATAGTAGGTACTTCACAATTGTGGTTAACTATGAATTTTCATCAATTCGAAATTAGTACAAAGTTTATCATCGTTTAATTTCGTGAACCCAAAAAATGTTGAATTTTACAAACCCCCTAGGACTACTACACCTACACCTCATAAATGCAGCGTTTCGATTATATCATGTTCCGCAATCTTGGAAAATTGCTGAAGTGATCATGATATTGAAACCAGGCAAAGAACCTTCGGACGTCAAGTCCTATAGACCAATTTCACTGCTTCCAGTTCTCTCCAAGCTGTTTGAGAAGCTACTAAAGAAAAGACTCATAAACATAATAGAAGAAAGGAATTTAATTCCCCAACACCAGTTTGGTTTTAGAACAAAACATTCAACGATTGAAGAAGTCCATAGGATAACAGATGTAATTGAAAATGCACTGGAAAATAAACAAGTGTGTAGTGCTGTATTTCTTGATGTGTCACAAGCTTTCGATAAAGTGTGGCACGATGGACTAAACAACAAACTGTAAGGGATGTTGCCTAATCAATAATGCCAAATTCTGGAATCTTACCTCAGCAATAGATACTTCAGAATTAAAAACGAAGATGAATACTCAAATCTCAACAAAATTAGAGCAGGTGTCCCGCAGGGAAGTGTTCTTGGACCCCTCCTTTACTTGCTACACATGATGTTCCTCGCACATTAGGAACAACTGTAGCCACATTCGCAGACGATACAGCTGTTTTGGCAGTTGCAGACACAGTTGAAACCTCTACAGTAAAGCTACAGGAAGCTACGAATGCTATTGGAGATTGGACTCGAAAATGGCGCCTCAAATTAAACGAAACCAAATCCACTCATGTGAACTTCACCAACAAAAAAATTCCAAATATGCCGCTGATATTGAATCAATGCACAGCCCCATATTCCAACTCAGCTAAGTATCTGGGAATGACACTAGATACGAAGCTGAAGTGGAAAGAACACGTCAAAAAGAAAAAGGAACAGCTAACAATCAAATTCAGAAAACTGTATTGGCTCCTGGGCCGACATTCACAACTTAGCTTACACAACAAAGTGCTGTTATAAAAAACAGTACTTATGCCAATTTGGACCTATGGTATACAGCTATGGGGATGCACAGCTAAAAGTAACATGAAAATTATTCAAACGTTCCAAAATAAGATACCGAGGAGTATTGTGAATGCTCCGTGGTACAATCGTAATGATGACCTCCACAAGGACCTCAAAATTGAGACTATTAGCGAGGTAGCAAAAAGATACGCGAGAAACTACGAAAAGAGGCTTCACGCACACACAAACCCAGAAGCCATCCAGCTTCTGGACAACACTCAAGAAATCCGACGTCTAAAAAGGACCAAGCCACTGGACCTTCGATGCAACTTTAATGTAGTGAAAGTCATTGGACTAACACTTGCATGAGAAACGCGTAATATATATGTGAAGTAAATATCTAGATAGTTACGTGATGTATAATACCTCAATTGTAACTAGTTGATATATTGACTAATAAACGCTTAAAAAAAAAAAAAAAATTACAAACAAAACATTTTACTGGAAGATTGAATCACAGGAGAAATCTAGATGGAAGTGAACCCGATATTTTCGCTGTACATGCATTGGTAGACTGAGGAGCAAAATCTTGAAGTTAGTTGTTAGTCATGAAAAATCCGGACAACCTGTATAGACAATAATGCATCCGTTC
Organism: Apolygus lucorum; assembly: GCA_009739505.2. Lineage (NCBI taxonomy): Eukaryota > Metazoa > Arthropoda > Insecta > Hemiptera > Miridae > Apolygus > Apolygus lucorum. The sequence goes on along the minus strand of CM019173.2, from coordinate 3,813,068 downwards.
ACGTGATCTTAATCCTACTTAAATTCAGCATTCCTCATTTCTAGGTGTTTGCGAATCCTCCATGGGGATGCGAATTTCATCAAAGCCAAGAGAACTCCCGAAGGCCCTCCCTTTTTGCTGTACTACCCTTGTAGTTTAATTAAGCCTCCCGAGTTTAATTAATTGTGGAACAAGAAGGGCAATTTAGTTTAATTAAGGTTTAAAATGAACCTATTATTTCCACTACGTTTAATCAAGAGGCGGTACAAGGGTTCCTGGGAGGGAGGACAAGGTCCTAACAGAGCAGTTTTGCACTGGAAAGGTGTTATCACCCTTCTAGTTGAACAACTGCCCTTGAAATATTTTTGTTTGTCAAATATTAAGAGCGTAGTCATAGATCTATTGAAGAATCCGGTGAATAGGAACGGGTTTGAGGTTTCCTTTTGGGAGAAAACTGTACGAGGGATGCTTTAAAATCAGTAACACCTCAAATGAATGTAATCACAAGATTTGGCAACGCTGCACTATTGCTTACCCGTTCAGGCCAGCCAATAAACATAACCTTACAGATAAGTGAACTGGGCGTCCCATGTTAAGGACCGGAAAACTTCGGGAGTCGCTCCTACAACTAATTCAAGTAAAAAAATGCCTTTGAGCATATTTGTTTTAACCCCTTGTTTTTCCAATATTATTTCAATTTTCAGATTTTTTCGTGTCGTATAATAAAAATGTAAAAATAAGGGCACCGTTGTAAAGGGCATCAAATTTCCCACATTTTTAGTGCCTACACAAAATATTTCAAGGGTCCTAAAGGGTGAAAAATCAAATGTAATAGTAATTTTAGTCAAATTGGCGAAATGAGGAATTTCACCGATTTCTGTTTGCATTTTTCCTGAATAGTTAATGGTGTGGGATAGATGAAAATCGGGCTGATTTTGGGAAATAAGTCTCCTGTTATTTTTGGGAAAGAGTCAAAATTTTTAATTTCAAAACTAACCGGGAAAACAGACGTCCAGTGGGAACGCTCGCTGATTGGGCTGTTCGGATAGCCGTCTCCTCCCAGTGTTGCCCATTAGGACGACGAAATTGTGTTTTCTAAGAGAAAAAGTTATCAAACAAAAACAGAGGAAACCTAATTTTCCCTATCTCGCTTTTTCTATTTTTTTCTTCAGTTTTTCGATTTTGAACTTTACTGTTTCATGAAATTTTGCATCTGGGGACTATGGATTTCTCGATCTCAGCGCTTCAAGCGGCCATAAATGAACTATTCCAGCATGACGTCATTTTCCCGGTTTTTTTAAACATTCGTATTTTCTACACTGTTTTGTTTATTCGTAAATTAGGAAGTTCGGGCTGAAAGTTTGCCATAGGGGGTTTTTAGAGGTGCTGAATCCGATTTTGGGGTCAAAAATAGGAAATTCCGACATGGTGAAATTCCTCATTAATTAATGATAATATCATCCATTTAGCAATATTACATATTATGTAATATTGCTAGATGGATTGTATTTAATATTCAGTTGCAATAATAAATCACGTAAAAAAAAATTGGGTAAAAAAATTTCACGTAAAAAAATTTCACGTAAAAAAATTTCACGTAAAAAAATTTCAAGGGTCCTAAAGGGTGAAAAATCAAATGAAATAGTAATTTTAGTCAAATTGGCGAAATTAATTAATGATAATACAATCCATCTAGCAATATTACATATTATGTAATATTGCTAGATGGATTGTATTTACTATTCAGTTGCAATAATAAATCACGTAAAAAAAAATTGGCGAAATTTCCTACTTTTTCTTAAGGCTAAATGTCACGATGTTTTAGTGTGATTCTGAAATAAGAGATGGCAGCACCATCGGGGCCAAATTTCGTTTACTCCTCAGTTGAGAACGGATCGAGATATTTTTGTTCCGCAAACGGATTTCTCTTCAAGATCACCGTAGAATTCCGGGTAATTGGTTTAGAAAGTGTGCAAAAATTTTTTGCACACAGTTCCAACAAAAATTTGTTTAAATTTTGAACATTTTCAAAAAGTGGCCTTATAGCCACTTGCAGAACTTTCATCAGAATACGAATCCGTTTGCAGAATTTTTCTAACTTGATCATAGCCGTCGGATTCGCGTTTTTACGATTTGGAGGGGGGCGAGGGGGGCAATCATGGGCTGGGGGGGAGGGCGGCGATCAAACGCCCCGCCGCCCGCCCGACCTTCACATTCATGTTTTGCTAGTACGCACCCTTTGGTCACTATTCTTTTTCCCGGCCACCTAATAGGTAGCTACCATCAACCTTCCCATTTCCAACTTCTCTGTCTTGAGGTTGATCGAATTGGGCGAAATTTCCATAAAAAGCAAGACACGTGAACAAATAACTTATGAGACACATTCTGTGTTAATTTGATTCAGATAATGGTTAGGTATCATAATTATGGTAGAATGTTATACAATGTATAACATTCTACCATAATTATGATAGAATAATATGTCATATTATTGATTGATACTGGGGCGATGATTTTCATAGGGGATCGTCTAGACGTCAACCCGCATAATATACCTACCTCAAAATTTTTCATCGAAATTGGACATTAATTTCGTATAGTTTCGGGCGTCCACCAAGGTTAGTCCACCAAGGTAGTGGAAGTATTGTTATACTTTTCAAGATTGTAGAAAAAAAAAATCTCCGAAATCAAAATTTCCCCTCGCGTTCTATGTTTTAGACCTTCCTGAACAATTTTGGTTCCGTGTCTGACTGTCTTTGGTTCTGTCGTGAAATCCTTGTATCGGGCAGAACTACACAAAGTTATTGTCTGATTTCGATGAAATTTTCAGGAATTGTGCGGGTTGGCGAGTAGATGGTCCCCTACGAAAATCACTCCCGGACTAATAGTAGTGACTGCGGAAGCGAAAACGTGAATTCCTTGTAACAGTCTTAACTTCTTCATTTCCCATCTGAGTTCGATGACATTTTCAGGGATTATGGAGATTGGGGTGCAGATGGTCTACGAAAATCACGGCCTCCAAATTGACATTAGCATCTGCGCATGCGCAAACATTAAATCCTTGAAACAGCTATAACTTTCACATATTTCATAAGAATTAGATGAAATTTGTCAGGATTGTTCAAATTGGCATGTAGATAGTCCCCTACGAAAATCAAGACCCCGGAGCTGATAGTAGCACTTCGCAGATTTTCCCCGTTGATTGTGTCCTCCTTTACCCCAGATTATCG